>CM046008.1:19423254-20623254 GCA_025175895.1 Wurfbainia villosa | reverse complement strand
CTGCTCCTCCGATCGCTGCCTCTGTGTCTGTTGCTCGGCATATATGTCGTCAAGGCGTGATCGGAACTCTGAAAAATCGTAGGCAGATGTACTTGCATCCTGCTCAAAAGTAGAAAAAGATGGTGGTGCAGGTGCAGACTCATGTCGACGTGGACTAGGTGGGCTCATATGCATGTGTGGACTGGAGGGAGCGTGATGTAAAGGGGGAGAGATGCACGGTGCGGCGCCCCTTTATCCCTTGCGTAACACGACCATGTGAAAACACACAGCCAGGCTGTGTGTGCTGCTGGAATGTGGGGCATGACCGTGTGAAAACACATGGCTAGGCCGTGTGAAAACACACGGCTAGGCCATGTGAAAACACACGGCTAGGCCGTGTGAAAACACATGGCTAGGCCGTGTGCCCCCCGTTTCTCTCTCATGATGCACAACAGTTCGAATTCTTCTTACACGCTCAGTCGTGTAGGTTTAAAATGATTTTTGTTTCTACCTAGCAAATCCTTTCTAGTTCTAATTTATTTGCAAAATGCTAAATGTTATAAATTAAAGTTCAATTCACACAAACGAATGCAATAAAACAAAAAGAGAACATAAAAATTAAACTTGGGTTGCCTCCCAAGAAGCGCTTTGTTTAAGGTCTTTTAGCTCGACCTTACTCCATTATCAACTTGGCTCTGGAGGTTCTGTGAACCTCTATTCATCCGTCTCGAATTCTGGAGACTTCTCTAGATACTTCTTTAATCGTTCCCCATTTACTTTGATCTCCCCTAATTCCTTACTCCATATATCCACTGTGCCATATGAGTATACCCTTTTTACTCGAAACGGTCCTGACCACCTTGATTTTAGCTTCCTTGGAAAAAGTTTTAACCTGGAATTATATAGGAGAACTAAGTCTCTTTCTTTAAACTCCCTTCTCAAGATATGTTGGTCATGCCACTTGCTTAGTTCTTTCCTTATACGCCTTAGCATGTTCATAAGCATCTCTTCGAATTTCGTCCAGCTCACTTAACTGCAGTTTCTTTTTCTCTCCTGTCGCATAGTAGTCCAAGTTGAGCTTCTTGATGACCCAGAAAGCCTTGTGTTCTAATTCAATGGGTAGGTGGCAAGGCTTCCCATAAACTAAACGGAACGGGGTCATGTCTATCGGGGTCTTATAAGCTGTGCGGTAAGCCCAAAGAGCATCATCCAGTTTTTGTGACCAATCTTTCCTTGATGCTACTACTTTCTTTTCTAGAATACTTTTGATCTCCCGATTCAAAATTTCCACTTGTCCGCTTGTTTGCGGGTGGTATGCCGTCGAGACTTTGTGGATCACCCCATATTTGTGTAGTAATTTTTCAAACTGTTTTTCGATGAAGTGGGATCCTCCATCACTGATTACGACTCGAGGAACTCCGAATCTAGGGAATATGTTTCTTTTGAACATTTTTATTACGATCCTAGCGTCGCAGTGGGGTGATGCTATGACCTCCATCCATTTGGAGACGTAGTCTACAACGACTAGGATATATCTGTTTGCGTCGGAAGCGGGAAAGGGTCCCATGAAATCTATCCCCCATACATCGAAGAGCTCCACTTCTAATATGGTGCTTGCCGGCATCTCATGTCTCCTACCTATATTTCCTGTTCGCTGGCACCGATCATAGGAGACCACATAGTTGTGCGTGTCCCTAAATAGGCTAGGCCAGTAGAATCCTGCCTGAAGTACCTTCGCGGATGTTTTTGCAATTCTGGTATATCCCCCATATGCTGAGGAATGACAGTGAAAGAGGATGCTCTCCACTTCCTCTTCTGGTATGCGCCTTCGATATACGCTATCTGCACATTTCCTAAATAGGAAGAGATAATCCCATATATATTGCCGAACTTCTGCAAAGAATCTTTTCCTTTGTTGGGTTGTGAATTCCGGTGGTATCACTCTTCCAGCAAGAAAATTCACCAAATCTGCATATCAGGGGGTGGTAATCTTAGTAATAGCAATGAGGGTATCATCTCACAGAGCATCGTCTATTTGGGCACTGTTTCCCTCTTCTATCATGCTATCTATGGGCATGCGCGACAAGTGGTCTGCGACGACGTTGTCCGATTCCTTTTTATCCTTGATTTCTATATCAAATTCTTGAAGCAATACAATCCAGCGAATAAGGCGGGGTTTAGCATCCTTCTTACTTAGCAAGTAACGAACTGCAGTATGGTCAGTGTAAACCACTACCTTCGAACCTACTAAGTATTGTCTGAACTTGTCGAATGCGAATACGACTACTAGTAATTCCTTCTCGATTGTGGCATAGTTGATTTGTGCCCTATTCAATGTCTTACTGCCGTAGTGAATGGTGTGTAGCTTTTTGTCCTTCCGTTGCCCTAACATTGCCTGTTGGGGGATCGGGACGGCCGGCTAGAGGTGGGCGAATAGCCCTTTTCGGATGGATGCCGGTATTTGCTCGTCTACAAAACTAATTAGCGCAAGCGGAAGACTAATAAAGACAAGCAAATAGAAATACGAGAAAACAAGTGCTAACAAAGAATGTAACGTGGTTCACGGCTACGCCGCTAATCCACGATCTTGATTCGTCTGAGGTGAATCACTCCTCAAAGCCAATCACTATTGGTCTATCCTTTGCACCAAGCTAGGTGGAGGTAACCTTTACAATCAAGATCACTCTTCTTACAATAAGAATGGAGTAAAAACAAGTAAGAAGAGTTTAGAGCTTGTGGGGCACTTGGATGGTCGTTTGGAGTAAGAGCATTAGCCCCCCAAAGCTCCACACCCTCTCTTTTTATAGAGAGGAGGCTTTTCTTCCCGTTGGCCGCCTGCAATCGACTGCCGCCACTCCAACGACCTCCGAACACGTTGGATCTCGACCGTTGTAGTCCAACGGAACACTTGGCAGTCGACTGATGGACCTCATCGGTCATCGCGCTCCGTAGTCGATCGCGTTGGCTACGGCGGTTCGGTAATAAACCCTTTCGACCCGATCATCGCCGCCTTCTCGATCGATGTCTTGATCATTGCTCACATATGGTAATCGGCCGGCCTCAAACGGCCCGATCGAATACCCGATCGAACAACGTTCGACTCGAAGCGATCGCCATTCCATGACAGTCGATTGGTGTCGGGAAATCCCATCCGACACTTAGCCAAATGGACAAGTTTCACCTAAGAGCTACCCCTTCCCGGGTTACATTCGCTCACTCTCATCTCTCGGAGTCCCTCACCTTCGAAGTTCTCTTCATTCGTGGCCACGTCCCTCGGCAACATCAGGCGCACGACTCTGCAATGCTCCTTCGCGTCTCTTGCCTCGAAGTCTACTTCCTCCGGCTTCACTCCAAGCTCCTCGTCCGGCGGTCCCTCGGATGCTCCAAGCGCACGGCTTCCGCAAAGCCATCCTTCACCGACTCAAGGACCGAGTCATGAGTTGTGAAACTCGCCACGACTTCATGTGCGAATTACTAAGTCCTGCACGACTTCAACGCACATATCAAATCAACATAACAAACTAACTTAAACCCTTTGCCACACACATCAAAACCTAATCATGACAAGAGATTGCCCTAACAATCTCCCCCTTTTTGATGTGTGGCAATCCGTTTAAGTTAGGTAAAAACATTTGATAAAAATTTCTAAGGTAAGAGAGCATGTAAACATAAACATGATATAGCAACATGCAACTCCCCCTTAATCCATAAAACTCCCCATACATTTTTCTCCCCCTATCATAATTAACTTAAACATAATTATTTCTCCCCCTTTGACACCATTAAAAAGATTAACACTAAGTTATAAACTCATGACATCAAGTCTAATAGAAGGAAAATACCAAAAACATGTTTAAAATCTGAAATCAGAAAATATTGGACTGTTTTTCAGGTGAACAATCGACTGCTATTAGTATGACAGTCGACTGGCACAATGGTTTCCGAAATTTTGATTTTCTAGGCGAATTTCAGAAATGCACTAAAAATTCTAGAAAATTCAAAAAATAGTGAAATTTGGGGAACACATTTCTTGTAAGGTTCTTTATCAGTGAAAAATAATTTTTCATGAAAGATCATTATATTTTCACGTATTTGCCAAAAATCCAAAAGATTTAAAAACCACTAGGTTTTTGACCATTCTAGTATCAAGTTTAACACATAGTTTTGCATCCAATTGTTTCAAAACATGAATACATAGATTTTAAAGTAAGAAATTGTTTTGAAAACATATGAAATATCCAACCATGATCTTTGGGCAATATGTCTATGAATTAAACATAAGTCTTCCCCATGATTGGTCTATTATTGCTATTTTGATACCTTAAATGACCATCTAAATGCCATAGGCATTAGTGGACATTTGTATCATCCTAACATCTCACTCATGCTAAGTTTTCAATCAAAGTAGCCTATGGTGAGTGTGAGATGCATCCTAGAGGGTATTTGTATATACTTAACCATTACATTTATACAATTCTATCAAGGTTAAGTATCATCCTAACAATCCACATGATCATAATGACATGTATGGATGAATTACACATTATGGTCATGAAATACATGTATTCATCAATTTGTAATCATGCATTAGGTATTATATCATGATAATGAGCAAAATATCACTTAAGACATGATTTAAACCCTATTTCTCATGACGATGTGCCAAATTTCAAAATCATAAATCATAATTGCAAACATACATAGCAATTACATTAATCATCATGATTTAAGCATTATTATCAATTTATAGGCACGTTATCATCACCTAACACTATTTCAAAATGTTGTCCCGCCATCCTAAGTCAACCAAAATATGATATAGGTCAATTGCATATGGTTGACTACCCTAGGGTTATCCTAATCCTTAAGGATGGATTTTGGAACCCAAAATAAGTTCTTGCCTATGGGGTTCACTAGATACTCCTTGGGGATCCATTTCCTAGCAATTACCTTCTTCTTATCTTGTCCCCTAGTAATTAGGCATTTGTAGGTCTTTTCAATTTTCTTTTCTTTATAACCTAGGCCTTTTTTGTTGAAGCTAGCTCTTTGGCTCCCTATGATCATGTTCAAGGTGTTTGAGCCAATTGTGAATTTCTCTAGGACTTTTGTCAAATAGTCTACCTTTTCCCTTAAAGTCCTATTTTCCTCTATGCATGCATCATTAACATCAAAAGGCATATAGTTATCATGTGGGCATGCATCATCATCATTATCATTAAAACATGTTTTTTCTAATTTTTGCTCTAATTCCTTAATTTGGTCAAGCATGCTTTTGTTCTTTTTCTTGGCTCTAAATAAGTCCTTAGTGAGGCTAGAAATCATAGACATAATTTGCTTAGGGGGTAGATTTGTTACCTCACTTATCAAATCCTCTTCTTCGGATGAGGATGATGTAGAGGCTCCCCCTTCACTTGAGCTCTCTCCACTTGAGCTTGATTCTTCATTTTCGGTGGAGGAGCAATCCAAGTCATCGAAAGCCATCAATGCAAGGTTGGAGTAGACATGCTCTTCTTCATCGGATGAGGAAGAGGAAGAAGGGTCATCCCATGTCTTGGCCTTGAATGCTTTGGCCTTCCCCTTTTCCTTTGCCTTCTTTTCCTCTTTCTTCTTGCTCCCCTTTTTCTTCTTCTTTTCTTCTTTCTTCTTCCTCTCTTCTTTGCTCTTGTTTAGGAGAGGACAATTGTCCCTTATGTGACCCTCTCCTTGGCAATTGTAGCATATGACCTTTCTCCTTGGTCTTCTATTCCTATCATTAGACTTATTAAACCTAAAACCTTTTAATGCACGCCTTACCCTCCTTACCATATACGCTTCTTCCGTGCTATCCATGGAGGAGGAGGAAGAGGCTTCATCATCATCGGAGGAGGGGATCTCTATTTTCTTTTTCCCTTTATTTGCCATCAATGCTACTCCCCTTGAAGGTTGAGATCTTGGCTCTTCTTGTATTCCTTCAAGTCTTGTTTCATGAAGCTCCATGGTTGAGAAGAACTCCTCCAAGGTGCTCACTTCTAAATTCTTCGAGATATAGAAGGAGTCCACCATGGAGCTCCACTTTGAGGATCGCGGAAAGGCATTTATAGCTTTCATAACCATATCCTGGTTTGATAGCTTCTCACCTATACTTGACAAACCGGTTATAATTTCCTTGAAACGAGAATGTAAGGAAATTACCTTTTCTCCCTTTTCTAGTTTAATGTTGTTGAGTTGGGAGCGGAGGAGATCTCTCCTTGCTAGCTTCGCCTCAGATGTGCCTTCATGAAGCTCAATTAGCTTCTCCCACATTTCCTTGGCACTTAGGCATTCTCCTATTCGGTTGATCTCTTGTTGGGGAAGCATATTGAAAAGATGATGCTTGGCTTTTGAGTTTGCAAGGTGCTCTTCCCTTTGCTTTTTGGTCCACCTAGATTTCTCTATTGGCTTCCCTTATTCATCCCTAGGCAAAACGAAACCGGATTTCATTGTAATCATAATATCAAAATCCGTTTCAAAAAATACCTCCATTCTCTTTTTCCACCAAGAGAATTCGCCGTCGAACTTCGGTGGGTATATGTTGGAGCCGGTCATTTTGAATATTGCTTGTTGTGGCGGTTAGTCCTCGACAAGCTTTCCTTGGTTCTGATACCACTTGTTGGGGGATCGGGACGACCGACTAGAGGGGGTGAATAGCCCTTTTCGGATGGATGCCGGTATTTGCTCGTCTACAAAATTAATTAGCGCAAGCGGAAGACTAATAAAGACAAGCAAATAGAAATACGAGAAAACAAGCGCTAACAAAGAATGTAACGTGGTTCACGGCTACGCCGCTAATCCACGATCCCGATTCGTCCGAGGTGAATCACTCCTTCAAAGCCAATCATTATTGGTCTATCCTTTGCACCAAGCTAGGTGGAGGTAACCTTTACAATCAAGATCACTCTTCTTACAATAAGAATGGAGTAAAAGCAAGTAAGAAGAGTTTAGAGCTTGTGGGGCACTTGGATGGTCATTTGGAGTAAGAGCATTAGCCCCCCAAAGCTCCACACCCTCTCTTTTTATAGAGAGGAGGCTTTTCTTCCCGTTGGCCGCCACCAGTCGACTGCTGCCCTTGGCAGTCGACTACCGCCACTCCAACGACCTCTGAACACGTCGGATCCCGACCGTTGTAGTCCAACGGAACACTTGACCGATCGATGGACCTCATCACGATCATTCGCTCCGTCGATCGCCTCGATCTATGAGCGGTGCAGCTAAACCCTTTCGACGATCCAAGGTTTGCCTTGATCGATGATAGTTAGCGATCATTGCCCATATATATGATCCCGGGCCTCAAAATAGCTGATCGAATACCCGGTCGAACCACGTTCGATTAGCGATCCGCCATTCCATGGCGATCGATGTCGGAAATCCCATCCGACACTTAGCCAAATGGCCAAGTTTCACCTAAGAGCTACCCCTTCCCGCTACATTCGGCCACTCTCATCTCCTGAGTCCTCGTCCTTGAAGTTCTCTTCGTCACGGCCACGTCCTCAGATCGGCGCGACGACTCTGCAATGCTCCTTCGCGTCTCTTGCCTCGAAGTCTACTTCCTCCGGCTTCACTCCAAGCTCCTCGTCCGGCGGTCCCTCGGATGCTCCAAGCGCACGACTTCCGCAAAGCCATCCTTCACCGACTCAAGGACTGAGTCTTGAGTTGTGAAACTCGCCACGGCTCCATGTGCGAATTACTAAGTCCTGCACGACTTCAACGCACATATCAAATCAACATAACAAACTAACTTAAACCCTTTGCCACACACATCAAAACCTAATCATGGCAAGAGATTTCCTTAACACTGCCCCCACTGCATAATCACTAGCGTCACACATGACCTTGAATGGTATGCTCCAGTCAGGCGGTTGTATTATTAGGGACGTTACTAAGGCTTTCTTTATTTCTTCGAACGCTACTAAACATTGCCGATCGAAAATAAACTCTGACAAACTAGTAGATTTGTCAGAGGTCTAGTTATCTAAGAAAAATTCTTTATGAATCTACGATAAAAGCCCGCATGCCCAAGAAAGCTCCGGACCCCCTTTACATCCCTGGGTGGTGACAATTTTTCAATTACTTCAACCTTCACCTTGTCCACTTCGATACCATTCCCTGATGTTGGTGCAGTAGGCACCTAAGTCGAACCTGAGTTTTGATTATAGCAAACGATACAAAGTTAAGCTCATGTCGTTATCTCACGAGCTGAATCGAGTGTGCAGAAAATTGCTATAGCTGGAGCTGAAGGCTAGCGACACCCGGAGGAAGCCGCGGTGGTCGGGCGACACTCAAGTGACTTCGGAGGGAGCCGAAGGAATTGAGTGGAAGGCCGGAAGCAAAAGCAACACGTAAGTATCGAGGTAAGCTCGTGTGTGCGAGTGTAAGTAAGGTCGTATTCTCGTTACGGGGAAAGACTTAAGCATAGATCCGACCCAAGACATCTCATAGGTGGTCTAGGTCGAGATCGGACGGTCGACGACCGTCGAAATAATGTTTTCTTTAAGCTAACATTGCCTTGCAACCAAGATCGATCGCCAACTCAAGGACTCGATCGGCCCATCATTGGGTGATTACGGCTAGCACTCGATGATCGCCAGTGAGCCGATCGGTGATGGCCATCATCAGATCGTCAAAGGATCACCGAGGAGTCAAGGTTTATCACCAAATTTCAAGGGGAGTGGTGCTCAAATATGATTGGCTAGGGTTCCTCTCGAAAAGGGGCTCAAAGGATATAAAAGGAGGTCCTAACCTAGGGTTTTCACAACAATTCTAAGCTTCCAAAAAGCCTCCGCAAAGCTACAACTCTCCGACAACGAAGTCCTTCCTTTCCGACGTCTAGGTTTAACTTTCTTTATTATTTTCAGACGTCAAGATTAGTTTTTATCAGTTGTTCATCTACTTTTCCGGAGCTTTTATCGTATACGAGGAGAGGGGGAGTGTCCCTCTACCTCAAGTTTTTGTTCCTTCTTGTATCGATTAACTCCTACCTCTAACGAGGAGGAGTTCCTTTAGTGTTTTTGCCCTCCGTACGTGGTCAAGGACCACTAGGGCCTTGGAGTAGTAGCCGAAGGCTACGAATCAAGTAAAACATTTGTCTTCTCTTTATATTGCTTATCTTTTCCGCTGCAAATTAATTATCTACTCGTTTTTTTTAACGAACAAAAAAAAAGTTTTTTTATCGCTATTCACCCCCCCTCTAGCGATCCGCTTCGATCCAACAATTGGTATCAGAGCCGGGGGTTGCTAAGATTTGGTGAAACCACCAATCTAGCCATTTTTACAGATTTATTATTCTTTTAATTCTGTTTATTTCTATTTATTTCGCTTTGTTAAGTTTTCTCCCGCACTACTAATCCAAGACGCGAGTCTTGATACTTTTTTTGTGTTTTTGTCGTTGCTAGTTTCTTCGTCTTCGTCTCCTTCGGTCTTTTGTTCTAATGACCCATCTCGAGGGTTTTAGCACCGTCCGACCTCCATTTTACAATGGAGATGACTTCCGTTATTGGAAGAGTCGGATGGAATGCTTTCTCAAAACCCAAATCGAGATGTGGATCATAATCCAAACGGGTTTCACACTTCCGACTAATGAAGTGGGTGACTCCTTGGATTATGATCAATGGACCATTGCGACAAAACGACAAGTCGAAGCCGACGCCAAGGCAACACAAATCCTCCAATGCGGCCTATCCAAGGAGGAGCTAAATCGCGTCGGCCCCTTCATAAGCGCAAAAGATCTTTGGACAAAACTAATCGAGTTACACAAAGGATCGGATCAAGCTAAGGTTTGCAAACGCGATTTGTTGTTCAATAAATTGTACACACTAAAAATGCAGGAACACGAGTCCGCGACGCAACTCCACGCCCGTGTCCAAGACATAGTCAACAACCTACACGCAATCGGGCAAAAGGTCGAAAACCGCGACCTTATAAGGTATGTTCTAAACTCTTTTTCGAGGACTACCTTGTAGGCATCCATGGTCGATGCCTACAAGGTCTCCAAAGATCTTTCTAAAATTAGGTTAGATGAATTATTCTCGATTTCAATTACATGAGCAAATTCAACTCGAACCCGAGAGGGGTATAGCCTTGTCAGAGTTCAAAGAAGAAGAAAATCGCAAGCAAGCCACCACCAACCGAGGAGGAAGACGAGTCTCAAGAAGAAGTTGACCGGAATTGATCACGAGCTAATGAACCTAGCTCAAAGGATAGCCAAGGGACTAAGCGAACCACAACTCGACCCAACCAAGGTAAACCTAAAAAAGTTCTAATATTAGGTGTTATGAGTGTAGCAGTTTGGACATATCAAGTCAGAGTGCCCCAAGCTCAACCACAAAGCACCTAAGCACAAGAAGGCCCTCAGCGACATGGGAAGAAGCGTCATCGAAGAAGGCGAAGACCACGTCTTCATGGCGAAATCAATTGAGTCGGACATGAGGCCGAACCTGAACTTGAGTCGAACACGAGGATGACTCGGACTATGAAGCTACCTTCAAGTCAAGCCACGGATCGCATCCGGTTCAAAGATACCCTTAAAGTAAGTCAGACTTTATTTAATACTTTACAAAATACGGTTAGGTTTTGTCTAGGAAATTAGTTAAATCCGAGTCCAAGGTGAGACCACGGTTGAGGAGGTCAAACTCCTCAAACACAAGGTCTCCTAACCTCTTCGACTAGTCGAGTTCAAGAGAAGGACTCAACTCGGGTTGAAAAACTTCGAGTTGAGAACTCACTCTTGAAAAGTCAAGTCGAAGATCTTAGGAACACGTTGGAAAGGTTCGCCGGGATCTAAGGACTTGACCTCCTACTTGGATCTCAAAGGGCCGTGTGTACAACAATTTGGACTAGGGTTTAACTCAAACACGACTAATAGGTCGTATATATGGGATTGTAAGTCGACATAGGAAACATGTCAAGCATGGGTCCCTAAGAACCTTTTGATTTCAACTCTAGGATCCAACCCGTCTTTGGATTCCCAAGGACCAAATCCACTATGTGGATAGGCCGAATGATTCAGCGGTCTAGGGAGCGATTACAAAACATGTTTGTGCTTTAACTTAGAAATTGCATGTTTTAACTTAGAAAGTTTGTGCTTTAACTTAGAAATTGCATGCTTTAACTTAGAAAGTTTGTGCTTTAAAACTTGTGAA
The DNA here is from genome assembly GCA_025175895.1 of Wurfbainia villosa. NCBI lineage: Eukaryota > Viridiplantae > Streptophyta > Magnoliopsida > Zingiberales > Zingiberaceae > Wurfbainia > Wurfbainia villosa. The sequence goes on along the minus strand of CM046008.1, from coordinate 20,612,122 downwards.
CTCACTTAGAACACGAACATAACCAACTAAAATTCTTCGAAAAGATTGAGCCTCGGGGAGCCTCTTTTCAAAAAACATAACCAACTAAAATTCTTCGAAAAGATTGAGCCTCGAGGAGCCTCTTTTCAAAAATAACCAGTTAGACTAGGAAATAGTTTTAGGTGAGTCAAGTCATCATTTTCTTGAAAATGGCTTTGTCTAAGGAAGTGGTCGATGATCCGATAAAAGAAGGCCTCTGCGCCTCGCCACGATCTGGAAGCCATGATCTTGAAAAGGTAAACTTGACAAGCCTAGGGTCAAATCCAAATCTAACATAAAATTATTTGAACCTAAATCCACTTAATCAACTTAATTGGAAGTCATCTCACAAAAAACACATAAGTATAACATGCTTGATCATATAGACACAGGTGAGATGACTTAGGTTTAACAACTTACAACCAATTTTTTTTTTTAAAAAAAAAATCTAACATCCAATCCAACCACCTTGTGTGTAGGATCAATGGATGTTGGACAGCGGTTGCTCCCGACACATGACCGGGGATCAACTCAAATTCACGAAGCTTCGATTCAAACGACAAGGATCGGTAGCCTTTGGGAATAACGGCAAGCTCAAAATCATCGGATCAGGTGATATCGAGCTTAACTCAAATTTTGTTATTAAAAATGTATTACTTGTAGAGAATTTTGAATATAACCTGCTTAGCGTAAGCCAATTATGTGACAATAACTATAAGGTCGTATTTTTAGAAAATGAATGTGTAATTAAAACAAATAAAACAGCTAAAACAATACTCAAAGGAACTAGGACAAATAACATTTATATAATTAACTTAATCAAATTCTCAGCCAAATGTCTTATGACACAGGAAGAGGAATCATGGTTGTGGCATCGACGACTCCACTCTCCAAGACTCGGCCCACAAGATGAGTTAGAGTAGCTTAGTCAGAGGCTTACCCAACCTCAACAATTTGGTTAATAAAATCTGTAATGCTTGTCAACAAGGAAAACAACCTAGGACACAACACAAGTTAACTAACCAAGAACGAACCTCAAGTGTACTTGAGCTCTCGTGATATGGATCTATTCGATTCACATGGAGCCAAGTCACTCAATGAAGTCAATATTGCTTAGTCATAATTGACGACTTACTCCGTGTTTACTCGGTTAGGTTTATCAAACATAAAAATGATACTCTAGATCAATTAATCAATCTATTCAAATTAATCGAGAATCAAAAAAACCTTAAGGTTAAAAGACTTAGAAGCGATCATGGTGGTGAATTCGAAAATCAAAGGTTCACCAACTTCTGTAACCTAAACGGATACCACCATGAATTCTCTTGCCCTAGGACCCCTCAACAAAATGGCCTAGTGGAGCGGAAAAACCGAACTCTACAAGAAGCCGCTAGGACCATGTTGAACGAATACGACCTACCTGATAGGTTTTGGGTACGTCTAGTACGACGGCTATGTCCAGAATAGGATCCTTATGGTAAAGAGGCACCTTAAGACCTCCTACGAGATTTATCACAATAAAGTACCCAACATCAAGTACTTTAGGGTATTTGGATGTAAAGTACATATCTTAAACACTAAGAACCACCTAGGGAAATTCAAATCCAAAACCTCCACCGGAATCTTCTTAGGATACTCGACTACAAGTCGAGCTTATAGAGTATATAACCACGACACCCTTAGAGTCGAGGAGACTATCAATGTAGTATTTGATGAAGGACATGAACCTACAAAATCCCCAGTAACCCCAATTAGCGAGCCGATTCATACTAGACCTAACTCTGATCCGGAGATCAGGTCTAGTGTTAATCCTAACCTAAGTCAACCAAGTCACTCTATTGATCAAGTGATAGATGACTCCAACCAAACTAGTGTTCAACCAAGTCACCCCATTGATCAAGCATTAGGTGACACAAACCCAACCCAATCTAGGATTCAGACTAACCACCCTATCGATCAAGTGATAGGAGATCCTAATCTAGGAGTTCGAACTAGAGCATCCTATAGGAACCTTAGTCAAATTTCCTTAATTTCAAAGATAGAACCCAAATCAATTGAACAAGCTCTTCTTGATCCCGATTGGATTATTGCAATGCAAGAAGAGCTAGCTCAATTTACTAGGAATGAAGTGTGGGAATTAGTACCACCACCTAAAGACAAAACGATAATTGGAACAGGTGGGTGTTTCGAAATAAGCTTGATGATAAAGGTGAAGTAGTTCGAAACAAGGCTAGGTTAGTCGCCAAAGGGTTTAGTCAAGTCGAAGGCTTAGATTACGACGAAACCTATGCCCCAGTAGCTAGACTCGAATCATTCGAATGTTGCTAGCTTATGCCGCACATCGAGGATTTAAGCTGTTTCAAATGGATGTTAAGTCGGCATTCCTAAATGGATACATTAAAGAAGAAGTTTATGTTAGCCAACCCCCCGGATTCGAAAATCTAGATAAACCCGACCATGTTCTAAAACTTAAGAAAGCTCTCTATGGACTTAAACAAACTCCTCGAGCTTGGTACGAGAGACTTTCAATCCATCTTAAGTCAAAAGGGTTTAACCAAGGCTTAGTTGACCCAACTCTCTTCGTAAAAACCTTAGGTAAAGAAATATTCATAGCTCAAATTTACGTAGACGATATAATCTTTGGAACCTCTAACTCAACCTTACTAAACGAGTTCGTTTCACTCATGGAAAGTGAGTTCGAAATGAACTTGGTAGGTGAGTTAAGTTTCTTTTTAGGTCTACAAATTAAACAAACTAAGGATGATATATACCTATATCAACAAAAATACACTAAGGAGTTAATTAAAAGATTTGGAATGCAAGACGCTAAGATAATAAACACCCCAATGGTGATTAATGTTAACATAGGAGAAGACCTAGAAAGTAAGTCCATTGACTTAAAGTACTATAGGAGCGCGATAGGAAGTCTCCTATACTTAACTGCGAGCCGACCCGACATCCTATTCGCAGTAAGTATGTACGCCAGGTTTCAAACCTGTGCTAATGAGTCTCACCTAACCCTAGTTAAGCGTATCCTTAGATATCTTAAGGGTACACTTAACGTTGATATTTGGTACCCTAGATCTACGGAGTTCGAACTAATCGGCTACTCCGATTCGGACTATGCCGGTAGTAAGCTCGATAGAAAGAGCACGAGTGGTTGTTGTCAACTTCTCGGCTTGAGTCTAGTAAGTTGGTGCAGTAGGAAGCAACACTGTGTCGCTTTATCTACCACCGAAGCTGAATACATCGCGATGGGTGAGTGTGTCACTCAACTTCTTTGGATGAAGCACACTCTCCGCGACTTTAAGTTAGACTTTACGAATACTAAACTTCACGTAGACAACATTAGTTCAATTAATCTTACTAAGAATCCGATATGTCACTCTGTGACCAAACATATAGAGGTCAAACACCATTTCATTCGAGAACATGTCTGACTCGAATACGTCGAATCGAAGTCTAACTTAGCAGACCTATTTACTAAACCCCTACCCGAAGCCGAATTTAGTCTATTAAGACGAAAATTGGGCATGTGCGTAGTAGAATAGGAACTTGCAAATTATATTTTCTTACTACTATTTCTTAAATTTTCATTTTTATGGAACTAGCATAGGACATACCTTAGATATCATGCACCTATAGATTTAAGGAGCCAATACATCTCACAACACATAGGACTAATGTGTTTGTGTACTTAGCCACGTAGATGGGCGTGAGATGTTAGGACCTTACTCCTGGTTCCAGATGTAGATCTAGTGCATCGCCATGAACCATGGAGTATAATCATACACACTAACCGACTGATTAGACTGCTGATCTTTCATATCAATCAAGCCAAATATGAGCTCTAACATTTTATAGATGAGCTTATTTTCAGATATTTTTTTTTAAAAATAAAAATGGGAACATGCTTGGACTTTAAATTTAACACTTATTTTGTTTTCCACACACCCCTTACTCTTTTCGATATACGGCAAAAGGGGGAGAAAAAGGCCAAAGTTAAAAGGTCAAAGTTAAGGGGTCAAATTTTTTTTGACAAACTTAAACTCTTACTTCATATTTAAACCAAAAGTTAAAACTTATTCAAAGGACAAAGAATTCTTAACTTAAACTTATTTATTTTAAATACTATGACCAATATTAAGTAATTTCGGTTACTTAATTCTTTTTTAGTAGCAACGTCGAAGGGGAGAGTTAAAACTCTTTTCAAGTACTCACCTCAAGGGGAGGATTCTCAAGGGGGAGCACTTGAAAAGAGTTTTTATACTCTGCTCATTCATGCTCTTAACACTCCGCTCATTCATGCATATCTTTTCTTAATGCACTTAACTTTGTATGTGGGTTTGCCATAAATCAAAAGGGGAGATTGGTGCGAGACACCTAAGTCGAACTGAGTTTTGATTATAGCAACGATACAAAGTTAAGCTCATGTCGTTATCTCACGAAATAATCGAGTGAAAATTGCTATAGCCGAGTGAAGGCTAGCGACACCGGAGGAAGCCGCGGTGGGCGACACTCAAGTGACTTCGAGGAGCCAAGGAATTGAGTGGAAGGCCGAAAGCAAAAGCAACACGTAAGTATCGAGGTAAGCTCGTGTGTGCGAGTGTAAGTAAGGTCGTATCCTCGTTACGGGGAAAGACTTAAGCGTAGATCCGACCCAAGACATCTCATAGGTGGTCTAGGTCGAGATCGGACGGTCGACGACCGTCGAAATAATGTTTTCTTTAAGATAACATTGCCTTGCAGCCAACATCAGTCGACTGCCAACCTGAAGGACTCGACTGCCGTCCATCAGTCGGGTGACTACGGCTAGCACTGATCGTCGCAATGATCGGTGATGGCCATCAGTCGACTGCTGGTCAAAGGATCAGCCTCGAGGAGTCAAGGTTTATCACCAAATTTCAAGGGGAGTGGTGCTCAAATATGATTGGCTAGGGTTCCTCTCGAAAAGGGGCTCAAAGGCTATAAAAGGAGGTCCTAACCTAGGGTTTTCACAATAATTCTAAGCTTCCAAAAAGCCTCCGCAAAGCTACAACTCTCCGACAACGAAGTCCTTCCTTTCCGACGTCTAGGTTTAACTTTCTTTATTATTTTTGTACGTCGGTATTAGTTTTTATCAGTTGTTCATCTACTTTTCCGGAGCTTTTATCGTATACGAGGAGAGGAGGAGTGTCCCTCTACCTCAAGTTTTTGTTCATTCTTGTATCGATTAACTCCTACCTCTAACGAGGAGGAGTTCCTTTAGTGCTTTTGCCCTCCGTACGTGGTCAAGGACCACTAGGGCCTTGGAGTAGTAGCCGAAGGCTACGAACCAAGTAAAACATTTGTCTTCTCTTTATATTGCTTATCTTTTCCGCTGCAAATTAATTATCTACTCGTTTTTTTTAACGAACGAAAAAAAAGTTTTTTTATCGCTATTCATCCCCCCCTCTAGCGATCCGCTTCGATCCAACACTTGATATCTTATGTCCTAGAACTATCCCTTCAGGTACCATGAAATGACATTTTTCTTAATTCAGAATCAAGCTATTCTCCTCACACCTTTGTAGAACCCTTTCTAGATTCTTTAGACATGCATCGAAACTTGTTCTGTCGACTGAAAAATCATCCATGAATACTTCCATAATCTGTTCAAGCATATCTGAAAAGATAGCTGTCATACAACGCTAGAAGGTAGCTGGGGCATTACATAGGCCAAAGGGCATTCGTCTGTATGTGAATGTTCCATATGGGCAGGTGAAGGTGGTCTTCTCTTGGTCATTAGGGTGGATTGGGATCTGGAAAAACCCTGAGTACCCATCAAGGTAGCAGAAATAGGAATGTTTAGCGAGGCATTCCAACATCTAATCGATAAACAGAAGTGGAAAATGATCCTTTCTTGTTGCTTTGTTTAGTTTACGATAATCTATACACATTCTCCACCCCGTTACCATTCTAACAGGGATCAGCTCATTCTCTTTGTTTTTTACTACCGTAGTATCGCCTTTCTTTGGAACTACGTGCATTGGACTTACCCACTTACTATCTGAAATTGGATAAATTATTCCGGCATCCAGGAGTTAAGCACCTTCTTTTTCACTACCTCTTGCAAATGAGGGTTAAGTCGCCTTTGGCGCTCCACGGTTGACTTACACCCGCCCTCAAGTATTATCCTATGCATGCAAAGAGACGGGCTTATCCCCTTTATGTCATCGATGGTATAACCCAACACTTTTTTGTACGTCCTGAACACCCCCAGCAACTTCCTTGTCTCTACCTCACTCAAATTTGCATTTATAATCACCGGATGGGTTGAAGTCGGTCCCAACAATTCGTACTTGAGATTAGGGGGAAGTGGCTTCATCTTAGGCCCAGTGTCTTTCTCTTTTACCACCTGTCCCGACTCTTCCTCTTCTTCCGATCCTGAAGATAGGGAAGCTTCTTTCATCCAATACTCTCTCTCCTTGTCCTCCCCTGTACTTGGCAAGATATTTCAGCGCTGCCTATATCCGTTATGGGGAAAACCTCCTAAAAATCTCGCTCGCTATTCGCCCATACTTCGAGAGTCCCAACCATTGTCTCTATAATGCGATATGCATCATCTGTGCTCTTTTATATCAGCACGCCCCCCACGACTGTGTCCAAGAGTTCTTTTGACGAACTAGTTATCCCGGAATAAAAAACATAGAGGAGTAACCGATCCTGCAATCCATGGTGTGGGCAACGAATAACCAGTTCCTGTAGTCTCTTCCATGCCTCGACCAGAGTCTCTTCTTGCCCTTGCTCAAATGAAAGGATTTTATCCCTAAGGGCGGCTGTTTTGTGGGGAGGGAAGAATTTACTTAGAAAAGCGTCTTCCATTTGTTCCCACGTCATTATACTCCCTTTTGATAGAGTACGTATCCATTGCTTAGCCTCCCCTTTCTGTGAGAATGGGAACATGATGAGCTTAATGGCGTCTGCTGGGACTCCTTCATATTCCACTGTGCCGCAGTACGGCAGAAATTTTTCAAGGTGTAAATAGGGTTCCTCAATCAGAACTCCTCCAAACTGCTTTTCTTGAATAAGAGCAATTAATGCAGGGTTTATTTCCCAACTCGTGGCCTGAATTTGAGGAATAACTATGTAGGAATTCAATGCTTTGTAACATCCCAAATTTTAGTTACTATATTTTTATTTAAAGGAAATATATATATATATATATATATATATATATAAGAATAAAAAAAAAATGAATAAATAGTTCGTAGTCGAGGCTTGAACCATGAACTGTTGATTTGGGGGAATAGGCTTCCCACCACTAAGTCATAAGATTACAAATGAGAAGGATATAACAGAATATATCTATTGGTAGGAAAAAAAAAGAAGTTGATTAATCTAGCTGATCATTTAAAGGAATAATTAGGTTAAGAAAAAAATCCTAATTTATATATATATCATCTCTTCTCTCTTTTCCCCAAAATTCCCACGCCGCCTCTCTCTCTCTCTCTCCCTCCTCTCTCCAACGCCGACGCCCACTCTCTCTGCCTCCCTCTCTCTCTCTCTCTCTCTCTCTCTCTCTCTCTCTCTCTCTCTCTCGCTCATTTTTCTCCAGCCGCCGAGAACTCCAACGCCGACGCCCACTCTCTTTCTCTCTCTCTCTCTCTCTCGCTCGTTTTTCTCCAGCCGCCGAGAAAAAGAAAAAAAAAAGAGAGCCTCTATAATTTCTTCATCGTGGGATAATTCAAGAAGAGATTTTCAAGAGGGACTTGGTAGAGGATCACGCTAAAGCAAGGAAACACGTAGGAGGTCTTCTCTTTGCGAAGTCTAACGATATAAATTGGTGAAAAAGCATATGATGTAAGTATCCCCTCACATACAGTATAAGTGCTTACGATGTAATGTTGTATGCTTGATTTTGAACGAAAGAATCTAGAACTATGTGTAGAAGATTCGGCTAATAGGATTAGAGAAATTATTCTTGTTGAAATTCTTCCACGTTATGCATGTTAGATGATGATTTCTATTTATGTTAGCTTAATTTTTAATTTTTCTTATGTCACTACCTTATGTCATGTTAAATTGTACTCATGCCGATTTATGCTATGCTACATGCTTATGTTTTCACCTATGTTAGGCATGACTCACGTATATGAAATGTCTAAGAAATATTTCCCTAAGAGTGGGGACAAGAACACTCTTTAGGACAAAGAACATGTATGTTATTTTACTTTATGCATGACTTGTACCGGACCCTAACAAGGTCCACGGGATGGGCTCCAAGGTTGCCCCTAGGTCGACAGACATAGTACGGACCTAGTAACCTAGTAGGTTCAGGATTAGCTACATCGGATCTATTTAGGATGCGCGCGAATGATGTATGTGGTATAATGCCGGGCCCAATATGTTAAGATTATGTTTAAGTATATAAACTATACATTTTCAAAGAGCATCCTGCATATACCATTTTATGTTCATCGAATTATCATGTTTAGAGACAATGTACTATTGCGATGAAAATGCTAAGTTTATGTTCTTTTCCTAAATTGATCATGTCTCTACTTTAAATAAATGCTGTGCTCATATGTTATTTAAACGAACATATCATTACTTTACGTTTAATTCATGATGTATGTTTTTGTGAGTAGGAAAGGACCTTACTAAGCCTATGTGCTTACAGTTTACTTTCCTTGTACTGCAGAAAAGGGCAAGGAATGGATAAATTAAAGGGAGCAGCAGGAGGGGCAAAGATGTGTGTGGCAGTGGCATGGTGGACGAGATCATTTTTCATATACAGACTTATGCATGATTTTCAGTTTATGTGTAAACTGTTAGGAGACGTTAATGTTTTCTATGGTGGTTACTCATGTTTATTTTTATGAACCTTGAAATGGTTGATACATGTTTAGTTAAATAAATTGCTAAGATCTTTTGCCATGATTAAATTGTTAGGTTGATTGGGTTAATGTAATTAGAGTTAAAAGTTGTAAATTTTTAAATGCTTCTGTTGTTATATGCATGAATGTATTATCGCGTAACGCTACCGCCCGTCTATAGGATGTGTGTTAGGAGGACGGGAAGGGCGGGCATTACAGGTGGTATTAGAGCCCAGTTCTGCCTTTCCATTACACACACATCAAGCTTCCATCCTGCCGCTCCAAGTAAGACATTTTATGCCTACTTTATTTATTTCATGTATGATATATATACGCTAAGAAATGTTTTTAGTTGGGTATGCATGAATATAAGTAAAGATGATAAACTTATGTTGGCATTTTTTTTATCATTTATGAAGATAAGCATGGTCAGAAGACACAGTAATGGAGTTAGTGAGACAGAATCTCCACCGGATCTTATGCAGGTGGTTACTGAACTCCAGCGTCAAGTCGTTGAACAACAGAAAGTGATAAATACCTTAATGACTCAGTAGGGAAACCCTAGTGGAAGTGACCAAAGAAAGATCCAGATAGGCTCGCCTACACCAAGATACCAGAGAGGCTCGCCCGATAGTTCGACCGAGCTTACGATCCAAAGGGCAAAGGTCAAACTGGAGAATTTCTCGGGTAATTGTGAACCATGGGATGCCCAGTCCTGGTTCAAAACGGTGGAAAGCATAGTAGAGCTGCTGGATTGGCCTGAACATGAAAAGATTAAGTGTGCATCCTTTTGCCTTTCTGGAGATGCTCGAATGTGGTGGGAAAGAATTAAAGCAAAGAGGCAAGTAAACCAAATGAGATGGACGAACTTCGAACCTGAATTTTTCGAAGAATTCTTCCATATGCGAGTGACCAACAAGCACTACGATGATTTCACCGGGTTCAAGCAAGGTGACCTATCAGTTAACGAAGCGGTGAAAAGATTCAACCGACTCGCACGCCTATGTCTAGAGTTGGTCAGCACAGAAAAAGAAAGGGTCAGACTTATGTTGAAGATGCTCCAACCTGAGATACCCCTGAACGTGGTCGGCAGAGTAAATAGACTGCAGACCGTAGAGGAGTTGTTCAGTAGTGCCCTAATCACCGAGCACTACCTGAACAATATTAACCAGGAAAAGAAGGCGCTGAGTGAAGGCAAGAGTCAAGGCCAACCAGGAGGTTAGAAAGCTCAGGGTAACTGGAAAGGAAACCACAGTGGCAAGAGGAAACAATGGAACGACTCTAAAGGTGGTCCAGCGAACAAACAAGCCAAGATTCCCCAATGTACTACATGTGGGAAACCACATACCGGGGTGTGCTACAAGGGCACGAATAGATGCTACCGCTGTGGACTGGAAGGACACAGAGTCAAGGATTGCCCTACCGGTTCACCTCCTCGTGATATGCCCGATGACAGGTGCTCCTTCACAACTACACCAGATGCAAGCTGCAATAGAAGGTACCTGGATAAGCTAAGGGAGATTGGAAGCCCCGCCAGTTACGACGAATGCCAGGGTTTTCTCTCTCACTAAGGAAGACGTGGCGAACGATTTTACTGTTGTCACAGGTCAGATAATTATTTTCACAAGATGCTATCGTATTATTTCGACATCGGTGCAACACACTCGTTTGTCTCTACGCCTTTCACAAAGAAGATTGACATACCCTTGCAAGTTTTGGATTGCGAGTTCTTAACGACCTTGCCCTTGGGAGAAGTGATGCCTTCTACTCATTTGCTACGAGCCACACCCATCAGAATTGCAGACAGAGAACTCTACTGTGAACTGATAGTGCTCGACATGCAGGATTATGATGTCATATTGGGCATGAATTTCTTAAGCAAGTACGTGCTTCGATCGAGTGTCGTAAGAGAAAAGTGGTCTTTCAGCCTGAGGCAGAACCTATGTTTGAATTCATTGGAGAGCCAAGGAACAGAACCTATAAATTCTTATCATCTCTAAAGGCACGCAAGATGTTAGACAGGGGATGCACTGGGTTTCTAGCACATGTGGTTGATACAAGTCAAGCCGAGGACCAGAAGCTAGAAGACGTCAGAGTGGTATGCCACTACCCAGAGGTATTTCCTGATGAACTACCAGGGTTAGCCCCTGATAGGGAAATTGAATTTGAGATCGAATTAATTCTTGGTACTCACCCGATCTCTAAAGCACCTTACCGGATGGCACCGACCGAATTGAAGGAACTTCAGGGACAGCTATAGGAGTTACTCGACAAGGGTTTTATTCGCCCTAGTCACTCTCCATGGGGAGCTCCGGTACTGTTCGTAAAGAAGAAGGATGGGACTATGCGCCTGTGCATAGACTACCGAGCTCTAAATAATGTGACGATCAAGAATAGGTACCCTTTACCACGGATTGACGATCTGTTCGACCAGTTAAAAGGTGCCACCGTCTTTTCAAAAATTGACCTCAGATCTAGCTATTATCAAGTGAAAGTGAAACCAGATGATATACCGAAGACAGCTTTCTGAACAAGATACGAACATTATGAGTTCGTAGTCATGCCTTTCGGAGTGACGAATGCTCCTGCTATGTTCATGGACCTGATGAATCGGCTATTCTCGGCATTTCTTGACAAGTTCATGATCGTCTTCATTGACGATATCCTCGTCTATTCGAGAAATCAAGAAGAGCATGCCGAACACCTGAAGATGGTATTACAGATTCTTCGAGAAAAGCAACTATATGCCAAGTTCTCCAAATGTGAATTCTGGCTCGATCAAGTATCTTTTCTGGGTCATATTATATCCAAAGACGGAGTTATGGTAGACCCAAGAGTAAGCCGGAGCGAGGCCAAAGAATGCTAGTGAAGTGAGGAGTTTTCTCGGATTAGCGGGCTATTATCGGAAATTCGTAGAAGACTTCGCCAGAATAGCAACACCTATGATAGTTCTCACCCGGAAGAATAAGAAGTATGTATGGACGAAGGAATGTGAGAAGAGTTTCTTGGAGCTGAAAAGGAGACTTACAAGTGCTCCAATCCTTACTCTCCCAGAGAACGACAAGAGCTTCGACATGTACAACGATGCCTCCGGATTGGGACTCGGAGTTGTACTTATGCAGAGGGGTAAAGTTATTGCCTATGCCTCTAGGCAACTCAAGGAACATGAAAAGAACTATCCCACTCACGATTTAGAGCTAGCAGCTGTGGTCTTCGCTCTCATGGTATGGAGGCACTATCTGTATGGAGCACAGTGCAAGATTTATACGGATCACCGGAGTCTGTGGTATTTCTTCATTCAGAAGGACCTCAATATGAGACAACGCAGATGGCTGGAGCTTGTGAAGGACTATGACTGCGAGATCTTTTACCATCCTGGCAAGACAAACGAAGTGGCCGATGCACTCAGCAGGAAGTCCAGTGCCACCCTGATGTCCTTATCGGTATTGTCTCGATCGCTGGAGAAGGAAATTATGCCCTATGGAATCGAGGTTATTCGACTTCGACCATGGCAATAATACCAAAGACTATTCGATGACATATTAGCAAAACAAGTGATGATCTGAAGTCTCCAGAGGATCAAGCAGAGATCCTAGAAGGAAAAGGCGAGGGTTTCGCTATAGCGGAGTATTATACCTTAGGGATCGTTATGTATCCCTAACGATCCGAACTACGCAAAAAGATATTAGAGGAGGCTCATGGAACCCCTATTCTATGCATCCGGATCCACCAAATGTATCAAGACCGAAAGAGAAGTTCTAGTGGTCCTAGATGAAGAGGGACGAGCTCAAAGACGCCAAGATTTGCCGACTCGCCAAAGAAGTTAAAGGTAACACCAGAGGCCTCGAGGAGTTCTCGCAACCGATCCAAATTCGAGTGGAAATGGGAAGACATCTCTATGCATTTCATTTCGTGTCTTTCCAGTGACTACGAACTGATATGACGCTATATGGGTTATTGACAGATCGACAAAGTCACCATTTCCTAGTGATCAAGATGATATATCTGATCGAGCAACCGCTCAATTATATGCTAAGGAAATCATCGATCGCATGGTATTCCCAAGACCATCATTTCAGATAGGGATGGTCGCTTCACTTCATAGCTTTTGGGGATGCGCTTCATAAGGCACTGCACGAAGTCGCTGCTTTGACCGCCTTTCATCCTCGGATAGATGGGCAAACAGAAAAGGGTGAACCAAGCACTGGAAGACATGTTACGAGCTTATGCCTTGATTTCAAAGGAGTTGGTGCCGCTACTTATGTTTAGCGAGACCGCTTACAATAATAGCTACCAAGCTACCATCGGAATGCCACCTTATGAAACATTATATGGGAGGAGATGTAGGTCTCCGATCTGTTGGTACGAAGGTGGTGAGAAGAAAGAGATGGGACTTCAGACGGATTTCATCGACGACACCACTCGAGCGATATAGAATATCCGCCAAAGAATAGAGACTGCTCAGAGCCGGCAGAAGAACTATGCGGATCAACGACGTAGACCTTTGGAATTCAATGTCAGAGATTTGGTATTTCTCCGGGTAGCTCCTATGAAAGGAATAATGAGATTCGGGAAGAAAGGAAAGCTAAGTCCGCGATATGTAGGACCGTACAAGATCCTGAAAAGAGTTGGCAAGGTAGCTTACGAGCTAGGACTACCTCAGGAGATGTCTGCTATTCATAACGTGTTCCATGTCTCGATGCTTAAGAAGTGGTCGAGCCACAGGCAGTGCAAATTCAAGAGGACCTGAGCTATGAAAGTCGACCTATCCGGATACTAGACCAAGAAGTCAAAAGACTAAGGAATAAAGAAGTACCCTTAATGAAGGTCCTATGACAAAGTCAATGATACGAAGAAGCCACCTGGGAACATGAGGATGATACGAAGCAAAAGTACCCCGAGTTATTCTAAGTTTCGAGGATGAAACTTTTATAAGGTATAAGGGATTGTAACATCCCAAATTTTAGTTACTATATTTTTATTTAAAGGAAATATATATATATATATATATATAAGAATAGAAAAAAAAGAATAAATAGTTCATAGTCGAGGCTTGAACCATGAACCGTTGATTTGGGGGAATAGGCTTTCCACCACTAAGTCATAAGATTACCAATAAGTAGGATATAACAGAATATATCTATTGGTAGAAAAAAAGAAAGAAGTTGATTAATCTAGCTAATCATTTAAAGGGATAATTAGGTTAAGAAAAAATTCTAATATATATATATATCATCTCTTCTCTCTTTTCCCCAAAATTCCCACACTGCCTCTCTCTCTCCCTCCTCTCTCCAATGCCGACGCCCACTCTCTCTGCCTCTCTCTCTCTCTCGTTTTACTCCAGTCGTCGAGAACTCCAACGCCGACGCCCACTCTCTCTACCTCTCTCTCTCTCTCTCGCTCGTTTTTCTCCAGCCGTCGAGAAAAACAAGAGAGGAAAAGAAAAAAAAAGAGAGCCTCTATAATTTCTTCATCGTGGGATAATTCAAGAAGAGATTTTCAAGAGGGACTTGGTAGAGGATCACGCTAAAGCAAGGAAACACGTAGGAGGTCTTCTCTTTGCGAAGTCTAACGGTATAAATTGGTGAAAAAACATATGATGTAAGTATCCCCTCACCTACAGTATAAGTGCTTATGATGTAATGTTGTATGCTTGATTTTGAACGAAAGAATCTAGAACTATGTGTAGAAGGTTTGGCTAATAGGATTAGAGAAATTATTCTTGTTGAAATTCTTCCACCTTATGCATGTTAGATGATGATTTCTATTTATGTTAGCTTAATTTTCCTTATGTCACTACCTATGCCATGTTAAATTGTACTTATGCCGATTTATGCTATGCTACATGCTTATGTTTTCACCCATGTTAGACATGACTCACGTATATAAAATATCTAAGAAATGTTTCCCTAAGAGTGGGGATAAGAACACTCTTTAGGACAAAGAATATGTATGTTATTTTACTTTATGCATGGCTTGTACCAGACCCTAACAAGGTCCACGGGATGGGCTCCAAGGTTGCCCCTAGGTCGACGGACATAGTACGGACCTAGTAACCTAGTAGGTTCGGGATTAGCTACCTCGGATATATTTAGGATGCGCGCGAATGATGTATGTGGTACAATGCCGGGCTTAATATGTTGAGATTATGTTTAAGTATATAAACTATACATTTTCAAAGAGCATCCTGTATATACCATTTTATGTTCATCGAATTATCATGTTTAGAGACAATGTACTGTTGCGATGAAAATGCTAAGTTTATGTTCTTTTCCTAAATTGATCATGTCTCTACTTTAAATAAATGTTGTGCTCATATGTTGTTTAAACAAACATGTCATTACTTTACGTTTAATTCATGATGCATGTTTTTGTGAGTAGGAAAGGACCTTACTAAGCCTATGTACTTACAGTTTACTTTCCTTATACTGCAGAAAAGGGCAAGGAATGGATAAATTAAAGGGAGCAATAGGAGAGGCAAAGATGTGTGTGGCAGTGACATGGTGGACGAGATCATTTTTCATATACGGACTTATGCATGATTTTCAGTTTATGTGTAAACTGTTAGGAGACGTTAATGCTTTCTATGGTGGTTACTCATGTTTATTTTTATGAACCTTGAAATGGTTGATACATGTTTAGTTAAATAAATTGTTAAGACCTTTTGCCATGATTAAATTGTTAGGTTGATTGAGTTAATGTAATTTGAGTTAAAAGTTGTAAAGTTTTTAAATGCTTCCGCTGTTATATGCATGAATGTATGATTGCGTAGCGCCGCCGCCCGTCTATAGGATGTGTGTTAGGAGGACGGGAAGGGCGGGCATTACATGCTTTTCGTTTAGGCACTATGTAATCTCTCAAAGGTCGAGTGGGCTGTGTTAACATTTCAGTGTCCTTTGATGAGAGAGGAGTAATAAATTATATACAATGAATAATTCTGAGGATGGAACCAAAGCTTGAATCAAGAAGAAAAGTTAGGAGTATTTACTTAATGCTTAAAAACAGAAAATAAACTAATATAGCTAACTAAATCGAAGAGCAAATAAGAAATAGAGAATCATTGATAAAATAAAATAAAAATTAAATCTAGATATGGAAAATCTAAAAATTCAAATAAAATAAAAATAAGCAAGTAAATAAATCTAACCTAAGTTCGATCCAACTATCCACTTTTTTTATTCGATATCGAATCAATCAGCCCCCGACAACGACACCAAAAACTTGATGCATGCAAACACGACCTCAAATCTCGCGATGGAGACTGTCAAGGACTTGAAGTGCGCGCTTGCGCTTAACGTCCGCAAGTGCACGGAGGTCGTCAAGTAATAAATATATCGATTCCACAGGGACTGAGATTTCGAGTATCGGTTTGTCTAGTGGATGTGTTGTTGTTCGGATTGGTAATATGAGGGTTCATGAATGAGAGGTTGTTGGTGGTCCGAACTCAGTACGGTGTCACACGGAAGAAGAGAAAAGTTGCTACGAGGATTGGGATTGGATTCTAGGACCTCGGTTTTGTTTGTGTCGCAGAACATGCTATTAATTGAATGTGTCAAGATTTTCTAGCTAGGGTTTTTTGGAAAGGACATCATACACTATGATACGAAGATGCCAAATTGATCCCTGCGACGAGCCAGTAACGACACACATTACCTACTCTATCGCATCCTTCTATCCATAGTTGCAGGCGATGAGGCCAACCTCTAGGTTCCTCCTAATATCCCCTAAATCTTAGATGCGAGGATTGTCACTCCTCGTATCGTCTACGCACAGAAGATAGAAAACCAAAACACAAAGCTATAGATTTAAACAATCATTCAACTGCAAATACGATTTCAAGAACGGAAACATATTTGAAATAGAAATGTTCTACTCAACACAAACTACTCCCTAATCATAGAATTGGAGAATCTACTCCATGAATACGAGAAGAGAGTTACAATACATTATATAATTCATGAGTAAAACGATAAACGTGCAAGAAATAAGAATTACCAAGGCTGGTGTAGATCTTGATCCTCGAGCTCTTCTCCTTCCCGATGCGAAGTTCCTCAAGATTTTAGGGTTCTGAGTGCCGCCCCACGTGATGCCTCCCTAGGGTTTAGGCGGAGCTTTCCTTATATAGACATCACGCCGGATCGCTGCGAAATCTGAAAAAAAAACCCTAGTCACGTTAAATCGCTTGGCTTCCACACGGCCGTGTGAAAACACATGGCCTAGCCATGTGTCATGCTGTGGCAGCCGTTTTCGCCTTCTGAACACGGTCGTGTGTAGGCACATGCCCTGGTCGTGTTCCCTTCTACATCCAGCTGCCAAATGTCTTCTTTCTTCTTCGAAAGTGCGCCGTTATCCCCACGAAACGCTATCCTTCATACAAAAGTATACAGAACAGATCTCCGAATCAGAAATCAAGAAATGCATGGAAAACAAAGTAAAATATGCAAGAAACCAACATAAAATGAGATGAGATGTGAGCGAAAACTACTCCTAAAACCCTATATGTTTTGCTCACATCAGCTACGGGTGTAACAAGAAGGGCCATTACAAGTCAAACTGCCCAAAAATGAAGCCAAAGCACAAGCAACCGAAGCAAGCTTTTCAAGCAATGTGGGAGGAGGAAGAAGATCAAAATAACGATTTGACATTCATGGCGAGACCGGTAGAGTCCGAAGCCGACTACAAATTCAACTCCGACTCTGACTCTGAGGACGAATTAGAGACAAGACTCAAAGTCGGGTTAAAAGAAAAGATTAAGGTAAGTCGTTTACTAATTACAAATTTATATCATACAATTAAGTTGTTAAATAGGAAATTAACTAAGTCCGAGTCTAGAGTTGAGTCGTTGCTTGAGGAGGTTTAAACCCTCAAACAAAAGACTATTCTAATCTCTTCAACTAGTCAAGTTCAAGAGGGAAGCTCAACTCAAGTTGAAAAACTTGAGGAGGATTCTCCCTTGAAAGGACGAGTTCAAGAGCTTGAAGCTATGCTAAAAAGGTTCTCGTTGGGATCCAAGAATCTTAACCGACTTCTTGGAACCCAACGAGTCATGTACAATAAAGTCGGACTCGATTTTAGGTCAAAAACTACGAATCGATCTTACATGTCTATTGTAAATCATAGTCATCAAAGAGTCCAAGCATGGGTCCCCAGAATTCTATTGAATTTACATATAAGGACCAATAAGTATTGGATTCCCCAAGATCAAGTCCACTATGTGAATAGTGTTGGAGTATTGGGAATACAATCAAAGTCCCACATTGGTAAGACATGGAAAAGATCTTGTGCTTATAAGATGAAAAGATATCTCCATTGGTATGAGACCTTTTGGTAAAGCCCAAAAATAAAATCATGAGGGCTTGGGCCCAAAGTGGATAATATCATGTTATTGTGGAGATATGTGAATCTTATAGGCAATAACAATTGGTATCAGAGTCATGGTCCATGTCAAGCCATGAACCTCGAACGAAGGAAGTTGAGCTCCCATGTGCGGATCAAGAGAAACAGACACCAGGCAGGAAGTCCAGTTGGGTTGGGAGGATCGAACAACTGGCAGGAAGTCCAGTTGGGTCAGAAGAGCTGGACAATTGGCAGGAAGTCCAACTGGGTAAGGAGGATCAGATAGTTGACAGGAAGTCCTGGTGAGTTGAGAATTGGACATCAAGCAGACGATGTCCTTCGAGGACGAATAGGCTTGAGAGGAGGGGTCAATATGGTCCTTCGTTTGATGGGGGGATTGTTGGAGTATTGGGAATACAATCAAAGTCCCACATTAGTAAGACATGGAAAAGATCATGTGCTTATAAGATGAAAAGATATCTTCATTGACATGAGACCTTTTGGGTAAAGCCCAAAAATAAAACTGAGGGCCTAGACCCAAAGTGGAAAATATCATGTTATTGTGGAGATATGTGAATCTTATAAACACTAATAGATAGACCATGTTGGTTCAATGGTCCAGGGGGAGCTAGTACTAAAATAGTGAACCCACTTTCTTAGTTAAAGCTTTGAATGCTTAGTTAATCTTTGTTTTAATTTTTAGAACGACTAGATAGGATAAATAGTTAGCCAACTTTGATAACATAGTATCAGGATGCGGCGAGATGGTAGTACGTTAGGGAAATGAAGTCTCATGTATTTGAGCTAGATAAGGCATATCTAGCTTGGTGCACATGGCTGAGTTAAACTAGCTGAAGCTACCTCGCAGTATATTAAACTAGTTAGACCAGGAAGTAATCTTAAGTAACTCAAGTAATCAATTTCTTGAATTTGGCTTTGTTTAAGGAAGTGGTTGTTGTTCCGATCAAAGAAGGCCTTTATGCCTCGCCACAGCCTGGAAGCCAACTTCTCGAAAAGTTTACTTGACGAGCTAAGGGTTAAATCCGAATCTAACCCAAGGTTGATTAGCTTCAAATCACTAAAACTTAATCAAGAAAACTTGAAATCATCTCACAAAATATATAAGGTGAACATGTTTCGAAATATATAGAATGGGTGAGATGTTAAAGATAATTAAAATATGAATAATATAAATCTTCGAAATGATTTCAAAACTATACTTACTCTTTTAATTGGCATTTAAATGTATAGTTATAATTTTGTGTGACCGATACTAAATATATAACTCCCTTGGTCAAGTTTAGCACCCCTAAATCTTTTATACCTTATGTATTTGACTAAGAGGAGAGCAAACTAACCTTCAGAGCTATATTACAAACTCCTAAAGTAACTTTTGAATTTATAATGTTTTGGAAATTAAAATTATGTTTCAAAAAATTATTATTCGTAAAACTAGTTTTACAATTGTTGGTGCAGAGGGATATACCTCGAACCAATCTAGCTAATTATAGACGCATGCTTGGACTCATATTTGATTTCGTTCCATTTTAAAACCCCTATTTTATGTATACATCCCCAACTTTTACTTTTTTGATTTATGGCAAAAGGGGGAGAAGAGCGAAAGTTAAGGGGAGTAACATAAATTATCTTTTTCAAAATTCACCTAGGGTTAAGGAGGAGATTTTGAAAAAGTATTTTATTATATTGTTTACTTTGTTTTATTCTTAATGTTCTCCTTAACTCTGTGTCAGTTTGTCATAGATCAAAAAGGGGAAGATTGTTGGTATAGAGGCACCAGATAATCAAACCTAGGGTTTGATTATGGCAAAGACTCAAAGTTAAGGTCTTATCGTTATCTCATATGCTCTGTTAAGTGTGCAAAAATGATTAAGCTGAGCTGAAGGTCGGCGGCACCTAGAGAATCTCAAGTCGAGAAACCATGGTGGTCGAGCGACACCGGAAGAACTTCGAATGGAGTCAAAGAACCCAGGCGAAGACTGGAAGCTAAGCTACAAGTCATAAAGGACCAGAGGTAAGCTCGAGTGTGAGTAAAGGTGAGGTCGGGTCCTCCGTACGGGGACAACTTTAGGCAGCAATCCACTAAGACTTTCAGTGGAAGGTCTAGGTCGAGATTGGACGGTAAGTATCTGTCAAATTTATCTTTACTCGTATATTTTTGAACTAACTCTGTTTTGAAGTTGAATAACCAAGCTGGCAGTCGACTGCTACTGGCATCAGTTGACTGATGAAGGTCATCAGTCGATTGCTATTCAAATTGCCCACTTCGATGAAGGTCAAGATAAGAACCCCTTTTCTTGGGGTGAGGTGTCCATTTAGATCAGATCTTGGACTCAACGTTCAGAGGCTTGGAAGGCTATAAAAGAAGGGGTTCACCTCTTTAGGTCATCTCAATTTCTCTCAAAGTGCTCCCACAATGCTAAATTTCTATGTCGCCGTAACGTCGACGCGAAGCCAAAGATCTCTACTCTACTTCGTTGGTAGATTCATTTAGTTCTTTCAGTTGTACTTAATTTTGTACTCAGAGCTTTTATCGTACGAGGTGAGATAGGCTTGTTGCCTCATCCTCGAGTTTTGGTTTTTGTATAATTGTTGTCTCCTACCTCCAACGAGGAGGAGACTCTATAGTGAATTGCCCTTCGTACGTAGTCTAGGATCATAGGACCTTGGAGTAGCAACCATTAGGTTGTGAACCAAGTAAAAATAAAAATGTGTCGTTTACTTTTTCCGCTGCATAATGAAAAGATAATTTTACGATCGCTATTCACCCCCCTCAATCCAACAATGGTAGCCTAACATAGCTGAAATCAAGCTAAACAAACCTTGTTTATCCGAAATCAAGCCTAACAGTCAACTCTTTCAGTTAACAGTCGACTGCCATCCATGGCAGTCGACTAATTTCTGCAATTGTAGAAATCAGGTTTAGAAAACTTAAATTCAAAAAATCATAAGTAATTATACATAAATTGAAAAATTATGAAAATTCATATGTATAATACTTATAACAATCATAATGGGTGAAAAATATTTGAAAAATAAAATACCCATAAAATAATGAGATTGATACAAAATTTAAAACCATTGATAACTTCAATATTTTTGACCTATTTTGTATCAACTTCTTCAATGGTGACTTCTATCAAAAGATAGATTACACCAAGATTTTTCAAAATAATTTTGAAATGTCTTTAAAACCTTAATTCCAATCATGGTTTATGGGCTAAGTATACATGATTTATATACTAGCTTTTCTCATGATTTGTCCATGATATAAGATGAGTTTGAGTTTATTTAGATGTAAGAACTATGCACCTTGAACTTAACTCATTTTCCTAACATGTCATATGTGTCTAGGGTGTATCAATACATACACATGTCAATGTGATGTGAGATGTGAGTTTTGTTCATCCTAAACTAAGATCTCATGCATTTTCTAAGACAACACTATTTGATTCACTTATGCATGAGACTTCAAATTATGTCATTGTCCTTGCATCAATTTTAATTAACCTAAATGCATGAATGATGATTATGACATAAGTGATAGCATAAATAAACGTGTGCCAATAAACATGATGGCATGACATATAAATACAATCTAAACATACATGACATAAAAAGATAAACCTAAGATATCATGACATTTTATATGATAAAACTAAACATGACGTCATGACATGGTAAATGACAATTAAATCATGGAAAATAAAGAGTAAGACATAAGAATACCTAAATTTTAATATTAGTTGTCATTTGTTATGATTAAATTCATTTTTGTCATATTATCACTTATCTCTCAAGTGTGCCAAAAACCAAAAATGACACACCAAGACCTCTAAACCTAATTGTGCCAATTTGATCAATTTTTCAGAGTTCTCAAAATATATTGGCACATTCTAAAATCCTTTATGATATAAAATTAAACTTCATTTCCAAGGTATCACATAACCTTGAAAATATCCTAAAGTGTCAACTTTGTTATGGTTTGGTTAACTACCCATCCATTCAAGGTTGACACAACCTAACCCATTTAGCATGAATTGATCACGCTCCTAGGAACCCAATATCTATTGGAGTTCCTTGGGTTTATTAGGTATTCCTTATGGATAGCTTCCCTAGATACCCTCCTAATGACTCTTCTAGGCTTAGAAGCCTTGGTCATTGTGGTCTTGCCTAGGTTAACTCAAGGGTAACTCCCCTTATTGCCTTCTTAGTGGTCTCCCTAGGTTTCATGGAAACCTTGGCCACTAGACACTTACCATGGTTACCCTTAGGGATGACTTCCCTAGTAACCTTGGTCTTCCTAGACCTATGGATGGTTCCATAATCGAATGGAACATGATGATAGATCTCCTTGGGCTTAGGTTTGTGACCTAAACCTTTCTTGCCCTTGGGTGGACCTTGCTTCCTAGACCCTAGGTTTTGACTCCTAGATCATAAATCTTGACCATTTGACCCTTGCATTTAATTTTGTATTTTTCTAAGGGTCTTTTCTAATTTCTCAAGTCTTGACCTTAAGACTTGATTTTCCAACTCTAATTGCCCAATCTTTGAATTTTCATTTAGTCTTTGGGCATGGTTCTTCATTTTAGGCATATGCCTACCCTTTTGAGGGTTAATGCCTAAATGCTTCTTTACCTTCCTAATAGTTTCTCTAAATAGGATTTTTCTAGGGTTATTAGTCTCAAATTTCTCTTTAGTTCTAAAATTACAACTCTTAGCACATGGGCAGTAAAATCTACTATTTCTAGCATGCTCCTTATGATTATGCACAATTGCAAGGGTATTAAAATTATTTCTAGCATATTTTTGCCTATTACTTAAAGAATGAGCATTATTTAAATTTATCTTAGGGTTTGCCTTAGCTCCCCCTACATGTGTAACTCCTTCTTTGACTTTCTTCCTCCCCCTAGGGCATTAACTCCTATAATGTCCCCATTGTTGGCATTTGAAGCACACCACATGCTTCTTGCTCTTCCTAGTGGGGACTCTAGCATCCTTTGATTTTTCTTGAACTTTTGGCGACGGTTGAGTCTTCTTGACTCTTCTTGGATACTTACTCTTGTAGTATCCGACTTCCCTATACTCAAAGCATACAATATGATTTTTATTTTTAATTGAAATGCTCAAGTTACTTAGGTCGATGGTGGCCAGAATTGGTTCTTCATCTCTTCCGAAGGTTGAGGCTTCTTCTTGTTGCTCTGGCACGAGATTGGCCTAATCTCCTCCCCCTCAATCCCAGAGATGGAGGCTTCTTCTACCTCTTCCACCTCTTCCGATACGGATGTTGATTTCCTATCAACCTCCAAATCCTCAAGCTCTTGGGATGATGATGTACTCTCTTCTTCTTGAGCTTGAGAGGAAGAACACTCCTCTTTTTCCTTATCTTGGATCGGTGTGAGCTTTTCATGGAAGTTGGCTAACTTGGTCCATTGTTCCTTAGCATCTTGATATTCACCTAGCTTGCAAAAAATATCATTAGGGATTAAATCTTTCAAAAATTTTGTTACCTTAATCTCAATCTTGAATTTTTGGCATTGCTCTTGGGTCAACTTCTTCAATTTGAGGACATCTCCCTTCTTATCCCTGGGGGTTCGAAACCTTCCATGATGATGAACCAATTCTCTATGTCCATCATCAAGAATGTCTCCATTCTCTCCCTCCATGCCGGAAAGTCTTCTTGGTCGTATAGTGGAGGAATGTAGATGGTGTACCCCAATCCGTCCTTAGGTTGCTCCATCTCCTCTAGTGCTTTTTCTCCCAGTTGTTAATCCGTAGAAGAGCTCCTAGCTCTGATACCAATTGTAGGAACTTCGGTGAGCGCTAGAGGGGGGGGGGGGTGAATGGTGCATTTTCGTTGCTTGATGGAACTAAATCGTGTCGCTTGTCTACAATGTCGTTAGCGCAGCGGAATATAGCAATACAATATGAAGACAAACACGAATACACAATCACAAAAACACGGTGATATAATGTGGTTCAGAACCCTAGTTCTTACTCCATGGGGCAAGCTTGATAGCGAGCTCTAGTGATGCACTCACCACTAATACAACTCCTCGACATCAAGTCGGAGGTGGAGAAACCTCGTACAAGTGTTTACAATAATAAACAGAAGAATACAAGGAAATTCAAATGAAATACATCGAAAATTTAAAGAGCACTTTACAAACTAGAGTTTTGAATGCTTTGCTTGTTGGTTGCTTAGATGAGCTCGAAGGACCCTGAAATGTGACTTCACTTTGCCTTCAAATTGCCTCAACAACCTTCCAAGAAACCATGACCGAAATTCTCCATGAGCTGCTCCTTTTATCCCTGCATTGGGCTGATTCCGCGCCTGACAGTCGACTTCCATAAGACCCTAGTTGACTTCCAACAGTGTCGTTGTCTCACAACGACTTAATCCACGTTGGTATTTCAGCCAATGGATACATTATCATTCGATTGCCATTACCAACAATCGACTGCTCAAGCGCATAGCTGACAGCTCAGTCACCTACTGAGGGTTTTGCCTTCACAACCAAAACCATGCGATTGATCGCCCATGGCCGCTGATCGCCTAATGCCGTAGTCGGCAAATAAGGCCTCTTGGATTGAACCCAGTCGACTCTCGGTAGCCGACTGATCATAATCCTAGTCAACTGCTTAGTGTCGACTCAGTTGCCAAGTGGAAAACACTTAACTAGTCAACTGGTTCATAACCCCATTCGACTACTAAGACTCAACCATGAGGTTTAACCCCAAGTATGATGCCTTCATACTTGCTAGACCACCCTTAGCCTAGACCTAAGCCTTCTAGCCACCTCCATCAACCTCACGCCTATTGGATCCCTCCAAGTCATCCATGACTCGTTCATCTATATGCTTGCCTTCAAATACTTCCATCGGCTATTGTCATGTTAAGCTGGTCTACGCTGCCAAGACACACACTTGGACTTTACGTCATCAACTATTGGACTTATGCTGCCAAGACTCCACCCTTGGACTTTACGCTGCCAATATCAACCCTTGGACTTTCTATGCTAACTCCATGTTTGAATTTCTAATTGCCAAGACTCAAGCTTGGACTTTCCCTTTCCAAGACCCATGCTTGGACTTTACCATTGTCAAGACCCATGCTTGGACTTTCCATGCCAAGTGTCCCACTTGGACTTCTCCATCATATGGTCAACTCCATGTCAACCATATAGTCAACTCATTGTCAAACAATGGTCAACTCAACGTCAAACATCAAAACATAAACATCAAAATACTACTCGAGTCAAACTCGAATCTGGTCAATCGTGACATGAGCCGATTGCACCAACAGGTCTTACCCATTCAACTCTCCTCTCTGGCATTTCTGCCATTTTATAATCCTGAGAAGTTTGTCGAGACTTTCTGAACATCCTCGAGATTAATAAACTTCTCTGCTTGGGATAATAAATTATCAAAATTTGCAAGAGTCTTTTTAGCTAAAGATTTAAAGAAATCTCCTTCTCTGAGCCCTTGAGTGAAGGCTCCTACCATTCTACCAGACTCCATTAATGCAATTTCTCGTGCTGACTGTGTAAATCTCTACACATATTGTTATAGACTTTCTTTCTCTCTCTATTTAAGATAAAAAAGACTCAACGGTTGAGGCAAATATTTTTTACAACTAGAAAAATACCTTAAAAATAATGCCGAGAAATCCTTATAGGAAGCAATACTTTGTGACTTCAAATCATTAAATCATTGTTGTGTTGGTCCTACTAATGTAGTAAGAAATACTCGACATTTGATCCCATCAGTATAACGGTATAATAAGGCAGAATTTTCAAATCTACTCAAATGATCCTTAGGATCAAAGGAATCAGTATACTTAGGGATCTGAGGAATTCAGAAGTGTCGAGGTAACTCCTCGTTCAGAATTCCCTCTGTAAAGGGATTCAACTCCTCTACCTTTAAAATGGTACTTACAAAAGAAACATCCCCCATCAGGTTGTGCACTCCCAAGAGGAGATATACGCTTCTTTTTCTTCCCCTTTGCTTGCTTGCAGATGTTGGTGCAATGGCACCAAATAATCGAAACTAGATTTTGATTATAGAAAAAGTTCAAATTAAATTCTTATTGTTATCTCATGAGCTATGTTAAGTGTGCAGGAAGTGTTTAAGCAAAGTTGAAGGTCAGCGACACTCGGAGATGTAAGACTTTCCGAGTCACAAAAACTATTTTTTGCGTTGCGGAAACCTCGGAAGCCCGACTACGGATCCGTGCGAAGATTAACAAAAGTAATACATGTACATGTCTAGAAAAACTTAGATCTACCCTTAGATCTATGATAAGAGTTTTACCCTTGATGCGATGCCCTTCGCTTATCCCGCTCGTCTAAATGGCTTGCCGAAACTCGAGAGTGTTAAGTGTACACTCCTCTATTGGTATCCACACGAGCAATAGGTGGAGAAAAGACAACTAAGAGTGTGCTACCACTCCTTCAAGTCCACGGCAAAGGAGGGTGAGAGAGCTTGAGGGAAGTGAGGAGGAAGAAGATGAAGTTACACAACTTAACTTCACACTAATGCACACAACTCATGGTGGCCGACCACTTCAAAAGGAGTTATATACATGCATGTAATACCAAGAGCCATGACTCTTGGTCTCCCTCATGAGGTGGCACCCCATGATGTGTCCATGATGATGTGGAACATCATTGGCCGACTCCATGCCAAGTCACCATGACATGACAATTGGTCAAGTCAAAATTGACCATTCATCTTCCCTTTCAAGTCAAGTCAAACTTGACCTCTTATCTCCCATGGTTGATCAAATCCAACCATTTGATTCAAGTTAAGAGTAATCCAAATTAGACTCAATTTGATTCAAGTGTTGAATGAGTCTAATTTAGATTTGATTCATTGAGTCAATTTAATTTAATGAATCTCTATTCATTAATTTAAATTGACTCAATGAATCAAATCTAAATTAGACTCATTCAACACTTGAATCAAATTGAGTCTAACTCAATTAGTCTAATTTGGATTACTCTTAATCCAATTTGGTTCATCACACGAACCTAATCCTCATGGTTCATCATATGAACCTAATCTCCATCTAATTGCCCTTTGTGTGTGACCCTATAGGTTCTTGTAATGTTGGCAATGCTTCTAAACCGATTTAGGAACATAAGCAATGAGCGGTATCTAGCAACACATCATTGCTACCCAAGTTACAAGAATGTTGAGATCCAACATCACCTTTATGACTACTAATTATGACTCTCACAATATGTGACAATGTCCCTCTATCCTTGACATTTAGATTGACCAAATGAGACATAGACCGTGTCATCCTCGGTACAATCTATATCTTGAACTCCAAGTAGACTCACTCTAATCAAATGAGCTCAATATCTCATATTGACTCATTTGGGCATGACCATGCACTTAGTGGTCTCACTCTATTAAGAATAACGATATCACTCCCGTCATATAGGAGGGATAGATCCCATATACATCACTCACATCCCTCAATATAATTTGTTACATACCCAGTAATCGCCTTTATAGTCCACCCATTTACGGGTGACGTTTGACGAAGCCAAAGTATGCAACTCCTTATGTAGGGATCAATAGTGACTTCAGGTCTAAGGACTAATAGTCACATGAGAAAGTATATGACACTCATATAATGATCCATGATACTTTCTCATGGCGGATCATTCAGTATACATTCTCCAATGCATACCCATGTGTTAACTTGATATCTCATATCCATGACTTGTGAGATCAAGTCATCGAGTTGACCTACATGCTAGTCTCTTCGTATTAACATTGTCCTTGAATATTAATACTTGACTAGGAATGATTAAGAGTAGTGTTCTCTATATCATCTCATAATCGATTCAACCAATCGATTGATATAGATAAGAACCTTCTACTCAATGACGTTATTATACTTAGTTATTTGGCACAAATACAAGCAAGTATAATAACCATAAAGAAATGCCTTTATAAATAGGAATATGATACAACAAAGTGTTAGTAATATATGAGAGATATCCTAAGACAATCGCCTTATGTTTGAACCATTTATATAATAAATGAGGATTCACTATTTGAGTATGCATGTTCACATGTATTTGATTAGATCTTAAACTCATTTACTGAATGTCCACGATACGATTCACAACATGAGAGAATTTGTGATTGGATCACAACTAGTGAGTATCTCTACATGAGTAATTGTGATGTATCAGAATTATCCCTAGTCGATGAATTGATGGATTTGGACACCATCAATTCTGTTGAGACTAGCATGAGGTATACTCCTTGGTGTATCCAAATAGCTGATTCTCACTGGCTGGAGATATTGTGATGTCTAGAGTTAATCGTGGATGCTAGTTATGGTAACTAGTTCATTGGAATGACCAGCCGTAAGACTTTATATGGTTCTCTGCATATATAGATATGTCAATGAAGTTCTTACTACAGCTTAAGTGCGATGTTCCTTTGACTTGCGGTATTCAAGTCATCTTGATCATGATGACCTATGCTTTGACATCTTAAGCAAGCATCTCTGAGGAGAGGTGGACCCGGGATGATTGAGCATAAGTCGAAGTGATCGAAGGTGTTTGAATAGCCTATAAAGGATTCACCACTCCTTGCGAGGAGATGTATACCCATGACCTCTCGTCGGATTGTTACTAAAGTCTTTGGGCAAAGCATTACATGTTTAGAGTAAGGTACTCTTCGATACATGTGGAGTAACTAGAATCCGTAGGACGAGGAAATGATACTTGGGCTAGGTGTGACGTAGTCAGCCTAGTGGGGACTGACACTATAGACCATATCCTGAACCAAGTGGGTATAAGATGAGTGAAAGGAATGAGGCACGATTCATTATAGCTGCTGAAGGGTTTCAGAAATAGTTTTGGATCAACCGTTGATTTTTTTGGTTAATTGAGGATCATGATGTACTACTAGGTGCCACTCATGATCGTTCTATAATTAATGGTTAATTATAGACGACCAACATAAACCAATAACTTATTTAGTCACACGCACAACGAGCGTAATCCGAAGGATTTAAAATGAGCTTGAGAATTAGATTCTCAGATCGAGAGAAACTAGGTTTGGTTGGATCAAACAAGGAGCGAGCATGAAATCGTTTCAGTCGCAATGGAAGCGTGGATTGTAGGGATGTATACTGAAAAGTTTATCTTTTGTATGAACATCTTTATTTTGAAATAAGAATCACATGATCATTGTTTGCATATTTTTATGGTTATGCAATATTGTCTAATACTTTACATTGTAGATAACATGGTGTGTGGTGTCACACGGGAGATCATGTTATCGGCTCTTTGAAAAGTATAAGTAAAGGCTCACAACCGAAATGACTTTGGACAAACCATCGAAATGGTTGTAGTGTGATTTGGTATTGGTTTGTCTTGACCATAGAATCACACTAGTGCACTTTATGTGTATTGAGCAGGACCGACTTAGAGGTGATTCGATTTATTGCTGACTACATAATCGAATCGGACCTCAGATATTATTTAGTACATGCTCTTAATCCCGATATAATAACGGACACATATACTTAGTAATCATCTCTTTGATTTACCAATGGACCAGATTTATAGATTAAATCGATAGGCTCGGTAAGTTGGGAGATGATATTATTTATATGGTGTGCCGTTGATTATAGGAGGAAACCGTGTCCTATATATTAGGATGATGATGTCCCCTTGAGGAGCTCATAAGGTTCATCATGTAAACCCTGCAGGTGGACTTGGTCCGGCATGATGAAAAGGTTGAGTGGTACTACTCAAGGAGTTAGATGTTGATTAATTAATGGTCAGTAAATTAATTAATTGACGGACATTCGAGATCTTAAACATGAGGAGAAAATATACAAATAATATATGGAGACCATATTATCATATGAGGGTTGGTGAGGTAGATCGATGATGATCCTTTAGTGGATTGGATCATCATTAGTGGATCGGACTTTATGTGGGCTTGATCCATGGGTGGCCAAGATCCAACTCCTCTTCATGGTCCCTAATGTAGCCTATTAACACCTCATGAAGCTTAGATCCAATGGATAGGAACAAAACTCTAAGATCCATAGGTAGAGATTAAATCTCTAAGATCCGACGGTTTAGATTAAATCTCTAGATCCGATGGTTGAGATTAAATCCCTAGAACCAATGGAGGAGATTAATTCATGACTTATCCCTAACTCTATAAAAGGAGGACATGGGAGTTGGCATGAACTACATGAAAGGAGAGCTAGGGTTTGGGCGGCAAGAAGGAATCCTAGTTGAGATAGGATTAGGGTTAGGGTTTGGAGGCTAGGGCGGCACCAAATAAGGAAGGTGATTGTTTCTTCTTCATCCTTCTATTGGCCGGCGTCCAGATTGGTTTTCCAGCCCCTTCCAGCCTTTGGCCAGCGCCCAAAAGGCCCTACTTTCTTCTCCTTAGGTGGTGGAAACAAGATATAGGGCTTCCCTTGGTGTCTTGATTGTTTTCCATCATCTTCTCCACCTTCTAGTTGGCCGGCGGCAAGGGGATTGTATGCTCCTTGTTGGTTGGTTTTAGGGAGGAGAAAAACCTTGTTTCTACTCTTCCTCTTGCTTTGGAAGAGCAAGGAAGGAAGATTTGCGATCTAGGAGCTTCGAATTTTGGTAGATCGTCGCCCACACGACGTCCAAAAGGAGGAAGGTCATACATTAGAAGATCGAGAGGTATACCTATTCTTCTTTCTCTTTTTGTTACTTGCTTGTTTTTGTTTTTCAATTATAAGCATGTTATAAATCTGTAAATGGCTAAATAATACTTGGATCCCGAGTATAAACACAAAAACTGGCGATCCGGACATCGTCTATTCCGCGGCTACTCGTAGAATAAAGGATGGTCGCTTGAACAACTAGTTTGTTCAAGTGACCTCTCTAAACGAATAGCACGACGATGACTTGGTGGTTTGGGAAATCCCTTTTGTCTAGGATTATTTTTTTTTAATCCAGGGACATCGAAGGGATCGCCATGGATAAGCTACCGAGGTGAAGTGGGAAGCGAAGTTTCCCCTCATGGACTCGATAAGCAAAACCCTTCAATTGGTATCAGAGCCAAGGTTTCCGATTTTGTGTGTTTAGGATTCAGTTAATTTTTATGCACTTTTTCATATATTATATGTGCCGGATAATAGTTGGATATGCGTAGTTTAACTCTTTGGTTGCAGGCATAAGATCCGACTATTATGGCCATATGTGTGTAAATATTTATTTTGTTGAATCCTTGGGGTTGACGAGGCTAGTATTTGATTTTTTGTAAATTAGATACGACATTATTTAGCGACTCTTTATTTTATTTTACTTTCGATCTAGATTTCATGTACACTCCCTCGTGGAGTATATTAAAATAGGTTTTAGTCTCGGCTCGGATCTCCGGATGGCTCGTACATGGCGTAGGAGGAGCAGACGAGGTGGCGATGCGACGGGAGTCATATTGAAGACAAAAGCCATAATAGTTGGAAAATAATTTATTTTTCATATTTATTGCTTTTTGTTTGATATGCATGTCGTAAGCTAGGAAAATTCCTCATTTTCAAATTACTAAGTGGGAGAGGGAAATTTTATTATTTTCCACGGCCTCCATTACGATTTGACAAATGATGCAAACAAACTTGCGCGTCGACTTTGAGTGCCTTCCTCCATATCGGATGAGTTTGTTTGCGGATCACAAGGTCGAATATGGTTATAGGAAATTATTAAGGAGTGTGTGTACTTGCCTATCGTAAGGCACATAACCCGAGATAATTACCTTGGTACCGAGTAATGGTGAACACTTAGATACAAATATAAGTATCCTCCCCATCGGAGTTACTGCTTTTATTTATAGGGCCAAAGAGGAACCAACTATTAATTTTACTTGTCAAAAAGTTAGGTTGACAAGATAGTAAAATTAATGGGTAAAACCTCCTCTTACAAATGTAGAATTCGTATATGTCCACACTATCGTGGCATACGATATTCTTGGTGTTTTGAGGTGTTGGTTGATTTTAAAATTTTATTATTTGAGGAATCAATAATTTTTTGAAATCTAATGTTTTGATTTATGTGATTCTTAGGTTTTCTTTCAAAATGACTTTCAACCCACTTGCTGTGATACTGAAAGAGAACAAACTTACTGGACTCAACTATGTAGATTGGAAGAGGAATCTAGACATCGTCTTGACTGCTGAAGAATACAAATATATACTCCTCGAAGAGTGCCCTCCCAAGCCTGCAGATGATTCTGGGGAAAAGGAGAGAGAGAGCTATAAGAAGTGGATCAAGGCCGATGAGATGATGCGGTGTTACACTTTGGCATCTATGTCAAATGTACTGCAACATCAGCATCAAGCCATGTCCACTGCTTATGATATGATGCTCAATCTCAAGGAGATTTTCGGACACCAGAATCGGGCTGCGAGGCAAGAGGCCATGAGAAACTTGATGACGACCACCATGGTCGAGGGAACACCCGTGAGGGATCATGTTCTCAAGATGATGGCTCATTTGAATGAGCTGGAGGTCCTAGGAGCTAAGATCGATGGGGAAACCTAGGTCGATATCATACTTCAGTCTCTACCTAGGAGTTTTGAGCAGTTTCGTTTAAACTACAACATGAACAAGAGGTTGTATTCGTTGGTAGAACTTCTGACAGAACTCCAGGCAACAGAGGGACTATTTCGTCAGAGTGCTCAGGTGCATGCCGTGGTGACCCAGAAGGTTTCTACTTCTAAGCCGAAAGGCAAGAATAAGAAGAAACAAACTGGAGCGAAGGTGGTGAGAGGTACTCAGGGAGGAGTGAAGAAGCCGAAAGACAAGTGCTTCACTTGTAAGCAGACTGAACACTGGAAGAAGGACTGCCCCAACCGCAAGAACAAAGGTATATCTTTTGGTCTAGTCGTTGAAACATGTTTAGCCGTGTTATCTACTGGCACCTGATGTGTAGATATGGGAGCCACTGATCATGTCTGCAATACTTTGTAGGGGTTCCAGGAAACCAGACGACTGGCTGAGGGGGAGATTACCGTGTACTTGGGCGATGCCACGAAGGTGGCGGCTATTGCAGTGGGAGATGTTCATTTATCTTTTGAGAAAAATAAAGTTTTGGTTCTTAAAAATTGCCTTTATGTACCCTTATTTAGAAAGAATTTAATTTTAGTTTCTAAATTATTTATGGATGGATATTCTATTTCTTTTAATGACAGAGTTGTTGTAAGAAGGAATAGGGACATTATCTGTTCGAGTGCATTGATAGGAAATTTGTACACACTTGAACCAAAACCTCCCACGATGCAAATTGAAGTTAATAACTCATCTTCTAATTCCAATAAGAGAAAAGAACCTTCGAAGATGAACCAAACATATCTTTGGCATCTTAGGCTTGGTCATATTAACCTAAGCAGAATTCAAAGGTTGATAGCTAATGGACCTTTTGTTAGTTAAAGCCCTAGAACCAATCATGTGATGGTTGAATAGGGAACATTTTGTATCATATTCTATAAAGGCAAAGGATTGGTTGTTATATTTACATCTTGCTTGTGCCAGCTAATTTAAATATAATAATGCCCTAGAAAAGTAGGTTCTTATCTACAGCACATCAATTGGCAGAATTGATTATGAGAGGCTGTAGAGAACACTTTCCTAAATGTTCCTAGTCGAGTATTAATATGCAAGGGCAATATTAATACATAAAGACTAGCATGTAGGTCAATTGATGACTTGATCTCACAAGTCATGGATATATGATATCAAGTTGACACATGGGTATATATTGGAGAATATATACCGAATCACGCCATGAGAAAGTTTCATGGATCGTTATATGAGTGTCATAAACTTTCTCATGTGACTATTGGTATGAATAGTCCTTAGACCTGAAGTCACTATGGTTCCCTACATAAGGAGTTATGTACTTTGGTATCGTCAAACGCGTCACCCGTAACAGGTGGACCATAAAGGCGACATCGGGTATGTAACAAATTATGCGGAGGGATGTGAGTGATGTAGATGGGATCTATCCCTTCCATATGACGGGAGTGATATCGGTGGGCCCCTTGATTGAGTAGAACTACTAACATGCATGGCCATGTTCGAATGAGTCAATATGAGATATTGAGCTCATTTGTTTGAGTTAGTTTACTCAGGGATCAAGAAACACATAGATTGATCGAGGATGACACGGCCTATGCCTCATTGATCAACTGATATCAAGGATAGAAGGACGCCATCATATATTATAGTAGTCACGAAAGGTTAGTCGGATCTTGACTTATCTCGAAACTTGGGTAGCAATGATGTATTGCTAGATGTCATTATTGCTTGTGTATCTAAAAGAGTTTAGATCCACTGCCAATGTTATGAGAGCCTATAGGGTCACACACAAAGAGCATGATAATTAGAGGAATTAGAGTATTCTAGTTTGACTAGAATAATTTGGGAATAAGCTTAAGTACAAAATGGTTTTTGGACTTTAAGCTTAATGAGAATTTTAGCTAATTGATTTAATGAGATTAATTCAATATGTTACCTTATTGATTTAATAAGATTAATTCAATATGATAACATAAGCTTAATTGAATTAATAAGATTAATTCAACATGCATGAAAGCCACATAAGAATGCCACATAAGCATGCCACCTAAGCATCCACCTAAGCATCCACCTAAGCTAGATGAGGTGGAAGAAGACAAATTGGGTTTTGTCTCCTTAAGTGGCTACCAAACAAGGATATGTCTCAATGCAATGGATTGCATTGAATGTGTGGAGGTGAAAGGGTTTTTCCAACCCTATAAAAGACACCCTAAGTGGCCGGCCAAAGTAGAGGGATTGGCTTTTGTTGTTGGTGGAAGCTTTGGTTGAGTTAGTGGTGAGAAAGCTTGGTGGAAGCTTTGGTATATCAAATAAACATAACACACTAACTTAAACCCTTTGCCACACCATCAAAACCATATCACGGCAAGAGATTGCCCTAACAGGGACTTCTCTAGCAAGAAGTAAAGGAGAGCTCTTCTAGTTTTCCTTTTGTGAGACAAGAGCGTGCTCGTGTGGATACGTATAGAGGCACGGACACTTGAACGTGCTAAAGATCCAACAAACCAAAAGGAAAAGCGGGATTAACAAGGGCACGCAACAAAGGTAATCCTCTCCTTTAAGATAGGTTTGGTTTAGAGAAATTTATTTTATACGAGTTTGCTTTCGCATGGATCACTTGGAAGGGATCCTATTTTCCGTTGCGCATATGCCATTTGGCATATAGAATTCCCTACACCTTTGGGTTCATTAGTGGTGGAGGATCTCCCAACCTGTGAATCTTGCTTGGAGGGTAAGATGACCAAGAGGTCTTTTAAGGCCAAGGGGTATAGAGCCAAAGATGTATTAGAATTGGTTCATTCTGATTTGTGTGGTCCTATGTCTATCCAGGCTAGAGGTGGTTTTGAGTATTTCGTCTCTTTTATAGACGATTACTCAAGATATGGATACATTTACCTGATGCGCCGCAAGTCTGAATGCTTTGACAAGTTGAAAGAATTCAAGGCTGATGTGGAGAAACGTCAAGGTAAAAGTATCAAGACACTACGATCTGATCATGGTGATGAGTACCTCTTGGGAGAGTTTAGGAACTACTTATCAGAGGTTGGGATTCAATCCTAATTGACTACACTTGACACACCCCAGTAGAATGGTGTAGTAGAGCGAAGGAATAGGATGCTTATGGAGATGGTTAGATCGATGATGAGTTATTCTGACTTGCCAGATTCGTTCTGGAGATATGCTCTAGATACGGCAGTGTACATTCTGAACTTGGTTTCATCTAAATCAGTGCCTTCTACTCCCACAGAGTTGTGGACTGTGCGAAAGTCTAGTCTAAGACATATTCGGATATGGGGGAGTCTAGCACATGTGCTGAAGGCAGATGCTGGTAAGTTGGAACCTCGTACAGAAGTACGTATGTTCGTTGGCTATCCCAGGGGAACGAAGGGTGGATTGTTTTACAGTCCTAGAGATCATAGGGTGATCGTTAGCACGAACGCCAGATTTCTAGAGGAAGACTATATGATGAGCCACAAGCCCAAGAGAAAAATTGTTCTGGAGGAGTTAAAAGGGGAAGTCACTTCTTTAGTACCACCGGTACAAGAGGATATACCACATGTCACTGCACCGCGTGTCACAGAGGATACACAGGTGATACCTCGTCGTAGTGGGAGGGTTGTGAGACAGCCTGATAGATTCATGTTCTTGGGAGAATCTTCTGATTTGGTCCCTGGCGA
Source organism: Wurfbainia villosa (assembly GCA_025175895.1). Lineage (NCBI taxonomy): Eukaryota > Viridiplantae > Streptophyta > Magnoliopsida > Zingiberales > Zingiberaceae > Wurfbainia > Wurfbainia villosa. The sequence continues at coordinate 20,575,630 of CM046008.1, read as the reverse complement.
ACATGAACCTGATCCCTGGACATATGACGAGGCAATCCAAGATAAAGATGCAGTATCTTGGCAAAGTGCAATGAATGTTGAGATTGAATCTATGGATTCAAATCAGGTCTGGGAGATAGTAGAACCACCCGATGGTGTAAAAACCATTGGATGCAAGTGGATCTACAAGAGAAAGAGAGGAATAGATGGGAAGGTTGAGACCTTCAAAGTGAGGCTTGTTGCGAAGGGGTATACTCAGAAAGAGGGTATCGATTATAAGGAGACCTTTTCGCCGGTAGCCATGCTTAAGTCTATCCGGATTCTCTTATGCATAGCAGCTCATATGGATTATGAGGTGTGACAGATGGATGTCAAGACAGCTTTCCTTAATGGAAGTCTTGAGGAAAACATCTACATGAAGCAACCAGAGGGATTCATTGCTAAGGGCAAAGAGCATCTTGTATGTAAGCTTAATTGGTCCATTTATGGATTGAAACAAGCTTCGAGGTCTTGGAACATCCGCTTTGATGAGGTGATCCAGTCTTATGGATTTATTCAAAGTTCGGATGAGTCTTGTGTATACAAGAGATGTGACGGAAATGTAGTGGTATTTCTTGTACTATACGTAGATGACATTTTGTTGATTGACAACAATATCAAGGTGTTATCGGATGTAAGGGTATGGTTGTCCAAACAGTTTGATATGAAGGACTTGGGAGAGGTGGGACACATCCTTGGGATCAAGGTTATAAGGGATCGTAGGAAAAGGATGTTGTGCTTATCCCAAGCTTCATACATAGACACGATTATGGAGCGTTTTAGCATGCAGAACTCCAAGAAGGGTTTTCTACCTTTTAGGTATGGAGTTCCTTTATCTAAGGAGATGTGTCCTAGATTATCTGAGGAGATAGAGGAGATGAAGGCGGTTCCTTATGCTTCGGCAGTAGGGAGCCTCATGTATGCGATGCTCTGTACGAGACCAGATATTTGCTTTGCTGTGGGCATGGTCAGTAGATATCAGAGTAATCTAGGACAGGGACATTGGACTACGGTAAAGCATATATTGAAGTACCTGAGAAGGACTAGGGATTATATGCTGGTTTACCGGGCAGACCAATTACTCCCTGTGGGTTACACGGATTCTGACTTCCAATCTAATAGGGATAACAGTAAGTCTACCTCAGGTTTTGTGTTTACTTTAGGAGGTGGAGCCATTGTATGGAGGAGTGTCAAGCAGAAGTGCGTGGCGGACTCCACCATGGAAGCTGAGTATGTGGCGGCCTCTGAGGCGGCCAAAGAAGCTGTATGGCTCAGGAACTTCCTGATGGACTTGCATGTGATTCCTGGTTTGCCCAGAATTATCACAATTTATTGTGATAATAGTGAATGCTTGATTGGAACCACGAGCCCATAAGGCTAGTAAACACATAGAGCGCAAGTACCACCTGATACGAGAAATCGTAAAGAGAGGAGAAGTTGTTGTGGCCAAGATTGCATCAGAGGATAACCTGATAGATCATTTCACTAAGGCCCTTCCAGCGAGAGCTTTTGATAGGCATGTGGAGGGAATGGGGATCAGATGTATGGCAGTTTGAAGACAGCATAGTCTTTTAGTATAAGTGGGAGATTGTAGGGATGTATACTGAAAAGTCTATCTTTTGTATGAACATCTTTATTTTGAAATAAGAATCACATGATCATTGTTTGCATATTTTTATGGTTATGCAATATTGTCTAATACTTTACATTGTAGATAAAATGATGTGTGGTGTCACACGGGAGATCATTTTATCGGCTCCTTGAAAAGTATAAGTAAAGGCTCACAACGGAGATGGCTTTGGACAAACCATCGGAATGGTTGTAGTGTGATTTGGTATTGGTTTGTCTTGACCATAGAATCACACTAGTGCACTTTGTGTGTATTGAGCAGGACCGACTTAGAGATGATTCGATTTATTGCTGACTACATAATCGAATCGGACCTCAGATATTATTTAGTACATGCTCTTAATCCCGATATAATAACGGGCACATATACTTAGTAATCATCTCTTTGATTTACCAATGGGCGAGATTTATAGATTAAATTGATAGGCTCGGTAAGTTGGGAGATGATATTATTTATATGGTGTGCCATTGATTATAGGAGGAAACCGTGTCCTATATATTAGGATGATGATGTCCCCTTGAGGAGCTCATAAGGTTCATCATGTAAACCCTGCAGGTGGACTTGGTCCGGCATGATGAAAAGGTTGAGTGGTACTACTCAAGGAGTTAGATGTTGATTACTTAATGGTCAGTAAATTAATTAATCGACGGATATTCGAGATCTTAAACATGGGGAGAAAATGTACAAATAATATATGGAGCCCATATTATCATATGGGGGTTGGTGAGGTAGATCGATGATGATCCTTTAGTGGATTGGATCATCATTAGTGGATCGGACTTTATGTGGGCTTGATCCATGGGTGGCCAAGATCCAACTCCTCCTCATGGTCCCTAATGTAGCCTATTAACACCTCATGAAGCTTAGATCCAATGGATAGAAACAAAACTCTAAGATCCATAGGTAGAGATTAAATCTCTAAGATTCGACGGTTGAGATTAAATCTCTAGATCCGACGGTTAAGATTAAATCCCTAGAACCAATGGAGGAGATTAATTCATGACTTATCCCTAACTCTATAAAAGGAGGACATGGGAGTTGGCGTGAACTACATGAAAGGAGAGCTAGGGTTTGGGCGGCAAGAAGGAATCCTAGTTGAGATAGGATTAGGGTTAGGGTTTGGAGGCTAGGGCGGCACCAAATAAGGAAGGTGATTGTTTCTTCTTCATCCTTCTATTGGCCGGCGTCCAGATTGGTTTTCCAGCCCCTTCCAGCCTTTGGTCGGCACCCAAAAGTCCCTACTTTCTTCTCCTTAGGTGGTGGAAACAAGATATAGGGCTTCCCTTGGTGTCTTGATTGTTTTCCATCATCTTCTCAACCTTCTAGTTGGCCGACTAGAGGGGATTGTATGCTCCTTCTTAGTTGGTTTTAGGGAGGAGAAAAACCTTGTTTCTACTCTTCCTCTTGCTTTGGAAGAGAAAGGAAGGAATATTTGCGATCTAGGAGCTTCGAATTTTGGTAGATCGTCGCCCACACGACGTCCAAAAGGAGGAAGGTCATACATTAGAAGATCGAGAGGTATACCTATTCTTCTTTCTCTTTTTATTACTTGCTTGTTTTTGTTTTTCAATTATAAGCATGTTATAAATCTATAAATGGCTAAATAATACTTGGATCCCGAGCATAAACACAAAAACCGGCGATCCAGACATCGTCTATTCCGCGGCTACTCGTAGAATAGAGGATGGTCGCTTGAACAACTAGTTTGTTCAAGTGATCTCTCTAAACAAATAGCACGACGATGACTTGGTGGTTTGGGCAATCCCTTTTGTCTAGGATTAATTTTTTTTTAATCCGGGGACATCGAAGGGATCGCCATGGACAAGCTACCGAGGTGAAGTGGGAAGCGAAGTTTCCCCTCACGGACTCGATAAGCAAAACCCTTCATGGATGGGCCGTGTCTTAAGATGACATGATGGATGAACCAAATTGGTTTGGTTCTAGTCCAATGGTGGAGACTAAACCAAAGGGGTTTGATTTGTTTTAAACGGATGAACCAAAAGTTGGTTCGGTTCGTTTTAACTTAAAATAGACCAAATCGGTTTGGTTTATTTTAACTTAAATTAATGGAGCGGGTTGACGGGTTTTGGTTATGAACCAATAACCATTAGGAGAATTTGTTCTCTATAAAATAGGGCTCAAGGGTTTAATGAGAGCCCTAATCCAAAGTTGCCACCCCTCTCCCTCCTCTCTTCTTGTGGTCGACGCCCAAATTCTAGCCGCCGCCCACCTCTTGTGCCGCCGTCCAAGTTGTTGCCAGTGTCCAAGCTTCAGCCGGCGACCCTCTGGTGATCTTCCTTTGCTCTGGCGACAAGGTGAGCATCTAGCTTCCTTATTTGGCCGGCGCTAATCCTCCACCAAAGCTGTCCAGTTTTCTGGACAGCTTGTTTACTTCATGTCAGAGCGTCGTTTGGACGATGTTTGGAGCTCCGATAGTGGATTCCTTGCCGGAGATTCGATCTCCGGTAATCCTCATAGGTGGAGGATAAAGGATTCGTCAAACGGTGGGCGAATACCTCTCCGGAGAAGCAAGTTTTTGAGGACTCGTTTTGAATCCGAATTTTGATTCGGATTATAATATTCTCTCGATCACATCGTCTTCGACACGAGACTAGTGACTCGTACGAAGACGAGGCTCATGACTTTGTGAAGTCATCCCGAAGATACTCGGCGTGGATACGGATAGAGGCGATTCTAGCGAGGGTCGCTCAGGTTGATGTCTTTCCCACTACACGTGATACGTCAGGTATACGTAGAATAAATTTTCTTTTATTGCAAAATTTGAAACTATGGTTATGTCTACACATATTGTACTATGCATGCGTGTGGTGTGTGTGATGTAATAAATTAGATTTATTGCTTTATATTTCTTTCGCTGCGCATATGTTTACGAAACATGTTCGAACACACACTCGCCGAGGTGCCGGAAACCCAACACAAAGTCCATACAACAACCATCACATGAATGACTCTAGAGCTTTCACTAACAATCTCCCACTTGCACTAGTGTCAATCACTGTAGTATCTAATACCCAATGACCTAGTGTGACCATCATGCTTTTTCTGTGCCAAAGCCTTAGTCTAGGGATTTGCGACATTAGCCTCTGTGGGTACTCTGTAAATCTTCACATCTCCTCTATCGATAATCTCTCGAATGAGATGGAAGCATTGTAGTATGTGTTTGGTCCGCTGGTATGAGCGAGGTTCCTTAGCCTGTGCAATCGCTCCATTGTTGTCACAATAGAGCTCTATAGGATCTGCTATACTATGAATCACCCCAAGCTCAGTAATGAACTTGAGGATCCAAACTGCCTCCTTTGTTACCTCTGATGCAGCAATATACTCGGCCTCTGTTGTAGAATCAATAACTATGTCCTGCTTTGAACTCTTCCAACTCACAATGCCACCATTCAAGTAAAACACGAACCCTGACTGTGATCTATAATCATCCTGATCAGTTTGGAAGCTGACATCGCTGTAACCCTTTACAGCTAGCTCCTCATCGCCTCCAAATATCAAGAAATATTCTTTAGTCCTTCTCAAGTACTTAAGAATATTCTTGACTGCTATCCAGTGACACTCACCTGGATCTGACTGGTATCTACTCGTCATGCTCAAAGCATACGAGACATCAGGACGAGTACATAACATGGCGTACATGATAGATCCTATGGCCGATGCATAAGGGATCTTATCCATGCGGTCTCTCTCCTCTCTAGAAGAGGGACTTTGAGTCTTCGAAAGACTCACACCATGTGACATCGACAGAAGTCCCTTCTTGGAATTCTACATGGCAAACCGTAGTAATATGGTGTCAATATATGTACTCTGACTTAGGCCAAGCAATCTCTTAAATCTATCTCTATAGATCTTGATGCCTAGAATACAGGCTGCTTCACCTAAGTCCTTCATTGAGAAGCACATCCCCAGCCAAGTCTTCACAGACTGTAGCGAAGGGATGTCATTCCCAATGAGTAGTATGTCATCCACATACAATACAAGGAAGACAATTGTGTTTCCATTAACCCTCTTGTAGACACAGGGTTCATCTTCATTCTTGATGAAACCAAACTGTTTGATCGCATCATCGAATCGAAGATTCCATCTCCGAGAAGCTTGCTTCAGCCCATAAATGGACCTTTGTAGCTTGCATACTTTCCTAGTATACTGTGGATCTACAAAACCCTCAGGCTGTGTCATGTACACATCCTCGAGCAAGTTTCCATTCAGAAACGCGGTTTTGACATCCATCTGCCAGATCTCATAATCATGATATGCTGCAATAACAAGCATGATCCGAATGGACTTAAACATCGCCACTGGAGAAAAGGTTTCATCATAGTCAATACCATGAATTTTCTTGAAACCTTTAGCCACCAATCGGCCCTTATAGGTATGCGTAAGTCCATCCATGTCAGTCTTTCTCTTAAAGACCCACTTATACCCAATGGGTTTGACGCCTTCAGGTGGATCAACCAAAGTCCATACTTGGTTGGTGTACATGGATTCCATCTCGGATCTCATGGCCTCTAGCCATTTCTCAGAATCTGGGCTCATCACAGCTTCCTGATAGGAGTTAGGCTCATTCTCAATGAGCATAACATCATCATGGTCAGACAAGAGAAATGAGTATCTCTCAAGCTGACGACGTACCCTATCAGACCCCGAAGAGGTAGGTCTACCTGAACAGGTTGTTATTTCACAACTCTTTGTGCAACAATCTCATCACCCACAATACTTTGTGGTTCTTGTTCAACCTCCATCTCCGCCTCAGTGCTATGGTCCTTATCTTTAATTTCTTCAAGATCGAATGTACTCCCATTAGTTTTTCTAGAAACAAAATCTCTTTCTAGAAATACCCCAGTCTTTGCCACAAACACTTTGTGCTGACTGGGAATGTAGAAGTAATATCCCTTCGTTTTCTTGGAATATCCAATAAAATATCACTTATCGGATTTGGGTCCCAGTTTGTCTAAGACTTGACATCGAACGTAAGTCTCACAACCCCAAATTCTCATGAAAGACATTTTGGGATTTTTCCCTGTCTATATCGTATATGGTATCTTTATCATAACCTTGGATGGTACACGGTTAAGTGTGAAGGCTGTTGTGTCTAGAGCATATCCCCAAAAGGATATAGGAAGATCTATGTGACTCATCATAGATCGTACCATATCTAATAGGGTACGATTCCTCCTTTCAGATACACCATTCCATTGTGGTGTTCTAGGAGGAGTGAGTTGGGATAGAATCCCACACTCAGCTAGATAGTCATGAAACTCATGGCTAAGGTATTCACCACCTCGATCTGATCGAAGTATCTTAATACTCTTGCCAAGCTGGTTTTGTACTTCATTCTTGAATTCTTTAAACTTTTCAAAGGATTCTGACTTGTGTGTCATCAGATACACATAACCATATCTACTGAAGTCATCAGTAAATGTAATGAAGTACCTATAACCTCCTCTAGAAACAACATTGAAAGGGTCATATACATCACTATGTATAAGTCCTAACAAGTCTGTTGCTCTCTCGCTGTGTCCACTAAAGGGAGTCTTAGTCATCTTGCCTAGAAGGCAAGACTCGCATGTCTCATATGATTCAAAATCAAATGAGTCCAGCAACCCATCCTTATGGAGCTGGGATAATCGACTCTCATTTATGTGACCTAAGCGACAATGCCAGAGGTAGGTTTGGTTCAACTCATTCGACTTGAACCTTTTGGTACTTATGTTATAGATGGGGCTCTCTAAGTCTAGAATGTAGAGTCCGTTTATCAGAGGTGCACTACAATAGAACATATCATTTAAATAAACTGAACAACATTTGTTCTTTATTATAAACGAAAATCCTTTCTTGTCTAAACAAGAAACTGAAATTATGTTCTTAGTCAAAGCAGGCACATAACAACATTCATCTAGTTCTAGTACAAGCCCAGAGGGCAGAGATAGAAAATAAGTTCCTACAACAACAACAACAACCCTTGCTCCATTGCCTACTCGTAGGTCCACCTCGCCCTTCGTCAATGCCCTGCTATTTCTCAGCGCCTGCACATTGGTACAAATGTGAGATGCACATCTGGTATCTAATACCCATGATGAAGAAATAGATAGATTAACTTCTATAACATTTATACATGAAGTAGAAGTCTCACTTCTTAAGATCTTCTAAGTATGCTTTGCAGTTACGCTTCTAATGTCCAGCTTCCTTGCAGTGGAAGCAAGTCCCTTCCTTGGCAACCCCTCCTTTCGGTTTCAGTGCCTTACCTTTACCCTTGGCTTGAGACTTTCCCTTACCTTTAGGCTTGCCCTTGCCTTTCTTCTTTTGCACCATCAAAATGGAGTCAGGTTTTCCCTTCTTAAGGTTGAGCTCAGCAGTTCTTAACATGTTTAGCATCTCAGGAAGTGACTTATCAATTTCATTCATGTTGTAATTCATGATAAATTTATTATATCTTTTTGGCAAGGATTGCAAGATCAAGTCAGTGGCCAGTTCTTGGCCAAGTGGGAATCACACCCTCTGTAGGTTCTCTATGTACCTAATAATCTTGAGTATATATGGACTTACGGGAGTCCCGTCTTGCATCTTGGACTGAAATAATGCCTTAGAGATCTCGTATCTCTCATGCCTTGCTTATCCTTGATACAGTTGACGAAGATGTTCAACCATATCAAAAGCATTCATGAACTCATATTGCTTCTGAAGTTCAGAGTTCATGGTCGCGAGCATTAGGCATGACACATCTAATGCATCATCTGTTGGTGCAATCGGCCCGGGTTGACTCAAGTTTGACTCGAGCAGTATTTTGATGATAGACAAAACTTATGACATGGGATTATCATAGGAAAGTCCAACATGGAGTTGGCATGGAAAATCCAAGCATGGGGCTTGGTGTGGAAAAGTCCAAAGCATTGCGAAGCTGTGCGCTTGGTGCTTGGTGAGAAATGCATTGCGAAGCCGTGCGCTTGGTGCATTTGAGAAGTCTTTAGGACTTGGCAAGTTCACTAGGCTCGGGGTCCTTGAGTCGGTGAAGGATGACAATGCAAAGTCGTGCGCTTGATGCATCCGAGGGACCGCCGGACGGGGAGCGAATGGAGTGAGGCCCAAGGGAAGCATACTTTGAGGGCAAGAGACGCGAAGGATGGCGTTGCAAAACTGTGAGCTTGGCGCATCCGAGGGACATAGGCCGAGGGAAGAGAGATTCAGTGGGGAACTCCATGAGGGATGAGGTGGACTTGGCCAAGTGGCTAAGACTGAGTGTCAGATGCTCAAACAACTTGGTGTTTGAGGTTTTACCCGACATCAGTTGACTGACATAGGTGCCAGTCGACTAGGGTTCGATTGGTGTTCGACTGAATAGGGTCTGGCTGATCAGTCGATTGTCGAGGGATGACAGTCGACTGATAACACCATCAATCGACTGATGAGGGAGATCAATCGACTGATCAGGGTGTTTTCAGCCATAGAATGGTTTCCAATCGAGTGCTCGCGCCAACACTCGACTGATGAGATCATCAGTCAACTGATGGGCATGATCAGTCGACTGATGATGGATCCGTTGGAGTTTTGCCAACGTGGATCAAGTCGTTGTGAGACAACGGCTACAGGACCAGTCAATTGATGATCACGATAAGTCGACTGATGGGTACGAAATCAGCTTGATGCAGGTTATAAATGGAGCTCAAGATGGAGGATTCCGCCAAGACTTTTGTGAAGCTTTTGGAGGGGAATTACTGCTGCATTCCATACCTTCAAGAGCCATCTAAAGCAAGCAACAAGCAAAGTTTCAAAATCAAGCGTTGTAAAGTGTTCTTTACGTGTATTTCGTATTTGTCTTTGTATTGCTTGTATTTCATATTACTTAGTGTAATTGCTTGTGAGAAGTTTCTCCACCTCCGACGTGTTATCGAGGAGTGTTGTCAGTGTCGTGCACATAACACGAGCTCATTGAGCTCACCCCATGGAGTAGGAATCATTCGGTTCCGAACCATGTATATCTTGTGTATTGCGTGTGATTGTATTATTATTATTATTTCTATTGTTTCCGCTGCATATATTAACGACAATTGTAGACAAGCACGCAAGAACGAATGAATTCTACCGTACGACAATTGAGGGCTATTCACCCCCCTCTAGCCGGCCACCAACGTTCCAACAAGTGGTATCAGAGCCAAGTCGCTTGTAGAGGACTAACCGCCGACACAAGCACTACAAGATGGCCAGCTACAACCTCCAACCACCAAAATTCGAAGGATATTTTCAATGGTGGAGAAGAAAAATGGAGGTATATCTAGAAACCGATTTCGATTTCATGTTAATCCTAGAAAATGGTTTCCAAATGCTTAGGGATGAAAGCAATAGGCAAATTGAGAAGTCAAGGTGGACCCAAGACCAAATCAAGGACTTCAAGACAAATCTTAAGGTAATCGAATTATTTAGTGATTCGATTCCTAACAACATTTGGTCTAGGCAAGGTAATTTTAGGCATGCTAAGGACCTATAGGAAAAGGTGATAAGATTTCATGAAGAGCCCACTTTGGTCCATGAAGAGGAAGAATGCTCATCAACATTCGGATCCGAGGATGTTGAAGAATTGCCCACCACATTCGAAGATGTTGATGATTTGGTGGAGACCTCCACCTCTAGCATTGAGAGGGAGGAGAGGCCTTCTATGCCGGAACAAGTTCAAGAAGAAGCTTCAACATCTGGGAGAAGCAAAAATTCCCTAAGTAACATAAGTGTTGTTATTATAAATAAAAATCATATAACATGCTTTGAGTGTAGGGAACAAGGGCACTATAAAAGTAAGTGTCCTAAGAAGGTGAAGAAGGTTCAACCGGCACCAAAAGTCAAAAATGCCGGAGTCCCCACAATTAAGAGCAAAGAGCACATTGTGTGCTTCAAATACAACCAACGGGGACACTACCGAAGCTCATGCCCTAGGGGGAAGAAAATGCAAGAAGGGGCATCTCATGTAGGAGGAGCTTCTAAAGCTAACCCTAAGGTAAATTTAATTAATGCACCTTCAATTTCTAGGGTTAATAAGCATGCTAGGAATTATTTTAGTTCTCTTGCAATTATTAATGAAAAGCATGCTAGTAGAAATAATAAGGTTTATTGTTTATGTGCTAAGCATGTAAATTTATCTAAGGATAAACCTAGGACCAATAACACTAGAACTATTTGTTAGTAATATATGAGAGATGTCCTAAGGCAATCACCTTATGTATGAACCATTTATATGATAAATGAAGATTCACTATTTGAGTATACATGTTTTATGTATTTGATTGGATCTTAAACTCATTTACTGAATGTCCACGATACGATTCACAGCATGAGAGAATTTGTGATTGGATCACAACTAGTGAGTATCTCTACATGTGTAATTGTGATATATCGAAATTATCCCTAGTCGATGAATTGATGGATTTGGACACCATCAATTCTATCGAGACTAGCATGAGGTATACTCCTTGGTGTATCCAAGCAGCTGATTCTCACTGGCTGGAGACATAGTGATGTCCGGAGTTAATCGTGGATGCTAGTTATGGTAACTAGTTCATTGGAGTGACCAACCGTAAGACTTCATATGGTTCTCTGCATATATAGATATGTCAATGAAGTTCTTACTGTGGCTTAAGTGCGATGTTCCTTTGACTTGCGGTATTCAAGTCATCTTGATCATGGAGACTTATGCTTTGACATCTTAAGCAAACATCTCTAAGGAGATGTGGACCCGGGATGATTGGGTATAAGTCGAAGTGATCGAAGGTGTTTGAATAGCCTATAAAGGATTCACCACTCCTTGCGAGGAGATGTATACCCATGGCCTCTCGTCGGATTGTTACTAAAGTCTTTGGCCAAAGCATTACATGTTTAGAGTAAGGTACTCTTCGATACATGTGGAGTAACTAGAATCCGTAGGACGAGGACATGATACTTGGGCTAGGTGTGACGTAGTCAGCCTAGTGGGGACTGACACAATAGACCATGTCCTGAACCAAGTGGGTATAAGATGAGTGAAGGGAATGGGGCACGATTCATTCGAAGCTCAAGGGTTTCATAAATAGTTCTGGATCAACCGTTGATCTTTTCGGTTAATTGGGGATCATGATGTACTACTAGGTGCCACTCATGATCGTTCTATAATTAATGGTTAATTATAGACGACCAACATAAACCGAGAACCTATTTGGTCACACGCACAACGAGTGTAATCCAAAGGATTTAAAACGAGCTTGAGAATGGGATTCTCAGACCGAGAGAAACTATGTTTGGTTGGACCAAACATAACGCGAGCATGAAATTGTTTCAGTCGCAATGGAAGCGTGGATGGGCCGTGTCTTATGAAGACATAATGGATGGACCAAAATGGTTTGGTTCTAATCCAATGGATGAGAATAAACCAAAGGGTTTGGTTTATTTTAAACGAATGAACCAAAAGTTGGTTCGGTTCATTTTAACTTAAAATAAACCATCATGGTTTGGTTTATTTTAACTTATCTTAATGGAGCGGGTTAACGGGCTTTATGGATATGATCCATTAACCATTAAGAGAATTAGTTCTCTATAAAAGAGGGCTTAAGGGATTGTTAAGCCCTAACCTAATCCAAAACCCTAGCCTCTTGAGTTGCCGCCCACCTCCACCCTTGGAGTTGTTCGGCGCCAACCAAAAGTGCCGCGCCACTTGTGTGCCGCCGTCAAGTCATTGCGCTTCAAGCTTCAGCCGGTGATCCTCCGGCGACCCTCCGATGATCTTCCTAGGCTTCGGTGAAAAGGTGAGCACTTGGCTTCCTTTGTTGGCCGACGCCTATCTCCTCCACCAAGCTGTCAAGTTTTCTGGACAGCTTCTTCTCCTCTCGTCGGAGCGTCGTTTGGACGACGGTTAGAGCTCTGACAGCGGCTAACTTACCGGGGATTTGATCTCCGGTAATCCTCTGAGGTGGAGGACGAAGGATTCGTCAATCGGTTGACGAATACCTCTCCGGAGAAGCGAGTTTTGAGGACTCGTCTTAGGATCCAAATTTGGATTCGGATCGTGATCATCTCTCGATCACGTCGTCTTCAACACGAGGCTAGTAACCCATACGAAGACGAAGCTCGTGGCTTAGTGAAGTCATCCCGAGGAACTCGGCGTGGATACGGATAGAGACGATTCTAGCGAGAATCGTTCCGGTTGATGTCGTTCCCGCTACACGTCATACGAAAGGTATAACGTAGTTAAATTTCCTTTTATTACAAATTTAAATTTACGGTTATGTCTACACTTGTTGTAATATGCATGCGTGTGTTGTGTGTGTTGTAATAAATAGGAGTATTTATTATTTTTATTGCTTCCGCTGTGTTCATGTTTACGAAACATGATCGAACACACACACGCCGCGGTGCCGAAAACCCAACAGTGGTATCAGAGCCCAGGTTGTGTTTCGACATAATCGTAAAATGGTTTTGCGATAGTCATAATGTTTTTTTGGAAATTTTCTAATTTTGGAAATTTAGAAGTATTTATGGAAATTTTTCAATTTTGGAAAGTCTAAAAGTATTTATGGAAATCTTCCACTTTTGGAAAGTTAGAAGTATTTATGGAAATTGATATTTTCCATAAATAAAATATTTGATTAGATTCTGGAAATTTGTTTCCTAATTTAATCATGATTTGATTTGGGAAATCAAATCTTAAAATATTTTATTTCCATAAGTAGTTTTAATGATTTAGGAAATTGGTTTCCTAAATAGATTTTCCTTAATCAAATAATTCCATAAATAAAATATGTGATTAGATTTGAAAATTTGTTTCCTAATTTAATTATGATTTGATTTTGATAATCAAATCTTAAACATATTTTATTTCCATAAATAGTTATGACATATAAGGAAGTATATACATGACATAATTGTATGCCATGTAATTGCATTAGATGCATAACATTATGCCATGCATGTCGTGACATGTAGATGTATGCCATGTATGCCATGCCATGTAGATAATAGTTATTTGCATGCAAAGAGGATGAGACATAGAAACCCTTAAACAATATTAAAGCCTACACCTTCCATTAATATGGTTAGAACCAGAGTTCCGTTTCTTGTTTGGGTTGTTGGACTCTCTCCAAGCCCAGCTCGAACCCGAATATGTTCAAACCATGGAATAGTTTAATACTAATATGGTAAGAGTCAGAGGTCAATCGTTAGTTTTGGTTGTTGGATTCTCTCCAAGCTGGGCTAATTGGTTGAATGCGCTCTAACCATATTAAAACTATGTCCCGATTAATGGGTTGGCTTTAACCTGGAGCATCGGCTTGTTGGACTCTCTCCAAGGTCGATGTAAAGGGAGGTGAAGTTGGGTGCTATGCATATGATGCATACTTGTTAATGTGTTAACAACCCGATGTATGTGTGAACATTCAATTAGTTGATAGCACATTGTGATAGTTGCATATACGTGATATGCAATTGGTATAGTTGATACCTACCGTCGTAGTTATGAATGGCTTGTTGGACTCTCTCCAAGGTTGTTCATAACTATGATGGATATCAGCCCATTCGGAGATGGACCTACGATCTCCAGAAGTGATTTTGGGGTTTTTGAAATTCGAAAAATGAATGGGATTTATAAATGTATATTGATGCATTTTAAAATCATTTTCTCATATATGCTCGTTTTGTATTTCTAGGTCAATAAATTGATCATGACGTCTTTGAATTTGCGCACTATTTTGGATTCGAACAAACTGACTAGGCCTAACTTCCTGGACTGGCTTAGAAACCTGAGAATTGTTCTAAAGGCGGAAAACGTTGCATATGTCCTTGAAGAGCCTCTTCCTGACCGTCCTAAGGATGATGCAACTCCAGACCAAATGTTGGTCTATCAGAAGCATGTGGCAGATTCTGAGCTGGCGAGTTGCATCATGCTAGCGGCGATGGTACCTGAGCTGCAAAAGCAACATGAGCATATGGATGCTAATACTATGGTCTTCCATCTTCATGAGTTGTTCGATGAGCAAGCGAGATCCGAAAGGTTCAAGGTCTCTAGGCTCCTCTTCACCACGAAGATGCAAGAAGGTTCATCTGTAGTGCAGTTTGTGCTAAAGATGAATGGGTACATCGAGCGGCTAGCTACCCTCGGTTTTGTGATGGATCATGAGTTAAGTATTGACTTAATTCTGCATTGTTTGCCCAAGAGTTTCTCGCAATTTGTGATGAACTATCGGATGAACAAATTGGAATCCACCATTCCCGAGCTCCTCAATATGCTGAAGACTGTGGAGCCTTCTGTGAAGCATGAGGAGAAGGCGGTTCTGTTAGTTGATTCCTCAAAGAAGGGTTCTAAGAGGAAGGCAAAAGAACAGAAGAAAGGAAAGAACAAAAAGGCAAAGAAGGTGGAACCAGCGCAAAAGGGCACTTGCCATCACTGTGGCAAGGAAGGCCACTGGCGAAGAAACTGCAAGATTTATCTTGAGTCCATGAAGAAGAAGAAGGCATCCGATGCCCCATCCTCTTCAGGTATCTTCGTAATTGATTGTCATTCTATTTCCTTGGACACTTGGGTATTGGATACTGGGTGTAGCTCACATATATGTAATGACATACAGGGGCTAAGGAATAGAAGAAGACTTGTCAGAGGGGAGTCAAATTTGCGAGTTGGCAATGGAGCAAAAGTTGCTGCGGTCGCCATCGGAACTTATTTGCTGAAGCTCCCTAGTGGACTAGTCTTAGAACTGAACAATTGCTATTATGTTCCTTCGTTGATAAAGAACATCATTTCTATTTCTTGTTTAAATAGAAATGGGTACCATTTGACTTTTAGTAACAATTGTTGTTACATAACTTTGAATGGAGTTCTTTAAGGGACTGGAACTTTAAGCAATGGTGTTTATACGTTGGACGTATCCAGTGATATTTTCAATATCGAAGCGAGCAACAAGCGTGCTCGAAAGGATAATCAAATAGAATCCTATATGTGGCATTGTCATCTTGGCCATATAAGCAAGAAATGCATGTCCGAATTACACCGATGTGGAATTCTGGAATCGTTTGAATTGGATTCATACGATACATGCGAATCATGCTTAAAAGGCAAGATGACTAAGGTACCTTTTACTGGAAAGGGTGAACGAGTGGGAGAGTTACTAGGACTAATACATACTGATGTATGTGGACCTATGTCAACTCGAGCATTAGGAGGCTATAGCTACTTCATTACCTTCACCGATGATCACTCACGGTTTGGGTATGTGTTCTTGATGAAACACAAGTCTGAAGCCTTTGAAAGGTTCAAAGAGTTCAGAAATGAAGTAGAGAAACAACATGACAAGAGTATTAAAATACTTCGATCGGATCGAGGTGGTGAATACTTGAGTCAGGAGTTTCTTGATTACCTAAGAGACAATGGTATATTGTCTCAATGGACTCCGTCCTATACACCACAGCATAATGGTGTATCTGAGAGGCGTAACCGGACCTTGTTGGACATGGTCAGGTCAATGATGAATCATGCGACTCTTCCCAAGTCCTTTTGGGGCTATGCACTTCAGACAATTGTTTACTTGTTAAGCAGAATGCCTACCAAGGTAGTCTCAACTACTCCATATGAGATATGGAATAGTAAGAAACCTCATGTATCTTACTTGAAGATATGGGGTTGTCCTGCTTATGTGAAGCGGACTGTATCAGACAAATTGGATGCTAAGTCTGATAAATGTCTATTTATTGGATACCCTAAGGAAACAAGGGGTTACCAATTCTATCATCCTGTGGAACAAAATGTGTTTGTTTCAAGGCATGCTGTGTTTCTAGAGAAAGAGTTTCTCTTGCAAGAAAACAGTGGGAGTGTCGTTGAGCTTGAGAAGGCTCGAGAGACTCAAATAGACATTAATGAGATACCTGGTGAAGCACAACAGCCGACAACTCATAGTGATGAGCAATCGGCTGGACCTATTGTAACACCACATCTTCGTAGATCTGGTAGAACACGCAATATTCCTGAGAGATATGGATTTCTCGTAACCGAATCGAACGACGTATTACTCATTGATGATGAGGAGCCTACCAGTTATGAAGAAGTGCTGACAAGTTCAGAAAGGGATAAGTGGCTTGGTGCCATGAAGTCGGAAATGGATTCCATGTATGAAAACCAAGTTTGGAACTTGGTTGACCCACCTGAAGGGATAAAGCCTATAGGGTGCAAGTGGGTTTTCAAGAAGAAAACCGACATGGATGGTAATGTGATTACCTATAAGGCTAGATTGGTGGTGAAAGGATATCGTCAAAACAAGGTGTTGATTATGACGAAACCTATTCGCCTGTAGCTATGCTTAAATCCATTCGGATGCTCCTGGCCATAGCGGCTCATTATGATTATGAGATATGGCAGATGGATGTGAAAACAACTTTCCTTAATGGAAACCTGCTCGAGGACGTGTATATGATACAGCCTGAGGGTTTCACATCGGTTGATAAAACCAAGGTATGCAAATTGCGACGATCTATTTATGGATTGAAGCAAGCATCCAGGAGCTGGAATATCCGTTTTGATGAGACAATCAAAAAGTTTGATTTCTCACAAAATCCAGACGAACCTTGTGTGTACAAGAAGGTTAGTGGGAGTGCAGTCGTATTCCTAGTATTATATGTCGATGACATACTACTTATAGGAAATGATGTTTCAATCTTACAATCAGTGAAGGTTTGGTTATCCAAGACATTCTCCATGAAAGACCTGGGAGAAGCAACCTACATCCTCGGGATTAAGATCTATAGAGATAGATCGAAACGGTTGCTTGGTCTTTCGCATGCATATATATGACCGAAAGTGCTAAAGAGGTTTAGCATGTCGAAATCCAAGAAAGGTTTCTACCCATCGGGCATGGGGTACACCTTCAAGTCTATGTGTCCGCGCACGAAGGCGAGAGGATTTGCATGAGTAGGATTCCCTATGCATCCGCAATAGGATCTATCATGTATGCTATGTTATGTACGAGGCCCGATGTATCGTATGCTCGAGTGTCACGGCAGATACTAGTCCAATCCAGAATGGATCATTGGCGTTAAGACGATCCTTAAGTACTTGAGAAGAACTAAGGATGTGTTCCTAATATATGGAGAAGGGACATGGTGATACGCGGGTATACGGATGCGGCTTCAGACAAGGATGATTCCGTGTCTCGATCGATCGTGTTCACCTTGAATGGGGGCGCAGATGAGTTGGAAAAGTTCCAAACAAGAGATCAGAGCGGATTCTACCATCGAGGCGAGAATACATTGCGGCGGAAGCGATCAAAAGTTTGTTCATGAACTTGGTGTGATTCCGGCCATTGTTGAAGCAATACCGGTCTACTGCGACAACAATGGAGCAATTGCACAGGCGAAAGAGCCAAGGTCTCATCAGCGATCCAAACATGTGCTTCACCGCTATCATCTTATCAGAGAGATCATCAGTAGGAACGAAATACAAATCGAGAAAATTCCCAATGAAAGGAACTCAGCGGATCCCTTGACTAAGGCATTACCTCAAAATAAGTTTGAGGGTCATGTTCGAGCTTATGGTATTGGATACCGTAGCGATTGGCATTAGGCCAAGTGGGAGTCTGTTAGTAATATATGAGAGATGTCCTAAGGCAATCGCCTTATGTATGAACCATTTATATGATAAATGAAGATTCACTATTTGAGTATACATGTTTTATGTATTTGATTGGATCTTAAACTCATTTACTGAATGTCCACGATACGATTCACAGCATGAGAGAATTTGTGATTAGATCACAACTAGTGAGTATCTCTACATGTGTAATTGTGATATATCGGAATTATCCCTAGTCGATGAATTGATGGATTTGGACACCATCAATTCTGTCGAGACTAGCACGAGGTATACTCCTTGGTGTATCTAAGCAGCTGATTCTCACTGGCTGGAGACATAGTGATGTTCGGAGTTAATCGTGGATGCTAGTTATGGTAACTAGTTCATTGGAGTGACCAGCCGTAAGACTTCATATGGTTCTCTGCATATATAGATATGTCAATGAAGTTCTTACTGTGGCTTAAGTGCGATGTTCCTTTGACTTGCGGTATTCAAGTCATCTTGATCATGGAGACTTATGCTTTGACATCTTAAGCAAACATCTCAAAGGAGATGTGGACCCGGGATGATTGGGTATAAGTCGAAGTGATCGAAGGTGTTTGAATAGCCTATAAAGGATTCACCACTCCTTGTGAGGAGATGTATACCCATGGCCTCTCGTCGGATTGTTACTAAAGTCTTTGGGCAAAGCATTACATGTTTAGAGAAGGTACTCTTCGATACATGTGGAGTAACTAGAATCCGTAGGACGAGGAAATGATACTTGGGCTAGGTGTGACGTAGTCAGCCTAGTGGGGACTGACACTATAGACCATGTCCTGAACCAAGTGGGTATAAGATGAGTGAAGGGAATGGGGCACGAATCATTCGAGCTCCTAAAGGGTTTCAGAAATAGTTCTGGATCAACCGTTGATCTTTTGGTTAATTGGGGATCATGATGTACTACTAGGTGTCACTCATGATCGTTCTATAATTAATGGTTAATTATAAATGGCCAACATAAACCGAGAACCTATTTGGTCACACGCACAACGAGCGTAATCCGAAGGATTTAAAACGAGCTTGAGAATGGGATTCTCAGACCGAGAGAAACTAGGTTTGGTTGGACCAAACATAAAGCGAGCATGAAATCGTTTCAGTCGCAATGGAAGCGTGGATGGGCCGCGTCTTATGAAGACGTAATGGATGAACCAAAATGGTTTGGTTCTAATCCAATGGATGAGAATAAACCAAAGGGGTTTGGTTTATTTTAAACGAATGAACCAAAAGTTGGTTCGGTTCGTTTTAACTTAAAATAAACCATCATGGTTTGGTTTATTTTAACTTATCTTAATGGAGCGGGTTAACGGGCTTTATGGATATGATCCATTAACCATTAAGAGAATTAGTTCTCTATAAAAGAGGGCTTAAGGGATTGTTAAGCCCTAACCTAATCCAAAACCCTAGCCTCTTGAGTTGCCGCCCACCTCCACCCTTGGAGTTGTTCGGCGCCAACCAAAAGGCTGCCGCTGCCCAGCTTGTGTGCTGCCGTCCAAGTCATTGTCGACGTCCAAGCTTCAGCCAGTGATCCTCCGGCGACCCTCCGGTGATCTTCCTAGGCTTCGGTGAAAAGGTGAGCACTTGGCTTCCTTTGTTGGCCGGTGCCTATCTCCTCCACCAAGCTGTCCAGTTTTCTGGACAGCTTCTTCTCCTCTCGTCGGAGCATCGTTTGGACGACGGTTAGAGCTCCGACAGCGGCTAACTTACCGGGGATTTGATCTCCAGTAATCCTCTGAGGTGGAGGATGAAGGATTCGTCAATCGGTTGACGAATACCTCTCCGGAGAAGCGAGTTTTGAGGACTCGTCTTAGGATCCGAATTTGGATTCGGATTGTGATCATCTCTCGATCACGTCGTCTTCAACACGAGGCTAGTAACTCGTACGAAGAAGAAGCTCGTGGCTTAGCGAAGTCATCCCGAGGAACTCGGCGTGGATACGGATAGAGACGATTCTAGCGAGAATCGTTCCGGTTGATGCCGTTCCCGCTACACGTCATACGAAAGGTATAACGTAGTTAAATTTCCTTTTATTGCAAATTTAAATTTACGGTTATGTCTACACTTGTTGTAATATGCATGCGTGTGTTGTGTGTGTTGTAATAAATAGGAGTATTTATTATTTTTATTGCTTCCGCTGTGTTCATGTTTACGAAACATGATCGAACACACACACGCCGCGGTGCCGGAAACCCAACACTATTCTACCTAGGGAATCAATTAGGAGAATAGAAGAAAATTTGGGTATGAATTCTAAAAAGTCTAGGCACATGCCTAAGAAGAAGAGGCCTTCCCAAAAATCTAATGATAAATCAAAATTGGGAAAATTAGAATTAGAAAACCAAGTTTTGAGGTCAAGACTTGAGAGAATGGAAAAGACCCTTAAGATTATAGAAAATTCTATTCAAGGGTCAAATGCCCAAAAGTCAAGACCTAGGGTTCAAGAACGGTCTAAGGGCAAGGAAGGTTTGGGTCACAAACCTAAGCCCAAGAAGACTTATCATATTGTTCCTTTTGATTATAAAACAACATCTAGGTCTAGGAAAACCAAGGCTAATAGGGAAGTTATCCCTAAGACTAGCCATGGTGTTTGCTTAGTGGTTAAGGACTTAAGAAAAACTAAGAAAGCCACTAAGAAGGTCATTGGGGGAGTCACCTCTAGAGTTGACCTAAGTAAGACCCATTTGACTAAGGCTTCAAAGTCAAAAAGGGTCATTAGGAAGGTATCTAGGGAAATTATCCCTAGTGAATACCTTGTTAACCCAAGGAGCTCTAATAGGTATTGGGTTCCTAGGAGCGTAATTGATTCACACTAGATGGGTTAGGGCGTGTCAACGCTAAGTGGATGGGTAGTTAACCTAGCCATAGTGAGTTGACACATTAGGATGTGCCAATGTGGTTTAAGAAGATGAAAAATGATTAAATTGACAAAATTAGGTCTTAGGAGCAATGGTGTGCCATTTTAGATTTTTTGGCACACTAGGGGGATAATGGTATTAAGGCAAAATAGAATTAATTCCTAGAAATGACAATTTGGATTTAACACTTAGGTATTTTATACCTTAGTATATTTTACTTGCCATGATTTATTTACCTTGCTATGACATGACATTATTTTCATTTTTATCTCTAAAAAATGTCATGATCATGTTTTAGACTTAGTTTTATATATCATGTATACTAAAATTTCATTCACATGCCATGACATCATGATTTTGACACATGCTTAGTTATATCATATATATGCCATAATCATATCATGCATAAAATAAAATTGATTTAAGGACCATTGACATGACTTGAAGTCCCATGTATAAGAGAATCAAGTAGAGTTGCCTTATAATATGCATGAGACCATTAAAGAATAAAAACCTACATCTCACTAGAATATTTGACTTGTATGTGTTTTACACATCTAGATATAAGTGAAATGTTTAGGAAAAAGGAATTAAAAGTTTTAAAAACATTTTGAAAAACCTTGGTGAAGTCTATCTTTTGATAGCTATCACCATTGAATGAGATGATACAAAGAGGGCTCAATATTGAAACTTTTCTAAACTTTTGAACTTTGTGTCAATCTCACTAATTTGTGGGTAAAATAATTTTCCAATATTTTTCACCCATTATGATTGTAATAAGTAATATACATACAAAATTTTAAGATTTTTCAACTTATGTATATTTACTTACGAATTTCAGAAATTCATTTTTGAAAATAAAAAAACTGCAAATGCAATTATCAATCGACTGTCAGGGAGGCTAGTCGACTGATGTGGGAAGGAGTCGACTTATATCTGATTCAGTCGACTGAAACTGTTGATTTCGAGTAAACCATGGTGGTTAGGCCCATGTTTAGCTAGGTTTTGGTCTCCTAACCACTCCTAACCCTAGGACATGCTTGGGAGAGCATTAGAAAGGGTGAAAATCCATTGGATGTGGATTAGGAGAAGTGTTTAGGGTGAGTATCAATTTTAAGGTGGATGAGAGTTCATTGTTGAACTTTGCCTTAATTTTGATTATTTTTAATGTTCCTATTGGCTTAGAGACTCTCCAAGGACATTGTTAGTGCAATGGTCAAGGGGGAGCAAGCCTCTAGGGGGAGGTATCCATCATGGGAAGATGGATGTGTACTTTTCCTCATGGGTGGAAAATTAGGTTGCCTCTCTTTAAGTGATATGGGACTTATCACTAGAAAGATTATAGGCATGTGTTCTTCCAAGGGAGAGATTGTAAGATCTCATTTGGATATGAGACATTCATACCCTTGGGGAGGACCTTTTTGATGTATGACAAAAAGGGGGAGAAGTTGTAAAATATCGGATATATATATATATATATATATATATATATAAAATTAAATAAATAAAGCAGGGATTTAATTAAATCTAATCTAGCTTTAAGGTTTATGGGTTTAATTTAAGTGGATCTAGGTTTGACTTATAGGGTTTTAAACCCAAACCCATGATCCGTTTACTTCTAAACACCTAGCCCTATAATTCTGCCGTTCGTCCGTTTCCTCCCCGCGACGAATTCTTTCCCCCTCGTGATTTTCTTCTCCTCGCTGTTTTCCTTATCGCGACCCCTTCTCTTCCACGTGATCTAATCTCGCGATTCGACTCTTGCGAGCTCCTCGTCGTCGCGCCAGACCTCTCTCTCATTCCCTTCCATGATTTCTCTGCCTCGACTCCACCACGCACCAGCTGCGGCCGACGCCTCGCTGGTGGGAGATTTGGTTGGAGGAGACGACGATGCTAAGTGTCGCCGGGCGTGGTTCGGGGGAGTGATCGGGGTGCCAGGGACCGGCAACAATAACATCATGTTGGACTATAAGCTGACCTGGTCGATCATCGCTAGAGATGGGGCAGGCCGAGTTCGCCGGTGAACAGAGGATTAGGGGAGGATCGCCACCTAAGTAGGTGACTAAGTGTTGTTTTCTTTGGCTTGGACGAGATTTTAGGGTTTGCTGTGTTTCTCCTTATGGTTGAGTGTGGATCTTGTTTGGACAGTGATCTGGGAGTCGAGGAATAGAGAAGGGGTGGCTGCCGATGAAATTGAGGGCTGTTTCTTCCCGATCAAAGCTGGAGCAAGGGAAGGTTGTTGTTGAGGGATTGTCAAGTGCCGGTGAAGCTTCAATTTCTGGTAAGAAAGATCAATTCCCCTGTTGTTCTGTGTATTCCATTCGGTGGTGATGGCTATGGGTTTGATTTCCAAAGTGTTGATTTGGAGTGTGGTTTCCTCAGTGGAGCAAGCTTCTCTTGTTGATTTTGGAAGATGAACGACAGTAGATGGGTGAAGAACACATGGTGTTGTCGACTCGAATTGAGGCTGTTTCACAAGTCGGCGATCTCCTATTATGTTGTTGTTGAGCTCTAGGTATTGCTAAACTGTATCATAGCTTCACTCCTAATTAGTGATTCGTGTGCTACAAAGGATTTGTCATCTTGATGTTGTTGCTACAGAGAAGAAGGCCTTATTTAAGCTGGGATTCGTCTGACCTCAATGAAATTGAAGATCATATTTCTTTATCATTGTGAGCAACAAAGTTATGGTTGTTTGCGTCTAATTTGCCTCCTGGTTCAAGTGTGAGAGTTGCTGGATTGGAATTATCGTGTTGATAAGTTTGTCGATTGAAGAGTAAAAGGTAATCTTTAATTTAGTATGTTATGAAGTAGGATGTGTTCCCTATATTGTCGATGTTGTAGTTGAATGTTGATTATTAGTTGTGAATAAGGTAGGTTTAGTGTGGATAGATTTAATTTGATACTGTAAGGAAATTCTATTTACAGTATATATGTGGTTTATGAAATGGATTAAGATCGGTTTAGATCCAAATTCCTATAGCATATATGATAGCGGTTGTGTATGTTGTATTCTACAGTTGGGACCTTGATTCAAGATAGGTTGATGGACGTGAAGACTATTGACACAGCCTACATATCAGGTGGATAATTCCTACCTTGGTCAGATAGTTTTAATGCATACAGATTTAAATGCATGATCATCTTATATGATCATGTTACCTTGACCCTGCTCTTATTATCTTATGCTTGAACTTATCGTTGGATGTATTTATGCTCAATTGTTGATATCACACATTCCCTATCATGATTTAGGAGTTATAGATGTGATGTAAATTGGCCTAGATGTTAGTAGGGTGTAAAGGTTAGTACGGGTGATGACCCAATTTATAAATTGGCAAACAGGTCATCCGTGGGTAGATAATGCCATAAATATAGGATTTATTTCCAATATCCGTATGTTGCATACTTGTTACCAACCATGTGTTGTGTAATGGTTAAGTGAAGGGTGATTAGTGTGTCGCTATGGACTGGTGGTCCCAGCTTAATATGATTAGTCGAGTACGACTCTCTATAGGATAGAGAGTGCATCGATCAGTTGAGTACGACTCTTTATTGGATAGAGAGTTATGATCAGTCGAGTGCGACTCTTTATAGGATAGAGAGTGTGTCGATTAGTTGAGTACGACTCTCTATTGGATAGAGAGTTATGATCAGTCGAGTACGACTCTCTACAGGATAGAGAGTGCGTCGATCAGTTGAGTACGACTCTCTATTGGATAGAGTTATGATTAGTTGAGTGCGGCTCTCTACAGGATAAAGTGTTCATCGATCAGTTGAGTATGACTCTCTATAGGATAGAGAGTGTATTGATCAGATGAGTACGACTCTTTGTTGAACAGAGAGTCTGTGGTAGATGGCTGTACATGTGACAGCTTACTCATGTCATTTGCATGCATTCTGACAACATAGTCTCCCTTGGGGTTGAGAGAGTCGTCAGTCATCTTGCCTCCTAGAGCACTCCCCAAGGAGTAACTGGTGTGAGGGCAGAGCATCTGTTGTGCCGCACTCTACCACTATAGATGGTGGTAGTTGGAGTTGCGTGTAGTTGTCCTGGGTGCGTGGTACTCGACTACTCATTGGTAGTGTTAGTCGGAGTGGCCAGTAGCAGGGACCCCCGTTGTGTAGCGAGCTCTTTATGCTCATATGCTACTTGATCATACTGCCCACTCGGTCACTCTATAGCAGTGGTTGGTGTGAGTTGGGACAGTTGTCATGTCATGCCACCTAGGCCACACTGGGGTCGTGGTAGCGAGTAGGGGTGAGCTGACATGACCATGCATGCTGCATTGCCGTATTTGATGGCGCTTTGCATATTACCATATATATATATATATATATATATATATGGTTGAGATTAATATATATATAGACTATATATGCTTATTGTGATGTTGCATTTGATTGTACTATGATTGCTGCATTTGATTGTACATCATATTCATGCATGCTTCTTGCAGATAATCGTATATGTGTTGGACAGACCATTAGATACCTTGACCTGTAGCTTGAGTATATTGTGAGTTGATATTACTCTTCCTGTTATATATATATGTTGGATATATGTTCAGGTTGGATTAGAGTAGCGTAACAGACTTCTAGTATGTCTGCATTTTACGTTCATTTGGTTAGACGGTATATGCTTGTATTTATATACTATGCTGATATATCTGTTGTACCTATAGATTATGTTGTTGAATTACATGTGATATTACACATATACATGTTTTTCTATTACCTACTGAGTTTTACTCACCACCACCACGGACCCTGGGTTTTTCTGTCGCCCAGGTAACAGGTAGAAGTCTTCGTGATGGCTTGGAGCACCGCTAACTGACATCTCATCTCACCTCCGAGGCTCCCGTGTTTGTTTTGGGCTTTCCGTATATTTGTGTTATGTATTTATTTGGATTTTTATCGCTATTATGTGTTGTCATGTATTTATGGTATACCTGTATGTAGTTGTGATGTTGTTGTGTTTTATGTTTCCGCTATGTAGTTGTTGTAGTTAGTTGGTTATGTTGTTGTGGTTGTTTTACATATTTATATGTTGTTATTGTGGGCCTACGAGCCTTGTATTAACCCGAAATGTTGCCACATACAGGGGAGATGTTGTCCGTTTGATTTTTGGCTCGGCATGCTCTCGGGGCGAGTCTTAGGTTCTGCGATGCCATACAATGTTGTTTTTGAGTCGAGTCTTAGATTCTCAGGAGTCGATTTATTCGGTTTTGGTTTTTTCGAGATGAGATGGACAGCGGCCTAAGCTCCAAGCAGCATGAGGTAAGAATTCCTGAAAAACTTATGGTTTAGTAGATATTTATCTAAACTTGATTAGTAGGTGTATACCGTAGAGTTATGACACCTGTGTAGACTTGTAATAGGGGTCATCCATCGAGGTGATCAACTGGAGTTATCTTTAGGGTTTATACTCTCGGTTTTAGTTGACTATGCTTTTAATGTTAATAACAGGGAATAACCTATAGTGTGTTGGTTATTGTTCGTAACCGTGGTATGAGTTGACCCCGGAAATGACCTGTTAAGTTTGTGAGTCTTGAACCTGTGTCGAAAAGGTTATTTACTTGAGCCGACTGATACCGAGTTGGAAAATAGGGGTCAAGTCATCACATTTCTTGTGGAAATCAAAGTCTATATAGTCTTAGGGATTTTCACTAACGGTACTAGTCAGATCATTACCTGTTGGGTAATGGACAAGACAAGTAGACTATTGTTAATGCAGATAGCGGAAGGCTAGGTTATTTGTCATAGGATTTTATCCTGAGTTGTTCAGAATCTTGAGTTGTATAACTTTGAGAGTACTTTTGAGTACCTAACTCATGTTATACCGAGAAAGAAGAGTTGTTGGCATACCATTATCAGGATCAAGCCGGTATTTGGTGATAAATACAGAAAATAATCTTCGGGAAATAATATATCACTTGATCATGGTTTAGTGATGTTGAAAGAGAGTATTTCCCCATGTCACTTTTAGTGACACATTGTAAGGAATTCTTGAGTTTCAAGAAATGGTGATCGGTTAGTAATAGTGTACTGTGCAGGGTCGTGAGACTTGCGGAGGTTACGGTTACCTAATAGCTCAAGAAGATGAATGGATGATTTAAGCCACCCAGAGTTATTGGCTTATAGTTGGATTAGGATGCCGGGATCTTCTACCAGATCCTTCCAGAAGACGATGGATTGAGACAGGAGTTTAGAAATGACTTCGTATAAGGGTTTAAGAGTTGGAGACCGGTAAGCAGATATTGTAGGTCAACTTAATAGAGTCAGAAGTCTCCGACTGTTGGATAAAATAGCAAGATCAGAGTCATAGACTTTGAGCTATTTTCCGAGTATAGAATGTAGGATATTTGACGCCGCTAGAGGGGGGTGAATAGCGTTTGACCGTTCATCGATAAAATTTGTTCGCGGTTGTCTCTACAATTTCGTTAGCGCAGCAGAAATAGAAAGATAATAATAATAACAAAATATACAACACGCAAACACAAATATTTAACGTGGTTCGGAACCGCACGGTTCCTACTCCACGGATCGAGCTCTACGAGCTCTAGTGATGCACACACACTCACTAATCACAAATACTCCTTCTCGACACAAGTCGGAGGTGGAGAAACCCCTTACAAGTAATCTTACAACAATAAGATACAAATACAAGCAATTACAATAATGAAATACAATGCAAGTAAAGAAAACTACTTTACGATTGCCTTTGGATTTCTTGATTGCTTGGTTGCTTGAAATCACCTTGGAGACCCTGATTTGCAACAACAAATCGCTCCAAAACCCTCAAGAAACCGATGCCAATTTCCTCCATCACGAGCTCCTTTTATAGCTTCAACCTGTGCTGGAAAAAGTCGATCAGTCGACTGATCGGGACCATCAGTCGACTGATGCCACTGTTGTCGTGAGACAACGGCTAGATCCACGCTGGATAAGTCCAACGGATCTACCATCACCGATCGATCAAACCCATCACGATCGTGATGGTGGCTCACGGTCCCGGCGGCCGAGTGAGACTACACTCGTGGTCGAATTCGAGCACCACGACCGATCATGCAATCGATCGATCAGCCATCAATCGATCGCCATCCTCCATCCTCGACGATCACAGGCCACTTCAGTCAAACCCTATTTGACTCGGTCCAGTCGACTGCCACATGACACTAGTCGACTGACACACCTCAAACATGAGGTTTTAGCCCAAGTATGGTGCCCCCATACTTGCTAGACCACCCTTAGCCTAGACCTAAGCCTTCTAGCCACCTCCATCAGCCTCACGCCTCTTGGATCCCTCCAAGTCATCCATGACTTGTTCATCCATCGCGCTAGCCTTCAGGTGCTTCCATCGGCTATGTCATGCTAATGGTGTCTACACCGCCAAGGCACATTGGACTTACGTCGCCAAGACTCCGCTTGGATTTTACGCCGCCAACCATTGGACTTATGCTGCCAATATCTTACTTTGGACTTCCTTTTCCAAGGTTCACTTGGACTTTACGTTGCCAAGACTACAAGCTTGGTCTTACGCTGCCAAGTCCATCCCTTGGACTTCCTTTGCCAAGATCATACTTAGTCTTCCTTTGCCAAGGTTCACTTGGACTTTACGCTGCCAAGACTACAAGCTTGGTCTTATGCTGCTAAGTCCATCCCTTGGACTTTCCTTGTCAAGATCATTCTTGGACTTCTCTTTTACCAAGTCTTCATCCTTGGATTTTCCTGTTACTTAAATATATTCGCAATTAGATCACAAAGCATTGCCTAACTTAGATGATTATCCAAACATCAAAACATATAAATGCTTGGAGCATTGTTGCACTAACATAGAAGACCAACCGCAGATTATCAGGATGTTCTCGTGGATTCAGCAAAATCAGAACAAAGACTTCGAAGGGATTGTGTGTATGCAGTACAGATCACGAAGACACGTGAAGTCAGATTATCCGTTGGATCAGTTCATCTGTTGCTATTGTAAGCAACCAGTACATTTGAGGAGGTATACTTTGAAGACTCAGTTGAAGACTACCAATGGTGTTCCGGGAGGTTGATGCTCCGTCTCGATAGCAGAGATCAACACAGAAGATTGGGTTATCTCATCAGCAGCGACCTACTACCTCAGGCATGGGTGGAGTTCTGTGATACTTCCCTTCAAGAAAAGTGACTTATATAGCAGTATCAGCAGAAGACATTAAGGAAGACTCATGCAGACAACAACAGTTACCCCCAGATATGATTTGCTTAGTGTTAGGGCAATCTCTTGCCGTAATATGGTTTTGATGGTGTGGCAAAGGGTTTAAGTTAGTGTGTTATGTTGATGTGATATGTGCGTTGAAGTCGTGCAGGACTTAGTAATTCGCACATGGAGCCTTGGCGGGTTCACCCTCACAACCTCGGTCCTTGAGTCGGTGAAGGATGACTTTACGGAAGCCGTGCGCTTGGAGCATCTGAGGGACCGCCGGACGAGATGACTTGAAGTGAAGCCAAGGAAGCAGACTTCGGAGGCAAGAGACGCGTAGGAGCATTGCAGAGCCGTGCGCCTGATGCTGCCGAGGGACATGGCCGCGAACGAAGAGAGCTTCAGCGAGGGACTTCGAGTGAGATGAGAGAATGAGTGAAATGTAAGTAGCTCATTAGGTGAACTTGGCTGAATGGCTGAGTGTCGGAGACTTGACCACAAGGGTTAAGGTTTACCCGACCGCCGGAAGCTCAAACTTATGTTAAGTTTGAAGTCATGCGATCGCTAGTCGAGTGAGTTCGACCGTATCCGATCGATAGTTAGCAGCCGATCGGCGCCATTGAATGACAATGATCGCCAGAGGATATCGCGAGCGCCGGCCGCGATCGGGCCGATCAGGCGATCGACTACGAGCGATTGGTGAGTCCATCACGATCGCCAAGAGTTTCGTTGGACTACAATGGTCGGGATTCGATGTGTTCGGAAGTCGTTGTAGTGACGGCAGTCGACTGCCAAGGGCAGCAGTCGACTGGTGGCGGCCAACGGGAAGAAATCAGCCCTCTCTATAAAAAGAGAGGGTGTGAGCCTTTGAGAGGCTAATGCTTATGCTCTAAATGATCTTCCTAGTGCCCCACAAGCTCTAAACTCTTCTTACTTGTTTTTACTTCATTCTTATTGTAAGAAGAGTGATCTTGATTGTAAAGGTTACCTCCACCTAGCTTGGTGCAAAGGAGAGACCAATAGTGATTGGCTTTGGAGGAGTGATTCACCTCGAACGAATCGGGATCGTGGATTAGCAGCGTAGCCGTGAACCACGTTACATCTTTTTGTTAGCGTTTGTACTTTCATTTATTGCTTTGTGTTTATTGTTTATGCTTCCTCTTGCGCTAACGATTGTGTAGACGAGCAAACAAGGAGAGAATTCCAACATCCATAGTAAGAGGGCTATTCACCCCCCCTCTAGCCGGCCGTACCGATCCCCTACAAGTGGTATCAGAGCCAAGGAAAGCTTGTCGAGGACTAACCGCCACAACAAGCAACTTTCGAAATGGCCGGCTCCAACATCTATCCTCCGAAGTTTGAAGGAGAATTCGCTTGGTGGAAGAAGCGAATGGAGGTATTTTTCGAAACTGATTTTGATATTATGATTACAATGGAATCCGGTTTCGTTTTGCCTAGGGATGAAGAGGGGAAGCAAATAGAGAAATCTAGGTGGACCAAAAGGCAAAGGGAAGAGCACCTTGCAAATTCAAAAGCCAAGCATCATCTCTTCAATGTGCTCCCCCAACAAGAAATCAACCGAATAGGAGAATGCCTAAGCGCCAAGGAGATGTGGGAGAAGCTAATTGAGCTTCATGAAGGCACATCCGAGGCAAAGCTAGTAAGGAGAGATCTCCTTTGCTTCCAACTATCCAACATTAAATTAGAAAAGGGAGAAAAGGTAACTTCTTTGCATTCTAGATTCAAAGAAATTTTAAATGGACTAACAAGTGTAGGAGAAGGGCTCTCCAATCGTGATATGATAATGAAGGCCATAGATGCTTTCCCCCGATCATCCAAGTGGAGTTCAATGGCGGACTCATTTTACATTTCAAAGAATCTAGAGGTAAGTACTCTAGATGAATTTTTCTCCACTATGGAATTACATGAATCTAGGCTTGAAGGAATACAAGAAGAGCCTAGAATTCAACCCTCAAGTGGAGTAGCTTTGATAGCGAACAAGGGGAAGAAGAAGATGGAAATCCCCTCCTCCTCTGATGATGAAGCATCCTCATCCTCCTCCATGGATAGCACCGAAGAAGCATATATGGTAAGGAGGGTAAGACGTGCTTTAAAGGGTTTTCATTTTAATAAATCTAATGATAGGAATAGAAGACCAAGGGGGAAGGTCATATGCTACAATTGCCAAGGAGAGGGGCACATAAGGGACAATTGTCCTCTCCTAAACAAGAGCAAGGAAGAGAGGAAAAAGAAAGAAGAAAAGAAGAAGAAAAAGGGGAGCAAGAAAAAGAAGGAAGAGGAGAAGAAGACAAAAGAAAAGGGGAAGACCAAAGCTCTAAAGGCAAGGACTTGGGATGACCCATCCTCATCCTCCTCCTCATCATCGGATGAGGAGAATGCTTTTGTCACCAATTTGGCCTTAATGGCCTTTGATGACTTGGATTGCTCTTCATCCGAAAATGAAGGATCAAGCTCAAGAGGAGAGAGCTCTACATCCTCCTCATCCGAAGAAGAAGAAGAGGATATGGAAACTATGGTAACGAAAGCCTCTCCTAAGAAAATAGTTTCCATAATTTCTAGTTTAACTAAGGACTTATTTGGAATGAAAAAGAAAAATAAAAGCATGCTTAAATCAAATTAAGGCATTGGAAAATAAGCTAGAAAATGCATGCTTAAATGATAAAATGTCTTCTAGCTTAAATGATGCATGCTCACATGACCTTTATGTGCCATTAGATGTTAGTGATGCATGTATAAATGAAAATAGGGCCTTAAGGGAAAAGGTAGATTATTTAACAAAAGCCCTAGAAAAATTCACAATTGGCTCCAACACATTGAACATGATCTTAGGGAGCCAAAGAGCTAGTTTCAACAAAAAGGGTCTAGGTTATAAAGAAAAGAAAAATGAAAAGGCCTATAAATGCCTAATAGCTAGGGGACAAGATAAGAAGAAAGTAATAGCTAGGAAATGGATCCCCAAGGAATACTTAGTGAACCCCATAGGCAAGAATCTATTTTGGGTTCCAAAATCCATCCTTAAGGGTTAGAAAACCCCTAGGGTAGTCAACCATATGCAATTGACCTATATCATATTTTGGTTGACTTAGGATGGCGGGACAACATTTTTTAAATAGTGTTGGGTGATGATAACGTTCCCATAAATAGATAATAATTCTTAAATCATGATGATTAATGTAATTGCTATGTATGTTTGAAATCATGATTTATGATTTTAATATTTGGCACGTAATCATGAGAAATATGGTTGAATCATGCTTTAGGTGATACTTTGCTTATTATCATCATATGATACCTAATGCATGATTATTATTCAATGAATACATGTATTTCATGATCATAATGTAAAATTAATTGACATATGCCTTTATGATCATGATGATTGTTAGGTTGATACTTAACCATGATAGAATTGCATGAATACAAGGGTTAAGTATATACAAATACCCCCCCTAGGATGCATCTCACACTCACTATAGGCTAACTTGATTGCAAACTTAGCATGGGTGAGATGTTAGGATGATACAAATGTCCACTAATGCCTATGACATTTAGATGGTCATTTAAAGTATCAACATAGCAATAATAGACCAATCATGGGGAAGGCTTATGTTTAATTCATAGACATATTGCCCAAAGATCATGGTTGGATATTTCATATGTTTTCAAAACAATTTCTTAATCTAAAATCTATGTATTCATGTTTTGAAACAATTCAAAGCAAGACCAGGTGTTAAAATGGATACTCATATGATAAAAAACCTAGTAGTTTTTAAAGCTTATGGATTTTTGGCAAATACGTGGAAATATAATGATTTTTCATGAAAACCTATTTTTCACTGATAGATATACTTAAAAGAAATGTGTTCCCAAAATTTCATGATTTTTCAAATTTTCTGGAATTTTTAATGCAATTCTGAAATTCGCCCAAAAAATCAGAATTTCGGAAT
Organism: Wurfbainia villosa; assembly: GCA_025175895.1. Classification (NCBI taxonomy): domain Eukaryota; kingdom Viridiplantae; phylum Streptophyta; class Magnoliopsida; order Zingiberales; family Zingiberaceae; genus Wurfbainia; species Wurfbainia villosa. The sequence continues at coordinate 20,542,347 of CM046008.1, read as the reverse complement.
CCATTGTACGATCATTGCCATCGATAGCAATGTTGATAACTAAAAACAGCCCAATATTTTCTGATTTCAGATTTTAATCAAGTTTTTGGGTTTCTCTTTCTACTATACTTGATGCCATGAGTTTATAAATTAGGATTAATCTTTTTTGATGGTGTCAAAGGGGGAGAAATGTATGTTTAAGTAAAGGGGAACATATTTAGGGGGAGAAATGATTATGCTTATGATAGGGGGAGAACATTTTTATGGGGAGTTTCATGGATTAAGGGGGAGTTGCATGTTGCTATATCATGTTTATCTTTACATGCTTTCTTACCTTAGAATTTATATCAAATGTTTTTACCTAACTTAAACGGATTGCCACACATCAAAAAGGGGGAGATTGTTAGGGCAATCTCTTGCCGTAATATGGTTTTGATGGTGTGGCAAAGGGTTTAAGTTAGTGTGTTATGTTGATGTGATATGTGCGTTGAAGTCGTGCAGGACTTAGTAATTCACACATGGAGCCTTGGCGGGTTCACCCTCACAACCTCGGTCCTTGAGTCGGTGAAGGATGACTTTGCGGAAGCCGTGCGCTTGGAGCATCCGAGGGACCGCCGGACGAGATGACTTGAAGTGAAGCCAAGGAAGCGGACCGGAGGCAAGAGACGCGAAGGAGCATTGCGAGCCGGCGCCCGATCGCCGAGGGACGTGGCCGTGAACGAAGAGAGCTTCAAAGAGGACTTCGAGTGAGATGAGAGAATGAGTGAAATGTAAGTAGCTCATTAGGTGAAGAACGCCGAGTGTCTGAGACTTGACCGCAAGGGTTAAGGTTTACCCGATCACGGAAGCTCAAACTTATGTTAAGTATCGATGGGTTATGCCCAGCAGCGATCGCTATGGAATGGCAATGATCCGCTGAGAGGATATCGCGGCATTAGATCGCCTCGTAGCCGATCGGGCAATGATTACGGAGGCGCAGTATGATCGTGAGGTCCATCACGATCGCTAAGAGTTCCGTTGGACTACAGGCCGGGATCCGGCATGTTCGGAGGTCGTAGTAGTGAAGTCGATCGCCAAGGGCGAGCGTGATCGCGTGGCGCCAACGGGAAGAAATCAGCCCTCTCTATAAAAAGAGAGGGTGTGAGCCTTTGAGAGGCTAATGCTTATGCTCTAAGTGATCTTCCTAGTGCCCCACAAGCTCTAAACTCTTCTTACTTGTTTTTACTTCATTCTTATTGTAAGAAGAGTGATCTTGATTGTAAAGGTTACCTCCACCTAGCTTGGTGCAAAGGAGAGACCAATAGTGATTGGCTTTGGAGGAGTGATTCACCTCGGACGAATCGGGATCGTGGATTAGCGGCGTAGCCGTGAATCACGTTACATCTTTTTGTTAGCGTTTGTACTTTCATTTATTGCTTTGTGTTTATTGTTTATGCTTCCGCTTGCGCTAACGATTGTGTAGACGAGCAAACAAGGAGAGAATTCCAACATCCATAGTAAGAGGGCTATTCACCCCCCCTCTAGCCGGCCGTACCGATCCCCTACACTTAGTACAGAGGAGAGAGTATACGATGATGGTTGTATCTATTCGGTATTCGACAATTGCAGCTCGTGGGATTAAGTGAGGAGATCAGATGATCTAGGAAAAATCCCTGAGGCATTCGTCGTAGAAATGCAACCGCTTTATAGCAGACTGTTGGATATGATCTTCTCCTCTTCGGAGGAAGGCTGAGACCTGTGGGGAGCTTTGGATCGGATCGATAGATAATTGATTGTTCAGGGTATTACTCTAGTTTACCCTCTGAGTTAATATATTGAGAGATACTTGTAGTTTACAGGTATCTTTATCTAGAACATTCTTAGTTCGGATTAAAAGGGTCTTTTACATCGACTGATAGGTCGGTGGTATCTCTACCGTCAGGTTAGATGTGGACCAACAATTAAGAAGTCAAGGGAGACCCTTAGACTTTGATAGACATACTTTTACTGTAGACATATCCTTACGGATGGTCAAATTGTTGGAAGTATGGTACGATATGCTCTCGGATGTGCGTATAATGTGAGAGTATTCGGATGTAGTTTCGGATGAACTCCAAGGCTTGCCGTTGCATAGGCAAGTGGAGTAGGCGATCGAAATGATTGCGGAAATAGTTCTGGTATTGAAGATCACATATCGAGTGATAGTTTTGTTGGTATCAGTGTTGCTAAACACTACAGAAATTGGAAGAATGTAAGTTGTGTTTATAGGAGATGTTGGAAGGGATATTTATCTGTCCCAGTATTTCTCCTTGAGAAGATCCAGAACTCTTTGTTGAAAGAGAGATGAACCTTTGAGATTATGCATCGATTATCGATGATGGAATGCATTAGTTGTTGAATGAATATCCTTCGTTGTGGATAGATGATCTGTTTAGATCAGTTAAGGACACCTGTGTATACTCTAGGATCGATTTACGACTTGAGTATTGATATTGTGGTGACGTGATGTCATACAATTATCATGGTCGTTTTGATGATTGATATATCATCAGCTTAGAGTAAATAGGATGCAGGTGTATGAAGGATGACATTTCATACTTAGTATGAATTTACGAGCAGTTGTTAATGATATTAGACATATTTAACGATTTAGTCATCCATGAATTTGAGAATCATGTATCCTGGACATGATTGGATCAGTTTATGGTTATTGGAGTTGCGTAACCTGGCCACTGTTGATTGTGGTAGTTGGAGTTGCACACTCGACCATCGTAGATGGTGGTTTGCCTTGTATGGTTTGGTTAGTACTGTAGATGTAGATAGAATGTCTTAGCATTACTATACCACAGATTTGTTTGACAAAGGTGATATTGGAAATCATTTAGTTGGAAGCTGGTGAAACCAGTTTATAGGACCTAGATGACGGTTAACTTTTACGCAAGTATTAGTTAATCCTTCCGGAGTGGATAAAAGGAGGTTGTACGCGGATGCATCATTTTAGGGATCAGAGCGATTCTGATGCAGTTGAATGAGGTGTACCTTATGCTTACGACAGTTAAGAAACTACGAGATAGGCTGTCATATTCATGACGTGACTTTAGTAGTTATTATTTGGATTTGTAGTGATATGAAGCAGAAGTGCTCATGGAGTTTTGACTAGCTACTGGGTAACTACTATAGAGTTGCTGGTATGTAAACAGTTGTAACCAGTGAGATTGATCGCTATAATCTTCCATGCACTTACAGAGTGTGTGGTAGAGTGGATTTTGGATGGTAGATGGATTTCTCTTGTGAGAAGATAATTTTCCGTCTCCAATATGGATATGTGTTCTGGACACGCATCCACTTTAGAAAGAGTTGCTACAGGAGGCACATCATTTGAGATTTGCTATGCATCCTGGTGGTACTAGGATGTATTGAGATTTAAGATGTTTATACTGGTGGGAACGGTATAAAGAGAGATACCGCAGACTTTGTTGCTGGATATTTAGTATACCCGTAGGTGAAGGTTGAACATCAGAAACTCGCTGGATTGCTCTAGAAAATTCCGATTTCGGAATGTAAGTGGGATCATATCACTATTGATTGCATTACGAGATTGCCTAGAACCCGTAAAGAACATGATGCAATTTGAGTGATTGTGGATTGACTGACCAAATCAGCTCACTATCTGTCTATTCGTAGGTCGAATCTATTGGATCGTCTAGCAGAATTGTACTGCTGAGAGATTATCAGACTGAATGGGGTACTTTTAAGTATCATGTCTGATAGAGTCCCGCAATTTACCTTCCGAATTCTACCTCATTCTAATGCGACTTACGAGAAGATTCCAGGGTGGATCCTGGGTCGCAAGGAGCGACAGTAGTGGAACAAAACCATCCGACTCTTAAAGGTTGGATGACAGCATCATACCAGATGAGGAGGCTACGTGGGAGTTGGAAGATACTATCCGAGCTCGACATCCTCATCCTTTCACTTAGGGTATGTGATGGTTCCGAAAATTTCTTGAGTTGGTTCTCATATTTAAGTATGAAATTTGGGGACCAAATTTTTATTAGTGGGGGAGAATGTAAAATACCGGAAAATATATATATATATATATATATATATATATATAATTAAATAAATAAAGCAGGGATTTAATTAAATCTAACCTAGCTTTAAGGTTTATGGGTTTAATTTAAGTGGTCTAGGTTTGACTTATAAGGTTTTAAACCCAAACCCATGATCTGTTTACTTCTAAACACCCAGCCCTTTAATTCTGCCGTTCGTCTGTTTCCTCCTCGCGGCGAATTCTTTCCCCCTCGTGATTTTCTTCTCCTCGCTGTTTTCCTTCTCGCAACCCCTTCTCTTCCACGCGATCTGATCTCGCGATTCGACTCTTGCGAGCTCCTCGTCGTCGCTCCAGACCTCTCTCTCATTCCCTTCCACGATTTCTCTGCCTCGACTCCACCACGCACCAGCCACGCCCGACACCTCGCTGGTGGGAGATCCGGATGGAGGAGACGACGACGATAAGTGTCTCCGGGCGTTGTTCGGGGGAGTGATCGGGGTTATAGGGACTGACAGCAACAACATCCAGTTGGACTATAAGCTGACCTGGTCGATCATCGCTAGAGATGGGGCAAGCCAAGTACGCCGGTGAACAGAGGATTTGGGGAGGATCGCCACCGGAGTAGGTGAGTAAGTGCTATTTTCTTCGGCTTGGATGAGATTTTAGGGTTTGTTGTGTTTCTCCTTATGGTTGAGTGTGGATCTTGTTTGGACAGTGATCTGGGAGTCGGGGAACAGAGAAGGGGTGGCTGCCGATGGAATCGAGGGTTGTTTCTTCCCGATCAAAGCTGGAGCAAGGGAAGGTTGCTGTTGAGGGATTGTCTAGTGCCAGTGAAGCTTCAATTTCTGGTAAGAAAGATCAATTCACCTGTTGTTCAGTGTATTCCATTCGGTGGTGATGGCTATGGGTTTGATTTCCAAAGTGTTGATTTGGAGTGTGGTTTCCTCAGTGGAGCAAGCTGCTCTTGTTGATTTTGTAGGATGAATGACAGTAGATGGGTGAAGAACAAATGGTGTTGTCGACTCGAATTGAGGCTGTTTCACAAGTCAGCGATCTCCTATTATGTTGTTGTTGAGCTCTAGGTATTGCTAAACTGTATCATAGCTTCACTCCTAATTAGTGATTCGTGTGCTACAAAGGATTTGTCATCTTGATGTTGTTGCTACAGAGAAGAAGGCCTTATTTAAGCTGGGATTCGTCTGGCCTCAATGAAATTGAAGATCATATTTCTTTATCATTGTGAGCAACAAAGTTGTGGCTGTTTGCGCCTAATTTGCCTCCTGGTTCAAGTGTGAGAGTTGCTGGATTGGAATTATCGTGTTGATAAGTGTGCCGATTGAAGAGTAAAAGGTAATCTTTAATTTAGTATGTTATGAAGTAGGATGTGTTCCCTATATTGTCGATGTTGTAGTTGAATGTTGATTATTAGTTATGAATAAGGTAGGTTTAGTGTGGATAGATTTAATTTGATACTGTAAGGAAATTATATTTACAGTATATATGTGGTTTATGAAATGGATTAAGATCAGTTTAGATCCAAATTCCTATAGCATATATGATATCGGTTGTGTATGTTGTATTCTACAGTTGGGACCTTGATTCAAGATAGGTTGATGGACGTGAAGACTATTGACATAGCCTACATATCAGGTGGGTAATTCCTACCTTGGTCAGGTAGTTTTAATGCATACAGATTTAGATGCATGATCATCTTATATGATCATGTTACCTTGACCCTGCTCTTATTATCTTATGCTTGAACTTATCGTTGGATGTATTTATGCTCAATTGTTGATATCACACATTCCCTATCATGATTTAGGAGTTATAGATGTGATGTAAATTGGCCTAAATGTTAGTAGGGTGTAAATGTTAGTACGGGTGATGACCCAATTTATAAATTGGCAAAAAGGTCATCCGTGGGTAGGTAATGCTCTAAATGTAGGATTTATTTTCAATATCTGTATGTTGCATACTTGTTACCAACCATGTGTTGTGTAATGGTTAAGTGAAGGGTGATTAGTGTGTCGCTACGGACTAGTGGTCCCAGCTTGATATGATTAGTCGAGTACGACTCTCTATAGGATAGAGAGTGCGTGGATCAGTTGAGTACGTCTCTCTATTGTATAGAGAGTTATGATCAGTCGAGTACGACTCTCTATCGGATAGAGACTGCGTCGATCAGTTGAATATGACTCTTTATTGGATAGAGAGTTATGATCAGTTGAGTACCACTCTCTACAGGATAGAGAGTGCGTCGATCAGTTGAGTACGACTCTCTATTGGATAGAGAGTTATGATCAATCGAGTACGACTCTCTACAGGATAGAGAGTCCGTCGATTAGTTGAGTACGACTCTCTACAGGATAGAGAGTGTATTGATCAGATGGGTACAACTCTTTGTTGAACAGAGAGTCTGTGGTGGATGGCTGTACGTGTGACAGCATACTCATGTCATTTGCATGCATTCTGACGACATCGTCTCCCTTAGGGTTGAGAGAGTCGTCAGTCATCTTGCCTCCCAGATCACTCCACGAGGAGTAACTGGTTTGAGGGAAGAGCATCTGTTGTGTCGCACTCTACCACTATAGATAGTTGTAGTTGGAGTTGCGTGCAGTTGTCCTGGGTGCGTGGTACTCGACCACTCATTGATAGTATTAGTCGGAGTGGCCAGTAGCAGGGACCCCCGTTGTGTAGCGAGCTCTTTATGCTCATATGCTACTTGATCATACTGCCCACTCAACCACTCTATAGCAGTGGTTGGTGTGAGTTGGGACAGTTGTCATGTCGTGTCACCTAGGCCACACTGGGGTCGTGGTAGTGAGTAGGGGTGAGCAGACATGACTATGCATGCTGCATTGTCGTATCTGATGGCGCTTTGCATATTACCATATATATATATATATATATATATATATATATGGTTGAGATTAATATATATATAGATGCAGTCTATATATATATGCTTATTGTGATTTTGCATTTGGTTGTACATCATATTCATGCATGCTTCTTGCATATGTTATACGGTTGTGTCGGATACTGGTATATGTGTTGGACAGACTATTAGATACACCTGTAGCTTGAGTATATTGTGAGTTGATATTACTTTTCCTGTTATATATATATGTTGGATATATGTTCAGGTTGAATCAGAGTAGCGTAGCATACTTCAGGTATGTCTGCATTTTACGTTGTTCATTTGGTTAGATGGTATATGCTTGTATTTATATACTATGCTGATATACCTGTTGTACCTCTAGATTATGTTGTTGAATTACATGTGATATTACACATATATATATTTTTCTATTACCTGTTGAGTTTTACTCACCACCACCACGGACCCTGGTTTTTCTGTCGCCCAGGTAACAGGTAGAACTCTTCGTGATGGCTTGGAGCACCGCTGGCTGACATCTCATCTCACCTCTGAGGCTCCCGTGTTTGTTTTGGGCTTTCCATACATTGTGTTATTTATTTGGAGTTTTCCTGATGTACTGTGTTGTGGACTTGTGGATTCGGATTTTTGTTGCTATTCCGTTATGTTGTGATGTGTTAGTCATATCGGTATGCACTGTGTAGTTGTGATGTTGTTGTGTTTTATGTTTCCGCTGTGTAGTTGTTGTAGTTAGTTAGTTATGTTGTTGTGGTTGTTTTACATATTTATATGTTGTTATTGTGGGCCTACGAGCCTTGTATTAACCCGAAATGTTTCCACGTACAGGGGAGATGCTGTCCGTTTGATTTTTGGCTTGGCATGCTCTCGGGGCATGACAGAAGTTACCAAGTTACCAATTGGGTTTGAAATTCTCATTGGGATGTGAGAATTGCCAATTAGGGATAATTGGTAGACTTGAGGGGATAGTTTTGTCAATCATCAAAAAGGGCGAGATTCTTGGTGCAATCGACCCGGGTTGACTCGAGTTTGACTCGAGCAGTATTTTGATTATAGACAAAACTTATGACATGGGATTGTCATAGGAAAGTCCAACATGATGTTGACATGGAAAATTTAAGCATGGGGCTTGGTGTGGAAAAGTCCAAAGCATTGCGAAACCGTGCGCTTGGTGTATTTGGGATGTCTTGAAGACTTGGCAAGTTCACTAGGCTCGGGGTCCTTGAGTTGGTGAAGGATGAGATTGCGAAGCCATGCGCTTGATGCATCCGAGGGATCATCGAACGGGGAGCGAATGGAGTGAGGCCCAAGGGAAGCATACTTTGAGGGCAAGAGACACGAAGGATGGCGTTGCGAAGCCGTGTGCTTAGCGCATCCGAGGGACGTAGGTCGAGGGAAGAGAGCTTCGATGGGGAACTCCATGAGGGATGAGGTGGATTTGGCCAAGTAGCTAAGACTGAGTGTCGGATGCTCAAACAACTTGGTGTTTGAGGTTTTACCCGACATCAGTCGACTGGCATAGGTGCCAGTCGACTGCACCAAGTTGACTAGGGTTCGGGGTGTTACACCATCGACTGATCGGGGTGTTTTTAGCCACATAATGGTTTCCAGTCGAGTGCTCGCGCCAGCACTCGACTGATGGGATCATCAGTTGATTGATGGGCATGATCAGTCGACTGATGATGGATCCGTTAGAGTTTTGCCAATGTGAATCAAGTCATTGTGAGACAACGACTACAGGACTAGTCGACTGATGGTCATGATCAGTCGACTGATGGGCGCGAAATCAGCTTGATGCAGGTTATAAATGAAGCTCAAGATGGAGGATTTCGCCAAGACTTTTGTGAATCTTTTGGAGGGAAATTGTTGCTGCATTCCAGACCTTCAAGAGCCATCTAAAGCAAGCAACAAGCAAATGTTTCAAAGCAAGCATTGTAAAGTATTCTTTACGTGTATTTCGTATCTGTCGTTGTATTGCTTGTATTTCATATTACTTAGTGTAATTGCTTGTGAGAGGTTTCTCCACCTTCGACGTATTATCGAGAAGGAGTGTTGTTAGTGTCGTGCGCATAACACGAGCTCATTGAGCTCACCCTGTGGAGTAGGAATCATTCGATTCCGAACCACGTATATCTTGTGTATTGCATGTGATTGTATTGTTGTTATTATTTTTATTGTTTCCGTTGCGTATATTAATGACAATTGTTGACAAGCACGCAAGAACGAATGAATTCCACCGTACGATGATTGAGGGCTATTCACCCCCCTCTAGCCGGCCACCAACGTTCCAACACCATCTTGATGCTTCTTGTAAGCATCTCGGTCAGCTCGTGAGGCAGTGGCAGGAGGTGCCTCCGGAATGGGCTGCTCCAGGACATACAGTTTTCTTTCTTGGGTGAGCATGATTCTCAGATTCCTATACCAGTCCAGGAAATTTGCTCCATTGAGCTTGTCATTCTCAAGGACAGAATGCAGGGAGAGAGTGTTCGTGTTTATCGACATGGTAATCTACAACATACACAATGCAGAAAATTAATATCATATTCTATTTATCATTTAATTAGGCCTTTAATCAAATGATGCTCCCACTGAATTATAGGACTTTTGTAGAATCGAGTCACGAATGTGGTCAAACCACATTACTAGATTCATACAAACTAGCTATAATTCTCGTGGGACAAGATCCACATCATACTACGCCTTGAGTTAGCTTTGGCTAAATTGCCCAAGATTTAGTATGATTGGTACGTAACAAATTACCGATTACATCTCTATGCAACTCTTGTTTATAGGATCAAGATCCATATTTACAAAAGACCTTGAGTTAGCTTTGGCTAAATCGCCCAAGATTTAGTGTAAATGTAATCTCATCCTACCTTTCCAACGGTTGGAATATGCCTATAGTTTTACTAAATGCATTTGAGTTAACTAGTTTTACTCAATCTAATTGAGCTTATTCTCACCCAAGCTGTGATAGGCGGGACCAAGATTGTCCCTCCGCACCCTACCAAGATAATATGTGTTGCTCTGCTTTGGCAGATTCAACAACAACAAATGATCAAGGTAGTGATGGGTATCAAAACTTGGTAGACATTTTCGAGTTGATTCGATTAAGATCTAATCTAATCGTGAATGTGTATCATATACGCATTAAGGCCTTTAATACTCTACACTAGCATGCATCACATACATACAAGCAATATACTAGCATGCATCATATACATACAAGTAAAATATCCTAGCATGCATCATATATATACAAGCAAAATTTACTAGCATGCATCACATATATACAAGAAAAAACAAATATATATATATATATATATATATATATATATATATATATATATATATATATATATATATATATATATAAATTGTGATGAGGTCATGGCCCTACTACGATCTTCTCAAGCCAATGAGAAGATCGGACGGTCAACCTAGGGTTAGCGGCTTCTCCAAGCGTCTCCTTTGTTTGTCATGTGTCGTCGGCACTCTCCTTGTAACTCCATCTACTAGTGGACCTTCCACAGCTCTATTTTTGTACATTACAAACATGAAACTCGAGTTACATTCGAGTCTAAAACTATTTACAACTGGAATATTAAAAGAGAGGCACGACGCGCAGGTCGCATACATTATACAACATGCACAACACAAAAACGGCACGTAAGTCGTATTATGAATTACAACACATTTATCCAATCACATTGGGTTTCTTGGGCCATGACCATCACAGTATTATACATAATTCTAAATTATGTATTTTACAGAAATTTTTATAATTTTTCCTATTTTTTTTTAATTTTATGAGTCACATCTCCGTAATGGTCCCGCTAAGCGATTTTCGGCCGCGATCGCGGGACAATGCCCCTTTCGGGATTAGGGGCAGCGCCCCTACTCGCAAAAAGAACTTTGCAAGTGTCCCATCTTGATCTTACAGTGACTTAAGTCACTGTCTCAAAAAATCTAAAGCGAGAATTCGCCGTTTCGGAGAGTTTTTCTCGGTGGTTGAAGCCTACAAGTGTCCCAACACTTGTTGCTTCGACTCTTCGAGAAAAATACCCAAAAATTCTATAAAAATAGGAAATTTACAGAAACTTTCAGATCTATAATTTTTATATCTAATATAAAAACTACAAAACTAAAACACATACATGCTTCGCACGTGACTCTGATACCACTGTAGGACTTTCTGAGCCGTAAAAACCGCTTTTTGCATTGCGGAAATCTCGGAAGCCCGACCATGGATCCGTGCAAAGATTAACAAAAGTAATACATGTACATGTCTAGAAAAACTTAGATCTACCCTTAGATCTATATGATAAGAGTTTTATCCTTGATGTGACGGCCTTCGCTTATCTCGCTCGTCCAAATGACTTGCCGGAACTTGAGAGTGTCAAGTGTACACTCCTCTATCGGTATCCACATGAGCAATAGGTGGAGAAAAGACAACTAAGATTGTGCTAGCACTCCTTCAAGTCCACGGCAAAGGAGGGTGAGAGAGCTTGAGGGAAGAGAGGAGGAAGAAGATGAAGTTACACAACTTAACTTCACACTAATGCACACAACTCATGGTGGCCGACCACTTCAAAAGGAGTTATATACATGCATGTAATACCATGAGCCATGACTCTTGGTCCCCCTCATGAGGTGGCACCCCATGATGTGTCCATGATGATGTGGAACATCATCATTGGTCAGCCCCATGCCAAGTCACCAAGACATGGCAATTGGTCAAGTCAAAATTGACCATTCATCTTCCCTCTCAAGTCAAGTCAAACTAGACCTCTTATCTCCCATGGTTGATCAAATTCAACCATTTGATTCAAGTAAATTTAATTTAATGAATCTCTATTCATTAATTTAAATTGACTCAATGAATCAAATCTAAATTAGACTCATTCAACACTTGAATCAAATTGAGTCCAACTCAATTAGTCTAATTTGGATTACTCTTAATCCAATTTGGTTCATCACATGAATCTAATCCTCATGGTTCATCATATGAACCTAATCTCCATCTAATTGCCCTTTGTGTGTGACCCTATAGGTTCTTGTAACGTTGGCAATGCTACTAAATCTATTTAGGAACATAAGCAATGAGCAGTATCTAGCAACACATCATTGCTACCCAAGTTACAAGAATGTTGAGATCCAACATCACCTTTGTGACTACTAATTGTGACTCTCACAATATGTGATAATGTCCCTCTATCCATGACATCTAGATTGATCAACTGAGGCATAGACCATGCCATCCTCGGTACAATCTATATATTGAACTCCAAGTAGACTCACTCTAATCAAATGAGCTCAATATCTCATATTGACTCATTTGGGCATGGCCATGCACTTAGTGGTCTCACTCTATCAAGAATAATGATGTCACTCCCGTTATATAGGAGGGATAGATCCTATCTACATCACTCACATCCCTCAGCATAATTTGTTACATACCCAGTAATCGCCTTTATAGTCCACCCATTTACAGGTGACGTTTGACGAAGCCAAAGTATGCAACTCCTTATGTAGGGAATCATGGTGACTTCAGGTCTATGGACTAATAGTCATACTAATAGTTACATAAGAAAGTATATGACACTCATATAACAATCCATGATACTTTCTCATGGCGGGTCATTCAGTATACATTCTCCAATGCATACCCATGTGTCAACTTGATATCTCATATCCATGACTTGTGAGATCAAGTCATCGGGTTGACCTACATGCTAGTCTCTTCGCATTAACATTGTCCTTGAATGTTAATACTTGACTAGGAATGATTAAGAGTAGTGCTCTCTATATCATCTCATAATCGATTCAACCAATCGATTGATATAGATAAGAACTTTCTACTCAAGGATGTTATTATACTTAGTTATTTGACACCAATACAAGTAAGTATAATAACCATAAAGAAATGCCTTTATAAATAGGAATATGATACAATAAAGTTCATACAACAACCATCACATGATTGACTCTAGGGCTTTCACTAACAGGAGAATCTCGAGACAAGAAACCGTGGTGGTCGGGCTGTGCCGGGAGAACCTCGTGGAGTCGAGGAACCTAGGTGGAAGACCATAAGCTTAGTGATAGGTCAGAAGTACCAAAGGTAAGCATGAGTGCGGAGTAATGGTGAGGTCGTGTCCTTTGTACAGGGATGAACTTAGGCGGCGATCCGACTAAGACTTCCCGGGGAAGGTCTAGGTCGAGATCGGATGGTAAGGAACCGTCAAAGTATCCATTACTTGTATTTCTATGCTAACTCTTTATTGTAGGGAAGTAACCAAGCTGGCAGTCGACTGTTGGCTTTTAACAGTCGATTCCTGCTAGCATCAGTCGACTGATGAAGGTTATTAGTCGACTGCTATTCGAACTGTCTAGCTCGATGAAGGCCAAGATAAGATCCCCTTATCTTGAGGTGAGGTGGCTCTTTGACCCAGATCTGGATCTCAACGAGCTAGGCTTGGAGAGCTATAAAAGAAGGGGGGTTTCACCCCTTTGGATCATCATTCATTTCTCTCAAAGTGCTCCCACAATGCGCCACCATCAATGACAACTCTACGATGTCATAACATCGACGTGACGCTAAGACTCCATCCTCAAAGTCAGTAGTTTAATTTAAGTTGTCTAGTTTTCTTATATCCGAGCTTTCTACTTGTATTCAAGCTTTCTATTATTTGAGCTTTTCATGGTAAAGAGGAGAGGTGGGCTTGTGCCTCTTCCTCGATCTTGTTTTTCTTGTATTCGTTGTCTCCTACCTCTAACGAGGAGGAGACCCTTAGTTGATTGCCACTTCATATGTGGTCTAGGATCGTAGGGCTTTGAAGTAGCAATCTTTTGGTTGCGAACCAAGTAAAAACAAACTTGTCTCTTTACTTTACATTCCGCTGTGCATCACTCGAGTTTTAGACGAACGAAAAGAAAGATTTACGATCGCTATTCATGCCCCTCTAGCGACGCTTCTCGATCCAACAATTGGTATCAGGGCGGGGGTGCTAAGATTTGGTGCAACCACCAATCTAGCACATTTTTGTTTTTCTTTTCGTATTGTTCAATTTAAGTTTTTCATTATTATTTTTCCCGCACTACTAATCCAAGATGAAGTCTTGGCAATTCGTGTTTTTTCATGCATTTTGTGCAAGGTTTTAGTCGAATGACCCATCTCGAAGGGTTTAGCACCGCCCGACCTCCGTTTTACAACGAAAACAACTTCCGTTACTGGAAGAGTCGGATGGAATGCTATCTCTAAACCCAAGTAGAGATGTGGTTAGTCATCCAGATCAGGTTCACCCTTCTAACAAATGAAGATGGTGAATACTTGAACTACGACAAGTGGACGAATGCCATGAAGCATTAAGTAGAGGTCAATGCAAAGGCTACACAAAATCTTCAATGAAGTCTCTCTAAGGAAGAGCTCAACCGCGTCGGCCCTTTCATAAGCACGAAAGACCTATGAAATAAGCTCATCGAGCTTCACAAAGGAACCACCGACACAAAGGTATGTAAAAGAGACCTTTTCTTGAATAAGCTATTCAATCTAAAAATGCAGGAACACGAGACCGCTACGCAACTTCACGCGAGGATCTAGGATATCATTATTGGATCGAGAAGCGTCGCTAGAGGGGGGGGGTGAATAGAGAGCGTAAAACTTTTCTTTTCATTCATTCGATATACGAGCAAGCACAGCGGAAAAAATAAAAAGGACAAGTTTATTTTTCCTTGGTTAACAACCCAACGATTGCTACTCCAAGGCCCCGCGATCCTTGACTGCGTACGAAGGGGCAATCCACTATAAGGTCTCCTCCTCGTTGGAGGTAGGAGACAACGAACACAAAACCGAAAGCACGAGGATGAGGAAACAAGCCTACCTCACCTCGTTACAATTAAAACAAAGAATACAGTAAATAAAAATACTTGTTGCTGTTGTCGACGAAGAAGATGAAAGCTTGATGTCGCGTCGGCATTATGACGGTGTTGGAGCTTTGGCATTGTAGGAGCACTTAAGAATAATCTTGATTAATTTTTGGGTTGGAGTCCTCCCCTCCTTTTATAGAGTTTTGCCTTGGAATAAGTCTCCTCATCTTTTAGAACTGATCACGAGGTGGTACCATATTTTATCGTGAAGTGGTCGCGTCAAACATTATCCGTTTTGACCTAGCGCAAAAGGATGATTCATCGCCATCAGTCGACTGATACCTTCCATCAGTCGACTGATGTGTATCAGTCGACTGCCCAATAGCTAGTAGTCGACTGCCAGCTTGGCCACTTCCCTGCAGTAAGAGGTTAGCATTGAAAATGGTAAATGCGACGGTTTCTTACCATCCGATCTCGACCTAGACCTTCCACAGGATGTCTAAGTCGGATCACGGCCTACGGTCGTCCCCGTACAGAGGACACGACCTTACCATCTTTCACTCACACGAGCTTACCTCTGGTCCTTTATGACCTATCGCTTTGCTTCCGGTCTTCCACCTAGGTTCTTCGACTCCCACGAAGTTCCCTCAGTGTCGCCCGTGTTGGGTTTCCGGCACCGCGGCGAGTGTGTGTTCGAACATGTTTCATAAACATGTGCACAGCGGAAGAAATAAAAATAATAAATCTAATTTATTACAACACACACACCACACGCATGCATAGTACAACATGTGTAGACATAACCGTAATTTCAAATTTTCCAATAAAAGGAAATTTATACTACGTATACCTGACGTATCACGTGTAGCGGGAAAGGCATCAACCGGAGCGATCCTCGCTAGAATAGCCTCTATCCATATCCACGCCGAGTATCTTCGGGATGACTTCACAAAGTCATGAGCCTCGTTTTCGAATGAGTTACTAGCCTCGTGTTGAAGACGATGTGATCGAGAGAAGATCACGATCCGAATCAAAATTCGGATCCAAAATGAGTCCTAAAAAACTTGCTTCTCCGGAGAGGTATTCGTCAACCATTTGATGAATCCTTCATCCTCCACCTATGAGGATTACCGGAGATCGAATCCCTGGCAAGGAAGCCACTGTCGGAGCTCCAAACGTCATCCAAATGACGCTATGACAAGAAGGAAACAAGCTGTCCAGAAAACTGTACAACTTTGGTGGAGACCTTGCGCCGGCCAAATAAGGAAAGCTAGATGCTCACCTTGTCGCCGGAGCCAAGGATGATCACCGGAGCTCCTCCGACACAGCTAGATGCCGACAAGTGGGGAGGACGGCAGCTGCTGGACGCCGGTTGGAGAAGCTTGGGCGGCGGCAAGGAGTTGGGCGGCGGCAAGACTAGGAGAAGAGAGGGAGGTGGGCGGCAATATTAGGGTTGCTTGGATTATGATTAGGGTTTTAACAAAAACCCTTAAGCCATATTTTATAGAGAACAAATTCTCTTAATGGTTATCGGATCATAACCAAAAGCCCGTTAACCCGCTCCATTATTTTAAGTTAAAATAAACCAAACCATGATGGTTTATTTTAAATTAAAACGAACCGAACCAACTTTGGTTCATTCATTTAAAACAAACCAAACCCTTTGGTTTATTCTTCTCCATTGGATTAGAACCAAACCAATTTGGTTCATCCATCATGTCTTCATAAGACACGGCCCATCCATGCTTCCATTGCGACTGAAACGATTTCATGCTCGCTCCATGTTTGGTCCAACCAAACCTAGTTTCTCTCGGTCTGAGAATCTCATTCTCAAGCTCGTTTTAAATCCTTCGGATTACGCTCATTGTGTGTGTGACCAAATAGGTTCTCGGTTTATGTTGGTCATCTATAATTAACCATTAATTATAGAACGATCATGAGTGACACCTAGTAGTACATCATGATTTCCAATTAACCGAAAAGATCAACGGTTGATCCAGAACTACTTCTGAAACCTTTTAGCAGCTCGAATGAATCGTGCCCCATTCCCTTCACTCATCTTATACCCACTTGGTTCAGGACATGATCTATAGTGTCAGTCCCCACTAGGTTGACTACGTCACACCTAGCCCAAGTATCATTTCCCCGTCCTACGGATTCTAGTTACTGCACATGTATCGAAGAGTACCTTACTCTAAACATGTAATGCTTTGGCCAAAGAATTTAGTAACAATCCAACGAGAGGCCATGGGTATACATCTCCTCGCAAGGAGTGGTGAATCCTTTATAGTCTATTCAAACACCTTCGATCACTTCGACTTATACCCAATCATCCCGGGTCCACATCTCCTCAGAGATGCTTGCTTAAGATGTCAAAGCATAAGTCTCCATGATCAAGATGACTTGAATACCGCAAGTCAAAGGAACATTGCACTTAAGCTGCAGTAAGAACTTCATTGACATATCTATATATGCAGAGAACCATATGAAGTCTTACGGTTGGTCACTCCAATGAACTAGTTACCATAACTAGCATCCACGATTAACTCTGGACATCACAATGTCTCAAACCAGTGAGAATCAGCCTCTTGGATACACCAAGGAGTATACCTCATGCTAGTCTCGACAGAATCAATGGTGTCCAAATCCATCAATTCATCGACTAGGGATAATTCCGATACATCACAATTACACATGTAGAGATACTCACTAGTTGTGATCCAATCACAAATTCTTTCATGCTGTGAATCGTATCGTGGACATTCAGTAAATGAGTTTATGATCCAATCAAATACATGAAAATATGTATACTCAAATAGTGAATCTTCATTTATCATATAAATGGTTCAAACATAAGGCGATTGCCTTAGGACATCTCTCATATATTACTAACAGTTCGACCACCACGGTTTCCCGACTCGGGATTCTCCGAGTGTCGCTGACCTTCGGCTTAGCTTAACCATTTCCTACACACTTAATTCAGCTCGTGAGATAACAATATGACCTTAACTTTGGATCTTTGTCATAATCAAAACCTAGGTTTGATTATCTAGTGCCCCTGCACCAACAATCTTTCCCTTTTTGATCTATGGCAAACCAATACAAAGTTAAGGGAAAAATTGAAGCATAAAACAAGCAGAGTAAATGATGAATGTCATTTTCAAAAACTCCCCCTTAACCCTAGGTGAGTTTTGAAAGAGATAATTTAATTTTCAAAATTAAATTTTGTGTTACTTCCCCCTTAACTTGCACCTTTCTCAAAATTAAATTTTGTGTTACTCCTCCTTAACTCTTCTTAAATTAAATTTTGTGTTACTCCCACTTAACTTGCACTCTTCACCCCCTTTTGCCATAAATCAAAAAAAAGTTGGGGTTTTTTTTATATAAAATAGGGGTTTAAAAACAACATTGTATATGTATGCATCTAGATAAATCAACTATGAGTCCAAGCATGCATCTAGCAGTAGTTAGATAGATTGGTTCGAGATATGTCCCTCTGCACCAATAATATAAAGGTTTGTAATATAACCCGTAGGGTTAGTTTTCTCTCCCCCTTAGTCAAATATATGAAGTATAAGAGATGTAGGGGGCGCTAAACTTTGGCCCAGAGAATTGTAAATAGTCGTTAAGTACAATAGTTAAGAAAATAAGTAGCATTTTGAAAAGGTTATATTTCAATTATCCTTAACACCTCATCCATTCTATGTGTCTCAGAATTTGTTCACCTTATATGTTTTGTGAGATAATTTAAAATTGATTAAAGATAGTCAACCTTGGGTTAGATTCAGATTTAACCTTTAGATCGTTAAGTAACTTTTCGAGAAATTGGCTTCCAGGTCGTGGCGAGGCACAGGGGCCTTCTTTGATCGGAACAATGACCACTTAGACAAAGCCAAATTCAAGAAAATATCACTTAAGTCACTTAGGGTTACTTCCTGGTCTAACTAGTTTAGGATACGGCGAGGTAGCTTCAGCTAGTTCCACTCGGTCAAGTGCACCAAGCTAGATACGCCTTATCTAGCTCGAATACACGAGACTTTGTTTCCCTAACGTACTATCATCTCGCCGCGTCCTGATACTATATTGTTAAGAGTTGACTAACTATTTTTCATATCTAGCCATTCTAAAAATTAAAATAAAATAACTAATCATGCAATGGTTTTGCTAAGGAAGCGGGTATACTATTTTAGTGTTAGCTCCTCCTAGACCATTGAACCAATATGGTCTATCCACAAAGTGGACTTGATCTTAGGGAATCCAATACTTATTAGTCCTTATATGTGAGTTCAATAAAACCTTTGGGACCTATGCTTGTACTCTTTGATGACTACGATTCACAATAGACATGTAAGACCTATTCGTAGTCGTTGACCTAAATCCGAGTCCGACTTTGTTGTACATGACTCTTTGGGTTCCAAGTAGCCGGTTAAGACTCTTAGATCCCAACGTGAACCTTTCCAACCTAGCCTTGACCTCTTGAACTCGGTCTTTCAAGAGAGAATTTTCCTCCTCAAGTTTTTCAAGTTGTGTTGAGTTTCCCTTTTGAACTTGACTAGTTGAAAAGGTTAGAGTAGCCTCTTGCTTGAAGGTTTCAACCTCCTCAAGTAACGACTCAACCTTAGACTCGGACTTAGTTAATTTCCTAATAAGAATTTTAATTGTAAGGTAAAGTGTACTAATTAAAGAACAACTAACCTTGACTTTACCTTTTGGTTCGTCTTTGAGTTTCCTCTCGAAGTAGTCTTCGGGGTCGGGGTCGGAGTTGTAGTTGGACTCGACTTCGGATTCTGACTCGGATGCCTCCGATCTTGCCATGTAAGCTATGTCGATGCCTTCTTCTCCGTTGTCTCAAGTTGCATGGAAGGCTTTCCTTGCTCCCTTTTGATTTGGTTGCATCCTTGACTTGAATAGCTCTTGGTTCTCGTTCTTCAATTGTCTTCTTTCTTGTCAAACTATTCTCCGCACCATGTTGACTATTGCGGCCTCCTCTTCAGATTCAGATTCGGGTTCATCCTCGGGTTCAGATCCATCTTCTTGCTCGGTAGGTGGCTTGTTCTTCTCCTTTCTTCTTCGTCCTACAAGTAAAGCAACACCTCTCTTGACCGAGACTGCGTTAGTTTGTTCATGTAACTCAAATTCCGAAAAGAATTCGTCTAACCTAATCTTAGATAAATCTTTAGATATCTTGTAGGCATCAACCATGGATGCCCACAAGGTGGTCCTAGGAAAAGCATTAAGAGCGTACCTTATTATATCCCGATTGTCTACCTTTTGTCTAATGACATGTAGGTCGTTCAAGATGGCTTGGATCCGCACATGGAGTTGTGAAGCAGTCTCGTGATCCTGCATTTTTAGATTATATAGTTTATTTAAAAGTAAATCTCTTTTACATACCTTAGCATCGGACGTCCCTTCATGTAGATCAATTAATTTGTTCCAGCTGTCTTTGGCGCTAATGAATGGTCCAATTCGGTTGAGCTCCTCCTTGGACAAGCCACATTGCAACACTTGGGTTGCTCTTGCATCGACTTTGATTTGCCTCTTGGTTGCATTGGTCTACTTGTCAAAATCCAAGGGCTCCCCTTGATCATTAGTGGGTAGAGCAAAGTCGGTTTGGATTATTATCCAAGTCTCGACTTGTGTTTTCAAGAAACACTCCATCCGACCTTTCCAATAATGGAAATCATTTCCGTTAAAGAACGGAGGTCGGACGGTGCTATACCCCTCAATGTGAGCCATTAAATATATTGCAAAACACGAATAAAAACCAAAAGGAATTCCAAGACTTGATCATGGATTAGTAATGCGGGAAATAATAAGAAATAAATAGAAATAAATAAAAAGAATAAGAAACTAAAAAAACTAGAAACTTACGACCTTCGATGTCCATGAAAGGGTACTAAACATTGATTTTTTGGGATGAAGATAGCTTGTTACAAGGGTAAATTCTCATAAGAAGCGTAGATTTCTCATAGAGCTTCGATTTGGTAGGTAGAACGTTTCGTGAGTCCACTTGTATGAAAAGTTATGACCATTTTACCGTCGGCTACTCCAAAAGCGAATACTTGCAAACACACAACCAAAAGAAGGGCACCAAGACTTCGTCTTGGGTTAGTAGTGCGGGAGAAAGAAAACAAAAAAAAAACACGAATCGAAAAATACAAAAAGAAAGCCAAAAAGTGCTATATTGGTGGTTTCACCAAATCTTAGCGCCCCCGCTCTGATACCAATTGTTGGATCGAGAAGCGTCGCTAGAGCGGGGTGGGTGAATAGCGAGCGTAAAATTTTTATTTTTGTTCGTTCGATATACGAGCAAGCACAACGGAAAAAAAAACGACAAGTTTATTTTTACTTGGTTCACAACCCAACGGTTGCTACTCCAAGGCCCCGTGATCCTTGACCGCGTACGAAGGGACAATCCACTATAAGGTCTCCTCCTCGTTGGAGGTAGGAGACAACGAACACAAAATCGAAAGCACGAGGATGAGGAAACAAGCCTACCTCACCTCGTTGCGATTAAAACAAAGAATACAATAAACAAAAATACTTGCTGCTATTGCTGACTAAGAAGATGAAAGCTTGACGTTGCGTCGGCGTTATGACGGTGTTGGAGCTTTGGCGTTGTAGGAGCACTTATGAATAATCTTGATTAATTTTTGGGTTGGAGTCCTCCCCTCCTTTTATAGAGTTTTGCCTTGGAATAAGTCTCCTCATCATTTGGAACTGATCACGAGGTGGTACCATATTTTTTCGCAAAGTGGTCGCGTCAAACATTATTCGTTTTGACCTAGCGCAAAAGGCTGATTCATCCCTATCAGTCTACTGATGTTCATCAGTCGACTGCCCAATGGCCAACAGTCGACTGCCAGCCTAGCCACTTCCCTGCAGTAAGAGGTTAGCACGGAAAATAATAAATGCCATGGTTTCTTACTGTCCGATCTCGACCTAGACCTTCCACAGGAAGTCTAAGTTGGATCGCGACCTACGGTCATCCTCGTACAGAGGACACGACCTTACCATCTCTCACTCACACGAGCTTACCTTTGGTCATTTATGACCTGTCGCTTTGCTTCCGGTCTGCCACCTAGGTTCTTCGACTCCCACGAAGTTCCCTCGGTGTCGCCCGACCACCATGGTTTTCGAACTCGGGATTCTCCGGGTGTCGTTGACTTTCAGCTTAGCTTAACCATTTCCTGCACACTTAATTTAGCTCACGAGATAACAATATGACCTTAACTTTGGATCTTTGCCATAATCAAAACCTAGGTTCGATTATCTAGTGCCCATGCACCAACAATCATGAATGGTCTCCACTCGATCGGATAAAAAGTGAAGAATCAGGACGTCATCAGGTATGCCTTGAACGCTTTTCCTAGGACCACCTTGTGGCCATCCATGGTTGATGCCTAGAAGGTATCTAAAGATTTATCTAAAATTAGATTAGATGAGCTCTTTTTGGAATTTGAGTTACATGAACAGTCTAACTCGACCTCGGTCAAGAAAAGTGTTGCTTTGCTTGCAGGTCGAAAGAAGAAGGCGAAAAGCAAACCACCTCCCAAGGAATAAGAGGAGTAAGAATCGGAGGTGAATGACAAGATGGAGACCGAACAAGTAAATCTACTTTGGAAGATGATCAAGAGCAGAAGACAACCCATCAAGCAATCTAAGGAAAAGAGAACCGAGCAAAGTTCGAACTACAAATGCTACGAATGCAACAAGAGGGGTCACATCAAATCGGAGTGCCCAAGACTCATGAACAAATCATCACAATCAAAGAAGGCGCTCAACGCAACTTGGGTGGAGTCGTCGGATGAAGAAGACAAGCTCAACAACCTTGCATTCATAGCCAAGACGACCGAGCCCGAAGATGAATCTGAACCCGAAACGAGCTACGAGTCTGAGACCGAGTCCAACTCCGGATCCGACAATGAACTCCAATTCAAGACAAGCCACGGATCTGTATCCGATTCAAAAGATTCGATCAAGGTTAGTCAGTCGTTAATTGATACTCTTTATAGTGCAATTAAATATCTAACTAAGAAATTAGCTAAGTCTGAGTCCAAGGTCGAGACCTTAGTTAAGGAGGTTAAACTCCTTAAATATGAGGTCTCCCTAACCTCTTCGACTAGTCAAGTTCAAGAGGAAAACTCAACTTGAGTTAAAAAACTCGAAGAAGAGAACTCTCTCTTGAAAGGACAAGTCCAAGACCTTGGGAAAACATTGGAAAGGTTTACTTTGGGGTCCAAGGATCTTGACCTACTACTTGGATCACAAAGGGCCGTGTACAATAAGGTCGGACTCGGATTTAGATCAACCACTACAAACAAATCATATATGTCATGTTAGTTATATATATGAGAGGTGTCCTAAGGCAATCGCCTTATGTTTAAACTATTTATATGATAAATAAAGATTCACTATTTGAGTATACATGTTTTCATGTATTTGATTATATCTTAAACTTGTTTACTGAATGTCCATAGTATGATTCACAGTATGAGAGAATTTGTGATTGGATCACAACTAGTGAGTATCTCTACATGTGTAATTGTGATGTATTGGAATTATTCCTAGTCGATGAATTGATGGATTTGGACACCATCAATTCTGTCGAGACTAGCATGAGGTATACTCTTTGGTTTATCCAAGCAGCTGTTTCTCACTAGCTAGAGACATTGGGATGTCCGGAGTTGATCGTGGATGCTAGTTATGGTAACTAGTTCATTGGAGTGATCAACTGTAAGACTTCATATGGTTCTCTGCATATAAGGATATGTCAATGAAGTTCTTACTGCAGCTTAAGTGCGATATTCCATTGACTTGCGGTATTCAAGTCATCTTGGTCATGAAGACTTATGCTTTGACATCGTAAGCAAGCATCTCTGAGGAGATGTGGACCCGGGATGATTGGGTGTAAGTCGAAGTGGCCGAAGGTGTTTGAATAACCTATAAAGGATTCACCATTCCTTGCGATGAGATGTATACCCATGGCCTCTCGTCGGATTGTTACTAAAGTCTTTGGCCAAAACATTACATGTTTAGAGTATGGTACTCTTGGATACATGTGCAGTAACTAGAATTCGTAGGACGAGGAAATGATACTTGGGCTAGGTGTGACGTAGTCGACCTAGTGGGGACTGACACTATAGACCATATTTTGAACCAAGTGGGTATAAGATGCGTGAAGGGAATGGGGCATGTTTCATTGTAGCTGTTGAAGGGTTTCAGAAATGGTTCTGGATCAATTGTTTATTTTTCGGTTATTTGGGGATCATGATGTACTACTAGTTGCCACTCATGATCATTCTATAATTAATGGTTAATTATAGATGACTAACATAAACCAAGAACCTATTTGGTCACACGCACAACGAGCATAATCTGAAGAATTTAAAACGAGCTTGAGAATGAGATTCTCAGATCGAGAGAAACTAGTTTTGGTTGGACCAAACAAGGAGCGAGCATGAAATTGTTTCAGTCGCAATGGAAGCATGGATGGGCCGAGTCTTATGAAGACATGATGGATGAACCAAAATAGTTTAGTTCTAATCCAATGGTGGAGAATAAACCAAAGGGTTTTGGTTTGTTTTAAACGAATGAACCAAAGTTGGTTCGATTTGTTTAAACTTAAAATAGACCAACTCGGTTCGATTTATTTTAACTTAAGTTATTGGAGCGGGTTAACGGGTTTTGGTTATGAACCAATAACTCTAAGGAGAAGGTTTCTTGATGGTTAAGAAACACGCGCTCTATAAAAACGCAGCTAGAGTTTTGGAGAGCCCCAAGTTTATTTTGGAAATACTCTTCCTCTCCTCTCCCTCTCTTCTCTTTGCCGCCGCCCAAGGAGTCCACGCCGCCCAACCCTTTTGTGCCGCTGTCCACCCTAGCTGCCGATGTCCAGCTGCTGCCGGCCACTCCTCCGGTGACCCTCCAGCGACCCATCTTGGTTTCGGCGACCAAGGATTAGCCGACCATCTCCTTTGGCCGGCGCCAAGTCCTCCACCAAGCTGTCCAGTTTTTGGACAGCTTGTTTCCTTTTTGTCGGAGCGTCATTTGGATGGCATTTGGAGCTCCGACAACGACTTTATTGTCGGGGATTGGATCTCCGGTAATCCTCATAGGTGGAGGACCAAAGATTCGTCAATCGATTGACAATACCTCTCCAGAGAAGCGAATTTTGGGGACTTATTTTTGAATCCGAATTTTGATTCAGATTGTGATCTTCTCTTGATCACATCGTCTTCGACATGAGGCTAGTGACTCCTACGAAGACGAGGCTCGTAGCTTGGCGAAGCTATCCCGATGGTACTCGACGTGGAAATGGATAGAGGCAATTCTAGCGAGAGTTGCTTCGGTTGATGTCATTCCCGTTGCACGTGATACGTCAGGTATAACTAGCGTAATTTCCTTTTATTGCAAAATTTGAAACTGTGATTATATCTACACATGTTGTACTATACATGCGTGTGGTATGTGTTATAATAAATTAGATTTATTACTTTTTAATTCTTTCACTGTGCACATATTTATGAAACATGTTCGAACACACTCGTCGCGGTGCCTGAAATCCAACAGTGGTATCAGAGCTCAGGTTGTGTTTCGACATAATCGTAAAATTATTTTGTGATAGTCATAATTGTATTTATGGAAATTTTTTACTTTTGGAAAGTTTAGAAGTATTTATGGAAATATTTTAATTTTGGAAAGTTTAAAAGTGTTTATGAAAATCTTCTACTTTTGAAAAGTTTAGAAGTATTTATGGAAATTAACACTTTTCATAAATAAAATATGTGATTAGATTTGGAAATTTATTTCCTAATTTAATCATGATTTGATTTGGGAATCAAATCTAAAATATATTTTATTTCCATAAATAATTTTGACAATTTAGCAAATTTGTTTCCTAAATTAAATTTGACTTTCCTTAATTAAGACTTTCTGTAAATAAAATATCTGATTAGATTTGGAAATTTGTTTCCTAATTTAATCATGATTTGATTTGGGAAATCAAATCTCAAATATATTTTATTTCCATAAATAGTTATGACATATAAGGAAATTTTGTACATGCCATAATTGTATGCCATGTAATTGCATTAGATGCATATCATTATGTCATGCGTGTCATGACATGTAGATGTATGTCATGTATGTCATGCCATGTAGATAATAGTTATTTTCATGCAAAGAGGATGAGACATTAAAACCCTTACACAATATTAAAGCTTACACCTTCCATTAATATGGTTGGAACCAAAGTTCTGTTTCTTGTTTGGGTTGTTGGACTCTCTCCAAGCCCGACTCGAACCCGTACATGTTTAAACCATGGAATAGTTTAATACTAATATGGTAAGAGTCAAAGGTCAATCATTATCTTTGGTTGTTGGACACTCTCCAAGCCGGGCTAATTGGTTGAATGCGCTCTAACCATATTAAAACTATTTCTCGATTAATGGGTTGACTTTAACCTGGAGCATCGGCTTGTTGGACTCTCTCCAAGGTCGATGTGAAGGGAGGTGAAGTTGGATGCTATGCATATGATGCATACTTGTTAATGAGTTAACAACCCGATGTATGTGTGAACATTCAATTAGTTGATAGCACATTGTGATAGTTGCATATATGTGATATGCAATCGGTATACTTGATACCTACCATTGTAGCTATGAATGGCTTGTTGGACTCTCTCCAAGGTTGTTCATATCTATGTTGGATACTAGCTCATTCGGAGATGAATCTACGATCTCCCAAAGTGATTTTGGGTTTTTTTTTAAATTCGAAAAATGAATGAGATCTGTAAATGTATGTTGATGCATTTTTCTATCTTTCTCATATATGCTCGATTTTGTATTTCTAGGTTAATCGATTGATCATGACGTCTTTGAATTTGCGCACTATTTTGGATTCAAATAAATTGACAGGGTCTAACTTCTTGGACTGGCTTAGAAACTTGAGAATTGTTCTCAAGGCAGAAAAGCTCGCGTATGTCCTCAAAGAGTCTCTTCCCAGGCGTCCTAAGGACGATGCAACTCCAGACCAATTGTTGGCCTATCAGAAACATGTGGCTGATTCTGAATTGGCGAGTTGCATCATGCTAGCCGCGATGGTACCCGAGCTGCAAAAGCAGCATGAGCATATGGATGCTAATACCATAGTCTTCCATCTTTATGAGTTGTTTGATGAGCAAGCAAGATCTGAAAGGTTCGAAGTCTCCAGGCTCCTCTTCACCTCTAAGATGCAAGAAGGTTCATCTATAGTACAGTTTGTGCTAAAGATGAATGGTTATATCGAGCGGCTAGCTACTCTTGGGTTTGTGATGGATCATGAATTAAGTATTGACTTAATTCTGCATTGTTTGCCCAAGAGTTTCTCACAATTTGTGATGAACTACCAAATGAACAAACTTGAATCCACTATTCCTGAGCTCCTCAATATGTTGAAGACTATGGAGCCTTCTGTGAAGCATGAGGAGAAGGCGGTTCTGTTAGTTGATTCCTCAAAGAAAGGTTCTAAGAGGAAGTCAAAGGAACAGACGAAAGGGAAGAAGAAAAAGGCTAAGAAGGCAGAACCAACACAAAAGGGCACTTGCCATCATTGTGGCAAGGAGGGCCACTGGCGAAGAAACTGCAAGATTTATCTTAAGTCCGTGAAGAAGAAGAAGGCATCTGATGCCCCATCCTCTTTAAATATCTTCGTTATTGATTGTCATTCTATTTGCTTAGACACTTGAGTATTGGATACTGGGTGTGGCTCACATATATGTAATGACATACAGGAGTTAAGGAATAGAAGAAGACTCGTCAAAGGGGAGTCAAATTTGCAAGTTGGCAATAGAGCAAGGGTTACTACGGTCGCCATCGGAACTTATTTGCTGAAGTTCCATAGTCGACTAGTCTTAGAACTGGACAATTGCTATTATGTTCCTTCTCTAATAAAGAACATTATTTTTATTTCCTGCTTAAATAGAAATGGTTACCATTTGACAATTAGTAACAATTGTTGTTATATAACTTTGAATGACGTACTTTATGGAACTAGATCTTTGAGCAATGGTATTTATACGTTGGACGTATCTAGTGACATTTTTAATATCGAAGCGAGCAACAAGCATGCTCAAAAGGATAATCAATTAGACTCCTACATGTGACATTGTCGTCTTGGCCATGCAAGCAAGAAATAATTGTTCGAATTACACCGATGTGAAATTCTAGAATCGTTTGAATTAGATTCATATGATACATGCAAATCATACTTAAAAGGTAAGATAACTAAGTTACCTTTTACAGGAAAAGGTGAACGGGTAGGAGAGTTGCTTGGTCTAATACATACTGATGTATGTGGACCTATGTCAACTCAAGCTCTAGGAGGCTATAGCTACTTCATTACCTTCACCGATAATCACTCACGGTTTGGGTATGTGTTCTTGATGAAATACAAGTCTGAAGCCTTTGAAAGGTTCAAAGAATTCAGAAATGAAGTAGAGAAACAACATGACAAGAGTATTAAAATACTTCGATCGGATCGAGGTGGTGAATACTTAAGTCAAGAGTTTCTAGATTATCTAAGAGATAATGATATATTGTCTCAATGGACTCCGCCATATACACCGCAGTATAATAGGGTATCTGAGAGGCGTAATCGGACCTTGTTGGACATGGTCAGGTCGATGATGAATCATGCGAATCTTCCCAAGTCCTTTTGGGGCTATGCAATTCAGACAGCCATTTATTTGCTAAACAGAATGTCAACCTAGGTAGTCTCTATTGGATCGAGAAGCGTCGCTAGAGGGGGGGAGGGGTGAATAGCGATCGTAAATCTTTTCGATGTTTCGTTCGAGTAGATAATTAAATGAGTAAGAGCAGCAAAAAATAAAGAGACACGTTTATTTTTACTTGGTTCACAAGCCAACGGTTGCTACTCCAAGGCCCTATCGGTCCTAGACCGCGTACGGAGGGCAAAACACTATAACGTCTCCTCCTCGTTGGAGGTAGGAGACAACGATCACAAAATCGAAAGTACGAGGATGAGGCAACAAGCTTACCTCACATCGTTACGATTAAAACAAAGAATACAATAAAAACAATTACTTGCTACTGCTGCCGATGAAAGAGATTTGAACTTGTCGTCGCGTCAGCGTTATGACGGCGTTGGAGTGTTGGCATTGTAGGAGCACTTGAGAATAAACTTGATGTAATTTGGAGTTGGAATCCTCCCCTCCTTTTATAGATTTTGGCCTCTGAATATGTCTCCTCTTTTTTTGGAATAGATCACGAAGTTGTATAATTTTTATCGCGAAGTGGCCGCGTCAAATCTTATCCATTTTGACCTAGCGCAAAAGGCTGATTCATCGCCATTAGTCGACTGATGACTCCCATCAGTTGACTGATGAGCATCAGTCGACTGCCCAATGTCCAGCAGTCGACTGCCAGCCTGGCTACTTCCCTGCAGTGAGAGGTTAGCTCAGAAAATGATAAATACGACGGTTTCTAACCGTCTGATCTCGACCTAGAGCTTCCACAAGAAGTCTTAGTCGGATCGCTGCCTACGGTCGTCCCCGTAATGAGGACACGACCTTACCATCTCTCACTCACATGAGCTTACCTCGATACTTACTGTGTTGCTTTCGCTTCCGGCCTTCCACTCAATTCCTTCGGCTCCCTCCGAAGTCACTCGAGTGTTGCTCGACCACCGCGGCTTCCTCCGGGTGTCGCTAGCCTTCAGCTCTAGCTTTAGTACTCTTCTTCATACTCGATTTAGCTTGTGAGATAACGACGTAAACTTAACTTTGTGTCTTTGCCATAATCAAAACACAGGTTCGATTATCTGGTGCCCCTGTACCAACAATCTCCCCCTTTTTGATCTATGGCAAACTAACACAAAGTTTAGGGAAATTAAAGCATAAAACAAGTATAGTAAATGATGAATGTCATTTTCAAAAACTCCCCCTTAACCAAAACTCCCCCTTAACCCTAGGTGAGTTTTGAAAGAGATACTTTAGTTTTCAAAATTAAATAAATTTTGTGTTACTCCCCCTTAACTTTCGCTCTTCTCCCCCTTTTGCCATAAGTCAAAAAAATATGTTGGGGTTTTTTTGTATAAAATAGGGGTTTAAAAAAAATATCGTATATGCATGCATCTAGATAAATCAAATATGAGTCCAAGCATGCATCTAGCAGTAGTTAGATAGATTGGTTCGAGGTGTGTCCCTCTGCACCAATAATCTAAAGGTTTGTAATATAACCCTTAGGGTTAGTTTACTCTCCCCTTTAGTCAAATATATGAAGTATAAGAGATGTAGGGGGCGCTAAACTTTGGCCTAAGAGTTGTTAAGTACAATAGTTGAGAAAATAAGTAGTATTTTGAAGATGTTATATTTCAATTATCCTTAACATCTCACCCATTCTATGTGTCTCATAATTTTTTCACCTTATATGTTTTGTGAGATGATTTTAAATTAATTAAAGATAGTCAACCTTGGGTTAGATTCGGATTTAACCTTTAGATCGTTAAGTAACTTTTCGAGAAATTAGTTTCCAGGTTGTGGCGAGGCACAGGGGCCTTCTTTGATCGGAACAACGACCACTTCCTTAGACAAAGACAAATTTAAGAAAATATCACTTAAGTCACTTAGGGTTACTTCCTGGTCTAACTAGTTTAGGATACGGCGAGGTAGCTTCAGCTAGTTCCACTCGGTCAAGTGCACCAATCTAGATACGCCTTATCTAGCTCGAATACACGAGACTTTGTTTCCCTAACGTACTATCATCTCGCCGCGTCCTGATACTATGCTGTCAAGAGTTGACTAACTATTTTCCCTATCTAGCCATTCTACAAATTAAAGTAAAATATTCAATGGTTTTGCTAAGTAAGCGGGTATACTATTTTAGTGTTAGCTCCCCCTGGACCATTGAACCAATATGGTCTATTCAAATAATGAATTTGATCCTGGGGAATCCAAAACTTATTAGTCCTTATATGTGAATTCAATAAAACCTTTGGGACCCATGCTTGGACTCTTTGATGACTACGATTTACGATAGACATATATGACCTATTCGTAGTCGTTAACCTAAATCCGAGTTCGGCTTTGTTGTACACGACTCTTTGGGTTCCAAGTAGTCAGTTAAGATTCTTAGATCCCAACGTGAACCTTTCCAACGTAGCCTTAACCTCTTGATCTCGGTCTTTCAAGAGAGAATTCTCTTCCTCAAGTTTTTCAATTTGGGTTGAGTTTCCTTCTTGAACTTGACTAGTTGAAGAGGTTAGAGTAGCCTCTTTCTTGAGGGTTTCAACCTCCTCAAGTAACGACTCAACCCTAGACTCGGACTTAGTTAATTTCCTATTAAGCATTTTAATTGTATTGTAAAGCGTATGAATTAGTGAGCGGCTAACCTTAATTTTCTCTTTTGGTCCAGCTTTGAGTTGCTTCTCGAAGTAGTTCTCGAGTTCGGAGTCGGTGTTGTAATTGGATTCGGATTCGGACTCTGATTCGGACTCTTCGGGTCTTGCCATGCATGCTATGCCGCTGCCTTCTTCGTTGTCCCATGTTGCATGAAAAGCCTTCTTTTGATTTGATTTGAATTGTGCCCTCTTTGGATTCTTTAGTATCCTCCTTTCCCTTTGAACAATCTTCCACACTACGTTCACTATTGCTTCCACCTTTTCGGATTCGGACTCTAATTCGTCGTCGGGTTCGAGTCCATCTTCTTGACTGGTAGGTGGCTTGCTTTTTTGTCCTACAAGTAGAGAAAAACCTCTCTCGGCCCGGACCACGTTAGTTTGCTCGTGAAGTTCAAACTCGAAAAATAATTCATCTAACCTAAGCTTCGAAAGGTCCTTAGAGACCTTGTAGGCATCGACCATGGATGCCCATAAGGTAGTCCTAGGAAATGAATTAAGAACGTACCTTAGTAGGTCATAGTTTTCGACCTTGTGTCCGATGGTGTGCAGGCCGTTGACAATGTCCTGGACGCGGGCGTGTAGTTGCGTCGCCGTCTCGTGTTCCTGCATCTTAAGGTTATACAACTTATTGAAAAGAAGGTCACGTTTACATACCTTATCATCGGGCGTTCCTTCGTGTAGCTCAATTAATTTGTTCCATAGGTCCTTGGTGCTAATGAATGGTCCGATGCGGTTGAGTTCCTCCTTGGACAAGCCGCATTGCAATATTTGGGTTGCTCTTGCATCGACTTCGATTTGCCTCTTGGTTGCATTTGTCCACTTGTTGAAATCCAAGGGCTCTCCTTGATCATTGGTGGGTAGAGCAAAGCCGGTTTGGATTATTATCCAAGTCTCAACTTGTGTTTTCAAGAAACACTCCATCCAACCTTTCCAATAATGGAAATCATCTCCGTTAAAGAACGGAGGCCGGGTGGTGCTATACCCCTCAATGTGAGCCTTTAAGTATCTTGCAAAACACGAATAAAAACCAAAGGAAATTCCAAGACTTGCTCTTGGATTAGTAATGTGGGAAATAAATAGGAAATAAACAGAATTAAATGAGAAAAATAAGAAACTAACAAAAACTAACAACTTACGACCTTCGATGTCCCCGAAAGGGTACTAGACATTGGATTTTGGGGCTGGAAATAGCTTGTTATAAGGATAAACCCTCATAAGAAATTTAGATCTCTCAGAGAGCTTCGATTTGGTAGGTAGATCGTTATGTGAGTCCACTTGTGTGAAAAGTTATGACCCTTTTACCGTCGGCTACTCCAAGAGAGAATACTTGCAAGCACACAACCAAAAGAAACGTACCAAGACTTCGTCTTAGATTAGTAGTGCGGGAGAAAAAAGACCTAAAAAAAATACAAATCAAAAAATACAAACAGAAAACCAAAACGTGCTAGATCGGTGGTTTCACCAAATCTTAGCGCTCCCGCTCTGATACCAATTGTTGGATCGAGAAGCATCGTTAGAGGGGGGGGGTGAATAGCGATCGTAAATCTTTTCGGCGTTTCATTCGAGTAGATAATTAAATGAGTAAGAGCAGCGGAAAATAAAGACACGTTTATTTTTACTTGGTTCACAACCCAACGGTTGCTACTCCAAGGACCTATCAGTCCTAGACTGTATACGGAGGGCAAAGCACTATAACGTCTCCTCCTCGTTGGAGGTAGGAGACAACAATCACAAAACCGAAAGTATGAGGATGAGGCAACAAGACTACCTCACCTCGTTATGATTAAAACAAAGAATACAATAAAAATAATTACTTGCTACTGCTGCCGATGAAGGAGATTTGAACTTGTCGTCACGTACGCGTTATGACAACGTTGGAGTGTTGGCGTTGTAGGAGCACTTGAGAATAAACTTGATGTAATTTGGAGTTGGAATCCTCCCCTCCTTTTATAGATTTTGGCCTCTGAATATGTCTCCTCTTTTTTTGGAACAGATCACGAAGTTGTATAATTTTTATCGCGAAGTGGCCGCGTCAAACCTTATCCGTTTTGACCTAGCGCAAAGGCTGATTCGTCGCCATCAGTCGACTGATGACTCCCATCAATTGACTGATGAGCATCAGTCGACTGCCCAATGTCCAGCAGTCGGCTGCCAGCCTGACCACTTCCCTGTAGTGAGAGGTTAGCTCGAAAAATGATAAATACGACGATTTCTAACCATCCGATCTCGACCTAGACCTTCCACAAGAAGTCTTAGTCGGATCATCGCCTACGGTCATCCCCGTACAGAGGACACGACCTTACCATCTCTCACTCACACAAGCTTACCTCGATACTTACTGTGTTGCTTTTGCTTCTGGCCTTCCACTCGAGTGTCGTCCGATCACCGCGGCTTCCTCCGGGTGTCGCTAGCCTTCAGCTCTAGCTTTAGTACTTTTTTGCATACTCGATTTAGCTCGTGAGATAACGATGTAAACTTAACTTTGTGTCTTTTCCATAATCAAAACACAAGTTCGATTATCTGGTGCCCCTTCACCAACAGTCTCAACTACTCCATATGAAATATGGAATAGTAAGAAACCTCATTTATCTTACTTGAAGATATGAGATTATCCTACTTAAGTGAAGTGGACTGTATCAGACAAATTGGATGCTAAGTCTGATAAATGTCTATTTATTGTATACCCTAAGGAAACGAGGGGTTACCAATTCTATCATCCTATGGAACAAAAGGTGTTTGTTTCAAGGCATGTTGTGTTTCTAGAGAAAGAGTTTCTCTTGCAAGAAAATAGTGGGAGTGTCGTTGAGCTTGAGGAGGCTCAAGAGACTCCAATAGACATTGATGAGATACTTGGTGAAGCACCACAACCGATAACTCATAGTGATGAGCCATCGATTGGACTTATTGTGACACTATATTTTCGTAGAGATATGGATTTCTCGTAAGTGAATCGAATGACGTGTTACTCATTGATGATGAGGAGCCTACCAATTATGAAGAAGTTTTGAAAAGTTCAGAAAGGGATAAATGACTTAACTCCATGAAGTCGGAAATTGATTCAATGTATGAAAATTAAGTTTGGAACTTGGTTGACCCACCTGAAGGCATAAAGCTTATAGGGTGAAAGTGGGTTTTCAAGAAGAAAACCGACATGGATGGTAATGTGATTACCTATAAAACTAGACTGGTGGCGAAAGGATATCATCAAAAGCAATGTGTTGATTATGACGAGACCTATTCACCTGTTGCTATACTTAAATCCATTCGGATACTCCTGGCCATAGCGGCTCATTATGATTATGAGATATGGAAGATGGATGTGAAAACAGTTTTCCTTAATAGAAACCTACTCGAGGACGTGTATATGATACAGCCTGAAGGTTTCACATCGGTTGATAAAACCAAAGTATGCAAATTGCGATTGTATATATATGGATTGAAGCAAGCATCCAGGAGCTGGAATATCCGTTTTGATGAGGCAATCAAAAAGTTTGATTTCTCATAAAATTCGGACGAACCTTGTGTGTACATGAAGGATAGTGGGAGTGCAGTCGTGTTCATAATATTGTATGTCAATAACATATTACTTATAGGAAATGATGTTTCTATCTTACAGTCAGTTAAAATTTAGTTGTTCAAGACGTTCTCCATGAAAGACCTGGGAGAAGTAACCTACATCCTCGGGATTAAGATCTATAGGGATAGATTGAAACGGTTGCTTGGTCTTTCACAGTCTACATATATAGACTGAGTGCTAAAGATGTTTAGCATGACAGAATCCAAGAAAGGTTTATTTCCCATCATGCATGGAATACACCTTTCGAAGTCTGTGTCCGCGCACAGAAGATGAGAGGATTTGCATGAATAAGATTCTCTATGCATCCGCAATAGGATCTATTGTATATGATATGTTGTGTACAAGGCTTGATGTATCATATGCGCTGAGTGTCACGAGCAGATACTAGTCTGATCCAGGAATGGATCATTGGGCGGCTGTTAAGATGATCCTTAAGTACTTAAGAAGAACTAAGGACGTGTTCCTAATATATGGAGAAGGGGACATGGTGATACGCGGGTATACGGATGTCAGCTTCCAGACAGACAAGGCTGATTCCAGGTCTCAGTCTGGATACATGTTCACCTTGAATGGGGGCGCAGTGAGTTGGAAAAGTTTCAAACAAGACACTGTAGTGGATTCTACCATAGAGGCAGAATACATTGCAGCTTCAGAAGCAGCAAAGGAAGCGGTTTGAATCAAGAAGTTTATTTATGAATTTGGTGTGGTTCCAACCATTGTTGAAGCAATACCAGTTTACTGCGATAACAATGGAGCAATTACACAGGCGAAAGATCCAAGGTCTCATCAACGATCCAAACATGTGCTTTGTCGCTATCATTTGATCAGAGAGATCATAAGTAGGAAGGAAATACAAATCGAGAAGATTCCCACTGAAAAGAACTTAGCGGATCATTTAACTAAGGCCTTACCATAAAGCAAGTTTGAGAATCATGTTAGAGCTTATGGTATTTGATATCGTGGTGATTAGCATTAGGCCAAGTAGGAGTTTGTTAGTTATATATATGAGAGGTGTCCTAAGGCAATCGCCTTATGTTTAAACCATTTATATGATAAATGAAGATTCACTATTTGAGTATACATGTTTTCATGTATTTGATTAGATCTTAAACTCGTTTACTGAATGTCCACAGTACGATTCACAGTATGAGAGAATTTATGATTGGATCACAACTAGTGAGTATCTCTACATGTGTAATTGTGATATATTGGAATTATTCCTAGTTGATGAATTGATGGATTTGGACACCATCAATTCTGTCGAGACTAGCACGAGGTATACTCTTTGGTTTATCCAAGCAGCTGTTTCTCACTGGTTGGAGACATTGGGATGTCCGAAGTTGATCGTGAATGCTAGTTATGGTAACTAGTTCATTGGAGTGACCAACTGTAAGACTTTATATGGTTCTCTGCATATATGGATATGTCAATGAAGTTCTTGCTGCAGCTTAAGCGTGATGTCCTTTGACTTGTGGTATTCAAGTCATCTTAGTCATGAAGACTTATGCTTTGACATCTTAAGCAAGCATCTCTAAGGAGATATGGACCCAGGATGATTGGGTATAAGTCGAAGTGGTTGAAGGTGTTTGAATAGCCTATAAAGGATTCACCACTCCTTGCGAGAAGATGTATATTCATGGTCTCTCGTCGGATTGTTACTAAAGTCTTTGGCCAAAGCATTACATTTTTAGAGTATGGTACTCTTGGATACATGTGCAGTAACTAGAATTTGTAGGATGAGGAAATGATACTTGGGCTAGGTGTGACCTAGTCGACCTAGTGGGGACTGACACTATAGACCATGTCCTGAACCAAGTGGGTATAAGATGGGTGAAGGGAACGAGGCACGATTCATTGTAGCTACTGAAGGGTTTCAGAAATGATTCTGGATCAACCGTTGATTTTTCGGTTAAGTGGGGATCATGATGTACTACTAGGTGTCACTCATGATCATTCTATAATTAATGGTTAATTATAGACGGTCAACATAAACCGAGAACCTATTTGGTCACACGGACAACGAGCGTAATCCGAAGGATTTAAAACGAACTTGAGAATGAGATTCTCAGATCGAGAGAAATTAGTTTTGGTTGGACCAAACAAGGAGCGAGCATGAAATTGTTTCAGTCGCAATGGAAGCATGGATGGACCGAGTCTTATGAAGACATGATGGATCAACCAAAATGGTTTTGTTATAATCCAATGGTGGAGAATAAACCAAAGGGGTTTGGTTTGTTTTAAACGAATGAACCAAAGTTGGTTCAGTTCGTTTTAACTTAAAATAGACCAACTCGGTTCGGTTTATTTTAACTTAAGTTATTGGAGTGGGTTAACGGGTTTTGGTTATAAACCAATAACTCTAAGGAGAAGGTTTCTTGATGGTTAAGAAACACGCGCTCTGTAAAAACGCGACTAGAGGTTTGGATAGCCCTAGGTTTATTTTGGAAATACTCTTCATTTCCTCTCCCTCTCTTCTCTTTGCCGCCGCCCAAGGAGTCCACGCCGCCCAGCCCTTTTGTGCCGCCATCCACCCTAGCTGTCGGCATCCAGTTGCTATCGGCCACTCCTCCGGCGACCCTCCGGCGACCCACCTTGGTTCCGATGACCAAGGATTAGCCGACCATCTTCTTTGGCCAGCGCCAAGTCCTCCACCAAGCTGTCCAGTTTTTGGATAGCTAATTCCTTCTTGTTGGAGCGTCGTTTGGAGCTCCGACAATGACTTTATTGCTGGGGATTGGATCTCCGGTAATCCTCATAGGTGGAGGACCAAGAATTCGTCAATCGGTTGACGAATACCTCTCCGGAGAAGCGAGTTTTGGGGACTCATTTTCGAATCCGAATTTTGATTCGGATTGTGTTCTTCTCTCGATCACATCGTCTTCGACACGGGGCCAGTGACTCCTACGAAGATGAGGCTCGTAGCTTAGCGAAGCTATCCTGACGGTACTCGGATTAGATATGGATAGAGGCAATTCTAGCAAGAGTTGCTCCGGTTGATGCCATTCTCGCTGCACGTGATATATCAGGTATAACTAGCATAATTTCCTTTTATTGCAAAATTTGAAACTGCGATTATGTCTACACATGTTGTACTATTCATGCGTGTGGTGTGTGTGTTGTAATAAATTAGATTTATTGCTTTTTAATTCTTCCGTTGTGCACATTTTTACGAAACATGTTCGAACACACACTCGCCGTGGTGCCGAAAACCCAACATGTCGATCGTAAATCAAAATAGACAAAAAGTTCAAGCATGGGTTGCAAAGACTTTTTTGAATTCACAATTAGGATCCGCTAAGTATTGGGTCCCCAAGGACCAAATCGACTACGTGGAAAGATCACATCGGTTCAATGGTCCAGGGGGAGCTAGTACTACTTATTTGTTCTACTTGTTGATTTAGTCTTGCATGCTTAGTTAATTTTTTGTTTTAACTTTTAGAACGGCTAGATAGGATCAATAGTTAGTCAACCTTGATAACATAGTATCAGGATGCGACGAGATGATAGTATGTTAGGGAAACAAGGTCTTGTGTGTCCAAGTTAGATAAGGCATATCTAGCTTGATACACTCGATTAAGTTGAACTAGCTGAAGCTACCTCGCCACATCCTAAACTAGTCTGACTAGGAAGTAATCTTAAGTGACTTAAGCAAATATTTTCTTGAATCTGGCTTTGTCTAAGTGGTCATTGTTCCGATCAAAGAAGGCCTCTGTGTCTCGCTACGACCTGGAAGCCATTTTCTCAAAAAAAATTCTTAACGAGCTAAGGGTTAAATCCAAATCTAACCCAAGGTTGATTATCTTCAAATCACTAAATCTAACCAAGTAAAATTGAAGTCACCTCACAAAACATATAAGGTGAATATTTTTGATCATGTAGAAAGGGTGAGATGATTCCTAGGGTTTAAAAATTTTTCAACCAACTTTAAAATTCCAATATCTAATCCAACTATTATATGTGTAGGATTAATGGATGTTGGACAGTGGGTGCTCCCGACACATGACTAGAGACCGACTAAATTTTTTGAAGCTTAGATTCAAAAATCAAGGATCGGTAGTGATACTACTGGTACCTTCTCTACATAATCCCCGATAGAGGGGTTAGCAGGTGACCCTAGATCCGATCCGAAATACACGGCTCCGCTAAGGAAGAAAAGGAAGATTGGCACGGGCGAATATCAGAAGCCATTGGTATGGGCGAATATCAGAAGCCATTGGTACGGGCGAATATCAGAAGCCATTGGCACGGGCGAATGTCGGAAGCCAGTGGCACGGGCGAATGTTAGAAGCCATTGGTACGGGAGAGTTAGCGAAAGCAATCGACACGGCAAAGGAGAGATGGAAGGCGCTTTGCCGAGAGGTCAGTCCAATCTGATCAATACAAAGGGAATTTGACATGGGGAAAAGAGAAATTGATTCGGGTTGATAAAAAGCCCTAGGGCTAGGTCACCCGTGGGCTATAGACCTAAACTAGCTTCTCTAGATATGGAAGGCTGAGGGAGGTAGTCTAGCCTAGTTTCCCGAAAAATAGAGGAAAAGGTGTTAGGCAAACAGGAGGCCCCACATTCAAGGAGTCTTCACTCCTTATATTTGTAACAGAATTATTCTCCAGGAAGAAGTGGTGGCCACGTGTATGATGGAGATAATCCACGACGTTACGATGAAGGAGGAGGGAGGATAAAAGGAAGGAGGCAAAGAGAAAATAGGGGGATCCGCAATCATTCCGACGCAGCAAGAGAGAAGAAGAGGCAAGAGGAGAAGGAAAAAAGGGAACAACCATCTCGCCGGAGAAGAAGGATGGAGATCGGCCATTGCTACATCTCTTGTATTTTCCTCGTCTTGTAATATCATTGTAAGAGGTCTTTCTCCTCCACCTGCGGAAACTTGCTTTATGTAAAGGAGGACCTTCATAGTGAAAGTGCTTAGGCACCGCATCTGGTGAGAAAACTCACCTCTGTGGAGTAGGAATCCTCATTCTGAACCATGTTACATCTTGTGTCTGAATCTCGATTGCTGGCGTCAGTTTCTTGCGTTTCATCTACTTCATCCTCTTATTCTTTACTGATTACGGCTGGGGAGAATCCTCTGAGACCTCCCTCAGTGCTTCACTGCATTGAAAATGGAGCGACCAGATTTTTTCCCATACCCGCATCAGTTGGCGCCGTCTGTGGGAACATTTGAGCTGGACGTCGAGATGCAACCAGAAGAAATACAACAAGCGTGCCTGCAGTGGAGGAGCGCCCCATCACCCTTCTACCATCGCAGCTGAAGGCCCTGATGGATGACGCTATTACAGAAGCCCTCGCCCGGGAAAGGAGAAGGACCGGATATCTGCATCCGCACTCCGAGGAACCTTCTTCCAGAGGCCCACCCCCAGAAATGCCTCCTCCCTCTCATACAGCCACCAATGGGGAAGTATTGCTTGGAGGCGGACTTGGGGGAAGAACGCCTCAGAATACTATGCCCTTCACCCAAGCGAGAGAGGCAGGTGAAAGTCAATCAACCAGACCTCCGGAAGTATACGAGCCCAGTCCCTTCACGATGGACATTCTCACTGAGCTCCTCCATCCTACTTCCGGAATCCTTAGGTCAATAAGTATGATGGTTCGACGGATCCTGAAGAGCACATATCGCAATTCGACGGAGCGGCCTCGCTTCACTGTTATATTGATGCTCTCAAGTGCCGAGTCTTCCGAACCACCCTGACTGGCTCGACGCAAAAGTGGTTTACTACTCTACCCCCGGGGTCTATCACCTATTTCGCTGACTTCCAAAGAATGTTCAGTCGAGAATTTGTCAGCTGCAAGGTGTATAAACAAGACGCCTCTATGTTAATGCATATCACCCAGGGACCTTCGGAATCCCTTAGGGGGTATATTCATCGATTCACTTCTGCAGCCAGGGGAATCCCCGCCACCCGATCTGAATCTTTCAGAGGCGCTATTCAGCACGGGCTGAAGGAGGGCCCCTTCCTCAGTTCCTTGTTGAGATAACCTACGGATAGTTACGAAGAGCTACTGAGCCGTGCGGAAGCGCTTTATCCGAAGAAGAAGGATTAAAGATGCGGAGGGCGAGCGAATCGCCGCATCCCAATCAAAGAGTTCGTCTCGCTGCTCCTCAAGCACCCCCTCGGCGGGAGTATACAAGACCTTTTCGACAGGAGGTTCTGAGGCCTCGTACTGCAAGGTGTTCGCCCCACCCCGCCATTACAAATCATGGCCGCTGAAGCGCTTCCTCCTGTGAGGACATGGAAAGAACGTGAAATGGAATTTTACGACCAGCAGGGTCTGCTACAACGACCCTTGGGACACAGGGGGATCCCGCGTAACCCCCCAGCCCCGTTCTTTTGCCAATATCATACAGAATACGGCCACAGTAGTGGTCGATGTTTCAAGTTACAAGAAGAATTGGATCGCCTCCATACTGCATATCCGCAAGTAAGGTTTCAGGCAGGAGGGCCGGTGCGGCGAGGCCCCCGACCCAATGTAACCCGTCCAGGGCCGTATAATCAACAACCCTGGGTCACTTTTCCCCAAACGCCATCCCAGGAGGTTGTCTCTCAAGAAGGTCCATCTGGTGAGGGACCTTCATCCAATCTAGATGACATTCCCACACGGGGAATTATTCATGTTATAGCTGGAGGACCTACCGACGGGGACTCTAACCGGGCGCGGAAGTCGTACGCCCGTCTCATGGAGAGTTTGGCCATCGTCACCGACCATACTATTCAAGTGGCACCGCCCGTTTCGTTCGGGCCAGAAGATCTGCAAGGTGTCCTGCTGCCCCACACGGACGCCTTAGTTATCCGTATATCCCTGGCCAATTATGAAGTGGCCCGGGTACTGGTTGACTCGGGAAGTTCTGTCAACATCCTCTTCCAGGAAGCCTTCGGACAGATGCAGCTGGGAAACGCCCAACTAGAAGAGGTGGCCACTCCCCTCTTCGGATTCGCAGGGCACGTGGTCCACCCGACGGGCGATTTCATTAGTTTTAACTCGGGCGAAGCCCACCAAAACCAGTATAATTCCTTTCCTTATCGTGGACGCTCCGTCCACTTATAACGCTATTCTTGGGCATTTTTTCCTCACCCTTTTTCAGGCCGTGGCTTCCCCGTACCACCAGAAGCTAAAATTTCCAGTAGGTCAATCGGTGGTAGAAGTTCGTGGAGAATAGAAGGCCTCTAGAAGCTGCTACGTACAAATGGTTCGGGACGATCAGAAGAAAGCCCGAATCGAGGACCTCAAAGGCAAAGCTATCATCATCACTGATGTCTGCGTCCTGGAGGAATCTACCCCCAAGACTAATAAAATAGAGGAGGGAGAACTGGTGGAAATCGCTCCAGGAAAGGCCACACGGATAGCACAACAGCTGGATGTCAAAGAAGAGCTTGTGGCTTACCTGAAGGAGAATGAAGACATCTTTGCAAAAGATGTGCATGATCTCACGGGGATCCATCCTCAAGTGGCGGAACACCATCTCAATATCATTAAAGGAGCCCGACCCGTCCAACAGAAGAGGCGACATTTTGGACCAAAAAAGGACAAAGTCATAGCAAAAGAAGTGGACAAACTACTAAAAGCGGGTCATGTAAAGGAAATCCAGTTCCCCGAATGAGTTTCTAATGTAGTCTTGGTCCCCAAGCCTTCGGGGCAATGGAGGATGTGTATCGATTTCCGTGATTTGATTAAAACATGCCCTAAAGACTGCTACCCCTTGCCTCGTATTGATCAACTGGTGGATTCTACTGTGGGATATGAAGTGGTGTCCCTAATGGATGAATATCAAGGATATCATCAAATACCTTTGGCCCAAGAAGATCAAAAGAGGGTTAGCTTTGTATTCACTGAGGGGTTATACGCTTATGTGGTAATGCCGTTTGGACTAAAAAATGCAGGAGCCACCTATCAGTGCCTTATGGACAAAATCTTCGCGGAGCAGAAAGGGAAGAATGTGGAGGTATACGTGGATGACATCTTGGTCAAATCGAAGGTCACTCGGGATTTAGTCAAGGACTTAAATGAAACCTTCGGTACATTAAGGCGGTTTAATATGAAGCTAAACCCTAACAAATGCCTGTTCGGGGTAAAGAGTGGCAAGTTCTTGGGGTACATAGTAACGGAGAAGGGGCTGCAAGCCAACCCTGAGAAAGTGCAAGCCCTATGCAACATGAAATCACCTGCTAATCTACGAGAGACCCAAAAGTTGGTGGGCAGGATTATTTCTTTATCCTGATTTATAGCCATATCGGTGGACAAGGGGCTGCCTTTTTTCAAGATTTTGCGCAAGGCTGCTAAATTTCAGTGGGATGATCAATGTGAACAGGCTTTCCAGGAGTTGAAGAAATATTTGGCTGGACTCCCCCTGCTAGCCAAACCAATAACTGGAGAACCATTATGGATGTATCTGGCCATCTCGGAGGGAGCCGTTAGTTCAGTATTATTGAAACAAGAAGGTTCTCACCAGCAACCTATTTATTATACCAGCCATATCCTGAAGGGGGCGAAATTCCGTTATACGGAGCTAGAGAAGTTGGCATATATCCTAGTACTAACCGCTCGCAAATTAAGGCCATACTTTTTGGCTCATCCCATCACCGTTCTAACACACAGCGAATTGGGTAAGGTCGTCACTAAGCCAAATTTCTCTGGAAGATTGGCCAAATGGGTGGTAGAACTAAGCGAGTATGATATTCACTACCAACCTCGAACGGTTATCAAGGCCCAAGCACTCACTGATTTTCTGGCAGAGGTACCTTGCGACGCAGAAGATGGTTCGGCAACAAAGGAGGAGGGATTAGAGGCATGGAATATATTCGTAGACGGTTCTTCAGAATCTACAGGCAGCAGCGTTGGTATTTTATTAATTTCCCCGGAGGGTGAAGAAACTCGATTAGCAGTTCGCCTGGAATATCGGGCATCTAATAATGAAGCGGAATATGAAGCCATTCTAGTGGGACTGCAGGCTGCTAAAGCAGTGGGGGCTTCTTCCATTGTGATCCACTCGGATTCTCAGTTGGTAATATCACAACTTCAAGGTTCTTTTGCGGTTCGGGAGGAAAGGCTGCATAAGTACTTGAAGACTTTTGAGAAAGAAAAAGCTCAATTTCGTCAGGTCCTCTTGAAGCAAATCCCGCGGGAGCACAACGGGAAGGCAGATGAATTGGCTCGGATGGCTAGCACTATGGGAGGAATAAAATCCTCGGAAGCGATCCATACGAGAATTCATACTTCCTTAGCAATATGCAGCGTGGAGGGAAACATACCCGAATCAAGCCTAACTCTTGATTGGAGGACCGACATCATAGCTTATTTACGGCACGGGAAGATCCCTGAAGGGAAAATAGCGGCATCCACTTTAATAAACCGAGCCAAACGGTTCATCCTCTTGAATGAAGACCTATACAAGACCTCTTTTGGGCGACCCTTGTTAAAATGCCTGGGAAATGAGGATGCGGAATGGGTACTCCGGGAGATCCATGAAGGATGTTGTAGCAATCATTTAGGAGGGAGAGCTTTAGCAAGAAAGTCCTTATTGGTAGGATACTTTTGGCCTACTCTTCAGCAAGATGCTGCTCGTATAGTGCAAACCTGCATCGCTTGTCAGAAGCATAGCAACCGTTCTGAACGGCCAGCTGAGTTAATGAAAATTGTAATCTCTTCATGCCCTTTCGATCAATGGGGAATGGATATAGTAGGTCTGATGCCAGTGGCACCTTTACAGAGGAGGTTTTTACTGGTAGCTGTGGATTATTTTTCTAAATGGGTGGAGGCAGAGCCCTTGGCCAAAATTACTGAGAATGCCGTAATACAGTTCTTATGGAGAAATATCATTTGTCGGTATGGTATCCTCGAAAATAGTCGTGACAATGGACTACCCAAGGAAAAAGATCCAAGAATGGTGCCAAAGTCTCAACATTCAGCAGGCTTTCACTTCGGTAGCCCATCCTCAAGCGAATGGGCAGGTGGAAGTAACTAACAGGATCCTCATTCAAGGATTAAAGACCAAGGGTGCTCGAGGGAAATCGGGTAGAAGAGTTACAAGGCCCTGGGGCCTATCGAACCACACCCAAGACAAAGAACAGAGAAACTCCCTTTAGTTTGGTATATGGGGCGGAAGCCGTTATTCCGGTCGAGGTT
The DNA here is from genome assembly GCA_025175895.1 of Wurfbainia villosa. Classification (NCBI taxonomy): domain Eukaryota; kingdom Viridiplantae; phylum Streptophyta; class Magnoliopsida; order Zingiberales; family Zingiberaceae; genus Wurfbainia; species Wurfbainia villosa. The sequence continues at coordinate 20,497,460 of CM046008.1, read as the reverse complement.
TTGTTGAATAGCACTCGGATAAAGGCATACGAACCAAATCAGAACCAACTTATCCGAAGCACTGAATTGGACTTGGTGGATGAAAGGCGGGAGATGGCACGGAGGCGAGCGGAATTTTACAAGTAAAGAGTGCAGCGAGCCTTTAACAAGAAAGTGATGCCTCAGAGATTTCAAGAAGGGGATTGGGTTTTGCGTAAAGTCAATCCCGCTGGAGACCCTGGAAAGCTGGCTCCCAACTGGGAAGGACCCTATGAAATGAAATACACAGAAAGCAGATATTATTATCTAAAAGATGACCAAGGCAAAGAGCTTCCATGACCTTGGAATGCCCTTCATTTAAATCTCTTTCACACTGTATAAGAAATATGGAATGGAAGAAGGGAAATTATGAAACTCCGAAGGGGGTGCTTCTTGAATTGATTGCGTTAATTAGATGCCAAGTATTCTCCAAATTTCATTAAAGGGTTATTTACAAGGGCAATATGGTATTATCAATACATCTTGAAGAAGAAGAGGAAAAATAGAAAAGAAATTCCCGTTTCAAAATGGGATATTAAATTACAGCTTAAACCGGTCAGGAGGATAACGTCGAAAACCAGCCTCCCAATTTAAGGAAAATGAAGGATAAGTGGGGGGACATCTGGAACCGCCTATTAAATCCGGCTCTTGATAGGTGGCACGATAAAATGATGTCGGACGGTCGTGGCTTCGCCTCGACGTACTCTCGTGATGTTTCTTGTTGTTCTGAAGATTTCGACGACGCCCACATAGCGCCGCGACACCTCCATAATAGCATCGCCAAGATAGAGACATCATCGCTCGAACTTTGGTCCCGCCGCACAAGGTGCGCCATCTCCACCATATTTTCGACGCATGGAAGTCAAATCCTCCACCGCTTCGAATAAGATCCGGTTCGGCAAGTTCGCTCATCCTCTCGAGGGAAGTTTCTTGCTCGCGTGAGGCGCAAGGCGTGAGCATGCATCCTGGAATTTACGAGGGATGAGTTTTCTTGTACCTCCTTGCACAAGCGAGTGCGGAGGTCCCCTATGTTGTCCTATGCTCGCCGATACTGAACTTGAAGACGAGCGATGGCGTCAGAATCCCGTTGCTTCCCCTTGAGGAGCTCTGCTACCTACCCTTGAAGACGTAGTAACTCTTGAGCCGAGGAAGATTCTGTGTCAAGAGAGGCCGACCGACTTCCCGCCGGGGACAAGTGGCTCGCACCGACGTGGTTGCTCCTTTAATGCCGCAATAGTCGCGATCCTTCTGAATTTGCTGGCGAGCTTCGGCTAATTGCTCTTGGCACAGGTGCAATTGTTGTAACAGGAGTCGTTCTCGATTCTGAGCATTCGCCAAGCCTTCCCGTTGTTGTCTCTCCCATTCTTGGGCTTGAGCCTGGTATTGATGAAGAGAGCGATCCAATTCTTGATGGTTGGTCAGGGCCTACTACCGGTCGTGGGAAAAGAAATTGGTCAGTTAGACAAAGCTAAGGAAGCTGAGTAAGAAAACATACCAAGTCTAGAGCATGACACAATCCTTCAATGCGAGGAACCACTTCCTCTAAGTTCAGGATCCGAAGACTCCTGGGAGAAAGGGAAGAAGACGGGACGGAAGATGCTGAAGGAGGAATCTCGCTTATAAAGGGGAAAATGGGGGCGGTATCCATTGGTTGAGAATGGAAAGAAGGAGGAGCATCATTTGGACAACCCATGGAGGTGGTAGTCAGGGGCGGCATATCCGGAGTTGCAGGGAGGATATGTGTCATGCCTGGTTGGGGGTTGAGTTTGGAAGGAAAGACAGAAGGAGGCTGATCGGAGGAGGGATCTTGAGAAGACGAGATGATGAGCATTGGGCTGGAGGAGCCTTCGATGGGGATGCAAGAAGTAGAGGGACCCTAGTCAGGGCCCACAGGAGGAGAGGGATTCTTCAGGCGATGAGTGAGGGGGGAAGTTGGCAGTGAAGGAATATCAACCGCCATGCGTTCAGAAAAGGAATGACGGGCCAGGGAAAGAGAAGACAGGGGTGATCCAGTCTCTGTCATTGGCTGACATGGGAATACATCTTCCTGTGTTCATCCCTGTGTCATGGGAAGAAGAAGGCGATTTCTGAACGTCGTTGGCGGAAGGAGAAAGAGTGGGAAAGTTAGGGCTTGTAAAGACCGGAGGAAGTGAGGAGAGACTAATGACCTTGGCTTCCTCCGGGATGGAGGTAGTGAGGGTCGCCGGAGGAGGAGAGGGAGAACGACGAGGTGAATCAGGTATGGTGGTGATTGGGGAAGGTGAAGAGGAAGAAGAAGCAAAAGGTGAATCCCGTTTGCGATTCGGGTAGCGGCCTGCTATCTCCTGGAAGAAGTTAGAATGCATCTTGGGGGTCTAAAAATAAAAGGAAAAGAGGGGTTGGGAAGAAAGGATCGAGGAAACGAGGTTTAGCGGTGGAGGAGCAAACAGATGAAGAAAAAGGAGACCAAAAGGCGAAGGGATGAAGATGGCAGAAGAAACGAAGACAAAAGAACCCCCTATAAAAGGGGGAAGAATGGGCTTGCAGCCATTAGTGGGCTTCTCGTCTGTGGTGAAAGGAAAAGAAGGGTTTATATTTCTAAATGGCCCATTATGTATTAAAGCCCCCCATCTGCAGGGGAAGGGGCGGACATAGGCGTTCCCCCTTTAGGAGGAGAACCAAAAGAGGAATGATATGAAGGCGTTGCCTCCTTTATGCTGATTGCCTTGGCGCTATACATATAAATTTCTATCCCCGCAAGGTAGAGCGGAAGATATCCCCGTGTGGTGGTGGAATGGAAAAACCGATATCCTTCGGTTATTATTTACTCTATGTATAAATTTCTATCCCCACAAGGCATAGAGGAAGATATCCCCGTGTGGTGGTGGAACGGAAGAACCGATATCCTTCGGTTATTATTTACTCTATGTATAAATTTCTATCCCCGCAAGGCAGAGCGGAAGATATCCCCGTGTGGTGGTGGAACGGAAGAACCAATATCCTTCGGTTATTATTTACTCTATGTATAAATTTCTATCCCCGCAAGGCAGAGCGAAAGATATCCCCGTGTGGTGGTGGAATGAAAGAACCGATATCCTTCGGTTATTATTTACTCTATGTATAAATTTCTATCCCCGCAAGGCAGAGCGAAAGATATCCCCATGTGGTGGTGGAACGGAAGAACCGATATCCTTCGGTTATTATTTACTCTATGTATAAATTTCTATCCCCGCAAGGTAGAGCGGAAGATATCCCCGTGTGGTGATGGAACGGAAGAACCGATATCCTTCGGTTATTATTTACTCTATGTATAAATTTCTATCCCCGCAAGGCAGAGCGGAAGATATCCCCATGTGGTGGTGGAACGGAAGAACCGATATCCCCGCAAGGCAGAGCGGAAGATAGCATGGTTGACTCATTTAAGGGTTCTACATACCCGGCAGATTGAAAAGACGGAAGAGCCGAAATATGCCTCAGTCCTGTGTGAGTCCACGTGAATACAAAAGGAGTAAAGAGTGGTACAACTCAGAAGATACTGGAGAAGGGAGACAAACTAGGAAAGTTCATTGATGTGAGAGAATTACATATTCTAAGTCATCTACAAGGGAAAATAACAAACAACATCCCTTATATATCCCGGGCATTACAGTTCTTTGTTAGGAGGGACAGAGGGAGTTCCCTTGTATGGTTGAGGTTGGCACCATAGTTGACGCCGATAGGATTGCTGCAGGAAGGTCTGATTTGCCAGTTCCTTTTGGGACCCGACCAGTTGTTGGCGCAGGGAGCGATTATTGGCAGAAGTTTCCTCCAACTGTTGCTGTAAACACTTCACTTGTTCCTCCAAGATAGCTATGTATCGGCGATCATTTATCTGTTCTTTAGAAGGCGAGGAACTGCTGCCCTGTTTCTGATATTCTGTCCATGGCAAGCAAAGGAAAAAGGAGAATGAGGAAGCTATCAGGTAAAGGTCGGGGGTTTTTATGGCGACGAAGGAGAATAGTGCATTTATTGGTAGGAGAAGTAGGGACCATAAATGCCAGTAAAGAAGAGGAAACATGGGGGCAGTAGGGGGAAGGTCGACGGGACCACAATTGTAATTAAGAAGGTCCGAATCCCCGAGAAATGATAGAAGAAGGTATGTATACTCGTCCTTTTGGAAGACAGAAACCTTACAGGAAAAAGACAAAAACAGATATCATTTGCCTCCCTTATTTTTTATTAACATATTTGAAACGATTACATTAACTTGATCTACAAAGATTTTCCATGATTACTCCTAACAGATGAAGCGGGAGATGTCTCTTTGGGGGGAGAAGGAGCCAATATAACTCTGAAGCGTTCGCCTTGAGGAGGAGGAAGAACTGGTGAACCTTCATCAAAAGGAGAAGGATGCACGGGAATCGACGAAAGCCGCCACTGTGGAAGTGAGAAAAGTTCACAGTAGCGCGAGGATCTCCCATCAGATACTCCCATGTGAAGGGAGGATTCCACACCTGCTACTAAGGAGGGGAAAGGAGCGCGGAAGGACCTCCCTGTAGGAGGAGTTGGAGTTGGAGGGAGAGACGGGAGCGGAAGGGGGCGGAGGGCTGAAGTAGCAGTTGAGCGGGTCTCCGAATCTTCCATATCCTCAGAGACCCAGTCTTGTAGTTCAAAAGATTCCGACTCTGAAGAAATTTCGATAGGATGCCCTGCTGAAGCCATGATAGTGAGATAGCAGGACGAAGACATGGGGGACGAAGGATTTATAATAGAAGAAAAGGGGCAACAGAGGTTCTGGGAAAGGGGAAAGAAGATGAAGAGATTGATATTGTTTCCAAAGCAGTAAGAGAGATAGGGAAGATCAACAGACAAGAGCTATTTAAAGCGTCGCCCGAACCAGAATTGGGACGGATATGAATGATATCGGGTAAAAACCCTTCCAGCGAATTCCCGAACCAGAATCGGGACGGATATGAATGATATTGGGTAAAAACCCTTCCAGCGAATTCCCGAACCAGAATTGGGAAAGATATGAATGATATCAGGTAAAGACCTTACAAGCGAATCCCCGAACCAAAATTAGAGCGGAGGGGAATAGCGGTATTCAAGATCTCTCCGATAAGCCCAAACCGACGAGGTTATTGCGCTGTACGACACGGGAAAGAGATAACAGTATAAAGCAAGATCAATTTAAAATTGGTTCAGAGTTCCCAACCCCTCAAGGAGCATAACAAGATGATGATAGTTAGTTATATGGACAAAGTTATCGCTCGTACAAGGAGAAGCCATCGAGAAATTACTAAAAAGAGAATGTTATAAATTACGATAAGAGATCGGCGGACACTTAGCTAACGCTTCTACGGATCCAAGTAACTAGTGTCCGTGGCCGAGGCGGTATCCTCGCCGGCATTTTGAGCCGAGGACCCTCAAAGCCTAATACAAACAAATCTACCCCTTCTTCACGTAGCGTCTTTTAAGATCGACCTCCCGCTCTTTCATCCGATCTTGGCATTTGGCTAGTTGAGCTCGACTTTCCGCCGGCCACCGGCCAAAGCATCTTTTCGATGGCGCTAGATGGCCTGACGACCCAAAGTCGAGAGGGCCTCTGAATATTCTTGGTGAAGGATGGATTGCTGCTGAGCTGCCGTTGATAAAGCTTGAGGAAAAGATTCCACTATAGAAGACAACTCCTGGCATTTTTCAATACAAGATCTCTTGGTAGCCTCCCAAGATTGATGCTCCAATTGGAGCCTATAGCGCTCCTGCTGAAGCTGTAGAATGGTGGTTGAAGAGTCCGCAGCTTTGATCATGGCCTCCCCAAGGTGCCCTTTATATTCTTTCAACTCCTGGGCCAAGTCATCTATTTGTTGCAACTCACTGGATTGGAGGAAAATCCGCTGCTCCAATTCCTCGTTCTTTCGCTGCAATTCTTCCTTCTCGCTCCTGACCAAGGCTAATTGCACCCTCGCCTCCTCACATTGGCCCCTCATATCAGCCTCCTTCGCCTCTTGTTCGCTTAGCTGCCGAACGAGATTCTTCTGTTGTGTCACCGAGGCAAAGTGGCGAGTTTCCATAGTAGATTGAAAGTGGGCCAACCGAGTTACCATTTTGCTATGCTGAGTGGCGGCCTGCAGAAAAGAAAACTGTCATTATATATTGGCATATAGTAATACTTGTGGTAAAGAGAAAGAGGAGAAGTAATAGATACCTCAGCCAGTAGTTTGCTCACTTGCTCGCATGGGCCTTGTACGCCCGACTGATTAAAGAATTTCACCTCCGAGGGGTGCTGAATTTGTAGCAGGGACCCCAATGTGGTCCTCGGAGGAACAGGAAGGGAAGGGTCTTCCCCTTCAGAGGAGGAGGGAGGTCTGATATGGCGAAGGGGGGTGGGATTAGTTCTTGGGTCAGAAGGGACATGAGCTTGGAGGGACTCTATATGAGAAGGTGGAGGTGAATTTTGTGCAGAGGGGGAGGAATGAAGAAAATGGGAGGGAGAATCCCCTCCTTGAAGAGAGGGAGAAGGGACAGGGGAGGTACTACCTCCTCTTCTTGGCTCATAAATGGTTAGGGGCTGAGACCCTGGTTGAGCCGAAGATGAGGGGAGACGAGCCGATGAACTGGAGGCTCCTTTCTTGATGAGCCGCAGCTTTTTTCGAGGAGGTGACGGAGCTGCTGTGGATTTGCCTCTGTTAGTTGATGTCTTCTTCTTCTTGGCAGCCTCGATTGACTCCCCTTCCACCAAAGCCTTCTGCATCAGATTATCTACAAGATATACTGGTAAGAAAGATGAATGACCTAAAAAGGAAGTCACATTACAGGATAAATGTCACCCTACCTACAGCAACCAAAGTCGTCAAAGGTAGAGGAGACAATCCAAAGTGGCTTAAGAGGGGAGTTTCTACCAGATGGTTTGGGCAGTAATGTAACTCTCCTAAAACTCTATACACTTCCGAAAAGGGACATTTGGTCCTCATTTTCCGAAAGGGAGGCAATTCGGGAAGGTCTACCTTCCAAGTATCATAATAGGGTAAAGGCTCTGGAGGCTGTACAAAGAAGTATAGTGCTTCCCAGCCCTTGTGGGAAGTAGGCAGGTTCACCAGGAATTGACAGTCTGAACGGCTAGATAAATAAAAGAGACCTGCCTTAGAAGACTTTAACTGGAAGAAGCAATGAAATATTTCGGGGGTCAAAGAGAGGTTCAAGTGTTGGAACACTATGTGGGCTCCCGATATAATCCGGAAGGAGTTGGGGGTGAATTGGTTCAGGGGTAGTCCGTAGAAGTTTAGGAGGTCTAAATAGACCTGTGGTACCGGCAGGGATAGGCCGTTAAGAAATTGTTCAGAGAAAAAGCATGTCAAACCGGGAGGAGGATTATGAGGCCGATGCAGTTTAGTCGTGAAACAACATTTTATAGAGGGGTCTATGTAGTCGTTCTTAATATTAAAGAAATAATGGTTACAATCTAACTGGGTTATGGTATGTTCATACCAGGTGGGTGAAGAGGTGGTCCTAGGAGCCATGGGTGTGAACAAAGCAGAACACTTACTCGGGGGTTAAAGAAGAATCGTGTGGGGAAAGGAAGAACTGGGTCGTCGGAACGCCGCCGGTGAGAATCACGAGAAAAGAAGAATAGATTGGATTGTCAAGCACACTAAACGATACCTAAAAGAAGAAGGCAAGGGTTTATATAAGGTTTCCCGTGACGATTTAGCTGCACAGAAGGAGAAGGAGAAGCGGAGCCCATGGGCCTAGCGGGCCTCCTTCAATATACTCGGGGGAGTTATAAGGGAACGGATGGATTTAAGTCGAGAAATGAAGAATAGGTCAGAGACTTTATGTACATTGGGAAAGTCAAGCTTATAACTTCGCTTGACTATTTTTCGGGGTTGACTAATGATACTACTGGTACCTTCTCTACATAATCCCTGATAGAGGGGTTAGTAGGTGACCCTAGATCCGATCCGAAATACACGGCTCCGCTAAGGAAGAAAAGGAAGATTGGCATGGTCGAATATCAGAAGCCATTGGTACGGGTGAATATCAGAAGCCATTGGTACGGGCGAATATCAGAAGCCATTGGCACGGGCGAATGTCGGAAGCCAGTGGCACGGGCGAATGTTAGAAGCCATTGGCACAGGCGAATGTCAGAAGCCAGTGGCACGGGCGAATGTTAGAAGTCATTGGTACGGGAGAGTTAGCGAAAGCAATCGACACGGCAAAGGAGAGATGGAAGGCGCTTTGCCAAGAGTTCGGTCTAATCTGATCAATACAAAGGGAATTTGACATGGGGAAAAGAGGAATTGATTCGGGTTGATAAAAAGCCCTAGGGCTAGGTCACCCGTGGGCTATAGACCTAAACTAGCTTCTCTCGATATGGAAGGCTGAGGGAGGTAGTCTAGCCTAGTTTCCCGAAAAATAGAGGAAAAGGTGTTAGGCAACGGCCTGGGAGGCCCCACACAATATTCCAAGGAGTCTTCACTCCTTATATTTGTAACAGAATTATTCTCCAGGAAGAAGTGGTGGCCACATGTACGATGGAGATAATCCACGACGTTACGATGAAGGAGGAGGGAGGATAAAAGGAAGGAGGCAAAGAGAAAATAGGGGGATCCGCAATCATTCCGACGCAGCAAGAGAGAAGAAGAGGCAAGAGGAGAAGGAAAAAAGGGAACAACCATCTCGCCGGAGAAGAAGGACAGAGTTCGGCCATTGCTACATCTCTTGTATTTTCCTCGTCTTGTAATATCATTGTAAGAGGTCTTTCTCCTCCACCTGCGGAAACTTGCTTTCTGTAAAGGAGGACCTTCATAGTGAAAGTGCTTAGGCACCGCATCTGGTGAGAAAACTCACCTCCGTGGAGTAGGAATCCTCATTCCGAACCACGTTACATCTTGTGTCTGAATCTCGATTGCTGGCATCAGTTTCTTGCATTTCATCTACTTCATCCTCTTATTCTTTACTGATTATGGCCGGGGAGAATCCTCTGAGACCTCCCTCAGTGCTTCATTGCATTGAAAACGGAGCGACCAGATTTTTTCTCATACCCGCATCAGGTAGCATTCGGAAACAACGGGAAGCTCAAAATCATCGGTTCAGGTGATATTGAGCTAAACTCGAACTTCATAATTCATAATATACTTTTAGTTGAGCACTTCGAATTTAATCTACTTAGTGTTATTCAATTGTGTGATAATAACTATAAGGTCACTTTCTTACAAAATGAATGCCTAATTAAAAATAATGATACTTTAAAAATTATACTCAAGGGAAGTAGGAATAGTAACATTTACACAATCAACTTACCCAACTCCTCAACCAAGTGTCTAATAACACAGCAAGAGAAATCCTAGTTGTGGCACCGATGACTCGGCCATTCTCACCCAAGACTCGTACACAAAATGAGTCAGAGTGGTTTAGTCAGAGGTCTGCCAAACCTTAATAACTTGGAAGGTAAAATTTATAGTGCTTGTCAACAAGGTAAACAAACTAGGACCTCACATCAACTAACCAACCAAGAAAGAACCAAAAGTGTACTTGAGCTCCTACATTTAGACCTCTTTGAATCTCATGGAGCCAAGTCACTAAACGAAAGTCAATACTGTCTAGTTATAGTCGATGACTACTCTAGGTTCACATGGGTTAGGTTTTTAAACACCAATTTGTGCAAACTAATTGAAAATGAAAAGAATCTTAGGATTAAGAGAATTAGAAGTGACCACGGTGGTGAATTCGAAAATCATAGGTTCACCAACTTTTGTAACCAGAATGGATACCACCATGAGTTCTCCTACCGTAGGACTTCTCAACAAAATGGTCCAGTTGAGCACAAGAATAGAACCTTACAAGAAGCCGCGAGAACCATGTTGAATGAGTACAACCTACCTAATAGTTTTTGGGCAGAAGTGGTTAATACGACATGCTATGTTCAAAATAGGATTCTACAAGTTAAAAGACACCTTAAAACTTCATATGAAATCTATTATAAAAAACTACCCAACATTAAGTACTTTAGGGTTTTTGGATGTAGGGTACATGTTGGATCGAAAGCGTCGCTAGAGGGGGGTGAATAACGAGCGTAAAACTTTCTTCTTGACGTTAAAATGAGAGCAAGCATAATGGAAAAATAAATAAAACAAATTTGTTTTTACTTGATTCACAACCCAACGGTTGCTAATCCAAGGCCCCACGATCCTTGACGGCGTACGAAGGAGCAATCCACTATAGAGTCTCCTCCTCGTTAGAGGTAGGAGACAACGATCACAAAAACTGAAAATACGAGGATGTGGCAAAAAGCCTACCTCACCTCGTTATGATTAAAGCCTAGATTACAATAAATAAAAACTAATACTTGTTGTTGTTGACGAAGAGATTCTGAACTTGGAGTTGCATTGTCGTTATGACGACGTTAGAGCTTTGGCGTTGTAGGAGCACTTTAAGAATAAGATGGATGATCTCTGGGTTGGATTCCTCCCCTCCTTTTATAGATTTTTGCCTTGGAATAAGTCTAGATGTAGATCCTCAACTTTTGGAACTTATCATGAGGTGGCACCTTATCTTATTGCAAAGTGTTCATGTCAAACATTATCCTGTTTGACCTAGAGCAAAAGGCTGATTCATCGTCATCAGTCGATTGATGTGTAGCAGTTGACTGCCAATAGCCAGCAGTCGACTGCCAGCCTGACCACTTCCATGTAGTAAGAGGTTAGCACGAAAAATGGTAAATACAACGGTTTCTTATCATCCGATCTCGACCTAGACCTTCCACTGGAAGACTTAATCGGATCGCCACCTACGGTCATCCCCGTATAGAGGACACGACCTTACCATCTCTCTTCGCATGCGTGCTTACCTCTGGTCCTTTATGACTTGTTGCTTTGCTTCCGGTCTTCCACCTAGGTTCTTCGACTCCTAGAAAGTTCTCCTGGTGTTGCCCAACCACCATGGTTTCCCCACTCGGGATTCTCTGAGTGTCGCTGACTTCGGCTTAGCTTAACCACTTCCTGCACACTTAATTCAGCTCATGAGATAACAATATGACCTTAACATTGGATCTTTGCCATAATTAAAACCTAGGTTCGATTATCTGGTGCCCCTATACCAACAATCTTCCCCTTTTTGATCTATGGCAAATTGACACAAAGTTAAGGGAAAAATTAAAGCATAAAATAAGTAAAGTAAATGATAAACGTCCTTTCAAAAACTCCCCCTTAACCCTAGGTGAGTTTTGAAAGAGATACCTTGAATTTTTTAAAAAATAAATTTTTATTACTCCCCCTTAACTTTCTCTCTTCTCCTCCTTTTGTCATAAATCAAAAAAGGTGTCGAGGTTTTTATATAAAATAGGGGTTTAAAAACAACATGTGTCTAGAATTATTAAAGATAAATCAACTATGAGCCCAAGCATGCGTCTAGCAGTAGTTAGATAGATTGGTTCGAGGTGTGTCCCTCTGCATCAATAATTTAAAGGTTTGTAATATAACTCTTAGGGTTAGGTTTCTCTCCCCCTTAGTCAAATATATGAAGTATAAGAGATGCAGGGGTCTTCTTTGATCGGAACAACGACCACTTCCTTTGACAAAGCCAAATTCAAGAAAATATCACTCAAGTCACTTAGGGTTACTTCCTAGTATAACTAGTTTAGGATACAGCGAGGTAGCTTCAGCTAGTTCAACTCAGCCAAGTGCACCAAGATAGATATGCCTTATCTAGCTCAAATATATGAGACGTTGTTTCCCTAACATATTATCATCTCGTCGTGTCCTGATACTATGTTGTCAAAGTTGACTAACTGTTTGTCCTATTTAGTCGTTCTAATAACTAATCATGCAATGATTTTGCTAAGAAAGTGGATATACTATTTTAGTGTTAGCTCCCCCTGAACCATTAAACCAATATGGTCTATCCACAAAGTGGACTTGATCCTGGGGAATCCAAAACTTATTGGTCCTTATATGTGAGTTCAATAAAACCTTTGGGACCCATGCTTGGACTCATTGATGACTACGATTTACGATAGACATATAAGATCTATTCGTAGTCCTTGACCTAAATCCGAGTCCGGCTTTGTTGTACACGGATCTTTGAGTTCCAAGTAGTCGATTAAGATTATTGGATCCCAACGTGAACCTTTCCAACCAAGCCTCGACCTCTTGAACTCGTCCTTTCAAGAGAGAATTCTCCACCTCAAGTTTTTCAACTTTAGTTGAGTTTCCCTATTGAACTTGACTAGTTGAAGAGGTTAGAGTAGCCTCTTACTAGAGGGTTTCAACATCCTCAAGTAACGACTCAACTCTAGACTCAAACTTAGTCAATTTCCTATTTAGCAGCTTAATTGGATGATATAAGTTTGCAATTAACGAACGACTTACCTTAATCTTTTCTTTTGATCTGGCTTTAAGTCTTGACTCGAATTCATCCTCGGAGTCGGAGTTGGAATCGTAGTCGGCTTCAGACTCGGACTCGGACTTGGACTCTACCAGCTTTGCCATGAATGCTAAGTCATCGTCTTGATCTTTTTGTTGCTCCCATGTTGCATGAAAAGCCTTCTTTGCTCCCTTTTGCTTTGATTTGAATTGCCCCTTCTTCTTGTTCTTAGATTTGCCCCTTTCGTTTCAAATTATTCTCCACACCATGTTCACTATCGCGGCCTCCTCTTCGGATTCGGACTTGGGTTCATCCCCGGGTTCAGATCCTTCTTCTTGCTCGGGAGATGGCTTGCTCTTTTCCTTTCTTCTTTGACCTACAAGCAACACAATACCTCTCTCGGCCCGGATCGCGTTAGTTTGTTCATGAAGTTCGAATTTGGAAAAGAGCTCATCTAATCTAATCTTAGAAAGGTCCTTAGAAACCTTGTTGGCATCAATCATGGATGCCCACAAGGTGGTCCTAGGAAAAACATTAAGAGTGTACCTTATTATATCCCGATTGTCTACCTTTTGTCCGATGGCATGTAGACCGTTCAAGATGTCTTGGATCCGCGCATGGAGTTACGAAGCGGTCTCGTGATCCTGCATCTTTAGATTATACAATTTATTGAATAGTAAATCTCTTTTACATACCTTGGCATCGGATGTCCCTTCATGTAGCTCGATTAACTTGGTCCAGAGGTATTTAGCACTAATGAATGGTCCAATTCGGTTGAGCTCCTCCTTGGACAAGCCGCATTGCAACACTTGGGTTGCTTTTGCATCGACTTTGATTTGCCTCTTGGTTGCATTGGTCCATTTGTCGAAATCTAAAGGCTCCCCTTGATCATTGGTGGGTAGAGCAAAGTCGGTTTAGATTATTATCCAAGTCTCGACTTATGTTTTCAAGAAACACTCCATATGACCTTTCCAATAATGAAAATCATTTCCGTTAAAGAACGGAGGTCGGATGGTATTATACCCCTCAATGCGAGCCATTAATTATCTTGCAAAACACAAATAAAAACCAAAAGGAATTCCAAGACTTGGTCTTGGATTAGTAATGTAGGAAATAATAATAAATAAACAGAAATAAACGAAAAAAATAAAAATACTAAATAAAAACTAGAAACATACGACATTCGATGTCCCCGAAAGGGTACTAAACGTTGGTTTTTGGGGATGAAGACAGCTTGTTTTGAGGGTAACCCTCGTAAGAAGTGTAGATCTTTGAGAGAGCTTCGATTTGGTAGGTAGCACGTTTTGTGGGTCCACTTGTATGAAAAGTTATGCCCATTTTACCGTCGGCTACTCCAAAAGCGAATAGTTTGATCGATACTTGCAAATACACAACCAAAAAAGGGTACCAAGACTTCGTCTTGGATTAGTAGTGCAGGAGAAATAATAGGAGTAATTAACTAAATGAAAAATACGAAAAGAAAGCCAAAAAAAAGTGCTAGATTGGTGGTTTCACCAAATCTTAGCACCCCGCTCTGATACTAATTGTTGGATCGAAAGCGTCACTAAAGGGGGGGTGAATAGTGAGCGTAAAACTTTCTTCTCGACATTAAAATAAGAGCAAGCATAGTGGAAAAAAATAAATAAAATAAATTTATTTTTACATGGTTCACAACCCAACAGTTGCTAATCCAAGGCCCTGCGATCCTTGACTACATACGAAGAGTAAATCCACTATAGATTCCCCTCCTCGTTGGAGGTAGGAGAAAACAATCACAAAAACTGAAAATACGAGGATGAGGCAACAACCCTACCTCACCTCGTTACGATTAAAGCCAAGAATACAATAAATAAAAACTAATACTTCTTGCTGCCGACGAAGAGATTCTGAACTTGGCGTTGCGTCGGCGTTATGATGGCGTTAAAGCTTTGGCGTTGCGGGAGCACTTTGAAAATAAGATGGATGATCTCTGGGTTGGAGTCCTCCCCTCCTTTTATAGATTTTTGCCTTAGAATAAGTCTAGATGTAGATCCTCAACTTTTGGAACTTATCACGAAGTGGTTGCGTCAAACATTATCCTTTTTGACTTAGCGAAAAGGCGGATTCGTCGCCATAAATTGACTGATGTGCAGCAGTCGACTGCCAATAGCCAACAGTCGACTACTAGCCTGGCCACTTCCCTACAGTAAGAGGTTATCATAAAAAATGGTAAATACGACAGTTTCTTACCGTCCGATCTCGACCTAGATCATCCACTGGAAGTCTTAGTCAGATCGCCGCCTACGGTCATCCCCGTACAGAGGACACAACCTTACCATCTCTCTTCGCACGTGTGCTTACCTCTGGTCCTTTATGACTTGTCACTTTGCTTCCGATCTTTCACCTAGGTTCTTCGACTCCCACGAAGTTCTCCTGGTGTCACCCGACCACCATGGTTTCTCCACTCAAGATTCTCCAAGTGTCACTGACCTTCAGCTTAGCTTAACCATTTCCTGCACACTTAATTCATCTCATGAGATAACAATATGACCTTAACTTTGGATCTTTGCCATAATTAAAACCTAGGTTCGATTATCTGGTGCCCCTGCACCAACAGTACATATATTAAACACTAAAGATTACCTAGGAAAATTCACCCCTAAAATAACTACCGGAACATTTCTAGGATACTCAACCATTAGTAAAGCCTATAGAGTGTATAACAATGAAATCCTAAAAATAGAAGAGACGATCAATGTATTATTCGATGAAGAAAACAAAATCACAAAACCCGGAGTATAATTGATTGATTAACAAGTTGAAATTGATATTAGACCTAAACATAACCATCAAAATAAGTCTAGTATAAATCTTAACCCAAATCAATCTAGGTTATAAACAAATCATCCTATTGATCAAGTAATAGGTGATCTCAATTTAGGAGTTCAAACTAGAGCATCCTATAGGAACCTAAGCCAAATTTCACTTATTTCAAAAATCGAACCCAAAATAATTGAACAAGCCCTTCTTGATCTCGATTGGATTATAGCTATGCAAAAAGAGCTAGCTCAATTTACTAGGAGTGAAGTTTGGGAATTAGTACCTCCACCTAAGGGAAAAATAATAATTAGAACAAGGTGGTGTTTTGAAACAAACTTGATGATAAAGGAGATGTTGTTACGAATAAAGCTAGGCTAGTTGCTAAAGGATTCAGTCAAGTTGAGGGGTTAGACTATGATGAAACATATACACCCATAGCTAGACTTGAATCGATTAGAATGTTATTAGCCTACACTGCACATCGAGGATTCAAACTATTTCAAATGGATGCTAAGTCAACATTTTTGAATTGATTTATTAAGGAAGAGATTTATGTTAGTCAACCACCTAGATTTGAGAGTCTAGACAAATCTGACCATGTATTTAAACTTTGAAAAGCCTTATATGGTTTAAAGCAAGCTCCTAGAGCTTGGTATGAAAGGCTTTCAATTTATCTTAAATCTAAGGGATTTAGTCAAGGTTTAGTTGACCCAACTCTTTTTGTAAAATCCATAGGAAAGGAGATATTTATTGCCCAAATTTATTTAGATGACATAATTTTTGGTACAACTAATTCAATGTTATTAAATGAGTTTATTTCACTAATGGAAAGTAAATTCGAAATGAACTTAGTAGGAGAATTAACTTTTTCCTAGGGCTACAAATAAAATAAAATAGAAAGGCATTTACTTACACCAACGTAAATATGTTGAGTTAATTAATAGGTTTGGAATGAAAAACGCTAAGGAAATTAACACACCAATGACAATTAATGTGAATATAGGAGAAGACTTAGAAGGAAAATCAATCGATTTGAAATACTATAGGAGCGCGATAAGTAGCCTCCTATACTTAACTACGAGTCGACCTAATATACTCTTCGCAGTGAGTATGTGTGCAAGATTTCAATCTTGCGCCAAGGAGTCACACCTAATGCTAGTTAAACGAATTTTTAGGTACCTAAAGAGAACATTAAATGTAGGAATTCGGTACCCTAGGTCAAATGAGTTCGAACTAATCGACTACTCCGACTCGGATTATGTCGGTAGTAAACTCGATACAAAGAGCACAAGTGGGCGTTGCCAACTCCTAGGCCCAAGTCTAGTTAGTTGTGTAATAGAAAGCAACATTATGTTGCCTTATCTACCACCGAAGTCGAGTACGTTGCGAAGGGTGAGTGTGTAACTCAGCTCCTTTGGATGAAGCACACTCTCCAAGACTTCCAATTAAACTTTAATAACACTAAAATTCTAATTGACAACATTAGTTCTATTAACCTAACTAAGAACCCAATTTTTCACTCTAGGACTAAACACATAGAGGTTAAACACCATTTTATTCGAGAACACGTAGCAAATGGAACAATACAACTCGAATATGTTGAGTCTAAATCGAACCTAGCAGACATTTTCACTAAACCCTTACCCGAAGCAGAATTTAGTCTGCTTAGGCGAAGATTAGGAATGTGCATAAGAGAGTAGGACTTAAACTCTTACTTTTACTCTATATGTATTTTTCCTGCTACATGGAACTAGCTTAGGGTTTACCTAAGAAAGCATGCACCTATGTATTGAGCAAGACCGACATCGAGGTGATTCAATTAATTGCTGACTACATAATTGAATCGGGCCTCGGATATTATGTTGTACATGCTCTTAATCCCGATATAATAATGGGCACATGTACTTAGTATTTATTTCTTTGATTTACCAAAGGGTGAGATTTATATAGATTAAATCAATATGCCTGGTAAGTTGGGAAATGATATTATTTACATGGTGTGTCGTTGATTATAGGAGGAAACTGTGTCCTATATATTAGGTTGATGATGTCCCCTTGAGGAGCTCATAAGGTTCATCATGTAAACCCTGCAGGTTGACTTAGTCAACATGATGATAAGGTTGAGTGGTACTACTTGAGGAGTTAGATGTTAATTGATTGATGGTCAGTAAATCAATTAATTGACGGACATTCGATATCTTAAACACGGGGAGATGGATGTACAAATAATGTATGGAGCCCATATTAATTTATGGGGGTTGGTGAGGTAATTCAATGATGATCCTCTAGTGGAATGAAACATCATTGATGGATCAAGTTTGTGTGGTTCTGATCCATCGGGTGGCCAAGATCCAACTTCTCCTCATGGTCCCTATCGTAGCCTAATATAAACCTCATGAAGTCTAGATCCAATGATGGAAAACAAAACTCTAGATCCGACGGTGGATATTAAATCTCTAGATCCGACGGTTGAGATTAAATCTCTAGATCCGACGGTTGAGATTAAATCCCTAGAACCGACAGTGGAGATTGAATATCTAGATCTGACGATTGAGATTAAATCTCTAGATCCGACGGTTGAGATTAAATCCCTAGATCTGACGGTGGAGATTAAATCTCTAGATCCGACGGTTGAGATTAAATCTCTAGATCCGACGGTTGAGATTAAATCCCTAGAACCAACAGTGGAGATTAAAACAAGGATTAAGCCTAACTCTATAAAAGGGGGCTTAAGGTTGGGCGGCAAGGTTGGTTCATGATTTTTGGAGATTAGGGTTTTGCCTATCAATAGCCTGGGCGGCAAGAAACCCTAAGGAGATTAGGGTTTGGTTCCTTAGTTGGGCGGCTAGGTTTTGGAAGTTAAGGTGGGCGGAAACTATAGGAGAGGTGCTCTTCTTCTTCCTAAGGTGTGGCCGGCTCCTACCTCTTCTTCCCTCTACCTTGGTCGGGGCTATACCGATTCCTCTTCTCCTCTTCTTTTCCTCTTGGCCGGCGGCACAAAGGAGCTAGGGATTGTTCCCTTGTTCAGTTCCTTGGTTGGCCATCTTGTTCTCCTTTTCTTGGGGCCGGCGGCATCAAGCCTTTGTGGTTTGGTGGTTGGCTCAAGCAAGAAGGGAAGGAGAATTCTTCTTTCTTTTGATTGAAGAAGATCTAGGAAGCTTCAACTTGTGGAGGATCTTCGCCCACACGAAGTCTACAAGGAGGTTAGGACATACGATAGAAAATCAAGAGATATAAAAGTTTTACAAGTTTTATTATTGATCTTTGCATGTTCTTATTAATATGTTTATATGTGTTGATTATACATGTCTACATCCATATGTATTTGTATAATCATGGACCCCGAAGATAAACACAAAAACCGGCGATCCGTCCGTCCTCTCTTCCGCGGTTAACCGACTAGAAGAGTTTGGTTGCTTGAACAACTAGTTTGTTCAAGCGATCGCTCAAGTCGTTAGCACGACGACGAATTGGTTGTGCTTAGGAAACTCATCCCATCCGGATTAGTTTTCATTAGTGAAAATTTTAATACGGGGACATGGAAACCAACGAGCCTCCGAGCATGCCATCAAAATGGTATCAGAGCCATGGTTTCCGGTTTTGTGTGTTTTGGATTTGATTACTTTCATGCACTTATCATATATTGTATATGCCGGAAGATAGTAGGATGTGCGTGTAGGGATTTCTATATGCCAAATAGCATATGCGCAATGGAAAAATTAGGATCCCTTCCTAGTGATCCTTGCGAAATAAAACCTCGTACAAAATAAATTTCTCTAAAACCAAACCTATCTTATAGGAGAGGATTACCTTTGTTGCGTGCCCTTGTTAATCCCGCTTTTCCTTTTGGTTTGTTGGATCTTTAACACGTTCAAATGTCCGTGCCTCTATACGTATCCACACGAGCAAGCTCTTGTCTCACAAAAGAGAAACTAGAAGGGCTCTCCTTTACTTCTTGCTAGAGAAGTCCCTAAAGGAGAGGAAGCTAGGGAAAAAGAGAAGGGAAGAAGAAGAATACTCTTCTTGCTAGCCTACACTCACAAAACCACACAACCAAAGCTTCCACCAAGCTCTCAAGCTCTCACACAACCACAATCACCCTTTGGCCGGCCACTCCATGGAGTCTTTTATAGGGTTGGAAAAACCCTTTCACCTCCTACCATTCAATGCAATCCATTGCATTGAGACACCTTGTTTGGCCGGCCACTTTAAGGAGACAAAAACCACTTTGTCTCCTTCCACCTTATCTAGCTTAGGTGGCATGATTATGTGGCATGCTTGTGTGACATTCATGCATGTTGAATTAATCTTATTAATTCAATAAGCCCACCTTATCTAGCTTAGGTGGCATGCTTATGTGGCATGCTTGTGTGGCATTCATGCATGTTGAATTAATCTTATTAATTCAATAAGCTTATGTTATCATATTGAATTAATCTCATTAAATCAATAAGGTAACATATTGAATTAATCTCATTAAATCAATAAGCTAAAATTCTCATTAAGCTTAAAGTCCAAAAACCATTTTGTACTTAAGCTTATTCCCAAATTATTCTAGTCAAACTAGAATGCACTAATTCTTCTAATCATCATGTTCTTTGTGTGTGACCCTATAGGCTCTCATAACGTTGGCAGTGGATCTAAACTCTTTTAGATACACAAGCAATGAGCGTCATCTAGCAATACATCATTGCTACCCAAGTTACGAAATAAGTCAAGATCCGACTAACCTTTCCGTGACTACTATAATGTATGACCGTGTCCTTCTATCCTTGATATCAGATTGACCAATGAGGCATAGACCGTGTCATCCTCGATCAATCTATGTGTTTCTTGATCCCTGAGTAAACTAACTCAAACAAATGAGCTCAATATCTCATATTGACTCATTTGAGCATGACCATGCGTTTTAGTAGTTCTACTCAATCAAGGGGCCCACCGATATCACTCTCGTCATATGAGAGGGATAGATCCCATCTACATCACTCACATCCCTCCGCATAATTTGTTATATACCCAGTAATCGCCTTTATGGTCCACCCTGTTACGGGTGACGTTTGACGATACCAAAGTACATAATTCCTTATGTAGGGAACCGTAGTGACTTCAGGTTCGAGGACTATTCATACCAATAGTCACATGAGAAAGTTTATGACACTCATATAACGATCCATAAAACTTTCTCATGGCGGGTCAGTTCAGTATATATTCTCTAATATATACCCATGTGTCAACTTGATATCATATATCCATGACTTGTGAGATCAAGTCATCAATCGACCTACATGCTAGTCTTTATGTATTAATATTGCCCTTGCATATTAATACTTGACTAGGAACATTTAGGAAAGTGTTCTCTCTGACTTCTCATAATCAATTCGCGATTGATGTCAGAGATAAGAACCTACTTTTCTAGGGCATTATTATATTTAATTTAGCTGGCACAAGCAAGATGTAAATATAATAACCAATCCTTTGCCTTTATTTAATATGATACAAAATGTTCCCTTTTCAACCATCACATGATTGGCTCTAGGGCTATAACTAACAATCTCCCACTAGCACTAGTACCAATCACTATGATATCTAATACCTAGTGACCTAGTGTGACCATCATGCTTCCTCTGTGCCAAAGCCTTGGTCAATGGATCTGCGATGTTAGCTTACATCGGTACTCTGCATATCCTCACATCTCCTCTATCGATGATCTCTCGAATGAGATGGAAGCGCCGATATGTGTTTGGTCCTGATGTGATCGAGGTTCCTTAGCTCGCAATAGCCCCATTGTTGTCACAATAGAGGTCTATTGGATCTCAGAATGCTTAGGAACTACCCCAAGTTCATTGATGAACTTGCGGAGCCAAAGCGACCTCCTTCGCATCGACGCGACAATATACTCCTTGTTGTAGAATCAAGAATCGTGTGTCCCGCTTTGAACTCTTCCAGCTCACAGCTCCACCATTCAGGCAAAACACGTACCCCGATTGCGATCTATAGTCATCCTTGTCTGTTTGGAAGCTTGCATCACTGTAACCCTTTACAGCTAGCTCCTCATTGCCTCCAAACATCAGGAAATATTCTTTCGTTCTTCGTAAGTATTTAAGAATATTTTTGACTGCTATCCAGTGACTTTCACCTGGATCCGACTGGTATCTACTCGTCATGCTCAAAGCATACGAGACGTCAGGACGAGTACAAAGCATGGCGTACATGATAGACCCTATGGCAGATGCATAAGGGATCTTATCCATGCGATCTCTCTCCTCCTTAGAAGAGGGACATTGAGTCTTCGAAAGACTCACACCATGTGATAAAGGCAGAAATCCTTTCTTGGAATTTTGCATAGCAAAACGATCTAGCACTTTATTAATGTATGTACTCTGACTTAGGCCAAGTAATCTTTTAGATCTATCTCTATAGATCTTGATGCCTAGAATATAGGCAGCTTCACCTAAGTCTTTCATCGAGAAACAATTCCCTAACCACCTCTTCACAGACTGGAGTGAGGGAATATCATTTCCGATGAGAAGTATGTCATCTACATACAAGACAAGAAATACAACTGTGCTCCCACTATTTCTCTTGTAGACACAAGGTTCATCTTCATTCTTGATGAAACCAAACTCTTTGATTGCATCATCGAATCGAAGATTCCAGCTTCGAGAGGCTTGCTTTAGTCCATAAATGGACCTTTGCGGTTGCATACCTTTCAGATGCTTTGGATCTTCAAAACCCTCGGTGTGTCATGTACACATCCTCGAGTAGCTTTCCATTCAGAAAAGCGGTTTTGACATCCATCTACCACATCTAATAATCGTGGTAGGCTGCAATAACAAGTAAGATACGAATGGATTTAAGCATCGCAGCTGGTGAAAATTTTTCATCAAAGTCAATACCATGAATATGTTTGAATCATATAGCCACTAATCTACCTTTATAGGTATGCTTATTACCATCCATGGAGTCTTTACTTTAAAGACCCACTTACACCCAATGGGTTTTACCCCTTCAGGTGGATCAACCAAAGTCCATACTTGGTTAGTGTACATGGATTCCATTTCGGATCTCATGGCCTCTAGCCATTTCTCGGAATCTGGGCTCATCATAGCTTCTTGATAGGATGTAGTCTCATCAAGATCGACAAGCAATACCTCACCGTTGTTAGTCAAGAGAAAAGAATATCTCTCGGGTTGACGACGGATCCTATCAGATCTACGAAGAGGTTGGTCTACTTGAACAGGTGTCTGCTCCACAACTCTTTGGGCAACACTTTCCTCATCCACAACACTTTGTGGTTCCTGTTCATTTTCCATCGAAGCCTTAGTGTTATCGTCATCTTGAACTTCTTCAAGATGAATTTTACTCCCACTAGTTTTTCTAGAAATAAATTCTCTTTCTAGAAAGACAGCATTTCTGGCAACAAACACCTTGCCAAGTGTGGGATTGTAAAAGTAATATCCCTTAGTTTCCTTGGGATATCCTACAAAATAACACTTATCTGATTTGGGTCCTAGTTTATCTGAGACTTGATGTCTTACATAAGCTTCACAACCCCAAATCTTTATAAAAGACATTTTGGGACTCTTCGATCCATATCGTATATGGTGTCTTTTCTACGGCTTTTGATGGACGCGATTAAGTGTGAAAGCACTGTCTCTAGAGCTAGCCCCAAAAGGAAGTAGGTAGATCATCGGCTCATCATTGATCGTACCATATCTAATAGAGTACACGATTTCTCCTCTCGGATACACCATTCCATTGTGGTGTTCTGTGGAGTGAGTTGGGATATTATCCCACACTCACCAGTGATCACTTAAACTCTTGACTTAAGTATTCACCACCTCGATCCTGATCGAAGTAGCTTAATACGCTTACCAAGTTGGTTTTGTACTTCATTCTTGAATGCTTTGAACTTTTCAAAGGATTCTGACTTATGTCTCATCAAATATAAGTAGCCGAATCTACTCATATCATCAGTGAAAGTAATAAAGTATTTATAGCCTCCTCTGGCTTCGACATTGAAAGGGCCACATACATCAGTATGTATGAGTCCTAACAAGTCCGTCGCTCTCTCGCCATGTCCACTAAATGGAGTTTTAGTCATCTTTCCTAAAAGACAAGATTCGCATACCTCATATGATTCAAAATCAAATGAGTCCAATAATCCATCTTTATGGAGTTGGGATATGCGTTTTTCATTTATGTGACCTAGGCGTGTGCCAGAGATATGTTTGGTTCAAATCATTCGATTTGAACCGTTTATTTATGTTATATATTGGGTTTTCTAAATCTAGAACATAGAGACCATTCATAAGTGGTGCATTACAATAGAACATTTCATTCAAATAAATGGAACAACATTTGTCCTTTATTATAAAAGAAAAGTTTTTCTTGTCTAAACAAGATACAGAAATTATGTTCTTTGTCAATGCAGGTACATATAAGCACTCCTCTAGTTCTAAGATAAGCCCAGTGGGCAAAGACAAGGAATATGTTCCTACAGCTACAGCAGCAACTTTTGCGCCATTGCCTACTCGTAGGTCCACTTCGCCCTTTGCCATTAGTCTACTATTTCTCAGTCCCTGCACATTAGTACAAATGTGAGATGCACATCCGGTATCTAATACCCATGTAGAAGAAATAGATAGATTAACTTCTATAATGTGTATACCTGAGGCAGAAGTCCCACTTCTTTTATTCTTTACTTCCTCAAGGTAGACTTTGCGATTCCGCTTCGGTGTCGATCTCACCAAGAATGGAAACGGTCCCTTCCTTAGGTACTTTACCTTTACCCTTTGAAGTGGATGAATTGGCCTTGCCTTTGGCTTGGGTCTTACCCTTGCCTTTGCGCTACCTTGCCCTTCTTGACCATTAGCACGCGTTAACTTTCTTTTGAGATTCGGTTGATTCTTAACATGCCGAGAATCTCAGCAAAGGTTTATCAATTTCATTCATGTTATAATTCATGATGAATTGATTATATGCTTCCAAACGCGATTGCAGGATAACATCGGTTGCCAATTCTTGGCTCGATGGAAAACCTAGTCTTCAAGGTTCTCAACGTACCTCAATCATTTTAAGGCACGTGAGTTCCTACAGTGTTCCTTCTTGCATCTTGCATGCAAAAAGAGCCTTAGACACTTCAAACGCTCATGCTCGCTTGTCCTTGATATAGTTGTTTCAAATGCTCAACCATATCATAGGCATCCATGTTCTCATGTTGCTTCTGAAGCTCAGAGTTCATGGTTGCAAGCATAAGGCATGACACATCTAATGCGTCATCTTGATGCTTCTTATAAGCATCTTTTTCAGCACGAGTGGCCGCAGGGGCAGGTATTTGAGTGTAGACTCTAGGACATACAGTTTGCATTCTTGCTTGAGGATAATCCTCAAGTTCCTATACCAGTCAAGAAAGTTCGCTCCATTGAGCTTGTCCTTCTCAAGGACAGATCGCAAGTTGAGGGGGTGTGTCGTGTTAGATGACATGGTGATCTACAACAATAAAATGCAAAATTAAGTATCATACCTAAGTCATTTAATTAGGCCTTTAATTAAATGAGGCTCCCACTAAATTCTCATAGCTTTGATATGAGCTAATCATTGATGTAGGCAAACACTTTTCGCTTACATCATTAGCTACTATTTAGCTATAAATTTATATGGGATAAAGATCCACATCATAATTCGTCTTGAGTTAGCTTTGGCTAATCGCCCAAGACGTAGTATGATTAGGTAGGCAATCTTTTGCCAATTACATCTGATGTAACTCTTTAATAGCTTTGGTTAAGTTTAGATTAGTTTAGTGTTTATTCCTAAACCAGCTTCCAGGCTGTGGCGAGGCACAGGGGCCTTCTTGGATATCGGAGCAACGACCACTTCTAAGACAAAGCTGATGTTCGGAAATCACATAAAACTAATTTTAAAACTTATGCTCAAAGCTAATATATGCCTCTACTTTCTTAACTAATTAAGAAAAACTTAATTAAGTCTTAACCAAGTTTGATAGCGGGACATCATGATTGTCCACTCGCACTCTTCCAAGATAAAATGCATTGCTTTGCTTTGGCAAACCCAATAACAAATGATCGAGGAAGTAGTGAGTACCAAACTTTGGTAGGCATATCGTATTTGACTTATTAAGATATAAACTTAAACATGCATCACATACATATTAGCATACATCACATATAAGCTAAATTAACATGCATCACATACATATTAAACTAAGCGTGTCATGGTTATGGCCCTTATTCTACAATCTTCTCAAGCCAATGAGAAGATTGATTGGTCAACCTAGGGATAGCATCTTCTCCCAAGTGCTTCCTTTTGGTTGTCTTGTGTTGTTGACTTCCTCCTTGTAACATTATCTTCCAATGGACCCTCCATCTTTGTTGTATATTACAAAAGGAGAAATACTCGAGTTACATTCGAGTCTAAAGCTAATTTTACAACAAGAATTTTAGGAGAAAGGCATGACACGCAGGCCGTATCAAGAATTACAACACACAATCACAAACTCTTTGGGACTAGGCCATAACCATGCTGAAGGTTGGTCGCTTCGGAGGCTCATTGGCTCCCATGTCCCCGGATTAAAATTTTCACTAATGAAAGGATTAATCTGGATAGGATGAGCTTCCTTAGTAACACCATTTCGTCGTCGTGCTAACAACTCGAGTGGTCGCTTGAACAAACTAGTTGTTCAAGCAACTCTACTCTTCTAGTTGATTAGCCGCGGAAGAGACGACGGACGGATCGCCGGTTTTTGTGTTTGTCTTCGGGGTCCATGATTATACAATATATATTCATACACACACATGCATAATCATCATATATAAGAACATGCTCAGATCTGAAATTAAAGTTATAAAACTTTATACCTTACGATCTTCTACCGTATGTCCTATCCTTCTCGTGGACGACGTGTGGACGAAGATCCTCCACGAGTAGAAGCCTTCTAGATCACGTTCTTCTCTTCCTTGTCCGCTGCGAACAAAGAGAAGAACCAACGAAACCTTTCCTTTCTAGAACCGACCACCAAACAAGAGAGTTTGATGCAACCGCCGGCCAAGGAACGATTGGATGAGCGCCGGCCAATTAGTTGTATTGTTGCCGCCGGCCACCTAGATGTTGGAGAAGCACCCGCCACCAATAGTTGGAGAGCCACCGGCCACCAAGGAGCAAGAGAGGAGGAAGAAGAGAACCGGCAAAGGGAGGAGGAGAAGAAGAGGGGCGTCGGCCAAAAACCTAGGGAGAACAATCACCTTGCCGCCCACTTTCCTAGCCGCCCAAAACCCTAGCTCCTCTAGGGTTTGTTGCCGCCCAACACTAGGATGAGCCAAACCCTAATTCTCCAATCCAAAAATCATTAGTTGCCGCCCAACCCTAAGCCTTTATTTATAGAATTTAGAAGAAAGTTGGTTAGCCTAAAATATAGGAACTAACTCCTATTTTCTTGCCGCCCAACCAACCTTATCTCCTTTAAGATTTGTTGCCGCCCAACACATGGATGAGCCAAACCCTAATTCTAGAATTTAGGCTTAAGCCTCCTCTAATCTCCACCGTCGGATCTAGAGATTTAATCTCCACCGTCGGTTCTAGGGATTTAATCTCCACCGTCGGATCTAGGGTTTTATCCCAACCGTCGGATCTAGGATTTCATACCAACCGTAGGATCTAGGATTTAATCCCAACCATAGGATCTAGGATTTAATCCCAACCGTCGATTCTAGGGTTTCATCCTAACCATCGGATCTATGGATTTAATCCAACCGTTGGTTCTAGGGTTTCATCCCAACCATCGGATCTATGGATTTAATCCAAACCGTTGATTCTAAGGTTTCATCCTAACCATCGGATCTATGGATTTAATCCAACCGTTGGTTCTAAGGTTTCATCCTAACCATCGAATCTATGGATATAATCCAACCGTTGGTTCTAGGGTTTCATCCCAACCATCGGATCTATGGATTTAATCCAACCGTTGGTTCTAGGTTTTGTTTTACATTCTTGGATCTAGACTTCACAAGGATTATATTAGGCTACGATAGGGACCATAAGGAGGAGTTGGGTCTTGGCCACCCGATGGATCGGAACCACACAAACTTGATCCATCAATGATGTTCGATTCCACTAGAGGATCATCATTGAACTACCTCACCAACCCCCATAAATTAATATGGGCTCCATATATTATTTGTACATTAATCTCCCCGTGTTTAAGATATCGAATGACCGTCAATTAATTGATTTACTGACCATCAATTAATTAACATCTAATTCCTCGAGTAGTACCACTCAACCTTATCATCATGTTGACTAAGTCAACCAGCTGGGTTTACATGATGAACCTTATGAGCTCCTCAAGGGGACATCATCAACCTAATATATAGGACACGGTTTCCTCCTATAATCAACGGCACACCATGTAAATAATATTATTTCCCAACTTACTGGGCATATTGATTTAATCCATCTAAATCTCACCCACTGGTAAATCAAAGAAATAAATACTAAGTACATGTGTCGTTATTATATCGGGATTAAGAGCATGTACAACATAATATCCGAAGTCTGATTCAATTATGTAGTCAGCACTAAATTGAATCACCTCTATGTCGGTCCTGCTCAATACACCTAAGTGTACTAGTGTAACTCTATGTTCAAGATAAAACAATACCAAGCTACACTACAACCATGCCAATGGTTTGTCCAAAACCATCTTGGTTGTGAGCCTCTACTTATATTTTACAAGGGACTGATAACATGATCTTCTGTGCCACACCAAGCACCATGTTATCTACAATGTAAAATATTAGACAATATGCACACACATATAATAAATATATAAAGTACAAACAATGATCATGTGATTCTTATTTCAAAATAAAATGTTCATACAAAAAGAGCTAGGCTTTCAGTATACATTCTAACAATCTCCCACTTATACTAAAAGACTAAGCTGTCATCACAGTGCCATACATCTGATCCCCATGTCCTCCACATGCCTATCAAACGCTTTCGCTGGAAGGGCCTTAGTGAATGGATCCGCCAGGTTATCCTCTGATGCAATCTTGGCGACAGCAACTTCTCCTCGCTTTACGATCTCTCGTATGAGGTGGTACTTGCGCTCTATGTGTTTACTCGCCTTATGGGCTCGTGGTTCCTTCGAGTTTGCAACTGCACCACTGTTATCACAATAAATTGTGATAGTTCTGGACAAACCAGGAATAACATCCAAGTCCATCAAGAAGTTCCTGAGCCATACAGCTTCCTTGGCCGCCTAAGAGGCTGCCATACAGTCAGCTTCCATGGTAGAGTCCACCACGCATTTCTGCTTGACACTCTTCCATACTATGGCTCCACCTCCAAAAGTAAACACAAAACCTGAGGTAGACTTACTGTTATCCCTCTTAGATTGGAAATCAGAATCTATGTAACCCACAGGGAGTAATTGGTCTGCCCGGTAAACTAGAATATAATCCCTAGTCCTTCTCAGGCACCACAATATATGCTTTACCGCACCCAATGTCCTCGTGATTACTCGATATCACGCTAACCATGCCTACAAAGCAGTATATCCGTCTCGTACAGAGCATCGCATACATGAGGCTTCCTACTGCCGAAGCATAAGGAACCGCCTTCATCTCCTCTATCTCCTCAGATGATCTAGGACACATCTTCTTAGATAAAGGAACTCCATGCCTGAAAGGTAGAAAACCCTTCTTGGAGTTTTGCATGCTAAAACGATCCAAAATCATGTCTATGTATGAAGCTTGGGATAAGCACAACAACCTTGATCCCAAGGTTGTGACCCACTTCTCCCAAGTCCTTCATATCATACTGTTTGGACAACCATACCCTTACGTCTGATAACACTTCGATGTTGTCGCCAACCACCAAAATGTCATCTACGTATAGTACAAAAATACCACTACGTTTCCGTCACATCTCTGATATACACAAGACTCATCCGAACTTTGAATAAATCCATATGACTGGATTACCTCATCAAAGCGGATGTTCCAAGATCTAGAAGCTTGCTTCAATCCATAAATGGACCGATTAAGCTTACATACAAGATGCTTTTTGCCTTTAGCAATGAATCCCTCTGGTTGCCGCATATAGATGTTCTCCTCAAGACTTCCGTTAAGGAAAGCTGTCTTGACATCCATCTGCCATATCTCATAATCCATATGAGCAGCTATAGATAAGAGAATCCGGATAGACTTAAGCATAGCTACCGGCGAAAAGGTCTCCTCATAATCGATACCCTCTTTCTGAGTATACCCTTTCGCAACAAGCCTAGCTTTGAAGGTCTCAACCTTCCCGTCTACTCCTATCTTTCTCTTGTAGATCCACTTGCATCCAATGGTTTTTACACCATCGGGTGGGTCTACTAGCTCCCAGACCTGATTAGAATCCATAGATTCTATCTCTGAATTCATCGCACTTTGCCAAGATACCGCATCTCTATCTTGGAGTGCCTCATCATATGTCCAGGGATCAGGTTCATGTTCACCAGGGACTAAGTCCGAAGACTCTCCTAAAAACATGAATCTGTCGGGTTGTCTAACAACCCTCCCACTACGACGAGGTGCCTCATGTGTATGCTCTGTGACACGCGGTGCAGTGACTTGTGGTGTCTCCTCTTGTACTGGTGGTACTGAAGTCGGTACTTCTCCCGTCAACTCCTCAAGAACAATCCTACTCCTGGGCTTGTGGTTCATTACATAATCCTCCTCTAGAAATCTGGCATTCGTGCTAACGATCACCCTCTGATCTCTAGGATTATAAAATAAACCACCTTTCGTTCCCTTGGGGTAGCCAACCAACATGCACATACATGCGAGGTTCCAATTTACAAAGATCTCCTTCAAAGACATGCCGGACTCCCCATATCCGAATATGTCTTAGCCACCCACAATTCTCTGTGGGTAGAAGGTACTGATTTAGATGGAACCAAGTTCAGAGTGTACATTGCCGTATCCAGTGCATACCCCAAGAACGAAACAGGTAACTCAGAATAACTCATCATCGATCTCACCATCTCCATAAGAGTCCTATTCCTTCGCTCTGCTACACCATTCTGCTGGGGTGTGCCAGGTGCAGATAATTGGGATTGAATCCCAGCCTCTGATAAGTAACTCCTAAACTCTCCCAAGAGGTACTCGCCACCATGATCAGATCGTAGTGTCTTGATACTTTTACCTTGACGGTTCTCCACATCAGCCTTGAATTCTTTGAACCTATCAAAGCATTCAGACTTGCGGCGCATCAAGTAAATGTATCCATATCTTGAATAATCGTCTATAAAAGAGATGAAATATTCAAAACCACCTCTTGCCTGGATAGACATAGGACCGCACAAATCAGAATGAACCAGTTCTAACGCATCTTTAGCTCTATACCCCTTGGCCTTGAAAGGCCTCTTGGTCATTTTACCTTCCAAGCAAGATTCGCAGGTTGGGAGATCCTCCACCACTAATGAACCCAAAGATCCATCAGCTATCAACCTTTGAATTCTGCTTAGGTTAATATGACCAAGCCTTAGATGCCAAAGATATGTTTGGTTCATTTGCGAAGGTTCTTTTCTCTTATTAGACTTAGAAGATGAGTTATTCACTTCTATATGCATCGTGGGAGCTTTTGGTTCAAGAGTATACAAATTGCCAACCAATGTACCTGAACAGATAATCTCTCTATTTCTTTTTATAACAACTCTGTCATTAAAAGAAACAGAATATCCATCCATAAATAATTTAGAAACCGAAATCAAATTCTTTCTAAATGTTGGTACATAAAGACAATTTCTCAAAACCAAAACTTTATTTCTATCAAACGATAAATAAACGTCTCCCACTGCAATAGCCGCTACCTTTGTAGCATTGCCCATGTAGACGGTAATCTCTCCCTCAGCTAGTCGTCGGGTTTGCAAAGAATTGCAGACATGATCAGTGGCTCCCGTATCTACACACCAGGTACCGGTAGATAACACCACTAAACATGTTTCAACGACTAAGGCAGAAGATATACCTTTGTTCTGCTTTAGGAAGGGGAAGTCTTTCTTCCCATGTCCAGTCTATCTACAAGTGAAGTACTTGCCTTTCGGCTTCTTCACTCCCTGAGATCCTCCCACCGCCTTTGCTCTACCTTGTTTCTTCTTCTTCTTGCCTTTCGGCTTAGAAGTAGAAACCTTCTGAGCAACCATGGCTTTGTTGGCTCATTACCGATTCTGGTATCCGAAAAGTTCCTTTTCCCCAGAATCATCTACAGGCCTAGGAGGACACTCATCGACAGTTAAGACACTATCCATATTTCTTTTCCAATCATTATTGTTTGGGGACAGTAAGTTTGTTTCCTTTAGTACCAAAGTAAGTGGATTGAAAGCCATTTGAAAATCCTAAGAATCACAATGATCAAAATATTAGATTTCAAATATTATTGATTCCTCAAAACAATAAAATCCCGAAATCAACCAACACCTCAGATCACCGAGAATATCGCATGCCACGCTGTGTGGACGTATACGAATTCAACATTTGTAAGAGGAGGTTTTACCCATTAATTTTATTATCTTGTCAACCTTACTTTTTGACAAATAAAATTAATAGTTGGTTCTTCTTTGGCCCTACAAATAAAGGCAGTGACTCCGATGGGGAGGATATTTTTATTTGCATCTAAGTGTGCACCATCACACGATACTAAGGGAATTATTTCGGATTATGTGCCTTACCGCTGTGGAAGTACACACGCTCCTAAATAATTTCCTATAACCATTATTTGACCTAGTGATCCGCAAACAAACTCGTCCGCGGGGAGGAAGGAACTCAGAGCCAACACACAAGTTTGTTTGCATCACACGTCAAATTGTAATGGAGGCCGTGGGAATTAATTAAAATGTCCCTCTCCCACTTAGTAAATTGCAATCGAGGAATTTTAAACAAACACAACATGCATATAAAACAAATAAGCAATAAATATGGAAAAATCAGAATTTTTCCAACTATTATGGCATTGTTCTCCAATACGCATCTCGTCGTGTCGCCACCTCGTCCGCTCCATCTTTTCCCGTGCGCAAGTCACCAAAGAGTTCCGAGCCGAGATAAATCATATTAATTTACATCCATCGATCCTATACTCCACGAAGGAGTGTACAAATAATCTAGATCGAAAGTAAACTAAAATGAGCGGCTAAACAATGCCGTATTTAATTACAAAAATTAAATACTAATCTAGCCTCGTCAACCCCGAGGATTCAAATAATAAATTTTTACACACATCCATTCACATACACACACATGGCCATAATAGTCGGATCTTATGTCTGCAACCAAAGAGTTCCGCTACGCATATCCTACTATTATCCGGCACATATTATATATGAAAAATGCATAAAAATTTAACCGAATCCTAAACACACAAAACCGGAAACCGTGGCTCTGATACCAAATTGTTGGGTGGTCGCTTCGGAGGCTCATTGGCTCCCATGTCCCCGGATTAAAATTTTCACTAATGAAAGGATTAATCCGGATGGGATGAGCTTCCTTAACGACATCATTTCGTCGTCGTGCTAACAACTCGAGTGGTCGCTTGAACAAACTAGTTGTTCAAGCAACACAACTCTTCTAGTTGGTTAGCCGCGGAAGAGACGACGGACGGATCGCCGGTTTTTGTGTTTGTCTTCGGGGTCCATGATTATACAATATATATTCATACACACACATGCATAATCATCATATATAAGAACATGCTCAGATCTGAAATTAAAGTTATAAAACTTTATACCTTACGATCTTCTACCGTATGTCCTATCCTTCTCGTGGACGACGTGTGGACGAAGATCCTCCACGAGTAGAAGCCTTCTAGATCACGTTCTTCTCTTCCTTGTCCGCTGCGAACAAAGAGAAGAACCAACGAAACCTTTCCTTTCTAGAACCGACCACCAAACAAGAGAGTTTGATGCAACAAGAGAACGATTGGATGAGCGCCGCCAATTAGTTGTATTGTTGCGGCCACCACCTAGATGTTGGAGAAGCACCGCCACCAATAGTTGGAGAGCCACCGCCACCAAGGAGCAAGAGAGGAGGAAGAAGAGAACCGCAAGGGAGGAGGAGAAGAAGAGGGGCGTCGGCCAAAAACCTAGGGAGAACAATCACCTTGCCGCCCACTTTCCTAGCCGCCCAAAACCCTAGCTCCTCTAGGGTTTGTTGCCGCCCAACACTAGGATGAGCCAAACCCTAATTCTCCAATCCAAAAATCATTAGTTGCCGCCCAACCCTAAGCCTTTATTTATAGAATTTAGAAGAAAGTTGGTTAGCCTAAAATATAGGAACTAACTCCTATTTTCTTGCAACCAACCTTATCTCCTTTAAGATTTGTTGCCGCCCAACACATGGATGAGCCAAACCCTAATTCTAGAATTTAGGCTTAAGCCTCCTCTAATCTCCACCGTCGGATCTAGAGATTTAATCTCCACCGTCGGTTCTAGGGATTTAATCTCCACCGTCGGATCTAGGGTTTTATCCCAACCGTCGGATCTAGGATTTCATCCCAACCGTAGGATCTAGGATTTCATCCCAACCATAGGATCTAGGATTTCATCCCAACCGTCAGATCAAGGATTTCATCCCAACCGTCGGATCTAGGGTTTTATCCCAACCGTCGGATCTAGGGATTTAATCCCAACCGTCGATTCTAGGGTTTCATCCTAACCATCGGATCTATGGATTTAATCCAACCGTTGGTTCTAGGGTTTCATCCCAACCATCGGATCTATGGATTTAATCCAAACCGTTGATTCTAAGGTTTCATCCTAACCATCGGATCTATGGATTTAATCCAACCGTTGGTTCTAAGGTTTCATCCTAACCATCGGATCTATGGATATAATCCAACCGTTGGTTCTAGGGTTTCATCCCAACCATCGGATCTATGGATTTAATCCAACCGTTGGTTCTAGGTTTTGTTTTACATTCTTGGATCTAGACTTCACAAGGATTATATTAGGCTACGATAGGGACCATAAGGAGGAGTTGGGTCTTGGCCACCCGATGGATCGGAACCACACAAACTTGATCCATCAATGATGTTCGATTCCACTAGAGGATCATCATTGAACTACCTCACCAACCCCCATAAATTAATATGGGCTCCATATATTATTTGTACATTAATCTCCCCGTGTTTAAGATATCGAATGTCCGTCAATTAATTGATTTACTGACCATCAATTAATTAACATCTAATTCCTCGAGTAGTACCACTCAACCTTATCATCATGTTGACTAAGTCAACCAAATTGGGTTTACATGATGAACCTTATGAGCTCCTCAAGGGGACATCATCAACCTAATATATAGGACACGGTTTCCTCCTATAATCAACGGCACACCATGTAAATAATATTATTTCCCAACTTACTGGGCATATTGATTTAATCCATCTAAATCTCACCCACTGGTAAATCAAAGAAATAAATACTAAGTACATGTGCCCGTTATTATATCGGGATTAAGAGCATGTACAACATAATATCCGAAGTCCGATTCAATTATATAGTCAGCACTAAATTGAATCACCTCTATGTCGGTCCTACTCAATACACCTAAGTGTACTAGTGTAACTCTATGTTCAAGATAAAACAATACCAAGCTACACTACAACCATACCAATGGTTTGTCCAAAACCATCTTGGTTGTGAGCCTCTACTTATATTTTACAAGGGACTGATAACATGATCTTCTGTGCCACACCAAGCACCATGTTATCTACAATGTAAAATATTAGACAATATGCACACACATATAATAAATATATAAAGTACAAACAATGATCATGTGATTCTTATTTCAAAATAAAATGTTCATACAAAAAGAGCTAGGCTTTCAGTATACATTCTAACACATGCACCATGTCAATTTTAACTTTTAAAAGACATCGGATATTTTATTATGTTTTAAAATTTGCTAATGCAATTATCAACTCATAATAAAATTCATCCTACTTCTATATCATATATAAAATAGAGAAAAACTACTTTTATACGATCTTTCGCAAGTGGCTCTGATACCACTGTAGGGATTTCTATATGCCAAATAGCATATGCGCAACGGAAAAATTAGGATCCCTTCCTAGTGATCCTTGCGAAAGAAAACCTCGTACAAAATAAATTTCTCTAAAACCAAACCTATCTTATAGGAGAGGATTACCTTTGTTGCGTGCCCTTGTTAATCCCGCTTTTCCTTTTGGTTTGTTGGATCTTTAGCACGTTCAAATGGCCATGCCTCTATACGTATCCACACGAGCAAGCTCTTGTCTCACAAAAGAAAAACTAGAAGGGCTCTCCTTTACTTCTTGCTAGAGAAGTCCCTAAAGGAGAGGAAGCTAGGGAAAAAGAGAAGGGAAGAAGAAGACTACTCTTCTTGCTAGCCTACACTCACAAAACCACACAACCAAAGCTTCCACCAAGCTCTCAAGCTCTCACACAACCACAATCACCCTTTGGCCGGCCACTCCATGGAGTCTTTTATAGGGTTGGAAAAACCCTTTCACCTCCTACCATTCAATGCAATCCATTGCATTGAGACACCTTGTTTGGCCGGCCACTTTAAGGAGACAAAAACCACTTTGTCTCCTTCCACCTTATCTAGCTTAGGTGGCATGATTATGTGGCATGCTTGTGTGGCATTCATGCATGTTGAATTAATCTTATTAATTCAATAAGCCCACCTTATCTAGCTTAGGTGGCATGCTTATGTGGCATGCTTGTGTGGCATTCATGCATGTTGAATTAATCTTATTAATTCAATAAGCTTATGTTATCATATTGAATTAATCTCATTAAATCAATAAGGTAACATATTGAATTAATCTCATTAAATCAATAAGCTAAAATTCTCATTAAGCTTAAAGTCCAAAAACCATTTTGTACTTAAGCTTATTCCCAAATTATTCTAGTCAAACTAGAATGCACTAATTCTTCTAATCATCATGTTCTTTGTGTGTGACCCTATAGGCTCTCATAACGTTGGCAGTGGATCTAAACTCTTTTAGATACACAAGCAATGAGCGGCATCTAGCAATACATCATTGCTACCCAAGTTAAGAAATAAGTCAAGATCCGACTAACCTTTCCGTGACTACTATAATGTATGACCGTGTCCTTCTATCCTTGATATCAGATTGACCAATGAGGCATAGACCGTGTCATCCTCGATCAATCTATGTGTTTCTTGATCCCTGAGTAAACTAACTCAAACAAATGAGCTCAATATCTCATATTGACTCATTTGAGCATGACCATGCGTTTTAGTAGTTCTACTCAATCAAGGGGCCCACCGATATCACTCTCGTCATATGAGAGGGATAGATCCCATCTACATCACTCACATCCCTCCGCATAATTTGTTATATACCCAGTAATCGCCTTTATGGTCCACCCTGTTACGGGTGACGTTTGACGATACTAAAGTACATAATTCCTTATGTAGGGAACCGTAGTGACTTCAGGTTCGAGGACTATTCATACCAATAGTCACATGAGAAAGTTTATGACACTCATATAACGATCCATGAAACTTTCTCATGGCGGGTCAGTTCAGTATATATTCTCTAATATATACCCATGTGTCAACTTGATATCATATATCCATGACTTGTGAGATCAAGTCATCAATCGACCTACATGCTAGTCTTTATGTATTAATATTGCCCTTGCATATTAATACTTGACTAGGAACATTTAGGAAAGTGTTCTCTACAGCCTCTCATAATCAATTCTGCCAATTGATGTGTTGTAGATAAGAACCTACTTTTCTAGGGCATTATTATATTTAATTTAGCTGGCACAAGCAAGATGTAAATATAATAACCAATCCTTTGCCTTTATTGAATATGATACAAAATGTTCCCTTTTCAACCATCACATGATTGGCTCTAGGGCTATAACTAACAGTGCATAGGATAACTTTTTGGTTGCAGGCATAAGATCCAACTATTATGGCTATATATGTGTGTATGTGATTGCATGTGTGTGTGATTGTATATTATTTGAATCCTCGGGGTTGACGAGGCTAAATAAGTATTTAATTTTTGTAATTAAATATGACATTGTTTAGCCACTCATTTTAGTTTACTTTTGATCTAGATTATTCGTACACTCCTTCGTGGAGTATAGGATCGATGGATGTAAATTAAAATAGTTTATCTTGGCTCGGATCTCTTTGGTGACTTGCGCACGGGAAAAGGTGGAGCGGACAAGGTGGTGACATGACGGGACGCATATTGGAGAACAATGCCATAATAGTTGGGAAAATTCTGATTTTTTCCATATTTATTGCTGATTTGTTTTATATGCATGTTGTGTGTGCTTGAAAATTCCTCACTGTCAATTTACTAAGTGGGAGAGGGACATTTTAATTAATTCCCGCGGCCTCCATTACAATTTGACGTGTGATGCAACAAACTTGTGCGTCGGCTCTGAGTGCCTACCTCCCCATCGGATGAGTTTGTTTGCAGATCACTAGGTCAAATAATGGTTATAGGAAATTATTTAGGAGCGTGTGTACTTCCCCATCGGTAAGGCACATAATCCGAGATAATTCCCTTAGTATCGTGTAATGGTGCACACTTAGATGCAAATAAAAAGTATCCTCCCCATTGGAGTCACTACTTTTATTTGACAGGCCAAAGAGGAACCAACTATTAATTTTATTTGTCAAAAAGTAAGGTTGACAAGATAATAAAATTAAAGGGTTAAACCTCCTCTTACAAATGTAGAATTCGTATACGTCCACACTATCGTGGCATGCGATATTCTCGGTTTTTTGAGGTGTTGGTTGATTTCGAAATTTTATTGTTTGAGGAATCAATGGTATTTGAAATATAATATTTTGATCATTGTGATTCTTAGGTTTTTCAAATGGCTTTCAACCCACTTGCTATGATATTAAAAGAAAATAAACTTACTGGAACAAATTATATTGATTGGAAAAGAAATTTGGATATTGTCTTAACTGCAGAGGAGTACAAATTTGTACTCTTCGAGGTCTGTCCTCCTAAGCCCACCGATGACTCTGATGAAAAGGAGAAAGAGAGTTATAAGAAATGGATCAAGGCAGATGAGATGGCGCGGTGTTACATTTTGGCATCTATGTCAAATGTGCTACAACATCAGCATCAGGCCATGCCCACGGCTTATGACATGATGCTCAATCTCAAGGAACTTTTCGGACATCAGAGTAGGGCGGCCAGACAGGAGGCTATGAGGAACTTGATGACGACCACCATGATCGAGGGAACACCCGTCAGGAACCATGTTCTCAAGATGATGGCTCATCTAAATGAGATGGAAGTCCTCGGAGATGAGATCGATGGGGAAACCCAGGTCGATATCATTCTCCAATCACTGCCTAGGAGTTTTGAGCAGTTCCGCCTCAACTACAACATGAACAAGAGGTTGTATTTGTTGGTGGAGCTTCTGACAGAACTCCAGGCGGTAGAGGGGCTTTTTCGTCAAAGCGCTCAAGCCATGGTTGCTCAGAAGGTTTCTACTTCTAAACCGAAAGGTATGAAGAAGAAGAAGCAAGGTAGAGCAAAGAAAATGGCAGTAGGACCTCAGGCAGGAGTGAAGAAGCCGAAAGGCAAGTGCTTTACTTGCAAGCAGACTGGACATTGGAAGGCGGACTGTCCTCGCCGAAAGAACAAAGGTATATCTTCTTGTTTAGTTGTTGAAACATGTTTAGCGATGTTATCTACCAGTACCTGGTGTGTAGATACAGGAGCCACTGATCATGTCTGCAATACTTTGCATGGGTTTCAGAAAACCTGACGACATGGTGAGGGAGAGATTACCGTCTTCATGTGCAATGCTTTAAAGGTGGCGGTTATTGCAGTGGGAGACGTTTATTTATCTTTTGATAGGAATAAAGTTTTGGTTTTGAGAAATTGTCTTTATGTACCTACTTTTAGAAAGAATCTAATTTCAGTTTCTAAATTGTTTCTGGATGGATATTCTGTTTCTTTTAATGATAAAGTTGTTATAAAAAGGAATAGGAAGATTATGTGTTTTGGTACATTGGTTGGCAATTTGTATACTCTTGAACCGAAAACTCTCACGATGCATATAGAAGTAAATAACTCATCTTCTAAGTCTAATAAGAGAAAAGAACCTTCGAAAATGAACCAGACATATCTTTGACACCTAAGACTTGGTCATATTAACCTAAGTAGAATTTAAAAGTTGATAGCTGATGGACCCTTGGGTTCATTAGTGGTGGAAGATCTCCCAACCTGCGAGTCTTTCTGTTAGTGAAAGCCCTAGAGCCAATCATATGATGATTGTTGTATGGACTTTATTGTATCATATTCCTATTTATAAAGGCATGGTTATTATATTTACTTGTATTGGTGCCAAATAACTAAATATAATAATGTCCTTGAGTAGTAGGTTCTTATCTATATCAATCGATTAGTTGAATCGATAATGAGATGATATAGAGAACACTACTCTTAATCATTCCTAGTCGAGTATTAACATTCAGGGACAATGTTAATGCATAGAGACTAGCATGTAGGTCAACAAGATGACTTGATCTCACAAGTCATGGATATGAGATATCAAGTTGACACATGGGTATGCATTGGAGAATGTATACTGAATGACCCGCCATGAGAAAGTATCATGGATCGTTATATGAGTGTCATATACTTTCTCATGTGGCTATTAGTATGACTATTAGTCCTTAGACCTGAAGTCGCCATGGTTCCCTACATAAGGAGTTGCATACTTTGGCCGTCACAAACGTCACCCGTAAATGGGTGGACTATAAAGCGATTCTTTGGGTATGTAACTAATTATGCGAGGGATGTGAGTGATGTAGATTGGATCTAACCCTCCTATATGACGGGGTGACATCGATATTCTTGATAGAGTGAGACCACGAAGTGCATGGCCATGCCCAAATGAGTCAATATGAGATATTGAGCTCATTTGATTAGAGTGAGTCTACTTGGAGTTCAAGACTTAGATTGTACCGAGGATGACACGGTCTATGCCTCGATTGGTCAATCTAGATGTCAAGGATAGAGGGACATTGTCACATATTGTGAGTCACAATTAGTAGTCACAAAGGTGATGTTGGAGCTCAACATTCTTGTAACTTAGGTAGCAATGATGTGTTGCTAGATACCGCTCATTGCTTATGTTCCTAAATCGGTTTAGGGACATTGCCAACGTTACAAGAACCTATAGGGTCACACACATAAGAGCAATTAGATGGAGATTAGGTTCATATGATGAACCATGAGGATTAGGTTCATGGGATGAACCAAATTGGATTAAGAGTAATCCAAATTAGACTAATTGAGTTAGACTCAAGTTGATTCAAGTGTTGAATGAGTCTAATTGAGATTTGATTCATCAAATCAATTTAAATTAATGAATAGAGATTCATTATATTAAATTGACTTGAGTCAAGTGGTTAGATTTGATCAACCATGGGAGATTAGAGGTCAAGTTTGACTTGACTTGAGAGGGAAGATGAAAGGTCAAGTTTGACTTGACCAAATGCCATGTCATGATGATGACTAGGCATGGCAGGCCAATGATGATGCTCCACATCATCATTGACTTGGTCAATTGGTGCCACATCATGAGGGAGACCAAGGGTCATGGGAGTTACATGCATGCATGTAACCCCCCTTCCATGAAGTGGCCGGCCACTTTGGGGTTATGGGTGGTGAATTCATTTGGTGAGTTACACTCTTAACTTCATCTTCTTCCTTGGAACTTTTTCTCTCAAGCTCTCCCTCTCCCATCCCTCTCTTTGGCCGAACCAACCAAGGAGTGCTAGCATACTCAAGGTTGAGTTTTCTCCACCTATTGCTTGTGTGGATACCATAGAGGAGTGTGCACTTGACACTCTCGAGTTCCGGCGAACTTTTGGACGAGCGGGATAAGCGAAGGGCGTCGCTACGAGGGTAACGTTCTAACCTCTTAGATCTAAGGTAGATCTAGGATTTTCTGTAAGCACATACATGCAATTATAATTTTATACTTCGCACGGATCCGTGGCCGGGGCTTCCGAGGTTTCCGCAACGCAAAAAGCGGTTTTTGCGGCTCGGAAAAACCCAACAGTGGTATCAGAGCCACGTGCGAAGCATGTATGTGTTTCGTTTTTGTAGTTTTTATATTAGATATAAAAATTACAGATTTATATGTTTCTGTAAATTTTCTTATTTTATAGAATTTTTGGGTATTTTTCTTGTAGAGTCAAAGCAACGAGTGTTGGGACACTCGTAGGCTTCAACCGTCGAGAAAAACTCTCCGAATCGGCGAGTTCTCGCTTTAGGTTTTTGGGACAGCGACTTAAGTCACTGTAAGATCATTGTAGGGACACTCGCGAAGTTTATTTTGCGAGTAGGGGCGCTGCCCCTATCCCCGAAAGGGGCCATGTCCCGCGATCGCGCCCGGAAACCGCTTAGCGGGACCGTTACGGAGAGTTGACTCATAAATTCGAAATAAATTAGGAAAAATTATAGAAATTTCTGTAAAAATACATAATTTAGAATTATGTATAATTCTGTGATTTTCATGGCCCAATGACCCCAATTTGATTGAATAAGTGTGTTGTAATTCATAATACGGCCTGCGTGCCGTTTTGTGGTTGTGCGTGTTGTATAGTGTATGCGACCTGCGCGTCGTACCTCTTATTTTGAAATTCTAGTTGTAATTAGTTTTAGACTCGAATGTAACTCGAGTTTCATATTTGTAATGTACAAAATGGAGCGGTGGAAAGTCCACTCGAAGACGAGATTACGAGAAGGGTGACGACGACACATGGCGGTCAAAGGAAGCGCTTGGAGAAGCCGCTAGCCTTAGGTTGACCATCCGATCTTCTCATTGGCTTGAGAAGATCGTAGTAGGGCCATGACTATATCACATTTAATGATATATATATATGTTGATATATATATATGTATATTTAATTGATTTTTCTTGTATGTATGTGATGCATGCTAGTAGAAAAATGTTTGTATGTATATGATGCATGCTAGGTTAATTTTCTTGTATGTATATGATGCATGCTAGAATAATTAATGTATGTATATGATGCATGCTAATATAAGATAATAAAGGCATAAATGCATATGAGATACACATTACGATTAGATTAGATCATAATCGAATCAACTCGAAAATGCCTACCGAGCCTTGATACCCATCACTACCTCGATCATTTGTTGTTGTTGAATCTGCCAAAGCAGAGCAACGCATATTATCTTGGTAGGGTGCGGAGGGACAATCTTGGTCCTGCCTATCACGACTCGGGTTAGAGTAAGCTCAATTAGATTGAGCAAAACTAGTTAACTCAATTGGATCGAGTAGAACTATAGGCATATTCCAATCGTTGAAAAGATAGGTTAAGATCGCATTTACACTAAATCTTGGGCGATTTAGCCAAAGCTAACTCAAGGTCTTTTGTAAATGTGGGTCTTAATCCTATAAACAAGAGTTGCATAGAGATGTAATCGGTAATGTATTACCCACCGATCGTACTAAGTCTTGGGCGATTTAGCCAAAGCTTAGTATGATGTGGATCTTGTCCCGCAAGAATTATAGCTAGTTTGTATGAATCTAGTAAAAGTGGTTTGACCACATCCATAACTCGATTCTACAAAATTCCTATAATTTAGTGGGAGCATCATTTGATTAAAGGCCTAATTAAATGATAAAAGGAATATGATATTAATTCTCTGCATTGTATGTTGTAGATAACTATGTCGATAAACACGAACACTCTCTCTCTGCGATCTGTCCTTGAGAAGGACAAGCTCAATGGAGCAAATTTCCTGGATCGCACAGAACCCGAGAATTGTTCTCACCCAAGAAAGGAAGTTGTACGCCCCCGAGCCCCATTCCGGAGGCACCTCCTGCCACTACCTCGTGAGATGACAAAGATGCTTACAAGAAGCATCAAGATGATGCATTAGATGTGTCATGTCTATTGCTCGCGACCATGAACTCTGAGCTTCAGAAGCAACATGAGTTCATGAATTCTTATGATATGGTTGGACATCTTCACAATCAGATCAAGGACAAGCTAGGCATGAGAGATATGAAGTCTCTAAGGCATACCTGGAAGATCTTAAGAAGAAGAGAAGTGAGACTTCTACTTCAGGTATAAATGTTATAGAAGTCAATCTATCTATTTCTTCATCATGGGTATTAGATACCGGATGTGCATCTCACATTTGTACCAATGTGCAAAGCGCCAGAAATAGCAGGCATTGACAAAGGGCGCAGGTGGACCTACGAGTAGGCAATGGAGCAAGGGTTGCTCATTCGAGGAACTTATGATCTATCTCTCGCCTCCGGGCTTGTATTAGAATTAGATGAATGTTGTTATGTGCCCGCTTTAACCAAGAACATCATTTCAGCTTTCTTGTTTGGACAAGAAAGGATTTTCATTTATAATAAAGAACAAATGTTGTTCAGTTTATTTAAATG
The DNA here is from genome assembly GCA_025175895.1 of Wurfbainia villosa. Classification (NCBI taxonomy): domain Eukaryota; kingdom Viridiplantae; phylum Streptophyta; class Magnoliopsida; order Zingiberales; family Zingiberaceae; genus Wurfbainia; species Wurfbainia villosa. The sequence continues at coordinate 20,453,815 of CM046008.1, read as the reverse complement.
ATATGTTCTATTGTAGTGCACCTCTAATGAACGGACTCTACTTTCTAGACTTAGAGAGCCCTATCTATAACATAAGTACCAAGAGGTTCAAGTCAAATGAGTTGAACCAAACTTATCTTTGGCATTGTCGCTTAGGTCACATAAATGAGAGTCGCTTATCTCACCCATAAGGATGGGTCGCTAGACTCATTTGATTTTGAATCATATGAGACATAGTCTTGCCTTTTAGGTAAGATGACCAAGACTCCTTTAGTGGACATAGAAAGAGCAATAGATTTGTTATGACTTATATGTAGTGATGTATGTGGTCCTTTCAATGTTGCTGCTAGAGGTGGTTACAGGTACTTCATTACATTTACTGATGACTTCAGTAGATATGGTTATGTGTATCTTATGACATAAATCAATCCTTTGAAAAGTTCAAAGAATTCAAGAATGAAGTACAAACCAAATTGGCAAGAGTATTAAGATACTGATCAGATCGAGGTGGTGAATACCTTAGCCATGAGTTTCATGACTATCTAGCCGAGTGTGGGATTCTATCCCAACTCACTCCTCCCGAAACACCACAAAGGAATGGTGTATCCGAAAGGAGGAATCAGTACCTATTAGATATGGTACGATCTATGATGAGTCACACAGATCTTCCTATATCCTTTGGGGATATGCTCGACACAAACAGCCTTTACCCTTAACCGTACCATCCAAGGTCAGTGGTAAAGACACCATATACGATATGGACAGGGAAAAATCCCAAGATGTCTTTTATGAGGATTTGGGGTTGTGAGGCTTACGTTCGACGTCAAGTCTCAGACAAACTGGGACCCAAATCCGATAGGTGCTATTTTGTTGGATATCCCAAGGATACAAAGGGATATTACTTCTACATTCCCAGTCAGCACAAAGTGTTTGTGGCAAAGACTGGGTTTTTCTAGAAAGGGATTTTGTTTCTAGAAAAACTAGTGGGAGTACCTTCGATCTTGAAGAAATTCAAGATAAGGACCATAGCACTGAGGCCTTGATGGAGGTTGAACAGGAACCACAAAGTGTTGTGGGTGATGAGGTTGTTGCACAAAGAGTTGTGGAACAACCACCTGTTCAAGTAGACCTACCTCTTCGCAGTCCGAGTAGGCACGTCGTCACCGAGATACTCATTTCTCTTGTCCGACCATGATGACGTTATGCTCATTGAGAATGAGCCTACCTCCTATCAGGAAGCTGTGATGAGCCCAGATTCTGAGAAATGGCTAGACGCCATGAGATCCGAGATGGAATCCATGTACACTAACCAAGTATGGACTTTGGTTGATCCACCTGAAGGGGTCAAACCCATTGGGTGTAAGTGGGTCTTTAGGAGAAAGACTGACATGGATGGACTTACGCATACCTATAAGGGCCGATTGGTGGCTAAAGGTTTCAAGCAAATTCATGGTATTGACTATGATGAAACCTTTTCTCCAGTGGCGATGTTTAAGTCCATTCGATCTTGCTTGCTATTGCAAAGATACCACGATTATGAGATCCGGCATGGATGTCAAAACCGTGTTTCGAATGGAAACTTACTCGAGGATGTGTACATGACACAACCCGAGGGTTTTGTAGATCCACAAAGATATCGAAGGTATGCAAGCTGCAAAGGTCCATTTATGGGCTAAAGCAAGCTTCTCAGAGCTGGAATCTTCGATTCGATGATGCGATCAAATAGTTTGGTTTCATCAAGAATGAAGATGAACCCTATGTCTACAAGAGGGTTAATGGGAACACAGTTGTGTTCCTTGTATTGTATGTGGATGACATACTACTCATTGGGAATGACATCCCTTCGCTACAGTCTGTGAAGACTTGGCTGGGGACGTGCTTCTCAATGAAGGACTTAGGTGAAGCAGCCTGTATTCTAGGCATCAAGATCTATAGAGATAGATCTAAGAGATTGCTTGGCCTAAGTCAGAGTACATACATTGACACGGTATTACTTCGGTTTACCATGCAGAATTCCAAGAAAGGACTTCTGCCGATGTCACATGGTGTGAGTCTTTCGAAGACTCAAAGTCCCTCTTCTAGAGAGGAGAGAGACCGCATGGATAAGATCCCTTACGCATCTGCTATAGGATCTATCATGTACGCCATGCTGTGTACTGCTCCGATGTCTCGTATGCTTTGAGCATGACGAGTAGATACACTGATCGGTGAGCGTCACTGGATAGCAGTCAAGAATATTCTTAAGTACTTAAGAAGGACTAAAGAATATTTCTTGATATTTGGAGGCGATGAGGAGCTAGCTGTAAAGGGTTACAGCGATGCCAGCTTCCAAACTGACCAGGATGATTACAGATCGCAGTCAGGGTTTGTGTTTTGCTTGAATGGTGGCGCTGTGAGCTGGAAGAGTTCGAAGCAGGACACAGTTGCTGATTCTACAACAGAGGCCGAGTATATCGCTGCATCTGAGGCAGCAAAGGAGGCAGTTTGGATCCGCAAGTTCATTACTGAGCTTGGGGTGGTTCCTAGCATTGCAGATCCTATAGAGCTCTATTGTGACAACAATGGAGCGATTACCTGAAACTAAGGAACCTCGCCACACCGGACCAAACACATACTACGGCGCTTCCATCTCATTCGAGAGATCATCGATAGAGGAGATGTGAAGATTTGCAGAGTACCCACAGAGGCTAACATCGCAGATCCCTTGACCAAGGCTTTGGCACAGAAAAAGCATGATGGTCACACTAGGTCATTGGGTATTAGATACTACGGTGATTGGCACTAGTGCTAATGGGAGATTGTTAGTGAAAGCCCTAGAGCCAATCATATGATGATTGTTGTATGGACTTTATTGTATCATATTCCTATTTATAAAGGCATGGTTATTATATTTACTTGTATTGGTGCCAAATAACTAAATATAATAATGTCCTTGAGTAGTAGGTTCTTATCTATATCAATCGATTGGTTGAATCGATAATGAGATGATATAGAGAACACTACTCTTAATCATTCCTAGTCGAGTATTAACATTCAGGGATAATGTTAATGCATAGAGACTAGCATGTAGGTCAACAAGATGACTTGATCTCACAAGTCATGGATATGAAATATCAAGTTGACACATGGGTATGCATTGGAGAATGTATACTGAATGACCCGCCATGAGAAAGTATCATGGATCGTTATATGAGTGTCATATACTTTCTCATGTGGCTATTAGTATGACTATTAGTCCTTAGACCTGAAGTCACCATGGTTCCCTACATAAGGAGTTGCATACTTTGGCTTTGTCAAACGTCACCCGTAAATGGGTGGACTATAAAGGCGATTACTGGGTATGTAACAAATTATGCGGAGGGATGTGAGTGATGTAGATGGGATCTATCCCTCCTATATGACGGGGGTGACATCGATATTCTTGATAGAGTGAGACCACGAAGTGCATGGCCATGCCCAAATGAGCTCAATATGAGATATTGAGCTCATTTGATTAGAGTGAGTCTACTTGGAGTTCAAGATTTAGATTGTACCGAGGATGACACGGTCTATGCCTCGATTGGTCAATCTAGATGTCAAGGATAGAGGGACATTGTCACATATTGTGAGAGTCACAATTAGTAGTCACAAAGGTGATGTTGGAGCTCAACATTCTTGTAACTTGGGTAGCAATGATGTGTTGCTAGATACCGCTCATTGCTTATGTTCCTAAATCGGTTTAGAGACATTGCCAATGCTACAAGAACCTATAGGGTCACACACATAAGAGCAATTAGATGGAGATTAGGTTCATATGATGAACAATGAGGATTAGGTTCATGGGATGAACCAAATTGGATTAAGAGTAATCCAAATTAGACTAATTGAGTTAGACTCAAGTTGATTCAAGTGTTGAATGAGTCTAATTGAGATTTGATTCATCAAATCAATTTAAATTAATGAATAGAGATTCATTATATTAAATTGACTTGAGTCAAGTGGTTAGATTTGATCAACCATGGGAGATTAGAGGTCAAGTTTGACTTGACTTGAGAGGGAAGATGAAAGGTCAAGTTTGACTTGACCAAATGCCATGTCATGATGATGACTAGGCATGGCCGGCCAATGATGATGCTCCACATCATCATTGACTTGGTCAATTGGTGCCACATCATGAGGGAGACCAAGGGTCATGGGAGTTACATGCATGCATGTAACCCCCCTTCCATGAAGTGGCCGGCCACTTTGGGGTTATGGGTGGTGAATTCATTTTGTGAGTTACACACTCTTAACTTCATCTTCTTCCTTGGAACTTTTTCTCTCAAGCTCTCCCTCTCCCATCCCTCTCTTTGGCTGAACCAACCAAGGAGTGCTAGCACACTCAAGGTTGAGTTTTCTCCACCTATTTCTTGTGTGGATACCATAGAGGAGTGTGCACTTGACACTCTCGAGTTCCGGCGAACTTTTGGACGAGCGGGATAAGCGAAGGGCGTCGCTACGAGGGTAACGTTCTAACCTCTTAGATCTAAGGTAGATCTAGGATTTTCTGTAAGCACATACATGCAATTATAATTTTATACTTCGCACGGATCCGTGGCCGGGGCTTCCGAGGTTTCCGCAACGCAAAAAGCAGTTTTTGCGGCTCAGAAAAACCCAACACTTTCTTGGCAGGTAAGATGACCAAGAGGCCTTTTAAGACTAAGGGGTATAGAGACAAAGATGTATTGGAATTGGTTTATTCTGATTTGTGCGGTCCTATGTCTATCCAGGCTAGAGGTGGCTTTGAATACTTTGTCTCTTTTATAGACGATTATTCAAGGTATGCATTCATTTACTTGATGCGCCGCAAGTCTGAATGCTTTGACAGGTTCAAAGAATTCAAGGCTGATGTGGAGAACCGTCAAGGTAAATGTATTAAGACACTACGATCTGATCGTGGTGGCGAGTACCTATTGGGAGAGTTTAGGAGTTACTTATCAGAGGTTGGGATTCAATCCCAATTGTCCGCACCTGGCACACCCCAGTAGAATGGTGTGGCAGAGCGAAGGAATAGGACTCTTATGGAGATGGTCAGATCGATGATGAGTTATTCTGAGTTACCTGATTTGTTCTAGGGGTTTGCTTTGGAAACGGCAGCACACATTCTGAACTTGGTTCCATCTAAGTCAGTACCTTCTACTCCCACAGAATTGTGGACTGGGCGAAAGCCTAGTCTAAGACATATTCGGATTTGGTGTAGTCCAGCACATGTGCTGAAGGGAGATGCTGGTAAGTTGGAATCTCGTACAAAAGTACGCTTGTTTGTTGGCTACCCTAAGGGAACGAAGGGTGGTTTGTTCTATAGTCCTAGAGATCTGAAGGTGATCGTGAGTACGAATGCCAGATTTCTAGAGGAGGACTATGTGATGAACCACAAGCCCACGAGTAGGATTGTTCTTGAGGAGTTGACAGGGGAAGTCAGGCTTGGTACCAGGTACAAGAGGAAATACCATAAGTCAGCACGCGTGTCTGAGCATACAGGAGGCACCTCGTCATAGTGGAAGGGTTGTTAGACAACCCGAGAGATTCATGTTCTTGGGAGAGTCTTCGGACTTAGTCCCTGGTAAACATGAACCTGATCCCTGGACATATGAAGAGGCACTCCAAGATAGAGATGCGGTATCTTGGCAAAGAGCGATGAATTCATAGATAGAATCTATGGATTCTAATCATGTCTGGGAGCTAGTAGAACCACCTGATGGTGTGAAAGACATTGGATGCAAGTGGATCTACAAGAGAAAGAGAGGAGTAGACGGGAAGGTTGAGACCTTCATAGCTAGGCTTGTTGCGAAAGGGTATACTCAGAAAGAGGGTATCGATTATGAGGAGACCTTTTCACCGGTAGCTATGCTTAAGTCTATCCGGATTCTCTTATCTATTGCTACTCATGAGGATTATGAGATTTGGCAGATGGATGTCAAGACAGCTTTCCTTAACGAAAGTCTTGAGGAAAACATCTATATGAAGCAACCAGAGGGATTCATTGCAAAGGGCAAAGAGCATCTTGTGTATAAGCTTAATCGGTCCATTTATGTATTGAAGCAAGCTTCTAGATCTTGGAACATCCGCTTTGATGAGGTAATCCAGTCATATGGATTTATTCAAAGTCCGGATGAGCCTTGTGTATACAAGAGATGTGATGGAAACGTAGTGGTATTTCTTGTACTATACGTAGATGACATTTTGTTAGTTGGTAACAATATCAGAGTGTTATCAGACGTAAGGATATGATTGTCCAAACAGTTTGATATGAAGGACTTAGGAGAAGTGGGACACATCCTTGGGATCAAGGTAATAAGGGATCGCAAGAAAAGGATGTTGTGCTTATCTCAAGCTTCATACATTGACACTATCCTTGATCGTTTTAGCATGCAGAACTCTAAGAAAGGTTTTCTACCTTTTAGGCATGGAGTACCTTTATCTAAAGAGATGTGTCCCAAAACATCAAAGGAGATAGAGGAGATGAAGGCAGTTCCTTATGCTTCGTCAGTAGGAAGCCTCATGTATGCTATGCTATGTACGAGACCAGATATTTGCTTTGCCGTGGGCATGGTTAGCAGATATCAGAGTAATCCTAGACAGGGACATTGGATTGCGGTAAAGCATATATTGAAGTACCTGAGAAGGACTAGGGATTATATGCTGATTTACCGGGCAGATCAACTAGTCCCTGTGGGTTACAGGGATTCTGATTTACAATCAGATAGGGATAACAGTAAGTCTACCTCGGGGTTTGTGTTTACTTTTGGAGGTGGAGTCATAGTATGGAGGAGTGTAAAGAAAAAATGCGAGGTGGACTCTACCATGGAAGCTGAGTATGTGGCAGCCTCTGAGGCAGCTAAGGAAGTTGTATGGCTCAGGAACTTCTTGATGGACTTGGATGTGATTTTTGGTTTGCCCAGAAATATCACAATTTATTGTGATAATAATGGTGTAGTTGCAAACTCGAAGGAACCACGAGCCCATAAGGTAAGTAAATTCATAGAGCGCAAGTACCACCTGATACGAGAAATCGTAAAGGAGGTAGAAGTAGCTGTCGCCAAGATTGCATCAGAGGATAACCTGGCATATCCATTCACTAAGACCCTTCCAGCGAAAGCGTTTGATAGGCATGTGGAGGACATGGGGATCAGATGTATGGCAGTATAATGACAGCATAGTCTTTTAGTATAAGTGGGATATTGTTGGAATGTATACTGAAAGCCTAGCTCTTTTGTATGAACATTTTTATTTTGACGAATCAGGTAACTCAGAATAACTCATCATCGATCTGACCATCTCCATAAGAGTCCTATTCCTTCGCTCCGCCACACCATTCTGCTGGGGTGTGCCAGGTGCGGACAATTGGGATTGAATCCCAGCCTCTGATAAGTAACTCCTAAACTCTCCCAAGAGGTACTCGCCACCACGATCAGATCGTAGTGTCTTGATACTTTTACCTTGACGGTTCTCCACATCAGCCTTGAATTCTTTGAACCTGTCAAAGCATTCAGACTTGCGGCGCATCAAGTAAATGTATTCATACCTTGAATAATCATCTATAAAAGAGACAAAGTATTCAAAGCCACCTCTAGCCTGGATAGACATAGGACCGCACAAATCAAAATGAACCAATTCAAATACATCTTTGGCTCTATACCCCTTAGCCTTAAAAGGCCTCTTGGTCATCTTACCTTCCAAGAAAGACTCGCAGGTTGGGAGATCTTCCACCACTAATGAACCCAAGGGTCCATCAGCTATCAACCTTTGAATTCTACTCAGGTTAATATGACCAAGTCTTAGGTGCCAAAGATATGTCTGGTTCATTTTCGAAAGTTCTTTTCTCTTATTAGACTTAGAAGATGAGTTATTTACTTCTATATGCATCGTGGGAGTTTTCGGTTCAAGAGTATACAAATTGCCAACCAATGTACCAGAACAGATAATCTCCCTATTCCTTTTTATAACAACTTTGTCATTAAAAGAAACAGAATATCCATCCAGAAACAATTTAGAAACTGAAATTAGATTCTTTCTAAAAGTAGGTACATAAAGACAATTTCTCAAAACCAAAACTTTATTCCTATCAAAAGATAAATAAATGTCTCCCACTGCAATAGCCGCCACCTTTGAAGCATTGCCCATGAAGACGGTAATCTCTCCCTCAGCTAGTCGTCGGGTTTCTTGGAACCCCTGCAAAGTATTGCAGACATGATCAGTGGCTCCTGTATCTACACACCAGGTACTGGTAGATAACACTGCTAAACATGTTTCAACAACTAAACAATTCCAACAATCTCCCACATAAACTAAAAGACTATGCTGTCATCACACTGCCATACATCTGATCCCCATGTCCTCCACATGCCTATCAAACGCTTTCGCTGGAAGGGCCTTAGTGAATGGATCCGCCAGGTTATCCTCTGATGCAATCTTGGTGACAGCTACTTCTCCTCGCTTTACGATCTCTCGTATCAGGTGGTACTTGCACTCTATGTGTTTACTCGCCTTATGGGCTCGTGGTTCCTTCGAGTTTGCAACTGCACCACTGTTATCACAATAAATTATGATAGTTCTGGGCAAACCAAGAATCACATCCAAGTCAATCAAGAAGTTCCTGAGCCATACAGCTTCCTTGGCTGCCTCAGAGGCTGCCAAATACTCAGCTTCCATGGTAGAGTCCGCCACACATTTTTGCTTGACACTCCTCCATACTATGGCTCCACCTCCAAAAGTAAACACAAACCTCGAGGTAGACTTACTGTTGTCCCTATCTGATTGGAAATCAGAATCTGTGTAACCCACAAGGACTAATTGATCTGCCCGGTAAACCAGCATATAATCCCTAGTCCTTCTTAGGTACTTCAATATATGCTTTACCGTAGTCCAATGTCCCTATCCAGGATTACTCTGATATCTGCTAACCATGCTCGCGACAAAGCAGATATCTGGTCTCGTACATGGCATAGCATACATGAGGCTTCCTACTGTCGAAGCATAAGGAAGCGCCTTCATCTCCTCTATCTCCTTTTATGTTTTGGGACACATCTCTTTAGATAAAGGTACTCCATGCCTAAAAGGTAGAAAACCTTTCTTGTAGTTCTGCATGCTAAAACGATCCAGGATAGTGTCAATGTATGAAGCTTGAGATAAGCACAACATCCTTTTCTTGCGATCCCTTATTACCTTGATCCCAAGGATGTGTCCCACTTCTCCCAAGTCCTTCATATCAAACTGTTTGGACAACCATACCCTTACATCTGATAACACTCTGATATTGTTTCCAACTAACAAAATGTCATCTACATATAGTACAAGAAATACCACTACGTTTCCATCACATCTCTTATATACACAAGGCTCATCCGAACTTTGAATAAATCCATATGACTGGATTACCTCATCAAAGCAGATGTTCCAAGATCTAGAAGCTTTCTTCAATCCATAAATGGACCGATTAAACTTACATACAAGATGCTCTTTGCCCTTTGCAATGAATCTCTCTGGTTGCTTCATATAGATGTTTTCCTCAAGACTTCCATTAAGGAAAGCTATCTTGACATCCATCTGCCAAATCTCATAATCCTCATGAGCAGCAATAGATAAGAGAATCCGGATAGACTTAAGAATAGCTACCGGCGAAAAGGACTCCTTATAATCGATACCCTCTTTCTGAGTATACCCTTTCGCAACAAGCCTAGCTTTGAAGGTCTCAACCATCGCGTCTACTCCTCTCTTTCTCTTGTAGATCCACTTGCATCCAATGGCTTTCACACCATCGGGTGGTTCTACTAGCTCCCAGACATGATTAGAATCCATAGATTCTATCTCTGAATTCATCGCTCTTTGCCAAGATATCGCATCTCTATCTTGGAGTGCCTCGTCATATGTCCAGGGATCAGGTTCATGTTTACCAGGGACTAAGTCCGAAGACTCTCCCAAGAACATGAATCTCTCTAGTTGTCTAACAACCCTCCCACTATGACGAGGTGCCTCCTGTGTATGCTCAGTGACCCGTGGTGCAGTGACTTGTGGTATTTCCTCTTGTACCGGTGGTACTGAAGTCGGGACTTCCCCTGTCAACTCCTCAAGAACAATCCTACTCGTGGGCTTGTGGTTCATCACATAGTCCTCCTCTAGAAATCTGGCATTCGTACTCACGATCACCTTCTGATCTCTAGGACTATAGAACAAACCACCCTTCATTCCCTTAGGGTATCCAACAAACAAGCATACTTCTGTACGAGATTCCAACTTACCAGCATCTCCCTTCAGCACATGTGCTGGACTACCCCAAATTCGAATATGTCTTAGACTAGCCTTTCACCCAGTCCACAATTCTGTGAGAGTAGAGGGTACTGACTTAGATGGAACCAAGTTCAGAATGTGTGCTGTCGTTTCCAGAGCAAACCCCCAGAATGAATCAGGTAACTCAGAATAACTCATCATTGATCTGACCATCTCCATAAGAGTCCTATTCCTTCGCTCCGCCACACCATTCTGCTGGGGTGTGCCAGGTGCGGACAATTGGGATTGAATCCCAGCCTCTGATAAGTAACTCCTAAACTCTCCCAAGAGGTACTCGCCACCACGATCAGATCGTAGTGTCTTGATACTTTTACCTTGACGGTTCTCCACATTAGCCTTGAATTCTTTGAACCTGTCAAAGCATTCAGACTTGCGGTGCATCAAGTAAATGTATCCATACCTTGAATAATCGTCTATAAAAGAGACAAAGTATTCAAAGCCACCTCTAGCCTGGATAGACATAGGATCGCACAAATCAGAATGAACCAATTCCAATACATCTTTGGCTCTATACCCCTTAGCCTTAAAAGACCTCTTGGTCATCTTACCTTCCAAGCAAGACTCGCAGGTTGGGAGATCTTCCTCCACTAATAAACCCAAGGGTCCATCAGCTATCAACCTTTGAATTCTACTCAGGTTAATATGACCAAGTCTTAGGTGCCAAAGATATGTCTGGTTCATTTTTGAAGGTTCTTTTCTCTTATTAGACTTAGAAGATGAGTTATTCACTTCTATATGCATCGTGGGAGTTTTCGGTTCAAGAGTGTACAAATTGCCAACCAATGTACCAGAACAGATAATCTCCCTATTCCTTTTTATAACAACTTTGTCATTAAAAGAAACAGAATATCCATCCAGAAACAATTTAGAAACTGAAATTAGATTCTTTCTAAAAGTAGGTACATAAAGACAATTTCTCAAAACCAAAACTTTATTCCTATCAAAAGATAAATAAACGTCTCCCACTGCAATAGCCGCCACCTTTGAAGCATTGCCCATGAAGACGGTAATCTCTCCCTCAGCTAGTCGTCGGGTTTCCTGGATCCTCTGTAAAGTATTGCAGACATGATCAGTGGCTCCTGTATCTACACACCAGGTACTGGTAGATAACACCGCTAACCATGTTTCAATGACTAGACCAAAGGATATACCTTTGTTTTGTTTCGGACTGGGACAGTCCTTCTTCCAATGTCCATCCTACTTGTAAGTGAAGTACTTGCCTTTCGGCTTCTTCACTCCTCCTTGAGATCCTCCCACCACCTTTGCTCCACCTTGTTTCTCCTTCTTCTTGCCTTTCGGCTTAGAAGTAGAAACCTTTTTGAGAAACCATGGCTTGAGGACACTCTTTAACAGTTAAGACAATATCAGGATTCCTTTTCCAATCATCATAATTATGTATAGTAAGTTTATTTTCCTTTAGTATCATAGTAAGTGGACTGAAAGTCATTTTTGAAAATCCTAAGAATCACATTGATCATTACTGTAGATTTCAAAAAATTATTGATTCCTCAAACAATAAAATTTTGAAATCAACCAACACCTCAAAACACCGAGAATATCGCATGCCACGATAGTGTGGACGTATACGAATTCTACATTTGTAAGAGGAGGTTTAACCCATTAATTTTATTATCTTGTCAACCTTACTTTTTGACAAATAAAATTAATAGTTGGTTCCTCTTTGTCCCTACAAATAAAAGTAGTGACTCCGATGGGGAGGATACTTTTTATTTGCATCTAAGTGTACACCATTACACGATACTAAGGGAATTATCTCGGATTATGTGCCTTACCGATGGGGAAGTACACATGCTCCTAAATAATTTCCTATAACCATTATTTGACCTAGTGATCCGCAGACAAACTCATCCTATGGGGAGGAAGGCACTCAGAGCTGATGCGCAAGTTTGTTGCATCACACGTCAAATTGTAATGGAGGTCACGGGAATTAATTAAAATGTCCCTCTCCCACTTAGTAAATTGTCAGTGAGGAATTTTCAAGCACACACAACATGCATATAAAACAAATCAGCAATAAATATGGAAAAAAAGAATTTTCCCAACTATTATGACATTGTTCTCCAATATACGTCCCGTCGTGTCGCCACCTTGTCCGCTCCACCTTTTCCCGTGCGCAAGTCACCAAAGAGATCCGAGCCAAGATAAACTATTTTAATTTACATCCATCGATCCTATACTCCACGAAGGAGTGTACAAATAATCTAGATCGAAAGTAAACTAAAATAAGTCGCTAAACAATGTCATATTTAATTACAAAAATTAAATACCAATTTAGCCTCGTCAACCCCGAGGATTCAAATAATATACAATCACACACACATGCAATCACATACACACATATATAACCATAATAGTTGGATCTTATGCCTGCAACCAAAAAGTTATCCTACGCACATCCTACTATCATCCGGCATATACAATATATGATAAGTGCATGAAAGTAATCAGAAACACACAAAAGCCAGAAGAAATTGGCTCTGATACCAATTTAATGGAATTGCTCGGAGGCTCGTTGGCTCCCATGTCCCCAGATTAAAATTTCACTAATGAAAACTAATCCGGATGGGATGAGTTTCCTAAGCTCAACTAATTCGTCGTCGTGCTAACGACTTGAGCGATCGCTTGAACAAACTATTTGTTCAAGCAACCAAACTCTTCTAGTCGGTTAGCCGCGGAAGAGACGACGGACGGATCGCCGGTTTTTGTGTTTATCTTCGGGGTCCATGATTATACAAATACATATGGATGTAGACATGTATAATCAACACATACAAACATATTAATAAGAACATACAAAGATCAATAATAAAACTTGTAAAACTTTTATACCTCTCGATCTTCTATCGTATGTCCTAACCTCCTTGTAGACTTCATGTGGGCGAAGATCCTCCACAAGTTGAAGCTTCCTAGATCTTCTTCAATCAAAAGAAAGAAGAACTCTCCTTCCCTTCTTGCTTGAGCCAACCACCAAGCCACAAAAGCTTGATGCCGCCGGCCCCAAGAATAGAGAGAACAAGATGGCCAACCAAGGAACCGAACAAGGGAACAATCCCTAGCTCCTTTGTGCCGCCAGCCAAGAGGAAAAGAAGAGGAGAAGAGGAATAGGTTGAGCGCCGACCAAGGTAGAGGGAAAAGAGATAGGAGCCAGCAACACCTTAGGAAGAAGAAGAGCACCTCTCCTATAGTTGCCGCCCACCTTACCTTCCAAACCCTAGCCGCCCAACCAAACCCTAATCTCCTTAGGGTTTCCTCCTTAGGGTTTCTTGCCGCCCAAGCTTATGATAGGCAAAACCCTAATCTCCAAAACCAACCAACAACTTCTTGCCGCCCACCTTAAGCACCCTTTTATAGAGTTGGGCTTAAGCCTTGTTTTAATCTCCACCGTCGGTTCTAGGGTTTTAATCTCAACCGTCGGTTCTAGAGATTTAATCTCAACCGTCAGATCTAGAGATTTAATCTCAACTGTCGGATCTAGAGATTTAATCTCCACCATCGGATCTAGGGATTTAATCTCAACCGTCGGATCTAGAGATTTAATCTCAACCGTCGGATCTAGAGATTTAATCTCCACCGTCGGATCTAGAGTTTTGTTTTCCATCATTGGATCTAGGCTTCATGAGGATTATATTAGGCTACGATAGGGACCATGAGGAGGAGTTGGATCTTGGCCACCCGATGGATCGGAACCACACAAACTTGATCCATCAATGATGTTCCATTCCACTAGAGGATCATCATTGAATTACCTCACCAACCCCCATAAATTAATATGGGCTCCATACATTATTTGTACATCCATCTCCCAGTGTTTAAGATATCGAATGTCCATCAATTAATTGATTTACTGACCATCAATCAATTAACATCTAACTCCTCGAGTAGTACCACTCAACCTTATCATCATGTTGACTAAGTCAACCTGCAGAGTTTACATGATGAACCTTATGAGCTCCTCAAGGGGACATCATCAACCTAATATATAGAACACAGTTTCCTCCTATAATCAACGGCACACCATGTAAATAATATCATTTCCAAACTTACCGGGCATATTGATTTAATCCATATAAATCTCACCTTTTGGTAAATCAAAGAAATAAATACTAAGTACATGTGCCCGTTATTATATCGGGATTAAGAGCATGTACAACATAATATCCGAGGTCCGATTCAATTATGTAGTCAGTAATAAATTGAATCACCTCTATGTCGGTCCTGCTCAATACACCTAAGTGTACTAGTGTAACTCTATGTTCAAGACAAAACAATACCAAGCTACACTACAACCATGCCAATGGTTTGTCCAAAACCATCTTGGTTGTGAGCCTCTACTTATATTCTACAAGGGACTGATAACATGATCTTCTGTGCCACACCAAGTACCATGTTATCTACAATGTAAAGTATTAGACAATATGCACACGTATAGTAAATATAAAGTGCAATCAATGATCATGTGATTCTTATTTCAAAATAAAAATGTTCATACAAAAGAGCTAGACTTTCAGTATACATTCCAACAGAGATTGTTAGTGCAGTGGCACCAGATAATCAAACCTAGGTTTTGATTATGGAAAAGATTCAAAGTTAAGCTCTTATTATTATCTCAAGATCTATGTTAAGTGTGTAGGAATTGTTTAAGCTAAGTTGAAGGTCAGTGACACCCGGAGAATCTCGGGACGAGAAACCGTGGTGGTCGGGCGACGCCAGGAGAACCTCGTGGAGTCGAGGAACCTAGGTGGAAAATTGAAAGCTAAGAGACGAGTCAGAAGGACCGGAGGTAAGCACGAGTACAGAGTAATGGTGAGGTTGTGTCTTTTGTACGGGGACGAACTTAGGCGGCGATTCGACTAAGACTTCCCGGGAAAGGTCTAGGTCTAGATCAGACGATAAGAAACCGTCAAAGTATCCATTACTTGTATTTCTATGCTAACTCTTTATTGCAGGGAAGTAACCAAGCTGACAGTCGACTGCTGGCTATTAGCAGTTGATTCTTGCTAGCATCAGTCGACTGATGTGTTGGGTTTCCCCGGCATCGCGATGAGTGTGTGTTCGAACATGTTTCGTAAACATGTGCATAGCGGAAGAATTAAAAGCAATAAATCTAATTTATTATAACACACACACCACACGCATGCAAGATACAATAT
The DNA here is from genome assembly GCA_025175895.1 of Wurfbainia villosa. Classification (NCBI taxonomy): domain Eukaryota; kingdom Viridiplantae; phylum Streptophyta; class Magnoliopsida; order Zingiberales; family Zingiberaceae; genus Wurfbainia; species Wurfbainia villosa. The sequence goes on along the minus strand of CM046008.1, from coordinate 20,438,360 downwards.
GTGTAGACATAATTGCAATTTCAAATTTTACAAAAAAAAAGAAATTACGCTAGTTATACCTGATGTATCACGTGCAGCGGGAATGACATCAACCGGAGCAACTCACGTTAGAATTGCCTCTATCCGTATCCATGCCGAGTACCGTCGAGATAGCTTCACCAAGCTATGAGTCTCGTCTTCGTAGGAGTCACTAGCCTCGTGTCGAAGACGATGTGATCGAGAGGAGATCACAATCAAAATCAAAATTCGGATTTGAAAACGAGTCCCCAAAAACTCACTTCTCCGAAGAGGTGTTTGTCAACCTCTTGACGAATCCTTGGTCCTTCACCTATGAGGATCACCGGAGATCCAATCCCCGGCAAGGAAGTCACTGTCGAAGCTCCAAATGCCGTCCAAACGACACTCTGACAAGAAGGAAACAAGCTGTCCAAAAACTAGACAGTTTGGTGGAGGACTTGGCGCTGGCCAAAGGAGGTGGTCGACTGATCCTTAGTCATCGAAGCCAAGGTGGGTTGTCGGAGGGTCATCGGAGAGGAGGCCGGCAGCAGCTGGAGGCCGGTGGCACAAAGGTGGACGGCGACACAAGCTGGGTGTGGATCCTCTTGGGCAACGCAAGGAGAAGAGAGGGAGAGGAGAGGAAGAGAAGTTTTCAAAAACAAAACTTAGAGCTCTCCAAACCTCTAACCGCGCTTTTATAGAGCACGCATTTCTTAATCATCAAGAAACCTTCCCCTTAGAGTTATTGGTTCATAACCAAAACCCGTTAACCCGCTCCAATAACTTAAGTTAAAATAAATCGAACCAAGTTGGTCTATTTTAAGTTAAAACGAACCGAACCAACTTTGGTTCATTCGTTTAAAACAAACCAAACCACTTTGGTTTATTTTCCACCATTGGATTAGAACCAAATCAACTTGGTTCATCCATCATGTCTTTATAAGACTCGACCCATCCATGCTTCCGTTGCGACTGAAACGATTTCATGCTCGCTCCTTGTTTGGTCCAGCCAAACCTAGTTTCTCTGGATATGAGAATCTCATTCTCAATCTCGTTTTAAATCTTTCGGATTACGCTCGTTATGCGTGTGACCAAATAGGTTCCCGGTTTATGTTGGTCATCTATAATTAACTATTAATTATAGAACGATCATGAGTGGCACCTAGTAGTACATCTGTTAGTTATAGCCCTAAGAACCAATCATGTGATGGTTGAATAGGGAACATTTTGTATCATATTCTATAAAGGCAAAGGATTGGTTATTATATTTAAGTCTTGCTTGTGCCAGCTAAATTAAATATAGTAATGCCCTAGAAAAGTAGGTTCTTATCTACAGCACATCAATTGGCAGAATTGATTATGAGAGGCTGTAGAGAACACTTTCTAAATGTTCCTAGTCAAGTATTAATATGCAAGGGCAATATTAATACATAAAGACTAGCATGTAGGTCAATTGATGACTTGATCTCACAAGTCATGGATATATGATATCGAGTTGACACATGGGTATATATTAGAGAATATATACTAAACTGACCCGCCATGAGAAAGTTTCATGGATCGTTATATGAGTGTCATAAACTTTCTCATGTGACTATTGGTATGAATAGTCCTCAGACCTGAAGTCACTACGGTTCCCTACATAAGGAGTTATGTACTTTGGTATCGTCAAACGTCACCCGTAGCAGGTGGACCATAAAGCGATTACGGGTATATATCAAATTATGAGGAGTTATGTGAGTGATTTATATGGGATATATACCTCTCATATGACGAGAGTGATATAGGTTGGCCCCTTGATTGATTAGAACTACTAAAGCATGGCCATGCTCGAATGAGTCAATATGAGATATTGAGCTCATTTGTTTGAGTTAGTTTACTCAGGATCAAGAAACACATAGATTGATCGAGGATGACACGGTCTATGCCTCATTGATCAATCGATATCAAGGATAGAAGGACACGGTCATATATTATAGTAGTCACGGAAGGTTAGTCGGATCTTGACTTATCTCAGTAACTTGGTAGCAATGATGTATTGCTAGATGCTCATTGCTTGTGTATCTAAAAGAGTTTAGGTCCACGCCAACATTATGAGAGCCTATAGGGTCACACACAAAGAGCATGATAATTAGAGGAATTAGAGTATTCTAGTTTGACTAGAATAATTTGGGAATAAGCTTAAGTACAAAATGGTTTTGGACTTTAAGCTTAATGAGAATTTTAGCTAATTGATTTAATGAGATTAATTCAATATGTTACCTTATTGATTTAATAAGATTAATTCAATATGATAACATAAGCTTAATTGAATTAATAAGATTAATTCAACATGCATGAAAGCCACATAAGAATGCACATAAGCATGCCACCTAAGCATCCACCTAAGCATCCACCTAAGCTAGATGAGGTGGAAGAAGACAAATTGGTTTTGTCTCCTTAAGTGGCCTACCAAACAAGGATATGTCTCAATGCAATGGATTGCATTGAATGTGGAGGTGAAAGGGTTTTTCCAACCCTATAAAAGACACCCTATGGCCGCCAAAAAAAGGATTGGCTTTGTTGTTGGTGGAAGCTTTGGTTGTGTTGTTGTGGTTGTGAGAGAGCTTGGTGGAAGCTTTGGTTGTGTGGGTTTGTGAGTGTAGGCTAGCAAGAAGAGGAGTCTTCTTCTTCCTTTCTCCTTTTCCCTCTCTTCCTCTCCTTTAGGGACTTCTCTAGCAAGAAGTAAAGGAGAGCTCCTCTAGTTTTTCTTTTGTGAGACAAGAGCTTGCTCGTGTGGATACATATAGAGGCACGGACATTTGAACGTGCTAAAAGATCCAACACATCCAAGGAAAAGCGGGATTGCAAAGGGCACGCAACAAAGGTAATCCTCTCCTATAAGATAGGTTTGGTTTAGAGAAATTTATTTTATACGAGTTTGCTTTCGCATGGATCACTTGGAAGGGATCCTATTTTCCGTTGCGCATATGCCATTTGGCATACGAGATTTCCCTACAGTGGTATCAGAGCCACTTGCGAAAGATCGTATAAAAATAGGTTTTCTCTATTTTATATGTGATATAGAAGTAGGATAAATTTTATTATGAGTTGATAATTGCATTAGCAAATTTTCAAACATAATAAAATATCCAATGTCTTTTAAAAGTTAAAATGACATGGTGCATGGTTATGGCCTAGTCCCAAAAGTTTGTGATTGTGTGTTGTAATTCTTAATACGGCCTGCGTGTCGTGCCTTTCTCCTAATATTCTTGTTGTAAAATTAGTTTTAGACTCGAATGTAACTCGAGTATTTCTCCTTTTGTAATGTACAAAACAAGGATGGAGGGTCCATTGGAAGATGAGGTTACAAGGAGGAAGTCAACACACAAGACAACCAAAAGGAAGCACTTAGGAGAAGATGCTATCCCTAGGTTGACCAATCAATCTTTTCATTGGCTTGAGAAGATTGTAGAATAAGGGCCATAACCATGACACGTTAGTTTAATATGTATGTGATGCATGTTAGTTTAGCTTGTATGTGATGCATGATTAGTTTAGCTTATATGTGATGTATGCTAATATGTATATGATACATGTTTATTTCTTAATAAGTCTAAACGATATGCCTACCAAAGTTGGTACTCACTACTTCCTCGATCATTTGTTATTGGGTTTGCCCAAAGCAATGCATTTTATCTTGGAGGGGTGCGAGTGGACAATCGTGATGTCCCGCTATCAGTCTTGGTTAAGACTTAATTAAGTGTTTTCTTAATTGGTTAAGAAAGTAGAGGCATATATTAGCTTTGAACATAAGTGTTAACATTAGTTTTGTGTGATTTTCGAACATCAGCTTTGTCTTAGAAGTGGTCGGTGCTCCGATATCCAAGAAGGCCCCTCGCCACACCGAAGCCGTTTAGGAATAAACACTAAACTAATCTAAAACTTAACCAAAGCTATTAAAGAGTTACATCAGATGTAATTGGCAAAAGATTGCCTACCTAATTATACTACGCCTTGGGCGATTAGCCAAAGCTAACTCAAGATGAATTATGATGTGGATCTTTATCCCATATAAATTTATAGCTAAATAGTAGCTATGAGAATTTAGTGAGCCTCATTTAATTAAAGGCCTAATTAAATGATTTAGGTATGATACTTAACTTTGCATTTTAATGTTGTAGATCACCATGTCATCTAACACGACACACCCTCAACTTGCGATGTCCTTGAGAAGGAAAGCTCAATGGAGCAAACTTTCTTGATCGGTATAGGAACTTGAGGATTATCCTCAAGCAAGAACGCAAACTATATGTCCTAGAGCAGCTACCCACTGAAATACCCGCCTACGGCCACTGTGTCTTTGAAAAGGATGCTTATAAGAAGCATCAAGATGACACATTAGATGTGTCATGCCTTATGCTTGCCACCATGAACTCGAGCTTGAGCAACATGAGAACATGGATGCCTATGATATGGTTGAGCATTTGAAACAACTATATCAAGGACAAGCTAGACGAGCGTTTTGAAGTGTCTAAGGCTCTTTTTGCATGCAAGATGCAAGAAGGAACACTGTAGGAACTCACGTACTCAAAATGATTGGGTACGCGTTGAGAACCTGAAAGACTAGGTTTTCCACGAGCCAAGAATTGGCAATCGATGTTATCCCGCAATCGCTGAAGAATACAATCAATTCGTCATGAATTATAACATGAATGAAATTGATAAACCTTTGCCTGAGATTCTCAGCATGTTAAGAACTGCTGAACCAAATCTCAAGAAGAAAGTTAGTAATGTACTAATGGTCAAGAAGGACAAAGGTAAGCGCAAAGGCAAGGGTAAGACCCAAGCCAAAGGCAAGGCCAATTCATCCACTTCAAAGGGTAAAGGTAAAGTACCTAAGGAGGGGTGCTTCCATTGGTGAGATGGACCTTTGGAAGCGGGCAAAGTCTACCTTGAGGAAGTAAAGAACAAGAGAAGTACTTCGTTTCAGTTACGTATTGCTTATAGAGGTTAATCTATCTATTTCTTCTACATGGGTATTAGATACCGGATGTGCATCTCACATTTGTACTAATGTGCAGGGACTGAGAAATAGTAGAATAGTGGCAAAGGGCGAAGTGGACCTACGAGTAGGCAATGGCGCAAAAGTTGCTGCTGTAGCTGTAGGAACATATTCTTTGTCTTTGCCCACTGGGCTTATCTTAGAACTAGAGGAGTGCTTTTATGTACCTGCATTGACAAAGAACATAATTACGTATCTTGTTTAGACAAGAAAAACTTTTCTTTTATAATAAAGGACAAATGTTGTTCCATTTATTTAAATGAAATGTTCTATTGTAATGCACCACTTATGAATGGTCTCTATGTTCTAGATTTAGAAAACCCAATTTATAACGTAAATACCAAAATGGTTCAAATCGAATGATTTGAACCGGACATATCTCGCATCGCCTAGGTCACATAAATGAAAACGCATATCCCAACTCCATAAAGATGGATTATTGGACTCATTTGATTTTGAATCATATGAGGTATGCAAGTCTTGTCTTTTAGGAAAGATGACTAAAACTCCATTTAGTGGACATGGCGAGAAAGCGACGGATTTGTTAGGACTCATACATGCGATGTATGTGGCCCTTTCAATGTCGAAGCAGAGGAGGCTATAAGTACTTTATTACTTTCAGCGATGATATGAGTAGATTTGGCTACTTATATTTGATGAGACATAAGTCGAATCCTTTGAAAAGTTCAAAGAATTCAAGAATGAAGTACAAAACCAACTTGGTAGCGTATTAAGCTACTTGATCGGATCGAGGTGGTGAATACCTTAGTCAAGAGTTTCGTGATCACTGGTGAGTGTGGGATAATATCCCAACTCACTCCACGGAACACCACAATGGAATGGTGTATCCGAGAGGAGAAATCGTACTCTATTAGATATGAATGTACGATCAATGATGAGCCGATGATCTACCTACTTCCTTTTGGGGTTTAGCTCTAGAGGCAGTAGCTTTCACACTTAATCGCGTTCCATCAAAAGCCGTAGAAAAGACACCATATCGATATGGACCGGAAGAGTCCCAAAATGTCTTTTATAAAGATTTGGGGTTGTGAAGCTTACGTTAGGCGTCAAGTCTCGGATAAACTAGGACCCAAATCGGATAAGTGTTATTTTGTAGGATATCCCAAGGAAACTAAGGGATATTACTTTTACAATCCCACACTTGGCAAGTGTTTGTTTGAAATGCTGTCTTTCTAGAAAGAGAATTTATTTCTAGAAATACTAGTGGGAGTAAAATTCATCTTGAAGAAGTTCAAGATGATGATAACACTAAGGCTTCGATGGAAAATGAACAGGCACCACAAAGTGTTGTGGATGACGAATTTGTTGCCCAAAGAGTTGTGGAGCAAACACCTGTTCAAGTAGACCAACCTCTTCGTAGATCTAATAGGATCCGTCGTCAACCCGAGAGATATTCTTTTCTCTTGACTGACAACGGTGATGTATTGTCGATCTTGGCGAGCCTACATCCTATCAAGAAGCTATGATGAGCCCAGATTAGAGAAATGGCTAGAGGCCATGAGATCGAAATGGAATCCATGTACACTAACCAAGTATGGACTTTGGTTGATCCACCTGAAGGGGTAAAACCCATTGGGTGTAAGTGGGTCTTTAAAGTAAAGACTGACATGGATGGTAATAAGCATACCTATAAAGGTAGATTGGTGGCTAAATGATTCAAACAAATTCATGGTATTGACTATGAAGAAACCTTTTCACCAGTTGCGATGCTTAAATCCATTCGGATCATACTTGCTATTATGACCTACCATGATTATGAGATCTGGCGGATGGATGTCAAAACCGCTTTTTCAATGGAAAGCTACTCGAGATGTGTACATGACACAACGAGGGTTTTGAAGATCCAAAGCATCTGGAAAGGTATGCAAAGGTCCATTTATGGACTAAAGCAAGCCTCTCGAAGTTGGAATCTTCGATTCGATGATGCAATCAAAGAGTTTGGTTTCATCAAGAATGAAGATGAGCCTTGTGTCTACAAGAGAAATAGTGGGGAACCTTGATTGTATTTCTTGTCTTGTATGTAGATGACATACTTCTCATCGGAAATGATATTCCCTCACTCGATCTGTGAAGATATGGTTAGAGAATTGTTTCTCGATGAAAGACTTAGGTGAAGCTGCCTATATTCTAGGCATCAAGATCTATAGAGATAGATCTAGAAGATTACTTGGCCTAAGTCAGAGTACATACATTGATAAAGTGCTAGATCGTTTTGCTATGCAAAATTCTAAGAAAGGGTTTCGCTTTATCACATGGTGTGAGTCTTTCGAAGACTCAATGTCCCTCTTCTAAGGAGGAGAGAGATCGCATGGATAAGATCCCTTATGCATTAGCTATAGGGTCTATCATGTACGCCATGCTTTGTACTCGTCCTGACGTCTCGTATGCTTTGAGCATGACGAGTAGATACCATTCAGATCCAGGTGAAAGTCACTGGATAGCAGTCAAAAATATTCTTAAGTACTTACGAAGAACGAAAGAATATTTCCTGATATTTGGAGGCAATGAGGAGCTAACTGTAAAGGGTTACAGTGATGCAAGCTTCCAAACAGACAAGGATGACTATAGATCGCAATCGGGGTACGTGTTTTGCCTGAATGGTGGAGCTGTAAGCTGGAAGAGTTCAGAAACAGCGATTCGATTCTACAATGAAGCCGAGTATATTGCAAAGATCGATGCAAAGAGGAGGTCTTTGGCTCCGCAAGTTCATCAGTGAACTTGGGGTAGTTCCTAGCATTGCAGATCCAATAGACCTCTATTGTGACAACAATGGGGCTATTGCACAGGCTAAGGAACCTCGATCACATCAGCGGACCAAACACATACTACAGCGCTTCCATCTCATTCGAGAGATCATCGATAGAGGAGATGTGAGGATATGCAGTATGCAAACGAAGCTAACATCAGATCCATTGACCAAGGCTTTGTACGAGAGGAAGCATGATGGTCACACTAGGTCACTAGGTATTAGATATCATAGTGATTGGTACTAGTGCTAGTGGGAGATTGTTAGTTATAGCCCTAAGAACCAATCATGTGATGGTTGAATAGGGAACATTTTGTATCATATTCTATAAAGGCAAAGGATTGGTTATTATATTTAAGTCTTGCTTGCTAGCTAAATTAAATATAGTAATGCCCTAGAAAAGTAGGTTCTTATCTACAAAGACATCAATTGGCGAGAATTGATTATGAGAGGTCAGAGAGAACACTTTCCTAAATGTTCCTAGTCAAGTATTAATATGCAAGGGCAATATTAATACATAAAGACTAGCATGTAGGTCAATTGATGACTTGATCTCACAAGTCATGGATATATGATATCGAGTTGACACATGGGTATATATTAGAGAATATATACTGAACTGACCCGCCATGAGAAAGTTTCATGGATCGTTATATGAGTGTCATAAACTTTCTCATGTGACTATTGGTATGAATAGTCCTCAGACCTGAAGTCACTACGGTTTCCTACATAAGGAGTTATGTACTTTGGTATCGTCAAACGTCACCCGTAACAGGGTGGACCATAAAGGCGATTACTGGGTATATAACAAATTATGCGGAGGGATGTGAGTGATGTAGATGGGATCTATCCCTCTCATATGACGAGAGTGATATCGATGGGCCCCTTGATTGAGTAGAACTACTAAAACGCATGGCCATGCTCGAATGAGTCAATATGAGATATTGAGCTCATTTGTTTGAGTTAGTTTACTCAGGGATCAAGAAACACATAGATTGATCGAGGATGACACGGTCTATGCCTCATTGATCAACTGATATCAAGGATAGAAGGACACGGTCATATATTATAGTAGTCACGGAAAGGTTAGTCGGATCTTGACTTATCTCGTAACTTGGGTAGCAATGATGTATTGCTAGATGCCGCTCATTGCTTGTGTATCTAAAAGAGTTTAGGTCCACTGCCAACATTATGAGAGCCTATAGGGTCACACACAAAGAGCATGATAATTAGAGGAATTAGAGTATTCTAGTTTGACTAGAATAATTTGGGAATAAGCTTAAGTACAAAATGGTTTTTGGACTTTAAGCTTAATGAGAATTTTAGCTAATTGATTTAATGAGATTAATTCAATATGTTACCTTATTGATTTAATAAGATTAATTCAATATGATAACATAAGCTTAATTGAATTAATAAGATTAATTCAACATGCATGAAAGCCACATAAGAATGCCACATAAGCATGCCACCTAAGCATCCACCTAAGCATCCACCTAAGCTAGATGAGGTGGAAGAAGACAAATTGGTTTTTGTCTCCTTAAGTGGCCGGCCAAACAAGGATATGTCTCAATGCAATGGATTGCATTGAATGTGTGGAGGTGAAAGGGTTTTTCCAACCCTATAAAAGACACCCTAAGTGGCCGGCCAAAAAAAAAGGATTGGCTTTGTTGTTGGTGGAAGCTTTGGTTGTGTTGTTGTGGTTGTGAGAGAGCTTGGTGGAAGCTTTGGTTGTGTGGGTTTGTGAGTGTAGGCTAGCAAGAAGAGGAGTCTTCTTCTTCCTTTCTCCTTTTCCCTCTCTTCCTCTCCTTTAGGGACTTCTCTAGCAAGAAGTAAAGGAGAGCTCCTCTAGTTTTTCTTTTGTGAGACAAGAGCTTGCTCGTGTGGATACATATAGAGGCACGGACATTTGAACGTGCTAAAAGATCCAACACATCCAAGGAAAAGCGGGATTGCAAAGGGCACGCAACAAAGGTAATCCTCTCCTATAAGATAGGTTTGGTTTAGAGAAATTTATTTTATACGAGTTTGCTTTCGCATGGATCACTTGGAAGGGATCCTATTTTCCGTTGCGCATATGCCATTTGGCATATAGAATTCCCTACAACATCATGATCCCCAATTAACCAGAAAATCAACGGTTGATCTCAGAACCATTTCTGAAACCCTTCAGCAGCTACAATGATTAGTGCCCCGTTCTCTTCACTTATCTTATACCCACTTGGTTCAGGACATGGTCTATAGTGTTAGTCCCCACTATGCTAACTACGTCACACCTAGCCCAAGTATCATTTCCTCGTCTTACGGATTCTAGTTACTACACATGTATCCAAGAGTACCTTACTCTAAACATGTAATACTTTGGCCAAAGACTTTAGTAACAATCCAACGAGAGGCCAAGGGTATACATCTCCTCACAAGGAGTGGTGAATCCTTTATAGGCTATTCAAACACCTTCGGCCACTTCGACTTTAACCCAATCATCTCGGGTCCACATCTCCTCGGAGATGCTTGCTTAAGATGTCAAAGCATAAGTCTTCATGACCAAGATGACTTGAATACCGTAAGTCGAAGGAACATTGCACTTAAGCTGCTGTAAGAACTTCATTGACATATCCATATATGCAAAGAACTATATAAAGTCTTACAGCTGGTCACTCTAATGAACTAGTTACCATAACTAGCATCCACGATCAACTCCGAACATTCCAATGTCTCCAACCAGTGAGAAACAACTGCTTGGATAAACTAAAGAGTATACCTTGTGCTAGTCTCAACAGAATCGATGGCGTCTGAATCCATCAAATCATCGACTAGGGATAATTCCAATACATCACAATTACACATGTAGAGATACTCACTAGTTGTGATCCAATCACAAATTCTCTCATATTATGAATCGTATTGCGGACATTCAGTAAATGAGTTTAAGATCTAATCAAATACATGAAAATATGTATACTCAAATAGTGAATCTTCATTTATCAAATAAATGGTACAACCATAAGGCGATTGCCTTAGGGCACATCTCATATATATTACTAACAAACTCTCACTTGGCCTAATGTCAATCGCCACGGTATCCAATACCATAAGCTCTAACATGACCCTCAAACTTACTTTGAGGTAAGGCCTTAATTAAAGAATCTGCTAAGTTCTTTTCAGTGGGAATCTTCTCGATTTGTATTTCCTTCCTACTTATGATCTCTCTAATCAAATGATAGCGGTGAAGCATATGTTTGGATCATTGATGAGACCACATCAAGTTCAGAGATGAACTTCTTGATCCAAACCACTTCCTTTGCTGCTTCCAAAGCTGCAATGTATTCTGTCTTAGTGGTAGAATCCGCTATAGTGTCTTGCTTGGAACTTTTCCAGCTTATTGCGCCTCCATTCATTGTGAATACATACCCAGACTGAGACCTGGAATCATCCTTGTCTGTCTGGAAGCTGGCATCTGTATACCCGCGTATCACCATGTCCCCTTCTCCATATATTAGGAACACATCCTTAGTTCTTCTTAAGTACTTAAGGATCGTCTTAACAACTGCCCAATGATTCATTTCTGGATCAGATTGATATCTGCTCATGATGCTCGGAGCATACGATATATCATGCCTCGTACATAACATAACATACATGATAGATCCTATTGCGGATGCATAGGAAATCTTATTCATGCAAATCCTCTCATCTTCTGTGCGCGGACACATAGACTTCGAAAGGTGTATCCCATGCCTAATGGGAAGGTAACCTTTCTTGGATTTCGACATGCTAAACCTCTTTAGCATTCAGTCTATATATAGACTGTTAAAGACCAAGCAACCATTTCGATCTATCTATATAGATCTTAATCCCGAGGATGTAGGTCGCTTCTCCCAGGTCTTTCATGGAGAACGTCTTGGACAACCAAATTTTAACTGACTGTAGATAGAAACATCATTTCATATAAGTAATATGTCATCGACATACAATACTAGGAACACGACTGCACTCCCACTAACCTTCTTGTACACACAAGGTTCATCCGGATTTTGTGAGAAATCAAACCTTTTGATTGTCTCATCAAAATGGATATTCCAACTCCTGGATGTTTGCTTCAGTCCATATATGGATCGTCGCAGATTGCATACCTTGATTTTATCAACCGATGTGAAATCCTCATGTTGTATCATATACACATCCTCGAGTAGGTTTCCATTAAGAAAAGCTATTTTCACATCCATCTGTCATATCTCATAATCATAATGAGCCGCTATGGCCAAGAGCATCTGAATGGATTTAAGCATAGCAAAAGGAGAATAAGTCTCATCATAATCAACACCTTACTTTTGACGATACCGTTTCACCACCAATCTAGCCTTATAGATAATCACATTACCATCCATGTCGGTTTTCTTCTTGAAAACCCACTTGCACCCTATAGGCTTTATGCCTTCAGGTGGGTCAACCAAGTTCCAAACTTGATATTTATACATGAAATCCATTTCCGACTTCATGGCTTTAAGCCATTTATCCCTTTCTGAACTTTTCAGAACTTCTTCATAATTGGTAGGCTCCTCATCATCAATGAGTAATACGTTGTTTGATTCACTTACGAGAAATCCATATCTCTCAGGAATGTTCATCTGTCACGCCCCGAAGGAGACCTCGCCAGATGAAAATCCGGCAGCATCTCCCCTGTACGGGTGACAATCCCAAATTTACATACAAGGCCTACACGGCCACTATACATCGGTCAACACGACCGGAATCCAAACTCACACGCAGTTATATAATTTGGCCTCAGGCCATCAACCAAAATAAATGATAAACAGTCTACCATAAATCGACTTACCCCTTCTGCCATCTGGGCAGGAATACTCACCAAAATCCAATCAAACCAAAATCCGAATAAGGTCCATACGGACACCAAAAATCCAAGTACAAAATCAATCTCCAAACCATAAAGAAAATATCCAAAATAAAACATTCACGACGAGTGGGGTCCGGCAGCTGCACTCTCCTGACAGCTTCATCCTGAAATAGATATAAATCAATGGGGTGAGTTCAAAGAACTCTGCGGGTATAGTAGATATGCAAAGTAAGGTATAGCTAACAATAAAAATATCATGCCAGTACAGTCTCACATAAATAGGGTATGAAAGCAAGGAATACAAAATGACTGTACTTACCTGAATCTCCTACCCTGATATAGGAGCATATGCCTGACTAGAAGTAATAAAGTACTGACCATATATAAACATGTATCCTGTATGCATGACAATCATATGCACATCCAAGGCATCAATAAAAATGCAGCAAACACAATACAAATGCAATCCGTACAAAGTGCATGCCGTGCCAATGACATGGTCACCCCTGACGCCAGTCAGCCGCCTCACACGCAATGGTGAAGCCGAGTGGGTAGAGCTATGACAACTGTGCACTCTGCCATCACTGCTCCTGAGTGACCGAGTGGACAGGATGCTATTGGAGTACACCTATCCTCCCCCCCCAAACATACTAGGGGAGCTAAGCTCTCATCTCCCGATGTCATAGGCCAGAGGAGGGATCCCTGCCCGCTACCACGCTGCCTCATCGCTACCCATGAGCGGACCAGCGGAGCCTGACAGAGCAACTGCACACACCCTCCTGATGTACCACTAACCCATGAGTGGCAGTGTGTGCAGGCCATGTAACTAGCTGCGGGCTCAACAATAATGGAACCCCGTCCAGCTAGCATGCAATCATGCAAAAATGGTGCATGATACTAAAGCTTGTAAATCCTACTCAAAACACCTATCCGAATAATATGTACAATCAATATGTACATATCCCTAATCCATGTACTATCCAAATCAAACAGGGAAATATAATCATATCCAATCACATGCAAGTATCTAGTAGGCACCAAAAGCATACCAGGCATATAAACATGAAAAAGTTATTGTAAGCTATCCTAACTAGCATATCAACTTGACTTAATCTAAAAGTTAAGTCAAAATACCCGCCTGAATATATATATCCGCAAGAATGAAACCAAATCGTCACGATCGGGACTCGCCGGATCAAACTCGTGATAAAGCATGACTATAGTCAAGCACAAAAATACAATTCAACGACAAATCGAATAATTAATCGATTTCCTTTATATCCCAATTAACCCAAACTATTTCCAATTTTCCTTGTCCACAAATATCCATACAATTAATTTAGCCCAATTAATTCCAAATCAATTAACCTAATTCATCACCTATAAAAATATCCTCAAGATCAAACAATATCACCCAAATCCCATATCCTCCGAATACCGTACCGATCAACCGAATAACACCGGAATCATACTTACCGGCCGTAGAATCCCACCGACAACCAATCCTTCCCCCAAATCAGATTCCCAACTCCATTTCCAAAATTCACACCCGACCTTATCCACCCACAGCCACCCCCAACAAAACCAAAACCAAACAAGAGATAGCTCGAGATATACCTGCGATTGGAACCTCGCAACTGCTCAGTTCGTCGGCAAATTCCCTTGTTGCCCTAAATCACTTCCCAAACACAATCCACTGTCAAATCACAGAAACATACCGTAGGGATTAGACAAAACCCCAGTCAACCCCTTACCTTGCTCCGGCAATCACCGGAGAGAAGGGCAGAGGAGGAGGCTCGGGCGGTCCTATGGCCGTAGAGGCCGGCGCTCCTCGTCTAGGGCTGAGGAGTCCGAGGTGGCCTCGCCGTCTTGTGCTGGCAGACGAAGGGAAGGCGCGGTTGTGGAGGAGAAGAGGCATCGCGCGCACAGAAGGTTGGCGCGGACGCGTGATGGGGAGCACGCACCGGGGCGGCGGCGGCGAGCTCGCGTCGGGCGGCGGTGGGCTGCCGACCGCAACGAGGAAAGGGGCGCCGGCGAGAAGAAAGGCTGGCATCGGGCGTGTGATGGAACGGGCGATGCTCGGGGAAGAAGGGTGTCGCCGGCAAAGAAGAGGGTGCCGGTAGAGAAACGGTGGTTACGCGAGAGAAGAGAACGATGAAGAAGATGGCTTCGGCGCGTGAAGGAACTGCCGAAGGAGAAAGCGGGGTCGCAGCGGGGAAAAAGAAAATAAAAACTTAGGGTTTCCGGTTTAGGTTAATACCCCTTAAATAAAGCCTATCTATTTTATCCCCGTAATAATCTCGTACGGAGTCCATTTAAATCCAGAAAATTTCGAAAAAAATTCCAAAAATTCCCTAAAAATTCCGAGATATTTCCAGGATTATTTCCTTAATTATTGGACCATTTAATTTAGTGTTTTAAATCCCCGTATTTAACATTCTCCCCCACTAATAAAAATTTGGTCTCCAAATTTCCTACTCAGATGCACAACGAGTAAGAAATACTCTAAATATTGTAAATATACCTCACGTACCTCAAGTAAACAAGTGGGGGTATTGAGCTCTGATCTGTTCCTCGAGCTCCCAAGTAGCCTCCTCATCGGTGTGGTGACTCCACCCGACCTTGACAAGTCGCACAACCTTGTTCCACAACTGTCGTTCCTTGAAATCCAAAATCCGCACGAACCTCTCACAGAAGTAGCATCAGTTGAATGGAACTCGATACATCCGATAGAATATGTGTAGAATCCGCACATTCTTCTCAAAGATAGACACATGGAACACATCATGTATACTCGTCAAAGATGGGGGTAGCGCTAGACGATAAGCAACTGCTCCGATCCTCTCCAAAATCTCAAACGGACCGATATATCTAGGAGCTAGCTTACCACGGAGTCCAAACCTCTTCACCCCTTTCGTGGGTGAAACTCGCAGGAATACATGATCACCAATAGAGAACTCCAAAGGTCTCCGTCGACGATCTGCATAACTCTTCTGGCGATCCTGCGCCTCTGCCATCCTACGTCTGATGGTACAGACCAACTCTGCCTCATGCTAAGCTCTCTGGGGTCCTAGCAACTGGGCCTCCCCAACCTCATCCCAAAAGGTGGGTGTACGACACTGCCTACCATACAATGCCTCATACGGGGCCATTTGGATAGCCGAATGATAACTGTTATTGTAGGCGAATTCCACTAACGGTAAATGATCCTCCCAGTTGCCTCCGAAATCTATAACACAGGACCTCAAAGAAATCCTCTAGTGTCGAATGGTCCGCCAGCATCGCCCATCTGTCTACGGATGGAATGCAGTACTAAACCGAAGCTGTGTGCCTAAAGCCTGCTGCAGACTTTGCCATAACCTAGACGTGAAACGGGGATCTCTATATGATATAATGCTCAAAGGAACACCGTGCAATCTGATGATCTCCCGACAATATAGCTCCGCCAAACGATCCAGAGAGTTCGTCTTCCGAATCGATAAGAAGTGCGCAGATTTGGTCAGTCGGTCTACGACTACCCAAATCGCGTCATGGCCTTGACGTGTCCTAGGCAATCCCATCACAAAATCCATAGTAATATGATCCCACTTCCACTCAGGAATAGGAATCCTATGAAGTAATCCAGCTGGTCTCTGGTGCTCAGCCTTGACCTGCTGACAAATCAGACATCTAGCTACAAAATCTGCGATGTCTTTCTTCATACCGTTCCACCAATACAAATGCTTTAAATCTCGATACATGCGGGTTCCGCCTGGGTGGATCGCAAATCGAGAGCGATGAGCCTCCTGTAGTAACTCCTCCATAACCGGGTGAGGCTGAGGTACACATAATCTGCCTCGGAAATATATAATACCCTCATCATCGCGGGTGAACTCAGTCTGCTGTCCAGAAGTTATCTGACTACCAATGAACTATAAATGCTGATCACTGGCCTGAGCCTCCCGGACTCTCGTCCGGATAGACGACTGAGCAACCATGGTAACCAGAACACCCTGCTCTGTCGGTCCCTGCTCCTCAAGGCTCAACTCTGAGAAACCCTGAATCAAATCCATGACCAAAACTCGGAAGGAAGCTAAAGTCCCTCGGGACTTCCGGCTAAGTGCATCGGCAACCACATTGGCTTTCCCTGGATGGTAGCTGATGGTACAGTCATAATCCTTCAGGAACTCCATCCATCTCCTCTGTCGGAGATTGAGTTCCTTCTGCGTAAATAGATATTTGAGACTCTTATGATCAATAAGAATCTCAAATGTAATACCATATAAATGATGCCTCCAAATCTTCAAGGCATAGATAATAGCGGCAAATTCTAAATCATGAACTGGGTAGTTTTTCTCATGGTCCTTCAACTGGCGAGAAGCATAAGAGACTACCCTACTGTGTTGCATCAATACTGCGCCTAAACCCTGTAGAGATGCATCTGTATAAAGAACGAAACCGTCGTCCCCTGATGGTAATACCAGAATCGGTGCTGACACCAATCTCCTCTTCAACTCCTGAAAATTAGTCTCGTGACGCTCGTCACGTGAACTTCACGCCCTTCCTGGTGAGGCGTGTCAATGGCATAGCAATGCTCGAGAAACCCTCAATGAACCGTCTGTAATAACCGGCCAAACCTAGGAAACTGTGAACCTCCTGAATTGATTTCGGCTGCTCCCAACTGGTGACAGCCTCGATCTTCTGAGGGTCAACTGAAATACCCCTACTCGAAACCACATGTCCCAGAAAACCGACTGAGTGTAACCAAAACGCGCATTTATTGAACTCGTGATATAACCGCTCGCCTGAGCCTATCGAGAACAAGACGAAGATGCTGCGCATGTTCCTCCTCGGAACTAGAATAAACCAGAATGTCATCGATAAAAACAATGACGAACCGATCTAGAAAATCCATAAATTCACGGTTCATTAAATCCATGAATACCTCTGGAGCATTGGTAAGCCCAAATGGCATTACCAAAAACTCATAGTGTCCATATCCGCACGAACGCGCATTCTTCAATGTCAGAATCTCTAACCCTTAATTGATGATATCCGGACCGCAGATCAATCTTAGAATAGACTGATGTACCTCTGAGCTGATCAAACAAGTCCTCAATATGTGGCAGGGGATATTTATTCTTGATAGTGACGGCGTTCAACTGCCTGTAGTCGATGCACAGTCTCATCGAACCATCTTTCTTCTTCACGAAGAGAACTGGAGAACCCCAGGGTGATGCACTAGGGCGAATAAAACCTCTGTCCAAAAGTTCCTGGAGCTGAACCTTTAACTCATCCAACTCTCTCGGGGCCATACGATAAGGAGCTTTCGATGCCGGCGCCGTCCCAGGTATTAACTCAATCATAAACTCCACTTGCCTTCTGGGAGGCAGACCCGGTAACTCCTCTGAAAAGACATCTGAATACTCTCGGACAATAGGGATGTCCGTGATCTGAGAGTCGCCACTATCTTCTACATTAATCATAGATAATAGAAAACCCTGACAACCGTGCAATAAAAGCTTCTGAGCCTGAATCGCAGAAATGGTTGCTATACCGTCATCCCGGATGCCAGTGAAATCCCACGAGGGTTGATTCGGAGGTCGAAATATGACCACCCTCGTCTGGCAATCTACTGTGGCATGATATGCTTACAGCCAATCCATGCCAAGGATAATGTCGAACTCGACTATGTCCAGTACCAATAAATCTACAGTAAGAATGATGTTACCAAAATCTAAGGGACAACCTCGAACCTCCTAGGTAACATCCAATGTATCGCCAGATGGTAGGGAGACGACTAATCTCTGTGATCTCATAGCCGGTAGTCTACCAATCTCTCTCATAAATGTACGAGAAATAAACGAATGCGAACTACCAGTATCAACTAGCATAATAGCTGAAAATGCATAAAGTGAAACCGCATCAAATACTACGGATTCGCTGGCTCACGCGCAAGATCCTCTCCGTAATCGCATGAATCCGCCCAGTCTCCGGTGGTGGTGGAGGTGGTCTCACCGCTCGAGCCCGAGGCCCGATCGACACGGATGGTACGAAGGCCGATAGGAAGGTTGGCTACCGCGACTCGCTCTGCACGGTTGCGTGGGCGATCCTCGAACTAGTGGCGGCTGGCCGCACCGAGCATCGATGCCTGCGCTGCGAAATGGTACTGCAGATGGCCGATCGCATCCGCATCGCGGTCTTGAAATCAACCTGTGACACCGTGAGGGCATCGTGTACTCCTATCCATGAATGCCATGGCGACTCTGCAGGGGAGCTTTCTCTGCGGGCGTTGCGCCGTTTGGCCCTCTCTCGAGTCCTGCATCGATGCAACGATCCTCCCTAAATAGAAACCCCGGAAGCCACATGTTGAGCCTTCAATGAACAATCTCGACTCATGTGTCCAGGTAGCTTGCAATAATAGCAAACTGACTGTCCCAAGGTGCAGGCTGAGACAATATGCTCTTTCGATCCACAACGAGTACAGTAGGTGTCGCTAGTGGGCGGTCTCCGGCTCTACTGAAAAGACCGCGAGGGCCCAGCTGAAGATCGTCCTGATTTCTGAGGCCGGCTAGATGCCCCAGAATGACTCTGACCCGTCTGACTGTGGCCACTCTGCTGCCCAAGAGTCCGTGGTTGTTGGTCCGACTCGTGGTTCTTTCGCTTGTTTCCTTTTCCTGTCTCAGATTGACCCTCCCGACTCGATCAACAGAGCTCTATCCAACGCCTCTCGGTAGGAAGAACTACCAAATCCTGCCATCCTGACCTGTAGATGCCCATCTAGTCCCTGAACAAACTGCATCATCCGTGACCTATCCTCAGCAACTAACTCTGGACAAAACCTGTCTAACCGATTAAATTCTGTATTATACTCCATCACTGAGCGATTATTCTATCGAAGACTCATAAAATCCTGACGTCGCATCATCTGATATGCCCGTGGGAAATACTGTATCTCAAAAGCCTCTCTAAATCTCGCCCAGGTAACCTGCTGCTCACCAATAATCGAGCGCTGCATGTCCCACCAGATCTCGGCCTCGCCTCATAAATGGAAGGCTGCCAACTCTGCCTTCTCCCACTCGGAGCAGACCATATAGTAGAAGGTACGCTCCATCGTCTCAATCCAAGACTGAGCTACGATCGGATCAGTCTCTCCGTTGAATAAAGTGAACCGGCTTTTCATTGACTTTGCTAATCCGGGAATCCGAGCTCGTGCCGCAGCTACATCAGTAGGATAAGTAGGGGCCGATGTTGAGTGAGGGCCGACCGGCTCCACTGATGGGCCTGTCCGTAGAGTAGCATGTCCCATCAAGGCGGGTGTGTCGATGTGTGTAGCGCAGGTCTCCGCTGGTACATCGGATGCCCTAGCAGTGGGTATCTCGGGAGGAGGATCCACCGAGGACTGAGGATCCACTACTCCTGCAGCACCCTGTGGAATCTGACCCTGATCAATATGTTCACCCTCAGTAGATCTCTCCGGCAAGTCTGTCGCCAAAGATCTGGGTCCTGCGTGGCCGCCCCACACCACGCCTCTGCCAAGCACGCCCACCTCGTCTCATATCTGTTAAATGAATACAGATATTACGAAAAATAAAAACATATCAAATTTATCATCATACCTATTTCACCGTCAGGAGAGGTCCAGTAGCCGCTAAAACCCCATATTAATCTCGTCAAAAATCCTCGAATTTCCGAAACATAAAAATCATCGGAAAATCCAAAATTTCCAGATTACCTCGCAAAACCTGCCAATACATGGCGAACTCCGAAAAATCCAAAAACCCCTAGGAACTCGAAAACCTAGGCGCTCTGATACCAAATAAATTGTCACGCACCGAAGGAGACCTCGCTAGACAAAAATCCTGCAGCATCTCCCCTATACGGGTGACAATCCCAAATTTACATACAAGGCCTACACGGCCACTATACATCGGTCAACACGACCGGAATCCAAACTCACACGCAGTTATATAATTTGGCCTCAGGCCATCAACCAAAATAAATGATAAACAGTCTACCATAAATCGACTTACCCCTTTTGCCATCTGGGCAGGAATACTCACCAAAATCCAATCAAACCAATATCCGAATAAGGTCCATATGGACACCAAAAATCCAAGTACAAAATCAATCTCCAAACCTATACATGTCCTCTAACCAAAATATCCAAACCATAAAGCAAATATCCAAAATAAAACATTCACGACGAGTGGGGTCCTGAATGCACTCTCCGACATTCATCCCGAAATAGATATAAATCAACGGGTGAGTTCAAAGAACTCTACTGGGTATAGTAGATATGCAAAGTAAGGTATAGCTAACAATAAAAATATCATGCCAGTACAGTCTCACATAAATAGGGTATGAAAGCAAGGAATACAAAATGACTGTACTTACCTGAATCTCCTACCCTGATATAGGAGCATGTGCCTGACTAGAATTAATAAAGTCCTGACCATATATAAACATGTATCCTGTATGCATGACCATCATATGCACATCCAAGGCATCAATAAAAATGCAGCAAACACAATACAAATGCAATCCGTGCAAAGTGCATGTCGTGCCAATGACATGGTCACCCCTGACGCCAGTCAGCCGCCTCACACGCAATGGTGAAGTCGAGTGGGTAGGGCTATGACAACTGTGCACTCTGCCATCACTGCTCCTGAGTGACCGAGTGGACAGGATGCTGTCGGAGTACACCTATCCTCCTGCCCCAAACATAGTGGGGGAGCTAAGCTCTCATCTCCCGGTGTCATAGCAGGCGAGGAGGGATCCTCGCCGCTACCACGCCTCATCGCTACCCATGAGCGGACCAATGAGCTCTCGACAGAGCAATCAGACACACCCTCCTGATGTACCACTAACCCATGAGTGGCAGTGTGTGCAGGCCATGTAACTAGCTGCGGGCTCAACAATAATGGAACCCCGTCCAGCTAGCATGCAATCATGCAAAAATGGTGCATGATACTAAAGCATGTAAATTCTACTCAAAACACCTATCCGAATAATATGTACAATTAATATGTAGATATCCCTAATCCATGTACTATGATCCAAATCAAACAGGGAAATATAATCATATCCTATCACATGCATGTATCTAGTAGGCACCAAAAGCATACCAGACATATAAACATGAAAAAGTTATTGTAAGCTATCCTAACTAGCATATCAACTTGACTTAATCTAAAAGTTAAGTCAAAATACCCGCCTGAATATATATATCCGCAAGAATGAAACCAAATCGTCATGACTGGGGACCTGCCTCGTGACCGAAACCTGCATAAAGCATGACTATAGTCAAGCACAAAAATACAATTCAACGACAAATCGAATAATTAATCGATTTCCTTTATATCCCAATTAACCCAAACTATTTCCAATTTTCCTTGTCCACAAATATCCATACAATTAATTTAGCCCAATTAATTCCAAATCAATTAACCTAATTCATCATCTATAAAAATATCCTCAAGATCAAACAATATCACCCAAATCCCATATCCTCCGAATACCGTATCGATCAACCGAATAACACCGGAATCATACTTACCGGCCGTAGAATCCCACCGACAACCAATCCTTCCCCCAAATCAGATTCCCAACTCCATTTCCAAAATTCACACCCGACCTTATCCACCCACAGCCACCCCCAACAAAACCAAAACCAAACAAGAGATAGCTCGAGATATACCTGTGATTGGAACCTCCCAACTGCTCAGTTCGTCGGCAAATTCCCTTGTTCCCCTAAATCACTGCCCAAACACAATCCACTGTCAAATCACAGAAACATACCGTAGGGATTAGACAAAACCCCAGTCAACCCCTTACCTTGCTCCGGCAATCACCGGAGAGAAGGGAAGAGGAGGAGGCTCGGCCGGTCCTATGGCCGTAGAGGCCGGCGCTCCTCGTCTAGGGCTGAGGAGTCCGACGTTGCCTCGTTGGCGGCTGTTGGCGGCAGATGCGAAGGGAAGGCGGCGCTTGTGGAGGAGAAGAGGGGCGTCGCGCGGCCGCGCAGGAAGGTTGCGGCGTCGGACGCATGATGGGGAGCACGCACCGGGGCGGCGGCGGTGAGCTCACGTCGGGCGGCGGTGGGCTGCCGACCGCAACGAGGAAAGGGGCACCGACGAGAAGAAAGGCTGGCGTCGGGCGCGTGATGGAACGGGCGACGCTCGGAGAAGAAGGGTGTCGCCGGCAAAGAAGAGGGTGCCGGCGGAGAAACGGTGGTTGCGCGAGAGAAGAGAACGAGGAAGAAGATGGCTTCGGCGCGTGAAGGAACTGCCGAAGGAGAAAGCGGGGTCACGGCGGGGAAAAAGAAAATAAAAACTTAGGGTTTCCGGTTTAGGTTAATACCCCTTAAATAAAGCCTATCTATTTTATCCCAATAATAATCTCGTACGGAGTCCGTTTAAATCCAGAAAAATTCCAAAAATTCCCTAAAAATCCTGAGATATTTCCAGGATTATTTCCTTAATTATTGGGCCATTTAATTTAGTGTTTTAAATACCCGTATTTAACATCATCACTATGAGTTATCAGTTGTGGTGCTTCACCAGGTATCTCATCAATGTCTATTGGAGTCTCTTGAGCCTCCTCAAGCTCAATGACACTCCCACTATTTTCTTGCAAGAGAAACTCTTTCTCTAGAAACACAGCATTCCTTGAAACAAACACCTTTTGTTCCAAGAGATGATAGAATTGGTAATCCCTTGTTTCGTTAGGGTATCCAATAAATAGACATTTATCAGACTTAGCATCAAATTTGTCTGACATAGTCTGCTTCACATAAGCAGGACAACCCCATATCTTCAAGTAAGATAAATGAGGTTTCTTACTATTCCATATCTCATATGGAGTAGTAGAGACTATCTTGGTCGGGACTCTGTTTAACAAGTAAACAACAGTCTAAAGTGTATAGCCCCAAAAGGACTTGGGAAGATTCGCGTGATTCATCATCGACCTAACCATGTCCAATAAGGTTCGGTTTCGCCTCTCAGATACACCATTATGCTATGGTGTATACGGCGGAGTCCATTGAGATAATATACCATTGTCCCTTAGATAATCCAGAAACTCTTGACTCAAGTATTCACCACCTTGATCCAATCGAAGTATTTTAATACTCTTGCCAAGTTGTTTCTCTACTTCATTTCTAAATTCTTTGAACCTTTCAAAGGTTTCAGACTTGTGTTTCATCAATAACACATACCTAAACCGTGACTGATCATCGGTGAAGGTAATGAAGTAGTTATAGCCTTCTAGAGCTTGAGTTGACATAGGTCCACATACATCAGTATGTATTAGACCAAGCAACTCTCCCACCGGTTCATCTTTTTTCGTAAAAGGTAACTTAGTCATCTTGCCTTTTAAGCATGATTCGCATATATCGTATGAATCTAATTCAAACAATTCCAGAATTCCACATCGGTGTAATTCAGACGTGTGTTTCTTGCTCACATGGCCAAGACGACAATGTCACATGTAGGAGTCTAATTGATTATCTCTTTGCTCGCTTCGATATTGAGAATGTCACTGGATACGTCTAACATATATATACCATTGCACAATGTTCCAATCCCATAAAGTACGCCATTCAAAGTTATGTAACAATAATTGTTACTAAAAGTCAAATGGTATCCATTTCTATTTAAAAAAGAAATAGAAATGATGTTCTTTATCAGTGAAGGAACATAAAAGCAATTGTCCAGTTCTAAGACAAGTCCTGTAGGGAGTCTCAACAAATACGTTCCGATGGCGAGTGCAGCAACCTTTGCTCCATTCCCAACACATAAATATGACTCTCCCTTGACGAGTCTTCTTCTATTCCTTAGCTCATGTATGTTATATGTGAGCCACACCCAGTATCCAATACCCAAGTGTTTGAGGAAATAGAATGACAATCAATAACGAAGATATCTGAAGAAGATGGGGCATCTGATGCCTTATTCTTCTTCATGGACTCAAGATAAATCTTGTAATTTCTTCGCCAATGGCCCTCCTTGACACAATGATGGCAAGTGCCCTTTTGAGTTGGTTCTGCCTTTTTAGTCTTTTTCTTCTTCCCCTTCTGATGTTCCTTTGACTTCCTCTTAGAACATTTCTTCGAAGAATCAACTAACAACACCGTCCCCTGCTCATGCTTCATAGAAGGCTCCACAGTCTTCAACATGTTGAGCAGTACCATAGATGAACCTTCTTGCATCTTAGAGGTGAAGAGGAAGATGAAAAACTATGGTATGAGCATCCATATGCTCATACTGCTTCCGCAGCTCGGGTACCATCGCGGCTAGAATGATGGAACTCACTAGTTCAGAATCACTCACATGTTTCTGATAGGCCAACAATTGGTTTAGAGTTGCGTCATCACTAGGACAGGCAGGAAGAGGCTCTTCAAGGACATACGCAAGCTTTTCCGCCTTGAGAACAATTCTCAAGTTTCTAAGCCAATCCAAGAAGTTTGACCCAGTCAATTTATTCGAATTCAAAATAGAGTGTAAATTCAAAGACATCATGATCAAGCGACTAATCTAGAAATACAAAATCGAGCATATATGAGAAAGATGGAAAAATGAATCAACATACATTTATAAATCTCATTCATTTTTGAATTTTAAAAACCCTCAAAATTAATTCGGGAGATCGTAGGTCCATCTTCGAATGGGTTGATATCCAACATAGATAAAAATAACCTTGGAGAAAGTCCAACAAGCCATTCTTAGATACGATGGTAAGTATCAAGTATACCAATTGCATATCACATATATGCAACTATCACAATGTGCTATCAACTAATTGAATGTTCATATATATATCGGGTTGTTAACTCATTAACAAGTATGCATCATATGCATAACATCCAATTTCACCTCCCTTCACATCAACCTTGGAGAGAGTCCAACAAGTCGATGCTCCAGGTTAAAGTTAATCCATTAATCGAGAAATAGTTTTAATATGATTAGAGCACATTCAACCAATTAGCCAGACTTGGAGAGAGTCCGACAACCCAAACTAACGATTGACCTCTGACTCTTACTATATTAGTAATAAACTATTCCAATGGTTCGAACATGTTCAGGTTTGAGCTGGGCTTGGAGAGAGTTCAATAACCCAAACAAGAAACAGAACTCTGGTTCTAACCATATTAATGAAAGATGTAGACTTTAATATTATACAAGGGTTTTAATGTCTCATCCTCTTTGCATGCAAATAACTATTATCTATTAATGCAATTCTACCATGACATACAATTATGGCATGTATAAAAATTTCCTTATATGTCATAACTATTTATGGAAATAAAATATGTTTGAGATTTAATTCCCCAAATCAAATCATGATTAAATTAGGAAATAAATTTTCAAATCTAATCATATATTTTATTTATGGAAAGTGTTAATTAAGAAAAGTCAAATTTAATTTAGGAAACAAATTTTCTAAATTGTCAAAACTATTTATGAAAAAAACATATGTTTTAGATTTTATTCCCCAAATCAAATCATGATTAAATTAGGAAATAAATTTCCAAATCTAATCACATATTTTATTTATGGAAAGTGTTAATTTCCATAAATACTTCTAAACTTTTCAAAAGTAGAATATTTCCATAAATACTTCTAAACTTTTCAAAATTAGAAAATTTCCATAAATACTTCAAAACTTTCTAAAAGTAGAAAATTTCTATAAATACAATTATGACTATCGAAAAATAATTTTACGATTATGTTAAAACACAACCTGGGCTCCGATACCATTGTTGGGTTTCCCCAGCACCGCGGCGAGTGTGTGTTCGAATATGTTTCGTAAACATGTGCACAGCGGAAGAATTAAAAGCAATAAATCTAATTTATTATAACACACACCACACGCATGCAAGATACAATATGTGTAGACAATCACAGTTTCAAATTTTGCAATAAAAGGAAATTACGCTAGTTATAACTGACGTAACACGTGCAGTGGGAATGACATCAACCAGAGCAACTCACGCTAGAATTGCCTCTATCTGTATCCATGCTAAGTACCGTCGGGATAGCTTCACCAAGCTACGAGCCTCGTCTTCGTAGCTGTCACTAGCCTCATGTCGAAGATGATGTAATCGAGAGGAGATCACAATCCGAATCAAAATTTGGATTCGAAAATGAGTCCCCAAAAACTCACTTCTCCGAAGAGGTGGTCGTCAACCTCTTGACGAATCCTTGGTCCTCCACCTATGAGGAACACTGGAGATCCAATCTCCGACAAGGAAGTCACTGTCGGAGCTCCAAACGTTGTCCAAACGATGCTCCGATAAGAAGGAAACAAGCTGTCCAAAAATTGGACAACTTGGTGGAGGACTTGGCGCTGGCCAAAGGAGGTGGTCGACTGATTCTTGGTCACCGAAGCCAAGGTGGGTCGCCGGAGGGGAGGCGGCAGCAACTGGACGCCAGTGGCACAAAGGTGGACGACGACATAAGTTGGGTGTGGATCCTCTTGGGCGGCGGCAAGGAGAAGAGAGGGAGAGGAGAGGAAGAGAAGTTTCAAAAAATAAAACTTAGGGCTCTCCAAACCTCTAGCCGCGCTTTTATAGAGCGCGTGTTTCTTAATCATTAGGAAACCTTCACCTTAGAGTTATTGGTTCATAACCAAAACCCGTTAACCCGCTCCAATAACTTAAGTTAAAATAAACCAAACTAAGTTGGTCTATTTTAAGTTAAAACGAATCAAACCAACTTTAGTTCATTCGTTTAAAACAAGCCAAACCACTTTGGTTTATTTTCCACTATTGGATCAGAACCAAACCAATTTGGTTCATCCATCATGTCTTTATAAGACTCGGCTCATCCATGCTTCCGTTGCGGTTGAAACGATTTCATGCTCGCTCCTTGTTTGGTCCAACCAAATCTAGTTTCTCTCGATCTGAGAATCTCATTCTCAAGCTCGTTTTAAATCCTTCGGATTACGCTCGTTGTGTGTGTGACCAAATAGGTTCCCGGTTTATGTTGGCCGTCTACAATTAACTATTAATTATAGAACGATCATGAGTGACACTTAGTAGTACATTATGATCCCCAATTAATTGAAAAATCAACGGTTGATCACAAAACCATTTCTGAAATCCTTCAATAGCTACAATGATTTGTGCCCCATTCCCTTCACTCATCTTATACCCACTTGGTTTATGACATGGTCTATAGTGTCAGTCCCCACTAAGCTGAGTGTTGGGGAAATGTTGACCGCTAGAGGGGGGTGAATAGCTCATTTTCGTTGTGTGATAGAATTCGTTGTGTGCTTGTCTACAAATTGTGTTAGCGCAGCGGAAATAGAAATAATAAAACAAATACAACACAAACACAAGCACTACACAATCATATAACGTGGTTCGGAATCGAAGAGTTCCTACTCCACGGATCAAGCTCTAAAGAGCTCTAGCGATGCCACAAATACCACTAAGCAATAAACTCCTTATCGACAATACGTCGGAGGTGGAGAAACCTCTTAAAAGTGATTACAATAAGTAATGCAAAGTAAACAAGCAAATACAAGTGAAAATGTAAAGAACACTTTACAAACTAGGGTTTTGAGCGCTTGCTTGTCGGTTGTTTAGATGAGCTTGAAGGGCCCTGAAATGCACCTGCAATTCGCCTTCAAATCACCTCACCAAAGCTCCCAAAGAATCAATATCGGAATCTCCATGAACAGCTCCCTTTTAACCTGCATCGGGCTAGATTTCTGTCGATCAGTCGACTGCCATAAGTCACCAATCGACTGATGCCACTGTTGTCGTAAGACAACGGCTAGATCCACGCTGGAAAAGTTCCAACGGGACTCTCACCAGTCGACTACCAACATTGGCGATAATCGCAGCGCAGATGATCGCCCACGGCCTACGGAGAATTCTATGTTACGTATTGCTGCTCAGGAGATATACGAGGTTGTTAATGTTGCTTATGCTACTCAGGAAGAACTTGGATTTTAAAGGACGTCTGATTGCTATAGTTGCAAGAGTTAAGACATATTGACAATCCCATCTTTGTTTAAGTTTTATCTATCGATCAAAATCTTTGCTCGTAGTCAAGTAATCCCCTATACTTGTTAGACCACCCTTAGCCTAGACCTAAGCCTTCTAGCCACCTCCATCAGCCTCACGCCTATCGGATCCCTCCAAGTCATTCATGACTTGTTCATCCATGCGCTAGCCTTCAGATGCTTCCATCGGCTATGTCATGCTAATGGTGTCTACACCGCCAAGGCATATTGGACTTACGCTGCCAAGACTCCGCTTGGACTTTACGCCGCCAATATCAAACCCCTTGGACTTTTCAAATGCCAAGTACCCATGACTTGGGCTTTCACCGCCAACACTACACCCTTGGACTTTACTTGCCAACCCATGTTGGACTTTTCCAAATGCCAAGACTCAAGCTTGGACTTTTCCCTTTCCAACCCATGTTGGACTTTTCCTTGCCAAGACCCATGCTTGGACTTTCCCTTGCCAAGTACTCAAGACTTGGACTTTCCATTGCTAAGACCCATGCTTGGACTTTCCCAAATGCCAAGTGTCCCACTTGGACTTTCCCATGACAATCACATTGTCATATGTTTTTGTCGAACATCAAAACATCTCTCGAGTCAAGCTCAAGTCCTGGTCAATCGTGACCTGGGCCGATTGCACCAACACTGACTACATCACACCTAGCCCAAGTATCATTTCCTCATCCTACGGATTCTAGTTACTGTACATGCATCCAAGAGTACCTTACTCTAAACATGTAATGCAAAGCCAAAGACTTTAGTAACAATTCGATGAGAGGCCAACAGTATACATCTCCTCGCAAGGAGTGATGAATCCTTTATAGGCTATTTAAACACCTTCAGCCACTTCGACTTATACCCAATCACCCCGGGTCTACATCTCCTCGGAGATGCTTGCTTAAGATATCAAAACATAAATCTTCATGACCAAGATGTCTTGAATAATGCAAGTTGAAGGAACATCACACTTAAGCTGTTGTAAGAACTTCATTGACATATCCATATATGTAGAGAACCATATGAAGTCTTACAGCTGGTCACTCCAATGAACTAGTTACCATAACTAGCATCCACGATCAACTTCGGACATCCTAATGTCTCCAGCCAGTGAGAAACAGTTGCTTGGATAAATCAAAGAGTATACCTCGTGCTAGTCTCAACAGAATCGATGGCGTCTGAATCCATCAATTCGTCGACTAGGGATAATTCCAATACATCACAATTACACATATAGAGAAACTCACTAGTTGTGATCCAATCATAAATTCTCTCATGCTGTGAATCATATTGCGAACATCCAGTAAATGAGTTTAAGATCCAATCAAATATATAAAAATATATATACTCAAATAAAGAATCTTCATTTATCAAATAAATGGTACAACCATAAGGCGATTGCCTTAGGACACCTCTCATATATATTACTAACATGATGAAGGTTATCAGCCGACTGCTATTTAAACTGTCCAACTCGATGAAGGTCAAGATAAGATCCCCTTATCTTAGGGTGAGGCGGCTCTTTGACCCAGATCTGGATCTCATCGAGCTAGGGCGTGGAGGGCTATAAAAGAAGGGGGTTTCCACTCCTTTGGATCATCATTCATTACTCTCAAAGTTCTCCCACAATGCACCGCCATCAATGACAACTTTACGATGTCGTAACGCAGACGTGATGCCAAGACTCCATCCTCAAAGTCGGTAGTTTAATTTAAGTTGCCTAGTTTTCTTATATCCGAGCTTTCTACTTGTATTCGAGCTTTCTATTATTTGTTCTTTTCATGGTAAAGAAGAGAGGTGGGCTTGTGCCTCTTCCTCGATCTTGTTTTTCTTGTATTCATTGTCTCCTACCTCCAATGAGGAAGAGACCCTTAGTGGATTGCCCCTTCGTATGTGGTCTAGGATCGCGGGGCTTTGGAGTAGAAATCTTTTGGTTGTGAACCAAGTAAAAACAAACTTGTCTCTTTACTTTACATTCCGCTGTGCATCACTCGAGTTTTAGATGAACGAAAAGAAAGATTTACGATCGCTATTCACCCCCCTCTAGCGATGCTTCTCTATCCTGTTGGATCGAGAAAATGCTAGAGGAGGGGTGAATAGCATTCATAAAACTTTTCTTTTCATCGATTGAAACAAAGTATGCAGCTGAAAACTAAAACTCAAAACACAAGTATTTTTTACTTGGTTCACAGCCCACCGACAACTAATCCAAGACCCTGTGATCCTTGATCACTTCTGAAGGGCAAAACACTAAAAATCTCTTCCTCGTTGAAGGTAAGAGACAACCGAATACAATGCTGTAAAAGGAAGAGGTAACAACCTTACCTCTCCTCTTTGCAAATAATAATTAATAAGTAAAAGATACCGATAAATAACTTATAGCGGATGCACGGTCGGAGTAGTATTGTAGCACGAAGGATTGAGGAGAGCCGGCGCACTTAGGAGTTCATTGATTGATTCATGGGTTTGAGTCCTCTCCTCCTTTTATAGATTGTCTCCTTGGAATATGTCCCAATCCAGATCCAAAACTCGTGGATCTTATCTTGAGGTGGCGGCTTATCTTATCATGAGGTGGTGACATTGATCTCTATCTCTTTGACCTTGTGCACTGGGCTGATTCATTGACATCAGTCGACTAATCCTTTTGGCAGTCGACTGCTGCACTTGAGAATTCTTGCAACACAAGGTTAGCACAAGAGATGCAAAATGCCATGCAGTGTGACAGTCCTTTGACTGTTCGATCTCGACTTTGGCATTCCTCTGGAAGCCTTAGTCGGATCGATGCCTAGGATTGTCCTCTTACCGAGGACGCATCCTTACCATTTCTCCACACCCAGAGCTTACTTTTGGTCCTTCTGACCCATTACTTAGCTTTCGGTCACTTGATCACCAAGGTTTCTCCTTCCGAGATTCTTCTGACATCACTCGACCACTGAAGTTTCTCCTTCTAAGATTCACCTGGTGTCACCCAGCCAATGAGGTTTCTCGTCTCAAGATTCTCCTGGTGTTGTTGACCACCGAGATTTCTCATTCGGAGATTCTCCTAGTGTCGTTGACCTTGGCAAAGTCTAATACAATACTTGCATTGTAAGATACGGAAAACTTCGTTCCAGTTTACGTATTGCTTTTATTCTTTTCAAGGAGAGAATTCTCTTGCTCAAGTTGTTTAACTTGAGTTGAGTGCAATGACCATTTAGGAGGAAGATTTAAGCTTAAATGGGGTTTGGGTTAGCTTTGGGTTAGACTTGAGCTAGCTCAACCAATTTGGGTCAACTTTAGCTAGCTTGGTCTTAACCTAGGCAAGTTTAACCATAAGGGACCAGTTTTTAAGGCCCGAACCCGACCGTTTACACGCAGCTCTTATTTCTTTCCTCCACCGTGATTTCTCACCTTTCTCGTCGCGATCTCCTCCTCTCCTCGTCGCCGATCTATCCTCCTTCTTCCTTCCTCCCTGCAAGCGGCGGCGACCGGATCATTCTCGATGGTCTCCGCAAACGAGCTGGTGTTGGGATGTATATTGAAAAGTCTATCTTTTGTATGAACATCTTTATTTTTGAAATAAGAATCACATGATCATTGTTTGCATATTTATGGTTATGCATATTGTCTGATACTGTATATTATAGATAACATGGTGTGTGGTGTCAGACGGAAGATCATGTTATCAATTCCTTGTAGAGTATAAGTAGAGGCTCACAACCGAGATAGTTTTGGACAAACAATTGGTATGGTTGTAGTGTAATTTGGTATTGGTTTGTCTTAACCATAGAATTACACTAGTACACTTTGTGTGTATTGAGCAGGACCGACTTAGAAGTGATTCAATTTATTGCTGACTACATAATTGAATCGAATCTCAGATATTATAGTTTACATGCTCATAATCCCGATATAATAATGGGCACATGTACTTAGTATTTATTTCTTTGATTTAGCAATGAGCGAGATTTATAGATTAAATCGATAGGCTCGGTAAGTTGGGAAATGATATTATTTACATGGTGTGCCGTTGATTATAGGAGGAAATTGTGTCCTATGTATTAGGATGATGATGTCCCCTTGAGAAGCTCATAAGGATCATCATGTAAACCCTACAGGTGAACTTGGTCCAACATGATGATAAGGTTGAGTGGTACTACTCATGGAGTTAGATGTTGATTAATTAATCGTTAGTAAATTAATTAATTGACGGACATTCGAGATCTTAAACACAGAGAGATAATTGTACAATTAATATATGAAGCCCATATTTATTTATGGGGGTTGGTGAGGTAGATCAATGATAATCCTCTAGTAGAATGGATTATCATTAATGGATCGGATTTTATGTGGGCCGGATCCATTGGGTGGCCAAGATCCAACTCCTCCTCATGGTCCCTATTGTAGCCTATAAAAACCCTCATGAAACCTAGATCCAACGAACATGATTAAAAGGAGGTTTGGGCAAAATCTATAAATAGGAGGCAAAGGCTTGGGCGGCATAAGAGAATTGGAATTCTAGGGTTTGCTCCTTGGCTTGGGTGGCAACTAATCCTTTTGGAGATTAGGGTTTGCTTCAAGAGTTGGGTGGCTAGGGTTTGGAGAGGTCTTGGGTGACAACAAGTGGAAGGTTTTCCTATCTTCCTAAGCTTTAGCTGGCGCCCCTCTTCTCCTTTCTCTTCTTGGCCGATGCCTATATCCCTCTCTTCTTCTCCTTTGGCCGGCAGCAACAAGTGTTAGGGTTTTTTCACTTGGAGCTCTTGGTCGGCGCCCACACCATCTCCTTGGCCGGCGGCAACAACAAGTTTGGTGGCTTGGTGGTCGGCGCTAGATAGGAGAAGAAGTGTTGAGTATTCTTCCCTTTGTTCAGAGCGAACAAGGAAGGGAAGAAAGAGATCTAGGAAATTTCAACTCTTGGAGGATCGTTGCCCACACAATGTTCAAGAGGAGGATAGGACATACAATAGAAGATCAAGAGGTATACAAGAGGTATAATCTTGTTTATTTTGATTTAATTCTTTTGTATAATGCATGTGGCTAATTTACTAGGACCCTGAAGATAAACACAAAAATCGGTGATCCGTACATTATCTATTTTGCGGCTAATCAAGGATAAGAGTTAGGTTGCTTGAACAACAAGTTTGTTCAAGAGACCACTCGAATCGAATAGCACGATGATGGATCGGTTGCTTGGGTAATCCGTCTTCATCAAGGATTAATTTTTTTTAATCCAGGGACGTAGATAGGATCGCCATGCACAAGCGACCAAGTCGAAGAGGGAAGCGAAGCTTCGTCCTTCAAGTGGTATCAGAGCGACGGTTTCTGATTTTGTGTGTTTAGGATTCAGTTACTTTTATGCACTTATCATGTATTGTATGTGTCGGATGATAGTAGGATGTGCGTAGGCTAATTTTTTGATTGCAGGCATAAGATCCAACTATTATGGCCATATGTGTGTGTATGTGATTGGATGTGTGTAATTGTAATATTATTTGAATCCTCGGGGTTGACGAGGCTAGTATTTAATTTTTATAATTAAGTACGACATTGTTCAGCCACTCTTTTATTTTAGTTTACTTTCGATCTAGATTTCATGTACACTCCTTTGTGGAGTATAGGATCGATGGATGTAAATTTAAATAATTGTTCTCGGCTCGGATCTCCGGATGGCTTGTACATGGTGTATGGAGGAGCGGACGATATGGCGACACGACGGGAGGCATATTGGAGAACAAAAGCCATAATAGTTGGAAAATATTTTTTTTTCATATTTATTGCTTCTTGTTTGATATGCATGTTGTGTGCTAGGAAAATTTCTCATTTTAAATTACTAAGTGGGAGAGGGATATTTTTTAAAAAAAATTCCCATGGCCTCTATTAAAATTTGACATGTGATGCAAACAAACTTGCGCGTCATCTCTGAGTGCCTTCCTCCCCATCAGATAAGTTTGTTTTGCAGATTACAAGGTCAAATATGGTAATAGAAAATTATTTAGGAGCGTGTATACTTCCCCATCGGAAGGCACATAATCTGAGATAATTGCCTTAGTATCGGATAATGGTGAACACTTAGATGCAAATAGGAGTATCCTCCCCATCGGAGTCATTTCTTTTATTTGTAGGGCCGAAGAGGAACCAACTATTAATTTTATTTGTCAAAAAGTAAGGTTGATGGGATAATAAAATTAATGGATAAAACCTCCTCTTACAAATGTAAAATTCATATACGTCCACACTATCGTGGCATACGATATTCTCGGTGTTTTGAGGTGTTGGTTGATTTTAAAATTTTATTGTTTGAGGAATCAATAAATTTTTGAAATCTAATGTTTTGATCTATGTGATTCTTAGGTTTTTTAAAAATGACTTTCAACCCACTTGCTGTGATACTAAAGAAAAATAAACTTATTGGACCTAATTATGCTGATTGGAAGAGGAATCTAGATATTGTCTTGACTGTTGAGGAGTACAAGTATGTACTTCTCGAAAAGTGTCCTCCTAAACCTATGGATGATTCTAGAGAAAAGGATAAAGAGAATTATAAGAAGTGGATAAAGGCTGATGAGATGACACGGTGTTACATTTGGCTTCTATGTCAAATGTATTGCAACATCAACATCAAGCCATGCCTACTTCTTATGACATTATGCTCAATCTCAAGGAACTTTTCGGACACCAGAATCGGGCTGGTAGGTAGGAAGCCATGAGGAACTTGATGACGACCATCATGGTCAAGGGAACACCCGTGAGGGATCATGTTCTCAAGATGATGACTAATTTGAATGAGTTGGAAGTCCTTGGGGCTGAGATCGATGGGGAAACCCAGACCGATATCATTCTCCAATCTCTACCTAGGAGTTTTGAGCAATTTTGCTTGAATTACAACATGAATAAGAGGTTGTACTCGTTGGTGGAGCTTCTAATAGAACTCCAGGCGACAGAGGGGATTTTTTGTCAGACTGCTCAGGCTCAGGCCTTGGTTCCTCAGAAGGTTTCGACTTCTAAGCCGAAAGGCAAGAAGAAGAAGAAACAAGGTGGAGCAAAGGTGGTGGGAGGATCTCAAGGAGGAGTGAAGAAGCGAAAAGGCAAGTGCTTCACTTGCAAGCAGACTGGACATTAGAAGAAGGACTGCCCCAACCAGAAGCAGAACAAAGGTATATCTTTTGGTTTAGTCATTGAAACATGTTTAGCTATGTTATCTACCGACACCTGGTGTGTAGATATGGGAGCCACTGATCATGTCTGCAATACTTTGCAGGAGTTTCAGAAAACCAGACGACTAGCTGTGGGAGAGATTATCGTTTACTTGGGCGATGCTACGAAGGTGGTGTTAGTAATATATGAGAGATGTCCTAAGGCAATCGCCTTATGTATGAACCATTTATATGATAAATGAAGATTCACTATTTGAGTATACATGTTTTATGTATTTGATTGGATCTTAAACTCATTTACTGAATGTCCACGATACGATTCACAGCATGAGAGAATTTGTGATTGGATCACAACTAGTGAGTATCTCTACATGTGTAATTGTGATGTATCGGAATTATCCCTAGTCGATGAATTGATGGATTTGGAGACCATCAATTCTGTCGAGACTAGCACGAGGTATACTCCTTGGTGTATCCAAGCAGTTGATTCTCACTGGCTGGAGACATAGTGATGTCCGGAGTTAATCGTGGATGCTAGTTATGGTAACTAGTTCATTGGAGTGACCAGCCGTAAGACTTCATATGGTTCTCTGCATATATAGATATGTCAATGAAGTTCTTACTGTGGCTTAAGTGCGAGGTTCCTTCGACTTGCGGTATTCAAGTCATCTTGATCATGGAGACTTATGCTTTGACATCTTAAGCAAATATCTCTAAGGAGATGTGGACCCGGGATGATTGGGTATAAGTCGAAGTGATCGAAGGTGTTTGAATAGCCTATAAAGGATTCACCACTCCTTGCGAGGAGATGTATACCCATGGCCTCTCGTCGGATTGTTACTAAAGTCTTTGGCCAAAGCATTACATGTTTAGAGTAAGGTACTCTTCGATACATGTGGAGTAACTAGAATCCGTAGGACGAGGAAATGATACTTGGGCTAGGTGTGACGTAGTCAGCCTAGTGGGGACTGACACAATAGACCATGTCCTGAACCAAGTGGGTATAAGATGAGTGAAAGGAATGGGGCACGATTCATTCGAGCTACTGAAGGGTTTCAGAAATAGTTCTGGATCAACCGTTGATCTTTTCGGTTAATTGGGGATCATGATGTACTACTAGGTGCCACTCATGATCGTTCTATAATTAATGGTTAATTATAGACGGCCAACATAAACCGAGAACCTATTTGGTCACACGCACAACGAGTGTAATCCAAAGGATTTAAAACGAGCTTGAGAATGGGATTCTTAGACCGAGAGAAACTATGTTTGGTTGGACCAAACATAAAGCAAGCATGAAATTGTTTCAGTCGCAATGGAAGCGTGGATGGGCCGTGTCTTATGAAGACATAATGGATGGACCAAAATGGTTTGGTTCTAATCCAATGGATGAGAATAAACCAAAGGGTTTGGTTTATTTTAAACGAATGAACCAAAAGTTGGTTCGGTTCGTTTTAACTTAAAATAAACCATCATGGTTTGGTTTATTTTAACTTATCCTAATGGAGCGGGTTAACGGGCCTAATGGTTATGATCCAATAACCATTAAGAGAAGTAGTTCTCTATAAAAGAGGGCTTAAGGGATAATTAAGCCCTAATAAAAAACCCTAGCCCCCTTGAGTTGCCGCCCACCTCCACCTTGGAGTTAATTGGCGCCAACCCTAAAGCTGCCGCCGCCCAGCTTGTGTACTACCGTCCAAGTCTTTGCCGGCGTCCAAGCTTCAGCCGGAGAACCTCCGGCGACCCTCCGGCGATCTCCTTTGGGTTCGGTGATAAGGTGAGCTTCCATCTTTCCTTAGCCGGCCTCTATTCCTCCACCAAAAGCTGTCCAGTTTTTCTGGACAGCTGGTTTCTTTGTTGTCGGAGCGTCATTTGGACGACGGTTAGTGCTCCGACAGCGGCTAACTTACCGGGGATTTGATCTCCGGTAATCCTCTGAGGTGGGGGACAAAGGATTCGTCAAACGGTTGACGAATACCTCTCCGGAGAAGCGAGTTTTGAGAACTCGTTTTAGGATCCGAATTTGGATTCGGATCATGATCATCTCTCGATCACGTCGTCTTCAACACGAGGCTAGTAACCCGTACGAAGACGAAGCTCGTGACTTAGCGAAGTCATCCCGAAGAACTCGGCGTGGATACGGATAGAGACGATTCTAGCGAGGATCGTTCCGGTTGATGCCGTTCCCGCTACACGTCATACGAAAGGTATAACGTAGATAAATTTCCTTTTATTGCAAATTTAAATTTACGGTTATGTCTACACTTGTTGTAATATGCATGCGTGTGTTGTGTGTGTTGTAATAAATAGGAGTATTTATTATTTTTATTGCTTCATGTGTTCATGTATATCGAAACATGATCGAACACACACACCTTGTGATCAGTGCGAAACCCAACAGTGGTATCAGAGCCCAGGTTGTGTTTCGACATAATCGTAAAATGGTTTTGCGATAGTCATCATGTATTTCTGGAAGTTTTCTAAATTTTGGAAATTTAGAAGTATTTATGGAAATTTTTCAATTTTGGAAAGTCTAGAAGTATTTATGGAAATCTTCCACTTTTGGAAAGTTGGAAGTATTTATGGAAATTGATATTTTCCATAAATAAAATATTTGATTAGATTCTAGAAATTTGTTTCCTAATTTAATCATGATTTGATTTGGGAAATCAAATCTTAAAAATATTTTATTTCCATAAGTAGTTTTAATGATTTAGGAAATTGGTTTCCTAAATAGATTTTCCTTAATCAAATAATTCCATGAATAAAATATGTGATTAGATTTGGAAATTTGTTTCCTAATTTAATTATGATTTGATTTGGAGAATCAAATCTTAAACATATTTTATTTCCATAAATAGTTATGACATATAAGGAAATATATACATGACATAATTGTATGCCATGTAGCATTAGATGCATAACATTATGCCATGCGTGTCGTGACATGTAGATGTATGCCATGTATGCCATGCCATGTAGATAATAGTTATTTGCATGCAAAGAGGATGAGACATAAAAATTCTTAAACAATATTAAGGCCTACACCTTCCATTAATATGGTTAGAACCAGAGTTCCGTTTCTTGTTTGGGTTGTTGGACTCTCTCCAAGCCCGGCTCGAACCAGAATATGTTCAAACCATGGAATAGTTTAATACTAATATGGTAAGAGTCAGAGGTCAATCGTTAGCTTTGGTTGTTGGACTCTCTCCAAGCTGGGCTAATTGGTTGAATGCGCTCTAACCATATTAAAACTATGTCCCGATTAATGGGTTGGCTTTAACCTGGAGCATCGATTTGTTGGACTCTCTCCAAGGTCGATGTAAAGGGAGGTGAAGTTGGGTGCTATGCATATGATGCATACTTGTTAATGTGTTAACAACCCGATGTATGTGTGAACATTCAATTAGTTGATAGCACATTGTGATAGTTGCATATACGTGATATGCAATCGGTATAGTTGATACCTACCGTCGTAGTTATGAATGGCTTGTTGGACTCTCTCCAAGGTTGTTCATAACTATGATGGATATCAGCCCATTCGGAGATGGACCTACGATCTCCCGAAGTGATTTTGGGGTTTTTGAAATTCGAAAAACGAATGGGATTTATAAATGTATATTAATGCATTTTAAAATCATCTTTCTCATATATGCTCGTTTTGTATTTCTAAAATGATCACGATTTCTTTGAATTTGCCTTCCATTTTGGATTCGAATAAATTGACTGGGCTGAGCTTCTTGGACTGGCTTAGAAGCTTGAGAATTGTTCTCAAGGTTGAAAAGCTTGCAAATGTCCTCGAAGCGTCTCTTCCCGCCCGTCCTAGTGACAATGCAACTCTGGACCAATTGTTGGCCTATCAGAAACATGTGAATGATTCTGAAATGGTGAGTTGCATCATGCTACCCGCGATGGAACCCAAGCTACGAAAGCAGCATGAGCATATGGATGCTCATATCGTAGTCCTTCATCTTTGTGAGTTGGTTGATGAGCAAGTGAGATTCGAAAGGTTCAAAGTCTCAAAGCTCCTCTTCACCTCTGAGATGCTAGAAGGTTCATCGTGTATCTTGCTCAATATCTTTGAAGACTGTGGAGTCTTAGAAGCATGGCGAGGGGCGGTCTTTGTTAGTTGATTCCTCGAAGAAAGGTTCTAAGAGGAAGTCAAAGGAACAGCAGAAGGGAAAGAAGAGAAGGGCTAAGAAGGTAGAACTAGCACAAAAGGAAACTTACCATAATTATGGCAAGGAGAGCCATTTGCGAAGAAAGTGCAAGATTTATCTTGAGTCCGTGAAGAAGGATAAGGCATCGGATACCCCATCTTCTTCAGAAATCTTCTTTATTGATTGTCATTCTATTTCCTCAGACACTTGGGTATTTGATACTGGGTGTGGCTCACATATATGTAATGATATACATGGGCTAAGGAATAGAAGAAGACTCGTCAAGGGAGAGTCAAATTTACGTGTTGGGAATGGAGCAAGGGTTGCTGCATTCGCCATCGGAACATATTTGTTGAAACTCCCTGCAGGACTTGTCTTAGAACTGGACAATTGCTTTTATGTTCCTTTGTTGATAAAGAACATCATTTCTATTTCTTGTTTAAATAGAAATGGGTACCATTTGGATTTTAGTAACAATTGTTGTTACATAACTTTGAATGGAGTTCTTTATGGGACTGGAACTTTAAGCAATGGTGTTTATACGTTGGACGTATCCAGTTATATTTTCAATATCGAAGCGAGCAACAAGCATGCTCGAAAAGATAACCAATTAGACTCCTACATGTGGTATTGTCGTCTTGGCCATGTAAGCAAGAAACGCATGTCCGAATTACACCGATGTGGAATTCTGGAAACGTTTGAATTAGATTCATATGATACATGCGAATCATGCTTAAAAGGCAAGATGACTAAGTTACCTTTTACTAGAAAAGGTGAACGAGTGGGAGAGTTACTAGGTCTAATACATACTGATGTATGTGGACCTATGTCAACTCAAGCATTAGGAGGCTATAGCTACTTCATTACCTTCACCGATGATCACTCACGGTTTGGGTATATGTTCTTGATGAAACTCAAGTCTGAAGCCTTTGAAAGCTTCAAAGAATTCAGAAATGAAGTAGAGAAACAACATGACAAGAGTATTAAAATACTTCGATCGGATCGAGGTGGTGAATACTTAAGTCAAGAGTTTCTTGATTATCTAAGAGACAATGGCATATTGTCTCAATGGACTCCGCCCTATACACCACAGCATAATGGTGTATCTAAGAGGCATAACCGGACCTTGTTGGACATGGTCAGGTCAATGATGAATCATGCAACTCTTCCCAAGTCCTTTTGGGGCTATGCACTTCAAATAGCTGTTTACTTGTTAAACAGAATGCCTACCAAGGTAGTCTCAACTACTCCATATGAGATATGGAATGGTAAGAAACCTCATGTATCTTACATGAAGATATGGGGTTGTCCTGCTTATGTGAAGCGGACTGTATCAGACAAATTGGATGCTAAGTCTGATAAATGTCTATTTATTGGATACCCTAAGGAAACTAGGGGTTACCAATTCTATCATCCTGTGGAACAAAAGGTGTTTGTTTCAAGGCATGTTGTGTTTCTAGAAAAAGAGTTTCTCTTGCAAGAAAACAGTGGGAGTGTCGTCGAGCTTGAGGAGGCTCGAGAGACTCAAATAGACATTGATGAGATACCTGGTGAAGCACAACAGCCGACAACTCATAGTGATGAGCAATCGGCTGGACCTATTGTAACACCACATCTTCGTAGATCTGGTAGAACACGCAATATTCCTGAGAGATATGGATTTCTCGTAAGTGAATCGAACGACGTGTTACTCATTGATGATGAGGAGCCTACCAGTTATGAAGAAGTGCTGACAAGTTCAGAAAGGGATAAGTGGCTTGGTGCCATGAAGTCGGAAATGGATTCCATGTATGAAAACCAAGTTTGGAACTTGGTTGACCCACTGAAGGATAAAGCCTATAGGGTGCAAGTGGGTTTTCAAGAAGAAAACCGACATGGATGGTAATGTGATTACCTATAAGGCTAGATTGGTGGCGAAGGATATCGTCAAAAACAAGGTGTTGATTATGTGAAACCTATTACTTTGTAGCTATCTTAAATCCATTTGGATGCTCACGCCATAGCGGCTCATTATGATTATGAGATATGGCAGATGGATGTGAAAACAACTTTCCTTAATGGAAACTTGCTCGAGGACGTGTATATGATACAGCCTGAGGGTTTCACATCGGTTGATAAAACCAAGGTATGCAAATTGCGACGGTCCATTTATGGATTGAAGCAAGCATCCAGGAGCTGGAATATCCATTTTGATGAGACAATCAAAAAGTTTGATTTCTCACAAAATCCAGACGAACCTTGTGTGTACAAGAAGGTTAGTGGGAGTGCAGTCGTATTCCTAGTATTGTATGTCGATGACATACTACTTATAGGAAATGATGTTTCAATCTTACAGTCAGTGAAGGTTTGGTTATCCAAGACATTCTCCATGAAAGACCTGGGAGAAGCAACCTACATCCTCGGGATTAAGATCTATAGAGATAGATCGAAACGGTTGCTTGGTCTTTCGCAGTCTACATATATAGACCGAGTGCTAAAGAGGTTTAGCATGTCAGAATCCAAGAAAGGTTTCCTACCCATCAGGCATGGGGTATACCTTTCGAAGTCTATGTGTCCGCGCACAGAAGACGAGAGGATCTGCATGAGTAAGATTCCCTATGCATCCGCAATAGGATCTATCATGTATGCTATGTTATGTACGAGACCCGATGTATCATATGCTCTGAGTGTCACGAGCAGATACCAGTCCGATCCAGGAATGGATCATTGGGCGGCTGTTAAGACGATCCTTAAGTACTTGAGAAGAACTAAGGATGTGTTCCTAATATATGGAGAAGGGGACATGGTGATACACGGGTATACGGATGCGGCTTCGAGACGGACAAGGATGATTCGAGGTCTCGATGCGGATCGTGTTCACCTTGAATAGAGCGCGATGAGTTGGAAAAGTTCCAAACAAGAGACTGTAGCGGATTCTACCACTGAGGCAGAATACATTGCAGCTTCGGAAGCAGCAAAGGAAGCGGTTTGGATCAAAAGTTCGTTCATGAACTTGGTGTGATTCCGGCCATTGTTGAAGCAATACCGGTCTACTGCGACAACAATGGAGCAATTGCACAGGCGAAAGAGCCAAGGTCTCATCAGAGATCCAAACATGTGCTTCGCCGCTATCATCTTATCAGAGAGATCATCAGTAGGAACGAAATACAAATCGAGAAAATTCCCACTGAAAGGAACTTAGCGGATCCCTTGACTAAGGCATTACCTCAAAATAAGTTTGAGGGTCATGTTCGAGCTTATGGTATTGGATACCGTAGCGATTGGCATTAGGCCAAGTGGGAGTCTGTTAGTAATATATAAGAGATGTCCTAAGGCAATCGCCTTATGTATGAACCATTTATATGATAAATGAAGATTCACTATTTGAGTATACATATTTTATGTATTTGATTGGATCTTAAACTCATTTACTGAATGTCCACGATACGATTCACAGCATGAGAGACTTTGTGATTGGATCACAACTAGTGAGTATCTCTACCTGTGTAATTGTGATGTATCGGAATTATCCCTAGTCGATGAATTGATGGATTTGGACACCATCAATTCTGTCGAGACTAGCACGAGGTATACTCCTTGGTGTATCCAAGCAGCTGATTCTCACTGGCTGGAGACATAGTGATGTCCGGAGTTAATCGTGGATGCTAGTTATGGTAACTAGTTCATTGGAGTGACCAGCCGTAAGACTTCATATGGTTCTCTGCATATATAGATATGTCAATGAAGTTCTTACTGTGGCTTAAGTGAGAGGTTCCTTCGACTTGCGGTATTCAAGTCATCTTGATCATGGAGACTTATGCTTTGACATCTTAAGCAAACATCTCTAAGGAGATG
This sequence comes from Wurfbainia villosa, assembly GCA_025175895.1. Lineage (NCBI taxonomy): Eukaryota > Viridiplantae > Streptophyta > Magnoliopsida > Zingiberales > Zingiberaceae > Wurfbainia > Wurfbainia villosa. The sequence goes on along the minus strand of CM046008.1, from coordinate 20,394,577 downwards.
TGGACCCGGGATGATTGGGTATAAGTCGAAGTGATCGAAGGTGTTTGAATAGCCTATAAAGGATTCACCACTCCTTGCGAGGAGATGTATACCCATGGCCTCTCGTCGGATTGTTACTAAAGTCTTTGGCCAAAGCATTACATGTTTAGAGTAAGGTACTCTTCGATACATGTGGAGTAACTAGAATCCGTAGGACGAGGAAATGATACTTGGGCTAGGTGTGACGTAGTCAGCCTAGTGGGGACTGACACTATAGACCATGTCCTGAACCAAGTGGGTATAAGATGAGTGAAGGGAATGGGGCACGATTCATTCGAGCTACTGAAGGGTTTCAGAAATAGTTCTGGATCAACCGTTGATCTTTTCAGTTAATTGGGGATCATGATGTACTACTAGGTGCCACTCATGATCGTTCTATAATTAATGGTTAATTATAGACGGCCAACATAAACCGAGAACCTATTTGGTCACACGCACAACGAGTGTAATCCAAAGGATTTAAAACGAGCTTGAGAATGGGATTCTCAGACCGAGAGAAACTATGTTTGGTTGGACCAAACATAAAGCGAGCATGAAATTGTTTCAGTCGCAATGGAAGCGTGGATGGGTCGTGTCTTATGAAGACATAATGGATGGACCAAAATGGTTTGGTTCTAATCCAATGGATGAGAATAAACCAAAGGGTTTGGTTTATTTTAAACGAATGAACCAAAAGTTGGTTCGGTTCGTTTTAACTTAAAATAAACCATCATGGTTTGGTTTATTTTAACTTATCCTAATGGAGCGGGTTAACGGGCCTAATGGTTATGATCCAATAACCATTAAGAGAAGTAGTTCTCTATAAAAGAGGGCTTAAGGGATAATTAAGCCCTAATCAAAAACCCTAGCCCCCTTGAGTTGCCACCCACCTCCACCTTGGAGTTAATTGGCGCCAACCCTAAAGCTGCCACCGCCCAGCTTGTGTGATGCCGTCCAAGTCTTTGCCGGCGTCCAAGCTTCAGCCGGAGAACCTCCGGCGACCCTCCGGCGATCTCCTTTGGGTTCGGTGATAAGGTGAGCTTCCATCTTTCCTTAGCCGGCCTCTATTCCTCCACCTAAAGCTGTCCAGTTTTTCTTGATAGCTTGTTTCTTTGTTGTCGGAGCATCGTTTGGATGACGGTTAGTGCTCCGACAGCGGCTAACTTACCGGGGATTTGATCTCCGGTAATCCTCTGAGGTGGGGGACGAAGGATTCGTCAAACGGTTGACGAATACCTCTCCGGAGAAGCGAGTTTTGAGAACTCGTTTTAGGATCCGAATTTGGATTCGGATCGTGATCATCTCTCGATCACGTCGTCTTCAACACGAGGCTAGTAACCCGTACGAAGACGAAGCTCGTGACTTAGCGAAGTCATCCTGAGGAACTCGGCGTGGATACGGATAGAGACGATTCTAGCGAGGATCGTTCCGGTTGATGCCGTTCCCGCTACACGTCATACGAAAGGTATAACGTAGATAAATTTCCTTTTATTGCAAATTTAAATTTACGGTTATGTCTACACTTGTTGTAATATGCATTTGTGTGTTGTGTGTGTTGTAATAAATAGGAGTATTTATTATTTTTATTGCTTCCGCTGTGTTCATGTTTACGAAACATGATCGAACACACACACGCCGCAGTGCCGGAAACCCAACAGGTGGCGGCTGTTGTAGTGGGAGATGTTTATTTATCTTTTGATAGGAATAAAACTTTGGTTCTGAAAAATTTCCTTTATGTACCTTTATTTAGAAAGAATTTGATTTCGGTTTCTAAATTATTTTTGGATGGATATTCTATTTCTTTTAATGACAGAGTTGTTATAAAAAGGAATAGGGAGATTATCTATTCTGGTACATTGATAGGAAATTTATATACCCTTGAACCAAAAGCTCCCACGATGCAAATAGAAGTAAATAACTCATCTTCTAAATCTAATAAGAGAAAAAAAACCTTCGAAAATAAACCAAACATATCTTTGGCATCTAAGGTTAGGTCATATTAACCTAAGTAGAATTTAAAGATTGATAGCTGATGGACCTTTGGGTTCATTAGTGGTGGAAGATTTCCCAACCTGTGAATCTTGCTTGGAAGGTAAAATGACCAAGAGACCTTTTAAGGCCAAGGGGTATAGAGCCAAAGATGTGTTGGAATTGATTCATTCTGATTTGTGTGGTCCTATGTCTATCCAAGCTAAAAGTGGTTTTGAATATTTCGTCTCTTTTATAGATGATTATTCAAGATATGGATACATTTACTTGATGCGCCGCAAGTCTGAATGCTTTGACAGGTTCAAAGAATTCAAGGCTGATGTGAAGAAACGTCAAGGTAAAAGTATCAAGACACTATGATCTGATCGTGGTGGTGAGTACCTCTTGGGAGAGTTTAGGAATTACTTATCAGAGGCTGGGATTCAATCTCAATTGTCTGCACTTGGCACACCCCAGCAGAATGGTGTAGTGGAGAGAAGGAATAGGACTCTTATGGAGATGGTTAGATCGATGATGAGTTATTCTGAGTTACCAGATTCATTATGGGGGTATGCTTTGGATACAACAGTGTATATTCTGAACTTGATACCATCTAAATCATTGCCTTCTACTCCCACAGAATTGTGGGCTGGGTGAAAGCCTAGTCTGAGACATATTCGGATTTGGAGGAGTTCAGTACATGTGCTGAAGGCAGATGCTGGTAAGTTAGAACCTCGTACAAAAGTGTGCATGTTCATAGGCTATCCTAGAGGAACGAAAGGTGGTTTGTCCTATAGTCCTAAAGATTAGAGGGTGATCGTTAGCACGAATGCCATATTTTTAGAGGAAGACTATGTGATGAACCACAGGCCCATGAGTAATATTGTTCTGGAGGAATTGAGAGGGGAAGTTACTACTTCAGTAACATAGGTACAAGAGGATATACCACAAGTGACTGCACCGTGTGTCATAGAGGATACACAGATGATACCTCATCGTAGTGGGAAGATTGTTAGACATCCTGATAGATTTATGTTCTTGGGAGAATCTTCTGATTTGGTCCCTGACAAACATGAACCTGATCCCAGGACATATGATGAGGCAATCCAAGATAAAGATGCGGTATTTTAGAAAAGTGCAATGAATTCAGAGATAGAATCTATGGATTAAAATCAGGTCTGGGAGCTAGTAGAACTACCCAATGGTATAAAAAACATTGGATGCAAGTGGATATACAAAAGAAAGAGAGGAATAGACGGGAAGGTTGAGACCTTCAAAGCAAGGCTTGTTGTGAAAGGGTATACTCAGAAAGAGGGTATCGATTATGAGGAGGCCTTTTCGCCGATAGCCATGCTTAAGTCTATCCGGATTCTCTTATCTATTGCTGCTCATATGGATTATGAGGTGTGGCAGATGATGTCAAGACAACTTTCCTTAATCGAAGTCTTGAGGAAAACATCTATATGGAGCAACCAGAGGGATTCATTGCAAAGGGCAAAGAGCATCTTGTGTACAACCTTAATCGGTCCATTTATGGATTGAAGCAAGCTTCGAGATCTTGGAACATCCGCTTTGATGAGGTAATCCAGTCTTATGGATTTATTCAAAGTCCGAAGAGTCTTGTGTATACAAGAGATGTGACGGAAACATAGTGGTATTTATTGTACTATACGTAGATGATATTTTGTTAATTGGCAACAATGTCAAAGTGTTATCAGACGTAAGGGTATGGTTGTCCAAACAATTTAATATGAAGGACTTGGGAGAAGTGGGACACATCCTTGGGATCAAGGTTATAAGGGATCGTAGGAAAAGGATGTTGTGCTTATCTTAAGCTTCATACATAGACACCATTTTGGCTCATTTTAGTATGTAGAACTCCAAGAAAGGTTTTCTACCTTTTAGGCATGGAGTACCATTATCCAAAGAGATGTGTCCTAGAACATCAAAGAAGATAGAGGAGATGAAGGCGGTTCCTTATGCTTCGGCAGTATGAAACCTCATATATGCTATGTTATATACGAGGTCGGATATCTACTTTGTCGTGGGCGGTTCCTTATCTAAAGTAATCCAGGACAGGGACATTGGACTGCGGTAAAATATATATTGAAGTACCTGAGAAGGACTAGGGATTATATGTTGGTATACCAGACAGATCAATTACTCCATGTGGGTTACACAGATTCCGACTTCTAATCAGATAGGGATAACAGTAAGTCTACCTTGGGTTTTGTGTTTACTTTGGGAGGTGGAGCCATTGTATGAAGGAGTGTCAAGCAGAAATGCGTGGCGGACTCTACCATGGAAGTTGAGTATGTGGCAGCCTCTGAGGCAGCCAAAGAAGTTGTATGGATCAGGAACTTCTTGATGGACTTGGATGTGATTCCTAGTTTGCTCAAAACTATCACAATTTATTGTGATAATAGTGGTGCAGTTACAAACTCGAAGGAACCACGAGCCCATAAGGCAAGTAAACACATAGAGCGCAAGTACCACCTGATACGAGAGATCATAAAGCGAGGAGAAGTTGTTGTAGCCAAGATTGCATCAGAGGATAACCTGACAGATCCTTTCACTAAGGCCCTTCTAGCGAGAGCTTTTGATAAGCATGTGGATGGAATGAGAATCAGATGTATGGTAGTGTGAGGACAGCATAGTCTTTTAGTATAAGTGGGTGATTGTTGGGATATATACTGAAAAGTCTATCTTTTGTATGAACATCTTTATTTTTGAAATAAGATTCACATGATCATTGTTTGCAAATTTATGGTTATGCATATTGTCTGATACTATACATTGTAGATAACATGGTGTGTGGTGTCACACGGAAGATCATGTTATTAGTTCCTTGTAGAGTATAAGTAGAGGCTCACAACCGAGATGATTTTGGACAAACCATTGGTATGGTTGTAGTGTAATTTGGTATTGGTTTATCTTGACCATAGAATTACACTAGTACACTTTGTGCGTATTAAGAAGGACCGACTTAGAGGTGATTTAATTTATTACTGACTATATAATTGAATCGGACCTCGGATATTATGGTGTACATGCTCTTAATCCCGATATAATAACGGGCACATGTACTTAGTATTTATTTTTTTGATTTACTAATGGGCAAGATTTATAGATTAAATCGATAGGCTCGGTAAGTTGGGAAATGATATTATTTACATGGTGTGTCGTTGATTATAGGAGGAAACTGTGTCCTATGTATTAAGATGATGATGTCCCCTTGAGGAACTCATAAGGATCATCATATAAACCCTGCAGGTGGACTTGGTCTGACATGATGATAAGGTTGAATGGTACTACTCATAGAGTTAGATATTGATTAATTAATCGTCAGTAAATTAATTAATTGGCGGACATTCGAGATCTTAAACACAGAGAGATAATTGTACAATTAATATATGGAGCCCATATTTATTTATGGGGGTTGGTGATGTAGATCAATGATAATCCTCTAGTGGAATGGATAATCATTAATGGATCGGATTTTATGTGGGCCGGATCCGTTGGGTGGCCAAGATCCAACTCCTCCTCATGGTCCCTATTGTAGCCTATTAAAACCCTCATGAAACCTAGATCCAATGGACACGATTAAAAGGAGGTTTGGGCAAAATCTATAAATAGGAGGCAAAGGCTAGGGCGGCATAAGAGAATTGGAATTCTAGGGTTTGCTCCTTGGCTTGGGCGGCAACTAATCCTTTTGGAGATTAGGGTTTGTTTCAAGAGTTGGGCGGCTAGGGTATGGAGAGGTCTTGGGCGACAACAAGTGGAAGGTTTTCCTATCTTCCTAAGCTTTAGCCGGCGCCCCTCTTCTCCTTTCTCTTCTTGGCTGGCGCCCATATCCCTCTATTCTTCTCCTTTGGCCGGTGGCAACAAGTGTTAGAGTTTTTTCCCTTGGAGCTCTTGGTCGGCGCCCACACCATTTCCTTCTTCCTCTCCTTGGCCGACGGCAACAACAAGTTTGGTGGCTTGGTGGTCGGCGCTAGATAGGAGAATAAGTGTTGAGTATTCTTCCCTTTGTTCGGAGCGAACAAGGAAGGGAAGAAAGAGATCTAGGAAGTTTCAACTCTTGGAGGATCGTTGCCCACACAACATTCAAGAGGAGGATAGGACATACAATAGAAAATCAAGAGGTATGCAAGAGGTATAATCTTGTTTTTTTTTATTTAGCTCTTTTGTATAATGCAGGTGGCTAATTTACTTGGACCCCGAAGATAAATACAAAAACTGACAATCCGTACATCATCTATTCCACGGCTAATTGAGGATAAGAGTTAGGTTGCTTGAACAATAAGTTTGTTTAAGAGACCACTCGAATCGAATAACACGATGATGGATCGGTTGCTTGGGTAATCCGTCTTCATCAAGCATTAATTTTTTTTAATTTGGGGACGTAGATAGGATCGCCATACACAAGCGACCAAGTCGAACAGGGAAGCGAAGCTTCATCCTTCAAATGGCATCAGAGCCACGGTTTCCGATTTTGTGTGTTTAGGATTCGGTTACTTTTATGCACTTATTATGTATTGTATGTGCCAGATGATAGTAGGATGTGTGTAGGCTAACTTTTTGGTTACAGACATAGATCCAACTATTATGGTCATATGTGTGTGTATGTGATTTGATGTGTGTAATTGTAATATTATTTGAATCTTCGAGGTTGACGAGGCTAGTATTTAATTTTTATAATTAAGTACGGCATTGTTTAGCAACTCTTTTATTTTAGTTTACTTTCGATCTAGATTTTATGTACACTCCTTTGTGGAGTATAGGATTGATGGATGTAAATTAAAATAATTATTCTCGGCTCGGATCTCCGGATGGCTTGTACATGGTGTATGGAGGAGCGGACAACATAGCGACACGACGGGAGGTATATTGGCGAACAAAAGTCATAATAGTTTGGAAATATTTTTTTTTCATATTTATTGCTTCTTTTTTGATATGCATGTTGTGTGCTAAGAAAATTCCTCATTTTAAATTACTAAGTGGGAGAGAGATATTTTTTTAAAAAATTATCATGGCCTCCATTACAATTTGACATGTGATGCAAACAAACTTGCGCGTCGGCTCTGAGTGCCTTCCTCCCCATCGAATGAGTTTGTTATGCGGATCACAAGGTCAAATATGGTTATAGGAAATTATTTAGGAGCGTGTGTACTTCCCCATTGAATGGAACATAATCTAAGATAATTGCCTTAGTATCGGGTAATGGTGAACACTTAGATGCAAATAGGAGTATCCTCTCTATCGGAGTCACTGCTTTTATTTGTAGGGCTGAAGAGGAACTAACTATTAATTTTATTTGTCAAAAAGTAAGGTTGACAGGATAATAAAATTAATGGGTAAAATCACCTCTTACAAATGTAGAATTCATATACGTCCACACTATCGTGGCATATGATATTCTCGGTGTTTTGAGGTGTTGGTTGATTTTAAAATTTTATTGTTTGAGGAATCAATAAATTTTTGAAATCTAATGTTTTGATCTATGTGATTCTTAGGTTTTTCAAAAATGACTTTCAACCCACTTGCTGTGATACTAAAGGAAAATAAACTTACTGGACCCAATTATGTTGATTGGAAGAGGAATCTAGATATTATCTTGACTGTTGAGGAGTACAAGTATGTACTTCTCGAAGAGTGTCTTCCTAAGCCTACGGATGCTTCTGGGAAAAGGAGAAAGAGAGTTATAAGAAGTGGATAAAAGCTGATGAGATGGTGCGGTGTTACATTTTGGCTTCTATGTCAAATGTATTACAACATCAGCATCAAGCCATGCCTACTGCTTATGACATGATGCTCAATCTCAAGGAACTTTTCGGACACCAGAATCGGACTGCTAGGCAGGAAGCCATGAGGAACTTGATGACGACCATCATGGTTGAGGGAAAACCCGTGAGGGATCATGTTCTCAAGATGATGACTCATTTGAATGAGCTGGAAGTCCTTGGAGCTAAGATCGATGGGGAAACCCAGGTCGATATCATTCTCCAATCTCTACCTAGGAGTTTTGAGCAGTTTCGTCTTAATTGCAACATGAATAAGAGGTTGTATTCATCGGAAGAGGGGCTTTTTCGTCAGAGTGTTTAGGCTCAGGCCATGGTTGCTTAGAAGGTTTCGACTTCTTAGCCGAAAGGCAAGAAGAAGAAGAAACAAGGTGGAGCAAAGGTGGCGGGAGGATCTCAGGGAGGAGTGAAGAAGCCAAAAGGCAAGTGCTTCACTTGCAAGCAGACTGGACATTGGAAGAAGGACTGCCCCAACCGGATGCAGAACAAAGGTATATCTTTTGGTCTAGTCATTGAAACATGTTTAGCGGTGTTATCTACCGGCAACTGGTGTGTAGATACGGGAGCCACTGATCATGTCTGCAATACTTTACAGGGGTTCCAGGAAACCAGACGACTAGTTGAGGGGGAGATTACTGTTTACTTGGGCGATACTACGAAGGTGGTGGCTGTTACAGTGGGAGATGTTTATTTATCTTTTGATAGGAATAAAACTTTGATTCTGAAAAATTACCTTTATGTAACTTTATTTAGAAAGAATTTGATTTCGATTTCTAAATTATTTTTGGATGGATATTCTATTTCTTTTAATAACAGAGTTGTTATAAAAAGGAATAGGGAGATTATCTGTTCTGGTACATTGACAAAAAATTTATATACCCTTGAACCAAAAGCTCCCACAATGCAAATAGAAGTAAATAACTCATCTTCTAAATCTAATAAGAGAAAAGAACCTTCGAAAATGAACCAAACATTGTACATACTATACATTGTCTGATACTGTACATTGTAGATAACATGGTGTGTGGTGTCACACGGAAGATCATGTTATCAGTTCCTTGTAGAGTATAAGTAGAGGCTCATAACCGAGATGGTTTGGACAAACCATTGGTATGGTTGTAGTGTAATTTGGTATTGGTTTGTCTTGACCATAGAATTACACTAGTACACTTTGTGTGTATTGAGCAGGACCGACTTAGAGGTGATTCAATTTATTACTGACTACATAATTGAATTAGACCTCGGATATTATGGTGTATATGCTCTTAATCCCGATATAATAATGGGCACATATACTTATTATTTATTTCTTTGATTTACCAATGGGCGAGATTTATAGATTAAATTGATAGGCTCGGTAAGTTGGGAAATGATATTATTTACATGATGTGTCATTGATTATAGGAGGAAACTGTGTCCTATGTATTAGGATGATGATGTCCCCTTGAGGTGCCCATAAGGATCATCATGTAAACCCTGCAGGTGGACTTGGTCTGACATGATGATAAGGTTGAGTGGTACTACTCATGGAGTTAGATGTTGATTAATTAATCGTCAGTAAATTAATTAATTGACGGACATTCGAAATCTTAAACACGGGGAGATAATTGTACAATTAATATATGGAGCCCATATTTATTTATGGGGGTTGGTGAGGTAGATCAATGGTAATCCTCTAGTGGAATGGATTATCATTAATGGATCGGATTTTATGTGGGTCGGATCCATTGGGTGGCTAAGATCCAACTCCTCCTCATGGTCTGTATTGTAGCCTATTAAAACCCTCGTGAAACCTAGATCCAATGGACACGATTAAAGGAGGTTTGGGCAAAATCTATAAATAGGAGGCAAAGGCTTGGGTGGCATAAGAGAATTGGAATTCTAGGGTTTTCTCCTTGGCTTGGGCGTCAACTAATCCTTTTGGAGATTAGGGTTTGCTTCAAGAGTTGGGCGGCTAAGGTTTGGAGAGGTCTTGGGCGGCAAAAAGTGGAAGGTTTTCCTATCTTCCTAAGCTTTAGCCGGTGCCCCTCTTCTCCTTTCTCTTCTTGGTCGGTGCCCATATCCCTCTCTTCTTCTCCTTTGGCCGGCAACAACAAGTGTTAGGGTTTCTTCCCTTGGAGCTCTTGGCCGGCGCCCACACCATCTCCTTCTTCCTCTCCTTGGCCGGCGACAACAACAAGTTTGGTGGCTTGGTGGTCGGCTCTAGATAGGAGAAGAAGTGTTGAGTATTCTTCCCTTTGTTCGGAGCGAACAAGGAAGGGAAGAAAGAGATCTAGGAAGTTTCAACTCTTGGAGGATCGTTGCCCACACAACATTCAAGAGGAGGATAGGACATACAATAGAAGATCAAGAGGTATACAAGAGGTATAATCTTGTTTATTTTGATTTAGTTCTTTTGTATAATGCATGTGGCTAATTTACTTGGACCCCGAAGATAAACACAAAAACTGACAATCCGTACATCATCTATTCCACGGCTAATCGAGGATAAGAGTTAGGTTGCTTGAATAATAAGTTTGTTCAAGAGACCACTCGAATCGAATAGCACGATGATGGATCTTTTGCTTGGGTAAAGCGTCTTCGTCAAGGATTAATTTGTTTTAATCCAGGGGCGTAGATAGGATCTCCATGCACAAGCGACCAAGTCGAAGAGGGAAGCGAAGCTTCATCCTTCAGCTGGAGTGCGAGTGGATGGGAGCTTGGATCGGCAGCGGCTTCACTCTGTCGGATCGTGAGCTGCCTGCGGCTGATTTCTTCCATATCTAGGTAAGATGTCGATGTTTTCCTTGATCTTCGATTAGATCCATCTTCGATCGTAGTTTTCTTTGCTTGTAGCTCAGATTGTTGAGTGGTTTGAGCATTGTTATGGAGCTTGGATTTCTCCGGTGAACAAAGGATTAGGGAAGAAGCAACACCGATGGATCCCAGGTGTTGGTAAGTCCCGATCTATTTTCCCCTTACCTGTTGTATGTTCAGTTTTGTTTTGATTGACGGTGTGATTTGATCCGAAGGGGGGAATTTTCTTTGGTGGAACAAGCTGGATGTTGGATGGATCCAAGGAGTTGTGCGGCTGTGGGTGAGTGAAGAACACAGGGGAGGGTTGTGTGCTCAGTCAGGGTTGATCAGTGTGCTAATACTTTGTTGTGAAATGTGGGTAAGGTTGATCGGGGATGCCAATGGTGATACTCTGTTTTGTGTTGGGTGTGGGAGTTGAAGTCGATGAATTGGGTGATTGTTTGGTTATAGCAGCTATGGGTTGCAGAATGTAATTCTGGGATGCAGCTAGGTTTGAGTTAAGAAATCCAATTAATGGTTGGTTAGATCCGTGAGTGTGTGAAATTGATTTGGGTTGTTGTGTGTTGTTGTGCTGTTGTGGGAGGATATAGGTGTGTGTATGGTGTTGTGTATATGTTGTACATGGGTTGGTTGTGAACGGGATAAAGGTGATCTATAGTATTGGGGGAGTTTTTAACTTGTATACGAGGAAAGGATGTGAATATAGAACCGATGTAGTGGTTAATTTGTATATTTGTTGGGTGTTAGAACTTAACCGTAGTTTGCTATTATGTGCAGATTTGGGATACGAGGCAGGTTCACGGCTATGAGAATTTCTATTACGAGCTTCGTATCAGGTGGGTAATATTCTACCCTAGTCAGGTAGATGATTAAACTTGGTGCATGAGTTTTATGTTGATGATTACATTATTACCTTGACTCCACTCATGTTATTTCGTTGCTTGATACTTAGTCTTTGAACTTTGAGATGCTCTGTTGTTATCTCTACATTTTGTTCATCCTGATTATGGATTTTAGATGCTATGGTATGTGGACCTATGTGTACGTAGCTGAGTACGGTTGTAGACTTGATTTGTGTCATTAAGATAAATCACCTAGAGACAGGTGATATTGTAAAGATAGAGTTGATTGTCGTATCATATTCCTTTACATTGCGTATATATTATGGATCATGTATCTGTGTGTGGTTGTGTGGGTTGTCGATAGTGTGTCGCTATGGACTGGAGGTCCTAGCATGGTTGTATATCCATTATGGATCATGTGTCTATGTATGGTTGTATGGATTGTTGATAGTGTGTCGCTATGGACTGGAGGTCCTAGCATGGTTGTATATCCATTATTGATCATGTGTCTGTGTATGGTTGTATGGATTATTGATAGTGTGTCGCTACGGACTAGAGATCCTATCATGGTTGATTGTCGATAGTATGTCACTACGGACTGGAGGTCCTAGCGTGGTCAACTGTCAGTTGTGTATGACTCTCTGTGTGATAGAGAGAGTATTGTGGATTTATGTGTGTGGAGTTATGCATCATTACATTGCATGCATGCTGATGACTGGGTCTCCCTTATGGTGGAGATAGGTCGCTAGTCATCCTGCCTCTTCGGCCACTTGGAGTAGTGGTAGCAGGGTTGAGTTCAGATCATTGGTTATGCTGCACTCGGGCACTATAGATGGTGGTAGCTATAGTTGCGTACTTAGCCACTGTTGAGGGTGGTAGTTGGAGTTGCACACTCGCCCACTATAGATGGTGATAGTTGTGTTGTGTTCAGTTGTCCTGTATGTGGTGCTCGACCACTCATGGGTAGTGACGGAGCGGCCAGCAGCAGGGACTCCCGTGGTGTAGCATATAGCTCTCTGGTGGCTAGCTACTTACTCATACTACCCATTCGGCCACTCGAGAGTAGTGGTAGCTGGAGTTGAGATATTTGTCATGTCATGCCACTCAAACCATACTGGGGTCATGGTTGTGTAGGGTCCGCAGATATGACCATGCATATACATTGCTGGGATATGTACATATGTATGCGTGTATTTTGATATATATTTTACATATGCCTGTGAGATGCTGCATTTGGTTGAGCTATGATTACTGCATATACTTGTAGATCATGTTACATCTCATTTGTATATTCTATACTGTTGTGTGTTGAGCATGAGGTACGTGTTGGTTCAAGCTGTTGTTTGCATTGGATTAGCATTAGGTCATAGTATAGGATGGATCGGGTTGTTATTACATGTGATTATATACTGTTCATATGATTGAGTGTTGGTCACAGGTGTGGTATTGACCTTGTATATTATATGGGTTATGTTATTATATACTTGTTCAGGATGATATATGTTGTGTTGCTGCAGACCCTCGGTATGTCGGTACATTATATTATATTCAGTTGATCAATTTGGTATGGGCATTGATTATGATTATACTGGTGGTTATTTGTTATTACCTTTAAGACTGTATATTTGTTGAACTCCATCTGTATACTTGTAGATCTCCACATGTATACCTGTAGATCTCCATAGCTTATATGTTGTTCATGCACTATCTCTTATATTACCGCTGAGTTTTATACTCACCACCACAAACCCTGAGTTTCTTATCGCCTAGTAACAGGTAGAAGATGCCTTGGGTGCTTGGAGCTCCGCCAGCTGATTCCATCTCACCTTGAGTATTTGGATTGTAATCCATATTGGTGTTGTATTATTTTGGATGGTGTGTTTTGAGTTTTATCCTATGTTGTTCCGCATTTTGGGTTTATGGTTGTGTTGTATGTTTTTAGCCTTTGGTATGGATTTGGTTGGACTATGTTTCCTTATTGTGTCAAAGTCGTACCGATACGCATGTGTTTGAGTCTTTGTATCTTTATTATTTGTCAGTATATTCCACTGTGATTTATGGATTATATCCATATATATGTTATGTGTTTGTGGCCGAAAGGCTTGTATCAACAGGATATTGTATCACATACAGAGGAGATGTTGTCCATTTTTCGGCTCAGCATACTCTCGGGGCATGACATGCACACATAGCATAGCATATGAGATAACAAAATAGCTTAACTTTGAATCTTTGTCGTTATCAAAACCAAGGTTCGATTAACTAGTGCCCCTGCACCAACTATCTCCTCCTTTTTGACCTATGGCAAACCAATTCAAAGTTAAGACAAAATAAGCAATAAGTATTAAACAAGTATTTTTCAAAACCTCCCCCATAACCCTAGGTGAGTTATGAAAAACAATTACTTTTTGAAAAAAAAAGTAGGTAACCTCTTAACTTTAACCTCTCCCCCCCTTTAACATATATTGATGCACGCGAACGCGACTTCAAATCTCGCGGCGGAGACCATCGAGGACTAGAAGTGTGTGCTTACACTCAACGCCCATAAGTGTGTTGGTGCAATCGGCCCAGGTCACGATTGACCAGGACTCGAGTTTGACTCGAATGATGTTTTGATGTTCGACAAAAATATATGACAATGTAATTGTCAAGGTAAAGTCCAAGTCATGGGTACTTGGCATGGAAAGTCCAAGTGGAACACTTGGCATTTGGTAAAGTCCAAGTCTTAAGTACTTGGCATGAAAAGTCCAAGTGGGACACTTGGCACATGAAAAGTCTAAGCATGGGTCTTGGCAATGTAAAATTCCAACATGGGTTGGCAAGGGAAAGTCCAAGCTTGAGTCTTGGCATGAGAAGTCCAAGGGGTTTGATATTGGCTGCGTAAAGTCCAAGCGGGAGCCTTGGCAGCATAAGTCCAATGGTTGGCGGCGTAAAGTCCAAGCAGAGTCTTGGCGGCGTAAGTCCAATGTGCCTTGGCGGTGTAGACACCGTTAGCATGACATAGCCGATGGAAGCATCTGAAGGCTAGCGCGATGGATGAACAAGTCATGGATGACTTGAAGGGATCCGAGAGGCGCGAGGCTGATGGAGGTGGCTAGAAGGCTTAGGTCTAGGCTAAGGGTGGTCTAGCAAGTATGGGGGCACCATACTTGGGCTAAAACCTCATGTTTGAGGTGTGCCAGTCGACTGGTGACATGTGGCAGTCGACAGGACCGAGTCAACTAGGGTTTGACTGTGGGAAGTGGCCTAGTAGTCGACTACCAGAGGATGACAATGATCGATGGTCGAGTAGCCGATCGATCGCATGATCACCGGGACCGCTCGAATTCGCCAGTGATGGTAGATCCATTGGACTTATCCAGCGTGGATCTAGTCGTTGTCTCATGACAACAGTGGCATCAGTCGACTGATGGTCCCTATCAGTCGACTGATCGACTTTTTCCAGCACAGGTTAAAGCTATAAAAGGAGCTCATGATGGAGGAAATTGGCATCAGTTTCTTGAGGGTTTTGGAGCGATTTGTTGTTGCAAATCAGGGTCTCCAAGGTGATTTCAAGCAACCAAGCAATTAAGGAATCAAAAGGCAATCGTAAAGTAGTTTTCTTTACTTGCATTGTATTTCATTATTGTAATTGCTTATATTTGTATCTTATTGTTGTAAGATTACTTGTAAGGGGTTTCTCCACCTCCGACTTGTGTCGAGAAGGAGTATTTGTGATTAGTGAGTGTGTGTGCATCACTAGAGCTCGTAGAGCTCGATCCGTGGAGTAGGAACTGTGTGGTTCCGAACCACGTTAAATATTTGTGTTTCCGTGTTGTATATTTTGTTATCATTATTATCTTTCTATTTCCGCTGCGCTAACGAAATTGTAGAGACAACCGCAAACGAATTCCATCTACGAACGGTCAAATGCTATTCACCCCCCTCTAGCGGTGTCAAATATCCTACAATTGGTATCAGAGCCTGGGGCTCTTCTACGGACTAACCGCCGGGAGCTAAGACAAAAGACGCTAGAGGGTGAAGATCGAAGAACCATTGGGATGGGACATCAACACCCCAATTCCATATTCCTTATATGGACAAGAAGGATTTAGACAATGGAAGGCGAGAATTGAGGACTTCCTAATGATGAGAGACCTTGAGGAGTGGTCCGCCTTGATGGAAGGGTTTGAATATCCTAAGGGACCAAAGGGAGGGTTTCTCAAGAAGAAGAAATGGAGTGAGGAGCAACTCCGACAATTCGATAAAAACAAGAAGGTAATCAAACTTATTTTTGATCTAATTCCTAATGACCTCTTGTGTAGCCTAGGTGACCTTGAGGATTGTAAAGACGCCAAGGAGGTATGGAACAAATTGGCAAAATTCCATGAAGTGTCTCATTCAATCTATGAAGACAAGGAGGATGAAGAAGAGAGTTCATCCTCAAGTGAAAGTGAGGAATCGGAAGTTGAGATGGAGTCAACTTTCGGATCGGAGAAAGAAAAGGTGGAAGAAGTGGAAGAAGCATCCACTTCTAGGATTGAGGAGGAGAGACCATCCTCCACACCAGGGCAATCTCAAGAGGAGCCATCCACCTCCAGGAGAGATAAAGAATCCACTCCGGGGCCTACAACCACTCTAGGTAACTCAAGCAATTCGGTTTTAAACAAAAATCATATAATTTGCTTTGAGTGTAGGGAATCCGGGCACTACAAGAGTAAGTGCCCAAAAGGGGTAAAGAAGGCTCAATCGGCACCAAAAGTCAAGGATGTCGGTCCCCAAAGTCAAAAGAGCAAGGAGCATATCATATGCTTCAAGTGCAACTCAAAGGGGCATTACCGGAGTCATTGCCCAAGGGGAAAGAAAAAAGGGCAAGAAGGAGCAACACAAGTAGGGGGAGCCTCCAAGGCAAACCCTAAGGTAAAATTTATTAATGCACCTTCAATTTCTAGGGATAAGAAGCATGCTAGGAATAATTTTAATAGTCTTGCTATTGTACATGAAAAGCATACTAGAAATAATAGACATATTTGTTTAGGTGCTAAGAGTGTCCACTTAGGAAATAAGAAGAAATTTGGGACTAATGTCCCTAAAAATATTTTACCTAGGGAATCTATCAAGAAAATAGGAGAACACCTAGGTTTCAATCCTAAATGGACTAGGCATATGCCTAGGAAGTCCAATGCCCAAGGATTAAATCAAAATTCTAAAATTGGGCAACTAGAAAAGGAAAATCAAGTCTTGAGGTCAAGGCTTGAAAAGATGGAAAAAAAACCCTTGTAAAAATGCAAAATCTATTTCAAGGGTCAAGAGGTCAACATGTAGGGTCTAGAAGTCAAAGCCTAGAGTCAAATGGTCAAAAATCAAGACCTAGGAAATTAGATTCATCCAAGGGCAAACCTAAGCCCAAGGAAACCTATCACAATGTTCCATTTGATTATGGAACTAAACCTAGGAAAACTAAGGTCAATAGGGAAGTCATCCCTAGAGTTGACCAAGGGTTGTGCCTAGTGGCCAAGGTTTCTAAGAAACCTAGGGTGGCCACTAAGAAGGTTGCAAGGGGAGTTACCCCTATAGT
Organism: Wurfbainia villosa; assembly: GCA_025175895.1. Classification (NCBI taxonomy): domain Eukaryota; kingdom Viridiplantae; phylum Streptophyta; class Magnoliopsida; order Zingiberales; family Zingiberaceae; genus Wurfbainia; species Wurfbainia villosa. The sequence goes on along the minus strand of CM046008.1, from coordinate 20,377,595 downwards.
CAACCTAGGTAAGACCAAAATGACCAAGGCTAATAAGCCTAGGAAGGTATCTAGGGAGGTTATCCCTAAGGAATACCTAATTAACCCTAGGAGCTCAAATCGGTTTTGGGTTCCTAAGAGCGTGATTGATTCACGCTAGGTGGGTTTAGGGTGTGCTAACCTTGATTGGATGAGTAGTTAACTCAACCATGGTAAAGGTGGCATTTTAGGTTATTTTCAAGGTTATGGTTACCTTGGAAATACATTTGAGTCTTAATCCTAAAAGTTTTAGGATGTGCCAATATTACTTGAGAAGTTTGATAAAATGATCAAAATTGGCACAATTTAGGTTTAGAGGTTAGTGTGCCATTTTGGGTTTTTGGCACACTTGGGAGAAAAATAGAAATATGGCAAAATATAATTAATTATATGAAGTGGCAATTAATATTAAAATTTAGGTATTACTATACCTATATATTTTATATGTCATGCTTTGTTTGTCATATAACATGTCATGACATCATGCTTATTTTTAATCATTCTATATGTCATGTACATGTTTAGGATTAAGGATTAAATGTCATATGTTTTTAGATTTCATATTATGCCATGACATCATGATTATGAGCATGTGTTTATCTATATCATCTCTAATGCCATAATCACTCATGCATTTAAGATAATTTGATTGAAATTGATTTAAGGACAATGGCATGACTTGGAGTCCCATTTATAAGGGAATCAAGTAGGGTTGCCTTAGAAAAATGCATGAAACCCTAGATTAGGGAGAACTAAACCCACATCTCACATCCAATTGACATGTATGTGTATTTATACACCCTAGATACATGTGAGATGCTAGGATATGAGTTGAGTTCAAGGTGCATAGTTTTTGCATCTAGATGAACTAAAACTCATCTTGTTTCAATGGTGGATCATTGGGAAAGCTTGTGTACAAGTCATGTGCATAGAGCCCAAGGAATATGATCCAAAATAAGGTTTTGAAAACATTTTAAAATCATTTTAGAAAACCTTGGTGAAGCCTATCTTTTGACAGCAATCACCATTGATGAGATTGATACAAAGTGAGCTTAAACTTTGAAGTTTTTAGTCACTTTTGGATTTTGTATCAAACTCACTATTTTATGGGTAAAATAATTTTCAAATATTTTTCACCCATTGTATTGGTCATAAGTATTATACGTATGAATTTTCATGATTTTTCGATATACGTATAATTAGTTATGTTTTTCCAAAACTCATTTCTGATAATTGAAAATCGAGATTTTCAGTAATCAGTCGACTGCCCCTGGGTGGCAGTCGACTGATGAGCATGTCAGTCGACTGATTTCTGAATCACTCGACTGATAGCCTGATTTCGGGGTAACCAAGGTTGTTTAACCCGATTTCAGCTGCGGTTAAGGTCCCTAACCACTCCTAACCATAGGATATGCTTTTGGAAGCATGATGAAGGGTGAAAATCCAATGGATATGGATTAGGAGAGGTGTTTAGGGTTTGTATCAATTTTAAGGTGTTGGAGAGTTCAATGTTGAATTTCTAACCTTAATTTTGATGGCTTAGAGTTCCTATTGGCTTAGGGACTTCCCAAGGACATTGTTGGTGCAATGGTCAAGGGGGAGCAAGCCTTTAGGGGGAGGTATCCATCTTGGGATGATGGATGTGTTTTTCTCCTTGAAGAGGAGAAGTTATTGGAAGAGTAGCATCAATTTGGGAAAATTGATGGTTTTTTTTTACCCAATTTGGAAATTGGGAGAGTGAATAGGATTGCCTCTCTTGAGTGATATGGGACTTATCACTAGGAAGATGGTAGGCATCCTAGGTATTTTTAAACCAAGGTGGAGATTGTAAGATCTCATTGGGACGTGAGACTTTGATCTCCTTGTAGAGATAACCTTTTTGATGTATGTCAAAAAGGGGGAGAATGTTTGGGGGAGAACATCTGGAGAATGTTTAGAGAATGTTTAAGATTACCAACTTGGGATAATTGGTAAGGGATTTGAGTTAGTGTTCTAACTCGATGATTTGTTTGGTTTTTGTCAAACATCAAAAAGGGGAAGATTGTTGGTGCAATCGGCCCAGGTCACGATTGACCAGGACTCGAGTTTGACTCGAATGATGTTTTGATGTTCGACAAAAATATATGACAATGTAATTGTCAAGATAAAGTCCAAGTCATGGGTACTTGGCATGGAAAGTCCAAGTGGAACACTTGGCATTTGGTAAAGTCCAAGTCTTGAGTACTTGGCATGAAAAGTCCAAGTGGGACACTTGGCACATGAAAAGTCCAAGCATGGGTCTTGGCAATGTAAAAGTCCAACATGGGTTGGCAAGGGAAAGTCCAAGCTTGAGTCTTGGCATGAGAAGTCCAAGGGGTTTGATATTGGCTGCGTAAAGTCCAAGCGGGAGTCTTGGCAGCATAAATCCAATGGTTGGCGGCGTAAAGTCCAAGCGGAGTCTTGGCGGCGTAAGTCCAATGTGCCTTGGCGGTGTAGACACCATTAGCATGATATAGCCGATGGAAGCATCTGAAGGCTAGCACGATGGATGAACAAGTCATGGATGACTTGGAGGGATCCGAGAGGCGCGAGGCTGATGGAGGTGGCTAGAAGGCTTAGGTCTAGGCTAAGGGTGGTCTAGCAAGTATGGGGGCACCATACTTGGTCTAAAACCTCATGTTTGAGGTATGCTAGTCGACTAGTATCATGTGGCAGTCCACTGGACAGAGTCAACTAGGATTTGACTGTGGGAAGTGGACTAGCAGTCGATTGCCAGAGGATGGCAGTCGACTGATGGCCCGAGCAGTCGACTGATCGCATGATCAGTCGACTGGTGCTCGGGAATTCGGCCACAGAGTGTAGTCTCACTCGACCGCTGGGACCAGCAGTCGAGTGAGGACACCATCAGTCGACTGATGGGTTTGATCAGTCGACTGATGGTAGATCCGTTGGACTTATCCAGCGTGGATCTAGCCATTGTCTCACAATACAATGCTGGCATCGGCCGATCGATGGTCCCATCACGATCGATCGACTTTTTCCAAAGACAAAGTTAAAGCTATAAAAGGAGCTCGTGATGGAGGAATCAGTTACGTGTGTGCTAGGATTTGTGTTATGTACACATCCTCGAGTAAGTTTCCATTGGTGATTTCAAGCAACCAAGCAATCAAGCAATCAAAAGGCAATTGTAAAGTTGTTTTCTTTACTTGCATTGTATTTCATTATTGTAATTGCTTGTATTTGTATCTTATTGTTGTAAGATTACTTGTAAGGGGTTTCTCCACCTTCGACTTGTGTCGAGAAGGAGTATTTGTGATTAGTGAGTGTGTGTGCATCACTAGAGCTCGTAGAGCTCGATCCGTGGAGTAGGAACCGTGCGGTTCCGAACCACATTAAATATTTGTGTTTACGTGTTGTATATTTTGTTATCATTATTATCTTTCTATTTCCGCTGCGCTAACGAAATTGTAGAGACAACCGCAAATGAATTCCATCTACGAACGGTCAAACGCTATTCACCCCCCCTCTAGCGGCGTCAAATATCCTACAAAGTGCACGGATGTCGTCAAGTAATAAAGAATATCGATCCCATAGGGACTGAGATTTCAAGTATCGGTCTGTCCAGTGTATGTGTTGTTTGGATTGGAAATTTGAGGGTTCACGAATGAGAGGTCGTTGGTGGTCCGAACTCAGTACGGTGTCACACGGAAGAAGAGAAAAGTTGCTACGAGGATTTGGATTGGATTCTAGGACTTCAGTTTCATTTGTGTGTCGCAGAACATGCTATCAATTGAATGTATCCAGATTTTCTAGCTAGGGTTTTATGGAAAGGACATCATACACTATGGTACGAGGATGCTGAATCGATCCCTGTGATGTGCTAGAAAAGATACACATTACTGACTCTATCGCATCCTTCTATCCACAGTTGCAGGTGGTGAGGCCAACCTCTAGGTTCCTCCTAATATCCCCTAAATCTTAGATATGAGGACTGTCACTCCTCGTATCGTCTACGCATAGAAGATAGAAAACCAAAACACAAAGCTATAGATCTAAACAATCATTCAACTACAAATACGATTTCAAGAACGAAAACATATTTGAAATAGAAATGTTCTACTCAACACAAACTACTCCCTAATCCTAGAATTGGAGAATCTACTCCATGAATACGAGATGGGAGTCACAATACATTATAGAATTCATGAGCAAAATGATAAACGTGCAAGAAATATGAATTACAATGTAATTGCAGCACTTCCCTCTGGTGTTGTGGTGCAAATCTTGATCCTCGAGCGGCTCTCTCCTTCCCCAATGCGAGTTTTCGATGCTTTTTAGGGCTTCAGAGTGTCGTCCCGGCCGGCGTGCCCCCTAGGGTTTGAAGCATAGCTTTCTTTATATAGACATCATGCCGGATCTCTACGAAATCTGGAAAAAACCTAGATGCGTCAAATCGCTTGGCCACCACATGGCTGTGTGAAAACACATGGCTTGGCTGTGTGTCAGGCTGTGGCGGCAATTTTCGCCTTTTGAACATGGTCGTGTGTAAGCACACGCCCTAGTCGTGTTCCCTTCTGCGTCCAGCTGCCAAATGTCTTCTTTTTGCTCCGAAAGTGTGTCGTTATCCCCATGAAATGCTATCCTGCACACAAAAGTATACAGAGCATATCTCTGAATCATAAAATAGGAAATGCATAGAAAACAAAGTAAAATATACATGAAACCAACATAAAATGAGATGAGATGTGAGCAAAAACTACTCCTAAAATTCTATATGTTTTGCTCACATCAATTCCCCCAAACTTAAGTCTTTGCTTGTCCTCAAGCAAACCTCAGTGCCATGAAATTTTAAAAGGAATTGTTCTATACTTAGCATGTTTACTAGATTTATCAAGTGGTATTTGCAATCAAAGAAAAATAGATATGTTCTAGAAATTCACTAAGTTAGCTCCTCGTGCTCGTGCTAAGTGAATCTTCTTAGGGGATATTCGTTCCATGGTAAGTTAAGTTGTCATCCTATAGCTTTCTTAAGGTCTCCGGCTCTTAGGCACTTACCTGTCCAAAGCGAGGATCGTTCCCTAGATCTAACACAAAGTCTCAAAGGCGTGCTCGGTATTGAGAGAAATTGGTAGGTGTTTCCCCAATAATCTAACTCGGTCTCAAAGGGGCACCTGACCATTTCCACCCACGACAATTATTTTTTTTATCCCTCATAATCTATTTTTCTTCTTTCTTTTCTTTCTCATTTCTTTCTCTCTCTCTCTCTCTCTCTCTCTCTCTCTCTCTCTCTCTTTTCTTTTCTTTTCTTTTCTCTCTTTTATTATTTCGGCTCACTAGGATTTTAATTTTTTTGAATGGGTTTACACAATCCGAGCATCTCCAGTAACTAAAATACTAATCTTAGGGTCACCTGTGGATTCCAAAGTACTAGACTACCGAGATGAATCATAACTAGGTATGTACTAGACTCTCCTTTTCAGAAAGTTCATCATGTGTATGTGTAGAATAGAAGCTAACCAGTGTAAGTCTAGAACATTCATTCAGAGCCAATAAAATAAAATACCACAAGGCAAATAAAATTATACTACTCATGGAAACAACTCATGAAGAAAACTTTTAAAAATATTACTGGGGCAGCTTATAGGTAGCAAAAGCTAAGTGTTGAAAGAAACTAAAACAACTAATGCATGAATAAATGAATGTTAACTAAAATGCAAACGTTAGGAAAGAAACTACTGATAGAAACAAAATAAAACTCAGGATCCCCCCAGACTTAAGTGAAGCATACCTCTAGTATGGTGGACGAGGTGGAAAGTCTGTTGGGTTTTCGGCACCGCGGCGAGTGTGTGTTCGAACATGTTTCGTAAACATGTGCACAGCGGAAGAAATAAAAATAATAAATCTATATTTATTACAACACACACATCACACGCATGCATAGTACAACATGTGTAGACATAACCGTAAATTTAAATTTTGCAATAATGGAAATTTAACTACGTATACCTTTCGTATCACGTGTAGCGGGAATGGCATCAACCGGAACGATCCTCGCTAGAATCGTCTCTATCCGTATCCACGCCGAGTATCCTTAGGATGACTTCGCTAAGCCACGAGCTTCATCTTCGTACGGGTTACTAGCCTCGTGTTGAAGACGATGTGATCGAGAGATGATCACGATCCGAATCCAAATTCGGATCCAAAGATGAGTCCTCAAAACTCGCTTCTCCGGAGAGGTATTCGTCAACCGTTTGACGAATCCTTCATCCTCCACCTCAGAGGATTACCGGAGATCGAATCCCTGGTAAGTTAGGTGCTGTCGGAGCTCTAACCGTCGTCCAAACGACGCTCCGACGAGAAGAAAACAAGCTGTCCAGAAAACTGGACAGCTTTGGTGGAGGAGTAGGCGCCGGCCAAGCAAGGGAAGCCAAGTGCTCACCTTATCGCCGAAGCCTAGGAAGATCACCGGAGGGTCGCCGGAGGATCACCGACTGAAGCTTGGACGTCGGCAACAAATTGGACGGCGGCACAAGGAGCTGGGCGGCAATGGAGGTTGGCGCCGAGAATCTCCAAGGAAGGAGGTGGGCGGCAACTTAGGGCTAGGGTTTTTGGATTAGGGTTTAAGACCTTTTTATAGAGAATTAATTCTCTTAATGGTTATTGGATCATAACCATAAGGCCCGTTAACCCGCTCCATTAAGATAAGTTAAAATAAACCAAACCATGATAGTTTATTTTAAGTTAAAACGAATCGAACCAACTTTTGGTTCATTCGTTTAAAATAAAACAAACTCCTTTGGTTTATTCTCCTCCATTGGATTAGAACCAAACTATTTTGGTTCATCCATTATGTCTTCATAAGACACGGCCCATCCATGCTTCCATTGCGACTGAAACGATTTCATGCTCGCTTCTTGTTTGGTCCAACCAAATCTGGTTTCTCTTGGTCTGAGAATCCCATTCACAAGCTCGTTTTAAATCCTTTGGATTACGCTCGTTGTGCGTGTGACCAAATAGGTTCTCGGTTTATGTTGGACATCTATAATTAACCATCAATTATAGAACGATCATGAGTGGCACCTAGTAGTACATCATGATCCCCAATTAACCGAAAAGATCAACGGTTGATCCAGAACTATTTCTGAAACCCTTCAGCAGCTCGAATGAATCATGCCCCATTCCCTTCACTCATCTTATACCCACTTGGTTCAGGACATGGTCTATAGTGTCAGTCCCCACTAGGCTGACTACGTCACACCTAGCCCAAGTATCATTTCCTCATCCTACGGATTCTAGTTACTGCACATGTATCGAAGAGTACCTTACTCTAAACATGTAATGCTTTGGCCAAAGACTTTAGTAACAATCCGATGAGAGGCCATGGGTATACATCTCCTTGCAAGGAGTGGTGAATCCTTTATAGGCTATTCAAACACCTTCGATCACTTCGACTTATACCCAATCATCCCGGGTCCACATCTCCTCAGAGATGCTTTCTTAAGATGTCAAAGCATAAGTCTTCATGATCAAGATGACTTAAATACCGCAAGTCAAAGGAACATCGCACTTAAGCTACAGTAAGAACTTCATTGACATATCTATATATGCAGAGAACCATATGAAGTCTTACGGCTGGTCACTCCAATGAACTAGTTACCATAACTAGCATCCACGATTAACTTCGGACATCACAATGTCTCCAGCCAGTGAGAATCAGCTACTTGGATACACCAAGGAGTATACCTCATGCTAGTCTCGACAGAATTGATGGTGTCCAAATCCATCAATTCATCGACTAGGGATAATTCTGATACATCACAATTACACATGTAGAGATACTCACTAGTTGTGATCCAATCACAAATTCTCTTATGTTGTGAGTTGTATCGCGGACATTCAGTAAATGAGTTTAAGATCCAATCAAATACATGAAACCATGTATACTCAAATAGTGAATCTTTATTTATCATATAAATGGTTCATACATAAGGCGATTGCCTTAGGACATCTCTCATATATTACTAACAAAGTCTGGTAGTCTCGGTATCTCAGGATCCTGGGAGAATCTACTGTTGAGCCGCTGATGCCACATGTACATGTGGTCGATCTGAGAGTTGGTGGATGCAGCGGTTACTCGATGCTCCTCCTCCCTAGCCCACTGTGCCCGCTGGGCTTGCATATGCTTCCACATCTCCTGGTGGTAGGCGCACTCTTCCTGGCGACGGGTAGCCTCCTCCTGGTAGTAGACGCGGGCCTCACCGTAGAACTCCTCGGCCCGCTGGAAGTGCTCTCAAAAACCTTGAAACTCTGCCTATGTGTAGGCGCTCTGCTCCTCCCATCGCTGCCTCTACGTCTGCTGCTCAGCATATATGTCATCGAGGTGCGATCGGAACTCCGAAAAATCATAGGCAAATGTACCTACATCCTGCTCAAAAGTAGAAAAAGGTGGTGGTGCAGGTGCAGTCTCATGTCGACGTGGACTAGGTGGACTCCTATACATGTGTGGATTGGAGGGAGAGTGATGTACATGGGCGAAATGCACGGTGCGGTGCCCCTTTATCCCTTGCGCAACACGACCGTGTGAAAACACACAGCTAGGTTGTGTGCGCTGCTGGAATGTGGGGCACGACCTGTGAAAACACACGGTTGGGCCATGTGAAAACACACGTCTAGATCGTGTGCTCCCCGTTTCTCTCTCATGGTGCACAACTGTCTAAATTCTCCTTACACGCTTAGTCGTGTAGGTTCAAAATGATTTTTGTTTCTACCTAGCAAGTCCTTTCTAGTCCTAATTTATTTGCAAAATGCTAAATGTTATAAATTAAAGTTCAAATTTCACAAACGAATGCAATAAAATAAAAAGAGAACATAAAAACTAAACTTGGGTTGCCTCCCAAGAAGCGCTTTGTTTAAGGTCTTTTAGCTCGACCTTATTCCTATGTTTCATTTGATGTGTTTGAATCTTGCTCATGAGGGAGCAAGATATTTGCTCACCTTACGCCTCCTCCCTTGTGGTCCCTTATCGTCATATCTCTTAAATCTTGCTCGTGGAGGGGCAAGATATTTATTGGTTGCCTTCCTTGGTTCAAGAGTGAACATGCTTATCTTTAAAGAATCATCAGGAGTTTGATCATGATATTCTGTTTCATCCATATGCTGTGAATAATGTAACTCACCACAAATATCCTCACCAAAAGATTGATCAGCCAATTCTATTATGTCAAATGAAATTTTATCATTACAAATCACTAAATGGGCTTCGTTATTGGTAGCTAAAGTTTCGGTGAGGGTTAAGGTAGGTTCTTCTAGACCCTTGAGGTTAGGAGGTATTTGGATTGAAGCAATGCACTCCTCGATTAAAGTATCAATTATATAATCCTCAAGTTCTTCTTCCAGTGGTGATTGAATGGATTGTCCTTCTTCACTTCCTATGTCATCTACGTCCTCCTCATTCATTCGCTCAAAGTGAGTCTCTGCCATATTAAGTGTAATCCAGTCAGCAAAGCCACCTTCTAGTCATTTGGTTTCTTCATCTACTAGATTTTATCGCGTAAACTCTGTGAATTGTTGACTATGCTCCTTGCATTCCCTAGTAACTTTATCTTTCAAGGCTTCTTGGTGGACACTTGGTTCTGGATAAAATTTACTTGGGGATTCATAGCACTCGTTCTCGCTTGGGAAACAATATTGTGTCTTTGTCTACGAATGCAGCCGTCGGAATTCATCGTTCGCCACTTGTTGTGTTTGAATGAAATCTTTCATCATCTGCTCAAGTCGGGATTTAGGCGGACAGTATTGAGGGTTTAAGTAGCTAGGGTCATAACTATATGAATAGAAATCATCTTGTGGCCACTGGTTGTAATTGTATGTGACATCTTCTTGTTCAAATTGTGAAGGTTCGAATATATCCGGACAATCATTAATGGTATGTCATGTTTCACCATAATGTTCACAATAATGTTACCAAAACTTACAGCATTAAATTGGGCATAATCATGAGTAAAAGTATGCATCATTATACACAGGAAATTATAGGTAAGGAAAGGAATAGCAGTGGGTTGGCAAGAGTCTCCCTTTTATTTATTTATTTATTTATTTATTTTAACTAGAGCACTAATAAAAATTGAAAGAAAGAAAGATGTAATTAATCTAAACTGAAAATTGAATAGCAAAAATCTAAAATGAAATAAAACTAAAATAATATAAAATAAAACAAGAAAATAAATCTAGCCTAAGTTCGATCCAACTGTCCACTTTCGATTCGATATCAAATCAATCAGTCCTTGGCAACGACGCCAAAAATTTGATGCACGCAAATGCGACTTCAAATCTCGCGGTAGAAACCGTTGAGGACTCGAAGTGCGCGCTTGCGCTCAACGCCCGAAAGTGCATGGATGTCGTCAAGTAATAAAGAATATTGATCCCACAAGGACTGAGATTTCGAGTATCAGTCTATCCAATGGATGTGTTGTTGTTCTGATTAGAAATCTGAGGGTTCACGAATGAGAGGGCGTCAGTGGTCCGAACTCAGTATGGTGTCACACGGATGATGAGAAAAGTTGCTACGAGGATTTGGATTGGATTCTAGGACTTCGATTTCGTTTGTGTGTCGTAGAACATGCTATCAATTAAATGTATCCAGATTTTCTAGCTAGGGTTTTGTGGAAAGGACATCATACACTATGGTACGAGGATGCCGAATCGATCCATGGGACGAGCTGGAAACGATACACATTACTGACTTTATCGCATCCTTCTGTCCACAGTTGCAGGCGATGAGACCAACCTCTAGGTTCCTCCTAATATCCCCTAAATCTTAGATACGAGGATTGTCACTCCTCGTATTGTCTACGCACAGAAGATAGAAAACCAAAACATAAAGCTATAGATCTAAATAATCATTCAACTGCAAAAACAATTTCAAGAATGGAAACATATTTGAAATAACAATGTTCTACTCAATACAAACTACTCCCTAATCCTAGAATTGGAGAATCTATTCATTATAGAATTCATGAGTAAAATGATAAATGTGCAAGAAATATGAATTACAATGTAATTGTAGCTCTTCCCTCTAGCGTTGTGGTGCAGACCTTGATCTTCGAGAGGCTCTCTCCTTCCCTGATGCGAGTTTTTGAAGCTTTTTAGGGTTTCGGAGTGCAGTCCCGATCGGCGTGCCTCCCCTAGGGTTTGGGGCGTAGCTTTCCTTATATAGACATCACGCTGGATCGCTGCGAAATTTAGAAAAAACCCTGGTTACGTCAAATCGCTTGGCCACCACACGCCCATGTGAAAACACACGGCCTGGCCGTGTGCCAGGCTTTGGCGACCATTTTCACCTTCTGAACATGGCCGTGTGTAGGCACATGCCCTGACCGTGTTCCCTTCTGCGTCCAGCTGCCAAATATCTTCTTTTTGCTCCGAAAGGGCATTGTTATCCCCACAAAATGCTATCCTGCACACAAAAGTATACAGAGCAGATCTCCGAACTAGAAAATAGGAAATGCATGGAAAACAAAGTAAAATATGCATGAAACCAACATAAAATGAGATGAGATGTGAGCGAAAACTGCCCTTAAAATCCTATATGTTTTGCTCACATCATATATCAAAAATAACTTTATAAGGGGTGCATTTTTAAGGATGTGAACTAGTATGTTCAACTCTCTTTAACATTTAAGAGCTTAGGTTTCTAGATCCTACACCAACAATGTATATCCTAAGTTAGGATGTGACCGTCCTAACCTAGAAGTACTCTAGAGGCTCATTGTTGGGATCTCTTTATGCAAAATAGCATATGCGCAACGGAAAAATTAGGATCCCTTCCAAGTGATCCTTGCGAAAGAAAAACTCGTACAAAAATAAATTTCTCAAAAGAAAACCTATCTTATAGGAGAGTTCTACCTTTGTTGCGTGCCCTTTGCAATCCCGCTTTTCCTTGGATGTGTTGGATCTTTTAGCACGTTCAAATGTCCGTGCCTCTATATGTATCCACACGAGCAAGCTCTTGTCTCACAAAAGAAAACTAGAAGATCTCTCCTTTACTTCTTGCTAGAGAAGTCCCTAAAGGAGAGGAAGGTAGGGAAGAAGAGAAAGGAAGAAGAAGACTACTCTTCTTGCTAGCTTACACTCACAAAACCACACAACAAAAGCCTCTCCCACCAAGCTCTCACCAAGCCTTAAGCTCCACTCATTTGGCCGGCCACCCCATGGGGTGTTTTATAGGATTTGAAAAACCTTTCATCTCCTATCACATTCAATGCAATCAATGGCATTGAAAGATAATTAAACAAGGAGTTATCCTCCTTGTTTTGGCCGGCCACATGTGGAGGAAATCCAAGGGTCAAAACCCTTTGTCTCCTTCCAACTCATCAAGCTTAGGTGGCATGCTTATGTGGCATGCTTAGGTGGCATGCTTATGTGGCATTCATGGATGTTGAATTAATCTTATTAATTCAATAAGCTTATGTTATCATATTGAATTAATCTCATTAAATCAATAAGGTAACATATTGAATTAATCTTATTAAATCAATTAAGTTTAGCATATTGAATTAATCTCATTAAATCAATAAGCTAAAATTCTCTTTAAGCTTAAAGTCCAAAAACCATTTTGTACTTAAGCTTATTCCCAAATTATTTTAGTCAAACTAGAATGCACTAATTCTTCTAATCATCATGCTCTTTGTGTGTGACCCTATAGGCTCTCATAACGTTGGCAGTGGATCTAAACTCTTTTAGATACACAAGCAATGAGCGACATCTAGCAATACATCATTGCTACCCAAGTTACGAGATAAGTCAAGATCCGACTAACCTTTCCGTGACTACTATAATGTATGACCGTGTCCTTCTATCCTTGATATCAGATTGACCAATGAGGCATAGACCGTGTCATCCTCGATCAATCTATGTGTTTCTTGATCCCTGAGTAAACTAACTCAACCAAATGAGCTCAATCTCATATTGACTCATTCGAGCATGGCCATGCATTTTAGTAGTTCCACTCAATCAAGGGGCCCACAGATATCACTCCCGTCATATGGGAGGGATAGATCCCATCTACATCACTCACATCCCTCCGCATAATTTGTTATATACCCAGTAATCGCCTTTATGGTCCACCCTGTTACGAGTGACGTTTGACGATACCAAAGTACATAACTCCTTATGTAGGGAACCGTAGTGACTTCAGGTTTGAGGACTATTCATACCAATAGTCACATGAGAAAGTTTATGACACTCATATGACGATCCATGAAACTTTCTCATGGCGGGTCAGTTCAGTATATATTCTCTAATATATACCCATGTGTCAACTTGATATCATATATCTATGACTTGTGAGATCAAGTCATCAATTGACCTACATGCTAGTCTTTATGTATTAATATTGCTCTTGCATATTAATACTTGACTAGGAACATTTAGGAAAGTGTTCTCTACAGCCTCTCATAATCAATTCTGCCAATTGATGTGCTGTAGATAAGAACCTACTTTTCTAGGGCATTATTATATTTAATTTAGCTGGCACAAGCAAGATGTAAATATAATAACCAATCCTTTGCCTTTATAGAATATGATACAAAATGTTCCCTATTCAACCATCACATGATTGGTTCTAGGGCTATAACTAACAATCTCCCACTAGCACTAGTACCAATCACTATGATATCTAATACCTAGTGACCTAGTGTGACCATCATGCTTCCTTTGTGCCAAAGCCTTGGTCAATGGATCTGCGATGTTAGCTTCTGTCGGTACTCTGCATATCCTCACATCTCCTCTATCGATGATCTCTCGAATGAGATGGAAGCGCCGCAGTATGTGTTTGGTCCGCTGATGTGATCGAGGTTCCTTAGCCTGTGCAATAGCCCCATTGTTGTCACAATAGAGGTCTATTGGATCTGCAATGCTAGGAACTACTCCAAGTTCACTGATGAACTTGCGGAGCCAAACAACCTCCTTTCTTTGCATCGGACGACGCAAATATACTCGGCATTGTAGAATCGGCAAGCGTGTCTGCTTGAACTTTTCGACTCACGGCTCCACCATTCAAGCAAAACACGCACTCGATTGCGATCTATAGTCATCCTTGTCTGTTTGGAAGCTTGCATCACTGTAACCCTTTACAGCTAGCTCCTCATTGCCTCCAAATATCAGGAAATATTCTTTCATTCTTCGTAAGTATTTAAGAATATTTTTGACTGTTATCCAGTGACTTTCACCTGGATCCGACTGGTATCTACTCGTCATGCTCAAAGCATACGAGACGTCAGGACGAGTACAAAGCATGGCGTACATGATAGACCCTATAGCAGATGCATAAGGGATCTTATCCATGCGATCTCTCTCCTCCTTAGAAGAGGGACATTGAGTCTTCGAAAGACTCACACCATGTGATAAAGGCAGAAATCCTTTCTTGGAATTTTGCATAGCAAAACGATCTAGCACTTTATCAATGTATGTACTCTGACTTAGGCCAAGTAATCTTTTAGATCTATCTCTATAGATCTTGATGCCTAAAATATAGGCAGCTTCACCTAAGTCTTTCATCGAGAAACAATTCCCTAACCACATCTTCACAAACTGGAGTGAGGGAATATCATTTCCGATGAGAAGTATGTCATCTACATACAAGACAAGAAATACAACTGTGCTCCCACTATTTCTCTTGTAGACACAAGGTTCATCTTCATTCTTGATGAAACCAAACTCCTTGATTGCATCATCGAATCGAAGATTCCAGAGAGGCTTGCTTTAGTCCATAAATGGACCTTTGCGGTTGTATACCTTTCCAGATGCTTTGGATCTTCAAAACCCTCGGTGTGTCATGTACACATCCTCGAGTAGCTTTCCATTCGTAAAAGCGGTTTTGACATCCATCTGCCAGATCTCATAATCGTGGTAGGCTGCAATAGCAAGTATGATCCGAATGGATTTAAGCATCGCAACTGGTGAAAAGGTTTCATCATAGTCAATACCATGAATTTGTTTGAATCCTTTAGCCACCAATCTACCTTTATAGGTATGCTTATTACCATCCATGTCAGTCTTTACTTTAAAGACCTACTTACACTCAATGGGTTTTACCCCTTCAGGTGGATCAACCAAAGTCCATACTTGGTTAGTGTACATGGATTCCATTTCGGATCTCATGGCCTCTAGCCATTTCTCGGAATCTGGACTCATCATAGCTTCTTGATAGGATGTAGGCTCGTCAAGATCGACAAGCAATACTTCACCGTCTACCAAGAGAAAAGAATATCTCTCGGGTTGACGACGGATCCTATCAGATCTACGAAGAGGTTGGTCTACTTGAACAGGTGTTTGCTCCACAACTCTTTGGGCAACAATTTCCTCATCCACAACACTTTGTGGTGCACGTTCATTTTCCATCGAAGCCTTAGTGTTATCTTCATCCTGAATTTCTTCAAGATGAATTTTACTCCCACTAGTTTTTCTAGAAATAAATTCTCTTTCTAGAAAGACATCATTTCTGGCAACAAACACCTTGCCATGTGTGGGATTGTAAAAGTAATATCCCTTAGTTTCCTTGGGATATCCTACAAAATAACACTTATCTGATTTGGGTCCTAGTTTATCCGAGACTTGACGCCTCTAACATAAGCTTCACAACCCCAAATCTTTATAAAAGACATTTTGGGACTCTTCCCACCCATAACGTATATGGTGTCTTTTCTACGGCTTTTGATGGGACGCGATTATGTGAAAGTGGTCATCTCTAGAGCTAAACCCCAAAAGGAAGTAGGTAGATCAGTCTGGCTCATCATTGATCGTACCATATCTAATAGAGTACGATTTCTCCTTTCAGATACACCATTCCATTGTGGTGTTCCAGGTGGAGTGAGTTGGGATATTATCCCACACTCAGCCAGGTGATGACGAAATTCTTGACTAAGGTATTCACCACCTCGATCTGATCGAAGTAGCTTAATACGCTTACCAAGTTGGTTTTGTACTTCATTCTTGAATTCTTTAAACTTTTCAAAGGATTCTGACTTATGTCTCTCATCAAATATAAGTAGCCAAATCTACTCATATCATCAGTGAAAGTAATAAAGTACTTATAGCCTCCTCTGGCTTCGACATTGAAAGGGCCACATACATCAGTATGTATGAGTCCTAACAAGTCCGTCGCTCTCTTGCCATGTCCACTAAATGGAGTTTTAGTCATCTTTCCTAAAAGACAAGATTCGCATATCTCATATGATTCAAAATCAAATGAGTCCAATAATCCATCTTTATGGAGTTGGGATATGTGTTTTTCATTTATGTGACCTAGGCGACAGTGCCAGAGATATGTTTGGTTCAAATTATTCGATTTGAACCGTTTGGTATTTACGTTATAAATTGGGTTTTCTAAATCTAGAACATAGAGACCATTCATAAGTGGTGCATTACAATAGAACATTTCATTCAAATAAATGGAACAACATTTGTCCTTTATTATAAAAGAGAAGTTTTTCTTGTCTAAACAAGATATAGAGATTATGTTCTTTGTTAATGCAGGTACATAAAAGCACTCCTCTAGTTCTAAGATAAGCCCAGTGGGCAAAGACAAAGAATATGTTCCTACAGCTACAGCAGCAACTTTTGCACCATTGCCTACTCGTAGGTCCACTTCACCTTTTGCCATTAGTCTACTATTTCTCAGTCCCTGCACATTAGTACAAATGTGAGATGCACATCCGGTATCTAATACCCATGTAGAAGAAATAGATAGATTAACTTCTATAACGTGTATACCTGAGGCAGAAGTCCCACTTCTTTTATTCTTTACTTCCTCAAGGTAGACTTTGCAGTTCCTTCGGTGTCGATCTTACAGAATGGAAACAGTCCCCTTCCTTAGGTACTTTACCTTTACCCTTTGAAGTGGATGAATTGGCCTTGCCTTTGGCTTGGGTCTTACCCTTGCCTTTGCGCTTACCTTTGCCTTTCTTGACCATTAGTACATTACTAACTTTCTTTTTGAGATTCGGTTCAGCAGTTCTTAACATGCTGAGAATCTCAGGCAAAGGTTTATCAATTTCATTCATGTTATAATTCATGACGAATTGATTATATGCTTCCGGCAATGATTGCAGGATAACATCGGTTGCCAATTCTTGGCTCAATGGAAAACCTAGTCTTTCAAGGTTCTCAACGTACCCAATCATTTTAAGTACGTGAGTTCCTACAGGTGTTCCTTCTTGCATCTTGCATGCAAAAAGAGCCTTAGACACTTCAAAAGCGCTGTGCCTAGCTTGTCCTTGATATAGTTGTTTTAAATGCTCAACCATATCATAGGCATCCATGTTCTCATGTTGCTTCCAAGCTCGGAGTTCATGGTGGCAAGCATAAGACATGACACATCTAATCGTCATCTTGATGCTTCTTATAAGCATCCTTTTTAGACGAGTGGTAGCGGCGGTGTGTTTCGAGGATAGACTGCTCTAGGACATACGATTTACGTTCTTGCTTGAGGATAATCCTCAAGTTCCTATACCGATCTAGAAAGTTAGCTCCATTGAGCTTGTCTTTCTCAGGAGCAGATCATGAAGTTGAGGGGTGTGTCGTGTTAGATGACATGGTGATCTACAACATTAAAATGCAAAACTAAGTATCATACCTAAGTCATTTAATTAGGCCTTTAATTAAATGAGGCTCCCACTAAATTCTCATAGCTTTGATATGAGCTAATTATTGATGTAGGCAAACACATTTTGCTTACATCATTAGCTTCTATTTAGCTATAAATTTATATGGGATAAAGATCCACATCATAATTCATCTTGGTTAGCTTTATTTCAATCGCCCAAGGCGTAGTATTATGATTAGGTAGGCAATCTTTTGCCAATTACATACGATGTAACTCTTTAATAGCTTTGGTTAAGTTTAGATTAGTTTAGTGCTTATTCCTAAACCGGCTTCGGTGTGGCGAGCCACGAGGCCTTCTTTGATATCGAACAGCGACCACTTCTAAGACAAAGTGATGTTAAATCACACAAAACTAATTTTTAAAACTTATGTTCAAAGCTAATATATGCCTCTACTTTCTTAATTAAGTCTTAACCAAGTTTGATAGCGGGACATCACGATTGTCCACTCGCACTCTTCCAAGATAAAATGCATTGCTTTGCTTTGGCAAACCCAATAACAAATGATCGAGGAAGTAGTGAGTACCAAACTTTGGTAGGCATATCGTTTAGACTTATTAAGAAATAAACTTAAACATACATCACATACATATTAGCATACATCACATATAAGCTAAATTAACATGCATCACATACATATTAGCATACTAAGTGTGTCATGGTTATGACCCTTATTCTACAATCTTCTCAAGCCAATGAGAAGATTGATTGGTCAACCTAGGGATAGCATCTTCTCCCAAGTGCTTCCTTTTGGTTGTCGTGTGTTGTTGACTTCCTCCTTGTAACATCATCTTCCAATGGACCCTCCATCTTTATTTTGTATATTACAAAAGGAGAAATACTCGAGTTATATTCGAGTCTAAAACTAATTTTACAACAAGATTTTAGGAGAAAGGCACGACTCGCAGGCCGTATTAAGAATTACAACACACATTCACAAACTTTTTGGAACTAGGCCATAACCATGCACCATGTCATTTTTAACTTTTAAAAGACATCGGATATTTTATTATGTTTGAAAAATTGCTAATGCAATTATCAACTCATAATAAAATTTATCCTACTTCTATATCATATATAAAATAGAGAAAGACTATTTTTATACGATCTTTATAAGTGGCTCGATACCCTTTGTTGGGATCTCTTTATGCAAAATAGCATATACGCATAGCGGAAAAATTAGGATCCTTCCAAGTGATCCTTTGCGAAAGAAAAACTCGTACAAAAATAAATTTCTCAAAAGAAAACCTATCTTATAGGAGAGTTCTACCTTTGTTGCGTGCCCTTTGCAATCCCGCTTTTCCTTGGATGTGTTGGATCTTTTAGCACGTTCAAATGTCCGTGCCTCTATATGTATCCACACGAGCAAGCTCTTGTCTCACAAAAGAAAACTAGAAGATCTCTCCTTTACTTCTTGCTAGAGAAGTCCCTAAAGGAGAGGAAGGTAGGGAAGAAGAGAAAGGAAGAAGAAGACTACTCTTCTTGCTAGCTTACACTCACAAAACCACACAACAAAAGCCTCTCCCACCAAGCTCTCACCAAGCCTTAAGCTCCACTCAACCCCTTTGGCCGGCCACCCCATGGGGTGTTTTATAGGATTTGAAAAACCTTTCATCTCCTATCACATTCAATGCAATCAATGGCATTGAAAGATAATTAAACAAGGAGTTATCCTCCTTGTTTTGGCCGGCCACATGTGGAGGAAATCCAAGGGTCAAAACCCTTTGTCTCCTTCCAACTCATCAAGCTTAGGTGGCATGCTTATGTGGCATGCTTAGGTGGCATGCTTATGTGGCATGCTTAGGTGGCATGCTTATGTGGCATTCATGGATGTTGAATTAATCTTATTAATTCAATAAGCTTATGTTATCATATTGAATTAATCTCATTAAATCAATAAGGTAACATATTGAATTAATCTTATTAAATCAATTAAGTTTAGCATATTGAATTAATCTCATTAAATCAATAAGCTAAAATTCTCTTTAAGCTTAAAGTCCAAAAACCATTTTGTACTTAAGCTTATTCCCAAATTATTCTAGTCAAACTAGAATGCACTAATTCTTCTAATCATCATGCTCTTTGTGTGTGACCCTATAGGCTCTCATAACGTTGGCAGTGGATCTAAACTCTTTTAGATACACAAGCAATGAGCGACATCTAGCAATACATCATTGCTACCCAAGTTACGAGATAAGTCAAGATCCGACTAACATTACCTAGAATAATATAATGTATGAAAGTGTCCTTCTATCCTTGATATCAGATTGACCAATGAGGCATAGAGGCGGTCATCCTCGATCAATCTATGTGTTTCTTGATCCCTGAGTAAACTAACTCAACCAAATGAGCTCAATATCTCATATTGACTCATTCGAGCATGGCCATGCGTTTTAGTAGTTCCACTCAATCAAGGGGCCCACAGATATCACTCCCGTCATATGGGAGGGATAGATCCCATCTACATCACTCACATCCCTCCGCATAATTTGTTATATACCCAGTAATCGCCTTTATGGTCCACCCTATTACGGGTGACGTTTGACGATACCAAAGTACATAACTCCTTATGTAGGGAACCGTAGTGACTTCAGGTTTGAGGACTATTCATAGTCACATGAGAAAGTTTATGACACTCATATGACGATCCATGAAACTTTCTCATGGCGGGTCAGTTCAGTATATATTCTCTAATATATACCCATGTGTCAACTTGATATCATATATCCATGACTTGTGAGATCAAGTCATCAATTGACCTACATGCTAGTCTTTATGTATTAATATTGCCCTTGCATATTAATACTTGACTAGGAACATTTAGGAAAGTGTTCTCTACAACCTCTCATAATCAATTCTGCCAATTGATGTGCTGTAGATAAGAACCTACTTTTCTAGGGCATTATTATATTTAATTTAGCTGGCACAAGCAAGATGTAAATATAATAACCAATCCTTTGCCTTTATAGAATATGATACAAAATGTTCCCTATTCAACCATCACATGATTGGTTCTAGGGCTATAACTAACACACATGTCTATTGGGTTTTTGCCAAACTAGAGGTAGCTAGAGATACTAAGTTTGTCCAACTTAACTCTTCTCTCCCCCTTGGCATATTATCAAATAGAAGGATTTTAAATTTTGAAAGTATTGGGATAATTTTTTTAAAAAAATAATAATATTTTTAACAACTTCTATGATGATTATCCAATTAGAACCTCCCCCTTAACCTAACATCCTTGTTAGTCACAAGTAAGGCTTATCTAGAGGGTCTCCCCTTTTGTCTGATAAACTCTTATGACATCCTTGGTGCCCACAAGGAAGACTCACCTAAGTGTCCAGAGGGTCTAGCTGTCTAAAGTTGACCTAAGGATTTAGACGTTCAATATTGGTCAACTAACCATCATTTTAAGAAGCATAGTTATTTTGAAAACTACGTATAACTACACACAACAATCATGCCAACCAATAAAAATAGTTTTAAGAATCTATTTATGTATATATAAATTTTGAAATCGTTTTCAAATCTATTTTAAATTTGTTGTCTTTACTATCTCACCTATTCTATATGATCAACCAAGTTATCCTTATAAGTGTTATGAGATGAATTTAATTTTACTTAGTTAATGTTAATGATTTGAAAATTAATTAACCTTGGGTTAGATTTGGATTTAACCTTTAGTTAATTAAGTAAACATTTCAAAATATGGCTTCCAGGTCATGGCGAGGCACAGAAACCTTCTTTGATCGAAACAACGACCACTTTCTTAGACAAAGTCAATCTTAAGAAATTGTGCACTTAATTCACTTAGGGTTACCTGGTATAACTAGTCTAGGATGTGGTGAGATAGCTTCAGCTAGTTCCACTTAGCCAAGTACACCAAGCTAGATACTCTTTATCTAACCCGGATACACGAGACTTCATTTCCCTAACGTACTATCATCTCACTGTGTCCTGATACTATGTTATCAAGGTTAATTAGTCATTTCCTATCTAACCGTTCTATGAGATTTAATTTAAGACTAGTATGTATGATATGATAAAAATAAGCATGGTAATTAATTAAAATGATATGTATGCATAAGCATGTTATGTTCAATCAATTCAAAGAAATGGTTGCTTCTTAGGTAGATTTTTATTTGTTGAATTTCTAAAAGTTGAAGGTTTAATTGCTAAATTATTAATTTTTATATAATAAAATGGTACTCTATTATAATTAATTTTATTAGTTTGATTATTTAATTTTAAATTTTTAATTAAGTTAGATTTTGAATTTAAAATAGATTTAATAGGATTATTAGATTTTTTAAAAGTAAAATTATTATTATAATTTTTAAAAGTAGAATTATTATTAGAATTTTTTAAGATAAGATTTTTAGATTTTTCAACAATAGAATTATTAATAAAAAATTTCAAGCAAATATTTTAATAGAATTATTAGAATTTTTCAAAGTAGAATTATTATTATTTTATAATTATTTATATTATCTTTGGAATTTTTTAAAGTTAATTTCGAATTTTTTATGGTTGAAATTTTCAAAATAGAATTTTTTTAATTCGGAATTATCTAGATGAATCAAATCTATGGTTTGATGGTTCTGTCGTAATGTTTGATTATTCTGATTTAGATTTTGATTATTCTAATTAAATCTTAGATTGGTTTTATCCTTGACTTGATCTAGGTCTATGTTGATCAAACTAAAAATTTGATTAAACTCTTGGTTAATTTTATCAAATGTTAGATTAATTTGATCATTTTCTTCCAAGATATTGTTATTATTATTATTAAAACTAATTAAATATAAATTAATTAGTTTTTTATTAGTTGAATTATTAATTGTATTAATTAATTGATAACAATTAATGAATTTACTAGATTTAACGCACAATTTATCTAAATTATCAAGTATTCTAAAACTCAACATTTCAAAATTATTAATATTACTAACCTTTTTCTCCGTGCACCCATTCTTGTAGTGACCGAATCTTTCGCACCCGAAGCATTTGATGTGCTCCTTGTCCTTCCGGACTCCTGGTAATGTGTCTCCTTTGTCGCTGATTGCGTCGTTCCAGTCTTACGAGTAGGATACTTATTTTTATAGAGTCCTCTCTCCCTACACTTGAAGCAAATAATATGCGATTTAAATTTTAAATTTACATTGTTACCTTTATGCCTTGTGGGATGCTCTTCCATGGTTAGCTCGGTCAACAATCATCCAATACTTAAAAAAAACAAAACAAAAAGTCTCAAGACTTGCTCTTGGATTAGTAGTGCGGGAGATAATTAAAAATAAAAATAAAGAAAAGAAAATGCCCGATCGGTGGTTGCACCGAATCTGAGCGCCCTCGCTCTGATACCAATTGTTAGATCAAGAAAACGCTAGAGGGGGTGAATAGCATTCGTAAAACTTTTCTTTTCGTCGATTTAAATAAAATACGCAGCGGAAAACTAAAACTCAAAACACAAGTATTTTTTACTTGGTTCAAAGCCCACTGGCTTCTAATCCAAGGCCCTGCGATCCTTGATCGCTTCCGAAGGGCAAAACACTAAAAATCTCTTCCTTGTTGGAGGTAAGAGACAACCGAATACATTGATATAGAGGAAGAGGTAACAACCTTACCACTCCTCTTTGCAAATAATAATTAAAAAGTAAAAGATATTGACAAATAACTTGTAGCGGATGTACGGTCAGAGTAGTGTTGTAGCACGAAGGATTGCGGAGAGTCGGCACACTTAGGAGTTCATTGATTGATTCATGGGTTTGAGTCCTCTCCTCCTTTTGTAGATTGTCTCCTTGGAATATGTCCCAATCCAGATCCAAAACTCATAGATCTTATCTTGAGGTGGCGGCCTATCTTATCATGAGATGGCGACATCGATCTCTATCTCTTTGACCTTGTGCACTAGGCTAATTCGTCGACATCAATCTACTGATCCTTTTGGCAGTCGACTGTCTTCAGTCGACTGCTGACACCTCCAGTCGACTGTTGCACTTGAGAAGTCCTACAACACAAGGTTAGCACAAGAGATGCAAAATGCCATGCAGTGTGACAGTCCTTTGAATGTCCGATCTCGACTTCGACATTCCTCCGAAAGCCTTGGTCGGATCGATGCCTAGGATTGTCCTCTAACCGAGGATGCGTCCTTACCATCGCTCCACACCCAGAGCTTACCTTTGGTCCTCCTGCCCGTCACTTAGCTTTTGGTCATTTGATCACTAAGGTTTCTCCTTCTGAGATTCTCCTGGCATCACCTGACCACCGAGGTTTCTCCTTCCGATATTCTCCTGGTGTCACCCGACCACCGAGGTTTCTCGTCTCGAGATTCTCCTGGTGTCATTGACCACTGAGGTTTCTCATTTAGAGATTCTCCTAGTGTCGTTGACCTTGGAAAAATCTAATACAATACCTGCACACTTAGCATAGCATATGATATAACAAAATAGCCTAACTATGAATCTTTGTCATTATCAAAACCAAGATTCGATTAACTAGTGCCCCTGAACCAACAAATCCAATAACAAACACAAGAGGAATCATTCTTTGGGTGAGAAAATCTAACTACCTCTTCTTCAGAGTCATCATCGGGTGCATCATCGTCCTTCATCTTCTTCGAGGTGGCCTTCTGTGACATTTGATCCATCACAGCGGCTACCACTTGCATAAGATCCTCCCTGTACAAGGGCTCGCGATGCCTTCTGCTTGTGCCCCCCTAAGAAGTACTAGAGATAGATTTCTCCTCCTCCATCAGCTCCTTCAATGTCCTAATGTTCACCATCATGACTTTTTGTACAGATTCCCATAGACGGTGTCATTTTAATGGTGTTCACTTCTTCGTCCTACCAAGATCTCCCTCCCCCTTCTCGCGAATCTCCTCTAATCACCCTAGATTCGGGAAATCCTAGCTAGATCTATCGCCAAGGAATGTTAGGAATGAAATAATGAATAACTTCTTCGTTTATCACCTTGTCTCCTCGGAATAATCGCTAGATCTGCTACGTCACAAGAGAGTGTTAGAGATGGGCTGCCTTCTCGGCATGGCCCCTCCAACGTTCATGTCAGAAACAATAGGATGACGAAAGTAGAAGTGCAAAAAGAATGAAGAAGAAGTGAGAAGAAGATCTTTGAGGTACTGAATAGCGAAGAAACAACCATCCCTCCCTCCTACTTCTGCGCCTTTTATAGATGATTCGTCTCGCCTTCTCCTTGAAGTGAATTTACTCCAATACCCTTGCCAAGCTATCAAGTGTAACTGCTTTTCCCACCCCTTTTCAAAATATCATTTTCAAATGCTTCAAGTGCTTTATATTTCCTTGCCAAGTATTAATTAAATAAAATATAGAAACAAATGACAAAATATATTACATTTATCATCCCCAAACCTTTCCTGCTACTCTTCATACTCCAGAATACTCATTCCTCCTTATTTCACCATATTCAGAAAAAACCCTCAAAACTCATATATGGCTCGAGAAATAAGCATACTGCTCAGGAAATACACTGAATACTCAATAACCATATACACTGATCTGCCAATACAATACTTATATCTGAACAACACTGTCCTGTGCCATCCTACTAGGCTCGAGAAACACTGTAGCTTCTCGGAAAACTCATACACTGATTTGTCAATACAACACTTCTCTAAGCAACATTGTCCCATGCCAATCTACTGGGCTCGGGGAACATACTGTCTGCTCGGGAAACACATACACTGATATGTCAGTACAACACTTCTCTAAGCAATACTGTCCCGTGCCACCCCATTGGGCTAGGGAAACATACTGTTTGCTCGGGAAACACATACATTGATCTGTAAATACAACACTTCTCTGAGCAACACTATCTCGTGCCACCCTATTGGGCTCGGAAAACATATTGTTTGCTCAGGAAACACATACACTAATATGTCAATACAACACTTCTTTGAGCAATACTGTCCCATGCCACCTTACTAGGCTTTGGAAACATACTGTCTGCTTAGGAAATACATACACTGATCTGTCAATACAATACTTCTCTAAGCAACACTCTCCCGTGACAACCTACTGGGCTTAGGGAACATACTGTCTGCTCGGGAAACACATACACTGATCTGTCAATACAACATTTCTCTGAGCAACATTGTCCCGTGCCAACCTACTAATCTCAGAAACCACATGTACTACCCAGGACACACATCCATGGCTCGGCAAATGCTCACAATGCTCGGCAAATTTTCTAATCTGACCAGAAAAATGATGCATGCGAATGCGACTGCAAATCTCATGACGGAGATTGTCGAGGACTTGAAGTGCACGTTCGCGCTCAATGCCCGCAAGTGCACGAATGTCATCAAGTAATAAAAAGATTATCGTTCCCACAGGGACTAAGATTCGAGTATCGATTTGTTTAGTGGATATTATTGTTCGGGACTAGACTCTAAGAGTTGCGATTAGGAGGGTTGTCGGTGGTCCTAACTCTAGTACGGTGTCACACGTTGGGGTCACACGTTGGAAGAGAAGGGTCGCTACGGGTCTTTAGATGGATTCTAGGATTTTGATTTCGTTTGTGTGTCGCCGAACACATTGTCAATTGGGTTTTGCCTAGATTTTTAGCTATGGTTTTGTGGAAAGGACATCATACACTCCCCCCGATGAGCCTTTGCGTCTATCGAGAGCTACCTCTGCCATAGCAGGTCAACCCCTGGCTTTAGGATGGGATAGTCGGTATGAGGATGCCGAATTGATCCCTGTGATGAGTCGAAAACAAGGCGCATTTCCTACTCTATCGCATCCTTCTACCCACAATTATCGGCGATGAGGCAAACCCTTAGGTTCCTCTTTAATTCCCCTAAATCTTTGATACGAGGGTTGTCACCCCTCCTATCGGCTATGCACAGTGACTAGAAAACCAAAACAATAGTCGTAGGTCTAAACCAAACACCAATTGCAAATATAAATTCAAGAACAAAAAGATATTTGAATCAACATGTTCTGACTCAACACAAACTACTCCCTAATCCTAGAATCGAAGAAACAACTCCATAAATACAAGAGAAGAAACACAAGGCATGATCATATTCGTATAAACAATAGATATTATGCAAAGAACAGGGTTTACAATGCAATGTGGGTCTTCTCTCTGGCGTTGAAGTGCAGAAATTAGATCTCTGACGGCCTTCTTCCTCTATGTTGCGAGTTCCCGAAGCTTTTTAGGGCTTCGGAGTGTTGTCTCAGCCGTCGTGCCTCCCCCTAGGGTTTGGGCGTAGCTTTCATTATATAGACATCACGCCGGATCGCTACGAAATCTGGAAAAAACCCTGGTCGTGTCAAATCGCCTGGCCGCCACACGGTTGTGTGGAAACACACGGCCTGGCCGTGTGTCAGGCTGTGGCGGCCATTTTCTCCCCTTAAACACGGTCATGTGTGGGCACACGCCCTTGTCGTGTTCCCTTCTACATCCAACTGCCAAATGTCTTCTTTTTGCTCTAAAAGTGTGTCGTTTTCCCACGAAATGATATCCTGCATACAAAAGTATACAGAGAAGATCTACGAACCAAAAAATAAGAAATGCATGGAAAATAAAGTAAAATATGCATGAAACATATATAAAATAAAATGAGATGCGAGCGAAAACTACTCCTAAAACCTTATATGTTTTGCTCACATCAATTCCCCAGACTTAGATCTTTGCTTGTCCTTAAGCAAACCTCAATGCCATGAAATTTAAAAATGTATTGTTCCATAATTAACATGTTAACTAAATTTATCAAGTGGTATTTGCAATCAAAGCAAAATAGATATGTTCTAGAAATTCACTAAGTTAGCTCTTCGTGCTCGTGCTAAGCGAATCTTCTTAGGGGATACTCATTCTATGATAAGTTAAGTCGTCATCCTATAGCTTTCCTAAGGTCTCTGTCTCTTAGGGACTTACTTGCCCAAAGCGAGGGTCATTCACTAGATCTAGCACAAAGTTTCAAAAGCATTCTCGATATTGAGAGAAATTGATAGGTGTTTCCTCAGTAATCTAACTCGGTCTCAAAGGGACACCTAACCATTTCCACCCACAACAACTATTTTTTTATCCCTTATAATTTCTTTTTCCTCTTTCTTTTCTTTTTCATTTCCTTTTCTCTCTCTTTTTCTTTTTTTTCTCTCTTTTATTATTTCGGCTCACTGGGATTTTGATTTTTTCGAATGGGCTTACACAATCCAAGCATCTACAGTAACTAAAATGCTAACCTTAGGGTCACCTGTGGATTCCAAAGTACTAGACTATTGAGATGAATCATAACTAGGTTGTACTAGACTCTCCCTTTCAGAAAGTTCGTCATGTGTATGTGTAGAATAGAAGCTAACCAGTGTAAGTCTAGAACATTCATTCAGAGCCAATAAGGTAAAATACCACAAGGTAAATGAAGTTACACTACTCATGGAAACAACTCATGAAGAAAACTTTTAAAAATACTACTAAGGTAGCTTATAGGTAGCAAAAACTAAGTGCGAAAGAAACTAAACAACTAATGCATGAATAAATAAATGCTAACTAAAATGCAAACATTAGGAAAGAAACTACTACTAGAAACAAAACAAAACTTGGGGTCCCCCCCAAACTTAAGTGAAGCATACCTCTAGTATGGTGGATGAGGTGGAAAGTCTAGTAGCCTCGGCATCTCGGGATCCTAGGAGAACCTGCTGTTGATCCACTGATGTCACATATTTATATGGTCGATCTGAGAGCTGGTGGATGCAGTGGATGCTCGGTGCTCCTCCTCCCTAGCCCACTGTGCCTGTTGAGCTTGCATATGCTGTCGTATCTCCTGGCGGTAGGTGACCTCATCCTGACGACGGGTAGTCTCCTCCTGGAAGTAGACCGGGCCTCGCTGTAGAACTCCTCGGCCCATTGGAAGTGCTCCCGGAGTCCCTGAAACTCTGCCTGCGTGTAGGCATTCTGCTCCTCCCATCACTGCCTTTGCGTCTGTTGGTTGGCATATATGTCGTCGAGGCGGATCGGAACTCCGAAAATTTATAGGTTGATGTACATGCATCCTGCTCAAAAGTAGAAAAAGGTGGTGGTGCAGGTGCAGGCTCATGTCTTCATGGACTAGGTGGGCTCCTATGTATGTATGGACTGGAGGGAGAGTGATGCAAAGGGAGGGGGAGATGGGTGCCGATATGGATGGTCCCTCATATGGCGGGGACTCCACTATCAGGTCCAAGCGTCAGTTGGTGCGTGTGGTGATGGTGGTACGATCGGAGTCGGGGAGCCTAAGAGTTGTCAGGTTTTTTCTTACAAAGCATAAGGAATGTCCCTCTCTTACAATCATCTTCATGTCCATACACACTCCTAGGTCGATCCTAGAGCTCCCCTCTATGCTATCTAGCGCGGTGTAATCGTACCCTATCCTATGGAAAATGTGGGTATGTAGGCCCCCCACATTAATCTCTCCTCTCGCTGCTTTGCCCATTTTCACTAAGTGTCTAATGAAATGGGACCCTACATCGATGCTACTCCTTTCTTGTAGCATGTCCCATAGGCAAAACAACTCGCTAGCTCTCACTACATCGTCACTCTCCCCATGACCAAAAATAGTACTTGCTATAATTCAATGAAGGTATCGGAAAATGGAGTTTTGGAGGCGTGATGCTTTGGCCCTAGAAGGGTCGTAAGCGTGCTCTCCTATCAATTCAGTCTAAAAGATCTGAGAGTTAAACCCAATAGGGGTTCTTCTCTCTCCCCCACTCGGCAAGCCAAAGCATGAGTTCCATTGGTGTAGTGTCCATTCATGCTCAATGTTAAATATCCTAAAGGTAATCCTACCCTCTTCGCTCTCTCTACCCGTTAAGATTTCCACTTCTAAGGAACTCAAAAATTTTAAAACTATCCTAGGGTATATTGGGTGTCTTATCCCCATTATCTCTCCCCACCCTATTTTTGCAAATAGGGCTTGAATGTCACACAACAACCCTAAGGATTCTAGTATATCTTCATCAAGATACCTAGTTACAGTGATTTTATGAGTAGAAAGCATGTTATATCTATCCCTATGCTCATTGTTGTGAAAAAGAAGGGTAGGAAGAGCATTACCTGATGGAACGTCAGTGGCCGGCTAGAGAGGGGTGAATAGCCCTAAGTCATCGTAAAATGGAATTCGATCATTCGTTTGTCTACACGTTAGGGTTAGCACAGCAGAAATAAAAACTAAACAACAATAAAGATAAACAAGATAAAAACAATGCTAACAAAGAGATATAACATGGTTCACGATCCTATGCCGCTAATCCATGGTCCGATTCGTCTCCGTTGAATCACTCCAAAACCAATCCAATATGGTCTCTCCCTTTAGCCAAAGTAAGGTGGAGGTAAACCTTCTTACAACACAAAAACACTCTTTCTTACAATGGATTTGAAATAAGAACAAGAGAAAGAGTTTAAAGCTTTTGGGGCACTTGGATGATAAATTGGAGCATAAGCATTAGGCATCCCAAAGCCCACACCCTCTCTTTTTATAGAGAAGGTTGATTTCTTCCGCTTAGCCCATCACGACTCACGCTTTGGAAATCGATCGCCATCGTTTAACGGAACATGTCAGATCCCGACCATTATAGTCCAATGGGAAACTTGGTAGTCAACTGATGTATCCATCAGTCGATCGATGCCTCTGTAGTCGACTGGTCAGTCGGCTACGAGAGGATTTTTTGTTCGCGACTATCTTCATTAGTCGACTATCGTCCTTGGCGATGATCGATGGTCTAGCAATGATCGTCATTCCTTGGCAATGACTCATCGGGCCGAAACCCACCACCAAACTCCACCAACTTAGAGCGCCGATCGCCCATTCACAACAATGATCGATGCCAGGTAAACCTCAAACTTCACATCCGTTTGAGCGTCCGACAGTTGGGTAAAACCTCAACCCTTCGGTTGAGCATTCGAATTGTCAGGTAAAACCCCAACCAAGTTGGTTGAGCATCCGACTTAACTAAAAATGTCAGGTATAACCTCAACCAATTCGGTCGAGCCTTCGACACTTAGCCATTTCGGCCAAGTTCACCTAATGAGCTACTTACATTTCACTCATTCTCTCATCTCACTTGAAGTCCCTCACCGAAGCTCTCTTCATTCGCAACCACGTCCCTCGGCAACACCAAGCGCATGGCTTCACAATGCTCCTTCGCGTCTCTTGCCCTAGAAGTCTGCTTCCTTGGCTTCGCTTCAAGTCATCTCGTTTGGCGATCCCTCGGATGCATCAAGCGCACGGCTTCGCAATGCTCCTTTGCCGACTCAAGCATGATGTCATGAGATGGTGACTTGCCAATGCTTCGTTCATGTGCGAATTACTAAGTCCTGCAAGACTCCAACGCACATATTAAATCCATAACAACCTAACTTAAACCATTTGTCACACACATCAAAACCACATCACGGGTTGATTGCCCTAACAATCTCCCCCTTTTTGATGTGTGGCAATCCATTTAAGTTAGGTTAAAACAATTACAATAAAACATAAGGCAAGAAAGCATGTAAATAATATGAGTATCAAACTCCCCCTTAAACATGCAACTCCCCCTTAAGTCATGCTAAATTTTCCCTTTTAGCATGATTAACTTAAACCTATCAATTATCCCCCTTTGACACCATCAAAAATATTAACAAAATATCATAATCCAAGGCATCAAAGTCTAAGGGTCGAAAAACCATCGAAACAGCCTAAAAATACTAAAATCCAATCAGAATGCCACCATTATTTGAATCAAACATCGATCGATCATGGCATGTCGTTTAGCAATTTCGATTTTCGATTTTCGAAATTCATAAATGCACCAGAAATTCCAAAAAATTCAAAAAAAAATTGAAATTTTGAAAACACATTTCTTTTAAAGTCCTTTATTAGTGAAAAATGAGTTTTCATGAAAATTACTTATATTTTCAATGATTTTCCAAAAATCCAAAAGTTTCAAAAACAACTAGTATTTGATCAAGTTCGTATCAATTTTAACACCTAGTTTTGCTTTAGATTGTTTCAAAACATGAAAACACAGATTTTAAAGTAAGGAATGGTTTTGAAAACATATGAAATATCCAACCATGATCTTTGGGTATGTCTATGAATTAAACATAAGTCTTCCCCATGATTGGTCTATTATTACTATTTTGATACTTTAAATGACCATCTAAATGTCATAGGCATTAGTGAACCATTAGTATCATCCTAACATCTCGCCCATGCTATGTTTTCAATCAAAGTTATTCTTATAGTGAGTGTGAGATATTCCTAAAGGTATTTATATACTTAACCTTCAAATTCATGTATTTCTACCCATGGTTAAGTATCATCCTAAAAACCCAATCATGAACATGCATCAAGAATTATCAATCATAATCATAAATCATCAATCATTGCATATCATGATTATAGATTATAAAATTGAGCATGAATCATGATTTAAACATTCAATTTATGGGTTATACATTATCATCACCCAACACTATGTTAAAAATTTATAACCCACACCATCCTAAGTCAACCAAATAATATGATATAAGTAAGATCCTTATAGTTGACTATCCTAGGGTTTTCCTAACCCTTAAGGATGGATTTAGGAACCCAATACAAATTCTTTCCTATAGGGTTCACTAAAAATTCCTTAGGGATCCATTTCCTAGCTATCATTGTTGTTTTAGATTGACCCCTAGCAATTAAACAATGATATGCTTTCTCATTCTTGGATCCCTTGTAACCTAACCCCTTCTTGTTAAAGCTAGCCCTTTGGCTCCCTATGATTATGTTCAATGTGTTGGAGCCAATGGTAAATTTCTCTAGGGCCTTAGTTAAATGATCTACCTTTTCCCTTAAGGTCTTATTTTCATCCATACATGCATCACTAACATTTAGAGGCATATAATCATTATGTGAGCATGTATCATCATTAACATTTAAGCATGCTTTTTCTAGTTTTTCTTCTAGGGCCTTAATTTGATCAAGCATACTCTTATTTTTCTTTTTAGCCCTAAACAAATCCCTAGTTAAGCTAAAAATCATGGCAACTACTTCTTGAGTGGGAAGGTGTTTTACCATAGTTATCATGTCTTCTTCTTCGGATGATGAGGATGAGGATGAGCCTCCCCCTTCACGTAAGCTCTCCTCACTTGAGCTTGTTTCTTCTTTTTCGAAGGAAGTGGTGTCCACATATTCTACTGCCATTAGAGCTAGATTTGTGACAAAAGCATTTTCTTCCTCCGATGATGATGATGAAGAAGAATCATCCCATGTTCTTGCTTTGAGTGCTTTGACCTTCTTCTCCTTTTCTTTTTTCCTTGGACTTCTTCTCTTCTTCCTTTTTCTTGCTCCCCTTCTTTTTTTCTTCTTTTCTTCTTCTTTGTTCCTTACTCTTGTTCAAGAGGGGAGAATCATCCCTCATGTGTCCCTCTTGTTGGCAATTATAGCAAATGAACTTCCTCTTGTGCCTTCTCCTATCATAAGATTTGTTAAATTTGAAATTTCTTAAAGCACGCCTTACCTTCCTTACCATACAAGCATCTTCATTCCTATTCATGAAGGATGAGGAGGATGCTTCATCAGAGGAGGAAGATGGTGTCTCCTTCTTCTTCTTCTTCCCCTTTTCGGCTATCAAGTCTACTCCTCTTGATGGTTGAATTTTTGGCTCTTCTACTACTCCTTCAAGCCTTGTTTTGTGGATCTCCATGGTTGAGAAGAACTCCTCTAAGGTGATAACTTCTAGGTTCTTTGAGATGTAGAAGGAGTCTACCATTGAGCTCCATTTCGATGACCAGGGAAAGGCATCGATTTCTTTCATAATTATATCCCGGTTCGAAAGTTTTTCTCCTACACTCGTTAGTCCATTTAAAATTTCTTTAAAACAAGAGTGTAATGAGGTTACCTTTTCTCCCTTTTCAAGTTTGATATTAGTTACTTGGCAGCGGAGGAGGTCTCTTCTTGCAAGCCTAGCCTCCGAGGTGCCTTCATGAAGCTCTATCAATCTCTCTCACATCTCTTTGGCGCTCGCACACTCCCCTATCCGGTTGATTTCTTATTGAGGGAGTACGTTGTAGAGATGATGTTTGGCTTTTGAGTTTGCCAAGTACTCCTCCCGTTGCTTTTTTGTCCATCTTGTCTTCTCTATTTGCTCCCCATCTTCATCCCTAGGTATCTCGAAACCATTTTCCATTATCAATAAAACTTCGAAGTCGGTTTCGAAAAATACCTCCATTCACTTTTTCCACCAAGCGAATTCCCCCTCGAACTTTGGCGGATGAATATTTGAGCTGGCCATCCTTGATGTAGTGCTTGTTGCGGCGGTGAGTCCATTGACAAGTGACCTTGCTCTGATACCACTTGATGGAACGTCGGTGGTCGGCTAGAGAGGGGTGAATAGCCCTAAGTCATCGTAAAATGGAATTCGATTGTTCGTTTGTCTACACGTTAAGGTTAGCACAGCAGAAATAAAAACTAAACAACAATAAAGATAAACAAGATAAAAACAATGCTAACAAAGAGATATAACGTGGTTCACGACCCTATGTCGTTAATCCACGATCTGATTCGTCTCCGGTGAATCACTCCGAAACCAATCCAATATGGTCTCTTCCTTTAGCCAAAGCAAGGTGGAGGTAAACCTTCTTACAACAAAAAATCACTCTTTCTTACAATGGATTTGAAATAAGAACAAGAGAAAGAGTTTAAAGCTTGTGGGGCACTTGGATGATCAATTGGAGCATAAGCATTAGGCATCCCAAAGCCCATACCCTCTCTTTTTATAGAGAAGATTGATTTCTTCCCGTTGGGCGCCCATCAGTCGACTACTGCCTTTGGCAATCGATGTCACGCCCGCCCTTTCCAAGGGTCCGGAGGGCGGCACGTGATGTGATCGTACATACATACATTACAGCGTCATTTCATAGATGCTTCTTCTTAACATAGAACATGCATCATTATTTCATAGATACTTCTTCTTAAACATAGGGCATGCATCGTCAGTTCATAAGTACTTAGTTCAAATTCATAAACTAAATCATCTTAGGGAAAACATGCATAAAGAACATAACAGATCTCCTCCACCATGCCACTACCACACACACTTTGCCCCTCCTGCTGCTCCCTTTAGTTTAGCTACCCTTTACCCTTATCTGCAGTACAAGGGAACATAAACTATAAGCACATAGGCTTAGTAAGATCCTGTCCTACTCACAAAAACCATACGTAAGCATAACATGTGAACATACAAAGACATAAGCAGACATAACTTGAATATAACATCATAGACATAAGCAAGCATAACATGAATATAACATCATAGACATAAGCAAGCATAACATGAATATAACATCATAGACATAAACAAGCATAACATGAATATAACATCATAGACATAAACAGGCATAACATAAACATAACATACAAGAACATAGGCAGGCATATCATGAACATAGTAAGAGCATAAGCAGGCATAACATAAAGGCATATGCAGAATGTTCTTTGAAAACATATATTATAGGTATTTGAACATAAATCTCAATATTAGGCCCGACATTGTACCACATCATCATCATCATAGCGCGCATCCCTAAATAGACCTGAGGTAGCTAATCCCGAACTTACTAGGTTACTAGGCCCGTACTATGTCCATCGACCTAGGGGCCATCATCATAACATAGAAGCCCATCCTAGGCCCGTACTTATGACCGTCAGCCTAAGGCATCTGGGATCCCATCCCGTACTAGGTCCGTACTATGACCGTCGACCTAGGGGCAATCATAACATAGAAGCCCATCCTAGGCCCGTACTATGACCGTTGGCCTAGGGCAACTTAGGAGCCCATCCCTTTGGACCTTGTTAGGGTCCTGGTACAAGCCATGCAGAAAGTAAAATGCTTATCATGCTTCATATTCTAACATACCATATTTCATTTCATACTGTAAAATATCGGGAAAAAAAAATAATAATAAAATTATATTCCTCGTTAATTGATGAATTATCTTGTGGAATTTTTTAGGAGTTTTTAGAAATTTTTCTAGCATTGAATGGAGTTCATATGATCGATTAGGAGGAAAATTAAGGTTTAAATTGGGGATTTGGGTTAGACTTGAGCTAGCTCAATCTATTGGTCAGTTTTAAACAAAATGCTCGAACCCGACCCGTATAAACCGTTTCTTTTTTTTTCCGTTCGTTTTCTCCCCGTGCCCCTTTTTCTTCCCAATCAGCGCGATTCTTCTTCTTCTCGACTTCTCATGCGCAGCCGCAGATCTCGCCGGGTGATCTCCGCCTCCATGCCGCGCCGCTCGCCGCCGCTCGCCCACACTCGAGCTCGCCCACCGCCGACGCCATGTCGGGAGCTGACCCTATCATTGTCGCCGCGGGCGACTCCTGATCTCGACGATGCCTCCTTGCCGTCGCCTTCTCCCTCGCGTGCCACCACGCCGCTGCCACCACGTGATCCCCTTCGATCGCCGGTGTCAGCCAGTCGGTCTACCTTCGACCACACTAGAAATCCGACGCCGCCACGCTGCCGGACCAACTGGATGTTTTCCCAAATCGAGGTCGCTGTGAGCTGCTTGGCCAATTGTCACTGGAGCAAGGTAAGGGCACGATTCTTGTTTGGTTCAGTCGATCCTTTCCATCTCAGCGTGTTTTCTCACGCGAACAGCTCGTCCACGGCATTACTACGGTTGGGCGTTCCGACCAAAAGTGGAGCTTTCCGACGAATTGGGCTATTGGGGAAGAGAACCGTCGAGGGGGAGGTTCCAATCCCGGTTAAGCTTGAACTAACCTGTGATGTTCATCTGTCAATTTCTATATGTGATCTTTTTGGGGAATTTTGGGTGTTTGGGCAGTGATCTGGAGCCGGTGAGTAGAGGAGAAGGGAAGGTTGCTGCCGACGGGATTCAACACAGGGTAAGCAAGATTAACTCCTTTAGTTTGTGAATTCCTTTTTGATAGAAATTGCTATGGTGTTGGCGGTGGACAGTGAAGCTGTTAGGGTTAGAGGAGTACCTAGTGTTAAATTGCTATGAATTCCATTTGGTTAAAAGGGTTGTGGATGGAATATGTAGTGGTTTCCGATAAACAAGGGTAGTGTGATTTATTGGCTGCCGGTTCTGTGGAGTTGCTGTCGGTGAGGATCTATTTTCCGGTAAGCAAGACATTTCCTTTGGTTTTATCTGTGCAGTTCAATTCGTTGTTAAATTGTTGTGAATGAGTCTGTGTGAGTGGTGTATGGTCGAACGACTATGAACAAGATGTGCCGGATGTGCGACTGTAATTAAAGGGGATAAGTTCTGGGTAGACCGTGTTGTGAACGGTGGTGAGGCTCTATTTATGCCTTGTATTAGAGTTGTAGTTGTCGATGGTGAATAAGGTTGATCTTGGTCTAAAAAGGGGGTTGTGAGGTGATGTTTTGACCGACTGTGAGTGAGTCGTAAACGGGTCTATGGTTGTCAATGTAGCTGTTCATAGGTTATGATCGGCTGCGAGTTGAGGTTTGATCATGTAGGGTTGTCAGATTTTATATCTGTATAGTGAGCTGGGGTGAAGCCCTATTTTGCGAGTGGATTTGTGAACTCGGTTAAGTATGGTGTTAAATGGTCAAGTCTCGGCTAATTGGGGTTTCTAATTCGTATTCGATTAAGGGCGCCAATGTAGAAATGGGAGAATAACGAATTTATATATATATATTGTCGTGTGCTTGAATTTAATTATAAATGTTGAAATTTGCGGGGCGTGGATACGAGGATCGTCATGGACGTGAGGACTCTATTGCTACAGTATTAACATCGGTAGGTAATTTTCTACCTATCGGGTAGATGTAATGATTTCAGATTTAGATATAGATATGAACATGTTAGGTGTTCATATTACCTTGATCATGCTCGCATTTATCGTATGCTTGAACTTCACCGCTTGATATATATGTGCTCGATTATTGATAACACATATTCCCTAGCATGATCTAGAAGTTACAGATGTGATGTAAGTAGGTCTAACTGTTTAGTAGGGTGTAGATGTTAGAGTACGGAGGTTGACCTAAATCGTAAATTTGGCAAAAAGGTCCTCTGTGGATAAGATGGCCCTAGATGTAGGACTTATTCCATACCTGTATGTTGCACATTTATTCACCAATCACGGGTTGTGTGAATGGTCATGTGAGTCGTGGGATACAGGTCGCTACGGACCGATGGTCCTAGCTTGTCATGATCAGATGAGTGACTCTCTACAGGGTAGAGAGTGTACTGATCAATTGGGTGTGACTCTTTGTTGAACAGAGAGTCTAGGGTAGATGTTCTGTATGTGAGACAGTACCCTCATGTCATTGCATGCATACTAACGACATCGTCTCCCCTTGGGGTTGAGAGAGAGTTGTCAGTCATCCTGCCTCCCAGGTTACTTCTAGAGGAGTAACTGGTGTGAGGGCATAGCATTTGTTGTGCCGCACTCTACCATTATTGACGATGGTTGTTGGAGTCGCATGCAGTTGTCCTGGGTGCGTGGCACTCGACCACTCATTGGCAGTGTCAGTCGGAGTGGCCAGCAGCAGGGACCCCCCGTTGCGTAGCGAGCTCTTTACGCTCATATGCTACTTGATCATACTACCCAACTCGGTCACTCGAGAGTGGTGGCGACTGGAGTCGGGATAGTTATCATGTCGTGCCACCTAGGCCACACTGGGGTCGTGGTAGCGAGTAGGGGTGAGCAGGCATGACCATGCATGCTGCATTGCCGTATCATACGGTGTTTTGCATATGATTATATATATATACATACCTTCTTGTATATATATATATATGGATGATGGTGATTAGTATACATACAGATACAGTCTATATGTATACTCACTTTGATGATGCATTTGTATGTACTATGCTTGTTGCATTTGTTTGTACATATTCATACATGATACTGCATTTCCTGTATGGTAGTAGGTTGATATTTGTATACTTATCGGATATTCACAGTGATACCCTTGACTCAGGTTAGGATATTGTGTAAGTACTATACTGTTATACCCTATGATGTGATTATATGCCCAGGTTGGATCAGGATAGAGTTGCTGACTGCCAGGTATGTCAGCATCGTTGATGTTCAGTTATTTAGTATATGCATGCATATCTATTGTTATGCTGATTTATACTTGTTGTACGAGTAGATTAGACTGTTGAATAACATGTAATATTGATACATATATTTACATGTTTTCTCTGATTACCTGCTGAGTTTTACTCACCACCTCCGACCCTGGGTTTTTCTGTCGCCCAGGTAACAGGTAGACGCCTTTGTGACGACTTGGAGCTGCGCCGATCGATCCATCCCATCTCCATTTTCCGACGTCTCCCGAGGAGTTTATTTTGTTTCTCTCTTATGGTTATGGATTTTGGTCCTATGTCATGGACCCTTGTTTTGTTATGGACTTGTCGTGATGTCGATGTTTTATTTACGGTTTTGACTGTGGACTTGTCAGGTGGTGTACACCTGTATATTTTTGTTATGTATGTTGTGGGTATGCGCTCTTTATTTCCGTTGCTGTTATTTGTTATTTGTTATATATATTGTTGTTGTTGTGGGCCTACGGGCCTTGTATTAACCCGAAATGTTGCCACGTACAGGGGAGGTGCCGTCCGTTTGATTTTCGGCTCGGCATGCTCTCGGGGCGTGACACATACACATATCATGTTCTTTATCATGGCATATCATGTTTCTTCTTCATATCATAACATATTTCTTCTTCATAACATATCGTATTGCTTCTTCATAACATATCATACATCATAACATATTTCTTCTTCATAGCATATCATGTTTCTTTTCATGCATCTCATGTTCCTTCTTTGTAAGACATCATACATTCATACAATCACAAGGTAATGAGCATAACATGATCATATATTTAACATGGTAATGAGCAGAAATTTATCATGCATCCCTACTAGAGACATAGACATATGGAAGTGACCTAACCAATCATGCTAAACCACTTGGGCAAGGACCCCTTTATCATCATGTTAACTTCACACACATATAGGGCATGACATAAGGCATAAACATCATGAACAAGTATACATGGGGTGACCTAAACTTCATGGAGCTCTATCCAAGTTTTAAACACCAAACAACTTATACATGGTCTAATTAACTACATGTTAGTCCTTTAACATATAAAGCATGGCATGGGAGGGTACTTAGGGTTGTAGATAAGCCTTGGCCGAGAGTTCCAAGACAACCTAAGATCCATTTCTTAAATCTAGCTTAACTTTCACATGTTACCTACCTCTACATTCAAAACATAACATGGTAATTTATAGATCATAGCATGATAGGCCTAAATGGGTCTTGGCCGAATGGTTTAAAGGGACTTAAGGCTCTACCACTTAACTCTAGGTTAACCAACAACATGTTACCTTCATCTAACATCAAAAGTCATCATGAACTCAATCAAAACAGGTCATAGAAACATATTAGGGGTCGTGGCCGAATGGTTCAAAGGGCTTAAAGGTTCATCCACTTAAATCTAGGTTAACCAAACAACATGTTATCTTCATTTACCATCAAAACATAGCATGAACTTATCTATAGCATGGCATAGAACATGTTATCTTCTTTTAACATCAAACATGGCATGAACTCATTTAAAACCTAGCATAGAGCATGTTATCTTCATCTAACACCAAAAGTCATCATGAACTCATCCAAAACATAGCATAGAAAAACACCTTAGGGGTCTAGATGGACTTGGCCAAATGGTTCAAGGGGCCTAAAGGTTCATCCACTTAAATGTAGGTTAACCAAACAACATGTTATCTTCATTTACCATCAAAACATAGCATGAACTTATCTATAGCATGGCATAGAACATGTTATCTTCTTTTAACATCAAACATGGCATGAACTCATTTAAAACCTAGCATAGAGCATGTTATCTTCTTCCAACACCAAAAGTCATCATGAACTCATCCAAAACATAGCATAGAAAAACACCTTAGGGGTCTAGATGGACTTGGTCGAGAGTCTTGGAGGGGTTTGAGGATCAAACAATTAACCTAATCCATCTAGCATCCTATCTTCATCATGTTCATACAAGGTTTGGCATGGGTCTTCATTGAAAACTCAAACAAGGGGCTTGGCCGAATGGTTCAAGAAGAGGTTGACACAATACATCAATAAAAAAAACTACTTGTATTCAGGTGAGGGGATACTTACATCCTTCGCTTTGCTATTAGTTTGAAGATAACCTAAGGGAAGCCAAACCTAGCCTTCTTCTTGCTTGGATGGATCTAGGAAAAATGGAAAGGGAGAGGGGTAGGTTTCGGTGAGGAAGAAGAAGAGGAAGAGAGGAGAAGTGGCCTTTCTCTTGTCTCCTTATTCCCTATTTATTCTCTTGAAGTGTCCCTTAGTCTCCCTTACCCCTAACTATAATTTCCCATATTCCTCTAATAGTACAACCTTGTTGGGCTTCTGGTTATTGGATGCATCTTTAGGGCTTAGCTATCTACTAGAGGTTTGGGGTTCAATTCCTAGGCCTTGCATCCCTTTTGACTCCTTTTCTTTTATTTTTGAAAGAGCCCACATAAAGCCCATTATAATCATGCAAAAATGCTTGTAAAATTGCTAGGAATTTTACAGGCGTTATAGTCGACTATCATCATTGAAACGACTTTTGAACACATCAAATCCCGACTGTTATAGTCCAACGGGAAACTTGGTAGTCTACTGATGTATCTATCAGTCGACTGATGCCTCTGTAGCCGACTGATCAGTCAGCTATGGGAGGTTTTGTGCCCGTGACTGTCTTTATTAGTCGACTGCCATCCTTGGCAGTCGACTGATGGTCTGGCAATCAACTGTTGGGCCAGAAACCCACCAGTCGAACACCAGTTGAACTCCAGTCGACTTAGAGTAGTCGACTGCCCATTCACAGCAGTCGACTGATGCTGGGTAAACCTCAAACTTCACATCCGTTTGAGCGTCCGACAGTCGGGTAAAATCTCAACCCTTCGGTTGAGCATCCGACTTGTCGGGTAAAACCCCAACCAAATTGGTTGAGCATCCGACTTAACTAAACATATCGAGTATAACCTCAACCAACTCGGTCGAGCCTCCAACAATTAACCATTTCAACCAAGTTCACCTAATGAGCTACTTACATTTCACTCATTCTCTCATCTTATTTGAAGTCCCTCATCGAAGCTCTCTTCGTTCGCGACCACATCTCTCGACAACATCAAGCGCACGGCTTCGCAATGCTCCTTCACGTCTCTTGACCTCAAAGTCTGCTTCCTTGGCTTCGTTTTAGGTCATCTCATCCGGCGGTCCCTCGAATGCCTCAAGCGCACGGTTTCGTAATGCTCCTTCGCCGACTCAAGCACGAGGTCATGAGATGGTAACTTGCCAATGCTTCATCCATGTGTGAATTACTAAGTTTTGCAAGACTCCAACACACATATTAAATCCATAACAACCTAACTTAAGCCCTTTACCACACATATCAAAACCACATCACGGGTTAATTGCCCTAATATTACCTTCCTCCGGAGCTTGAGGGGCATCGATTCTCCTTGCTCGTCACTCCGAAGCACCGGATCGAGATGTCACTTGCTTGGTCTTTCTCATCCTTACTTCTTTTGGGCTTCCTTGAAGGTTGGAAAGGCTTCTAGGTGGTGGGGATGAAGGATCCACATAGCTAGGGCAAGAAAAATCAAAACACACGGTGCATTTGGGGGTGAAAACGCATGGCGTGCCCTTCTTAACCTCATGCACCACGACCATGTGAAAACACATGGCCAAGCCATGTGCGCCTCTGGTTAGTCGGGCACGGCCGTGGGAAAACACACGACCAGGCCATGTGTCCCCTATTTCCCTCCTTTTGTGCACAACGGTACAAATTTTCTCACACACTTCATCGTGTAAGCTAAAAATTGATTTTATTTTTACCTAGCAAGTTCTTTCTGTTTCTAATTCTAAACGAAATGGAAATCAAAGTTCAAATTAACTAAATGAATGCAATACAATCAAAAGGAAACCTAAAAACTAAACTTGGGTTGCCTCCCAAGAAGCGCTTTGTTTAAGGTCGTTTAGCTCGACCACACTCCATTTTCAACTTGGCTCTAGAGGTTCTCTGAACCTCCATTCATCCATGTCGGTGTCTACATCCGATGTGCTCAGCTTTATCATATTGAAAGTGAAACCGTCTAGGTAGGGAGCTCTACACTCTGATAGGCTAAAAAGGATGATCTCCCCATCTACCTCTAAGGAGATCTAGTGTGCCTTTACATCTATGCACGCCCCCACAGTTGCCAGAAAGGGCCTTCCCAAGATCATGGGATTCTGGAGATCGAGTCCTATGTCGAGTATAATAAAATCTGTATATATCATGAAATTCTCAATAACCACAGGCACATATGCTAGCATGCTGACGGGTTCCTTGACTGAGTCATCCCTCATACGAATACCAAGGTTCACTGGTTAGAACCCATTCAGTCCCATCTTCAAATAGTATGCATAGGGCATCACACTTACTGATGACCCCAAGTCGCACAACGCTTCATCGAAGCTTTCACCATAAATTGAGCAGGGGATAACAAATTCACCAGGGTCCTCAAGCTGGGGTGGAATCTTGTCTTCAATTTCAGGTTGGTCAGGTAGGGTGGAAATCATGGCTGCACACCCCTTGGCGAATCTGTTTCTTTGTGCTACTTTCTCGTTGCACACTCCTTTTTCCTTAAATTTACTCGGCTCGGGTAATGCTGGAGAGCTCTCCATAGGTTGTGACACGGTTTGGGCTATCTGGGCCACTTGTGTCTCCAACATCCTTGTGTGACTTGCAAGACCGTCAACAGTGATCTTCAAGTCTCTGAGTGACTCCTCTATTTTCTGATACTAGTGACGTAAGTCTTCATTGGCCTTTGTTTGGGCAGCAATGAAGTCTTCCATCATCAATTCTAACATGGACTTCTGTTGTTGTTGCTGCCCATTACCCTGCTGCTACCCATACCCTCCTGATGGTTGGAAATTTCCCGAGTTATTTCGATAGGAGATGTTCGGGTGGTTTTTCCATCCAGGGTTGTAAGTACTGGAGTATGGGTTGTTGGACCTTTGATTATAGTCCCCAACCGCATCGACATGCTCAATCTGCTCTTCTAAGCTACCCTGCCCTCCATAGTAGTCCTCCCGATACGCTGCTACTCCTCCAAAGTCAATGGTCGCACATGTAGATGCAGGATTTAAAGAGTTGAATCGTCTGCTAAGCGCGTCCATTCTTGCTGCTTGGTGGTCCACTGAGTTGACAGCATATCATCCCGCGGCAGGAGATAGGTGACTACATTCGAAAGTCCATTGATGGTGATTCTAGGTCACCACTTCTATCAGCTCCTCTGCTTCCTTGATAGTCTTGTTCATAAGTGCTCCTCCTATGGAAGAATCAAGGGACATCTTTGTGGCGTACGTGATCCCATTGTAGAAGATGTGGATCACCCGCCATCTTTCCAGTCCATGGTGGGGGCATTTGTAAAGTAGCCCCTTGTAGCGATCCCAAGCTTCGAATAGGGACTCCCCTTCCTTCTAACGGAAGCTTGTGATTAGATGGCGCATGTGAGCAGTTTTGTTTAGTGGGAAGTATTTGTTCAAGAACTGCTGCTCACATTGCTCCCATGTGGTAATGCTTTCCGAGGGCAGGGAGTGAAGTCATGCCTTAGCCTTATCCCGCAATGAGAACGGGAATAGGCTCAGGCAGATCGCGTACGTTGGGACTCCATTT
Organism: Wurfbainia villosa; assembly: GCA_025175895.1. Classification (NCBI taxonomy): domain Eukaryota; kingdom Viridiplantae; phylum Streptophyta; class Magnoliopsida; order Zingiberales; family Zingiberaceae; genus Wurfbainia; species Wurfbainia villosa. The sequence goes on along the minus strand of CM046008.1, from coordinate 20,333,191 downwards.
ATCTTTATCGTCGAGCAGATTTCCAAAAATGTCTCCAGGTACTAGTTCGGGTCCTCAATCGCAGCTCCCCCGAATTAACTCTGCTGGACCATATGAATGAGTGATGACTTCAGTTCAAAGTTGTTTGCAAAAATGGATGGTCCAGCTATACTCGGCCTAAATCCTCTAGCACTAGGAGCTGTGTAATCCCGGAAAGGTCGGCTACCTATATTCACTTCGGATGTAGCTTGGTCCTCCATCCTCTTTTGTTCAGCTCTCCGACGATGATAGATTCGTTCGATTTCTAAATCGATCAGAAGTAGGCTTTCCGATCCTAAGCGTCTAAGCATACAAAGAACCGAGCCACAAAATTAGGAGTATTACCTAATACTCAGAAACAAGAAATAGACTAATCTAGCTAACTAATCAAAAAGCCAATAATAAAATAGAGAATCACTACTAAAATAAAATAAAAACTAAATCTAGAAATGGAAAATCTAAAAAATTAAAATAAAATAAAAATAAAAATAAGCAAGTAAATAAATCTAACCTAAGTCCAATCCAATTATCCACTTCTTGATTCGATATCGAATCAATCAGTCCCCGGTAACGGCACCAAAAACTTGATGCACGCGAACACGACCTCAAATCTCGTGATGGAGACTGTCAAGGACTCAAAGCGCACGCTCGCGCTCAATGCCCGCAAGTGCACAGATGTCGTCAAGTAATAAAAAGATTATCGATCCCACAGGGACTGAGATTCGAGTACTAATTTGTTTAGTGGATATTATTGTTCGGGACTAGACTCTAAGAGTTGTGATTAGGAGGGTTGTCGGTGATCCTAACTCTAGTACGGTGTCACACGAAGGAAGAAAAGGATCACTACGAGTCTTTAGATGGATTCTAGGATTTCGATTTCATTTGTGTGTCGCGGAACACGTTGTCAATTGGGTTTTGTCTAGGTTTCTAGCTACGGTTTTGTGAAAAGGACATCATACACTCCCCCGATGAGCCTTTGGGTCTATCGAGAGCTACCTCTACTATACCAGGTCAACCCCTGGCTTTAGGATGAGATAGTCGGTACGAGGATGCCGAATCAATCCCAGCGACGAGTCAAAAATGAGGCACGTTTCCTACTCTATCGCATCCTTCTACCTACAATTATCGGCGATGAGGCCAACCCTTGGTTCCTCTTTAATTCCCCTAAATCTTTGATACGAGGGTTGTCACCCTCATATCGGCTAAGCATAGTGACTAGAAAACCAAAACAATAGTCGTAGGTCTAAACCAAACACCAATTGCAAATATAAATTCAAGAACGAAAAGATATTTGAATCAACATGTTCCGACTCAACACAAACTACTCCCTAATCCTAGAATCGAAGAAACTACTCCATAAATATGAGAGAAGAAACACAAGGCATGATCATATTCGTATAAACAATAGATATTATGCAAAGAACAGGGTTTACAATGCAATGTGGGTCTTCTCTCCGGCATTGAAGTGCAGAACCTGGATCTCCGGCGGCCTTCTTCCTCCCCGTTGTGAGTTTTCGAAGCTTTTTAGAGATTCAGAGTGTCGTCCCAGCCGTCGTGCCTCCCCCTAGGGTTTGGGCGTACCTTTCCTTTTATATACATCACACTGAATCGCTGCAAAATCTGGAAAAAATCCTAGTCACATTAAATCGCCTGGCCGCCATACGGCCGTGTGGAAACACACAGTCTGATCATTTGAAAACACATGACCTGGCCATGTGTCAGGCTGTGGCGGTCGTTTTCACCCCTTAAACACGGTCGTGTGTGGGCACACGCCCTAGTAGTGTTCCCTTCTGCATCCAGCTGCCAAATGTCTTCTTTTTGCTCTGAAAGTGCGTCGTTTTCCCAACAAAATGCTATCCTGCACACAAAAGTATACAGAGCAGATCTCCGAACCAGAAAACATGAAATGCATGGAAAATAAAGTAAAATGTGCATGAAACAGATATAAAATGAAACGAGATGTAAGCGAAAACTACTCCTAAAACCCTATATGTTTTGCTCACATTAGAAAACCCCGACCCCATTAACATGTTAATCCTATGGGTTTTATAAGATAAGGATTTATTTTAATCTTAATTAATTTTAATAAAAAATTTCAAAGTTTTTAAACTTGTGTTAGATTCAAGTTTAGCTTGAACTAATCAAGTAGGTTTTTCTAGCATTGACTTCCCGGTCATGGCGAGGCATATGGCCTGCTTGGTTATTGGATGAACCACTTCCTATACAAAGTCAATGAAGGAATCAAGTGCTTGACACACTTTGGGCTAAGCTTTGGTGTAACTAGTTAAAGACTTAGTGAGTTAGCTTCGGTCAGTTCCACTCGACTTAGTGCACCAGGTCGTGGCGAGGCATATAGCCTTCTTGGATATCAGATGTACCACTTCCTAGACATGCACCTTGAAGAACTTCCCTAACTTACTATCAGTTCACTTCATCTTAGTACTAGGTAGTTCAAGTTTAAACTACTTTGTGTTAGGATCTTTGTAACGGCTAGAGGGGGGGTGATTAGCCTTTCTCCGTTTCTACAAGCAAGTTAGCGGAAGCAATACGAATACGAATAAGAATACAAGTAAGAAAACGATGAAAGCAACGCTAACACCCGATGTACGTGGTTCAGAGATGACGCTCCTACTCCACGGCAATCCGTAAGGTGGATTAGTCCTAGCCAAGCTTCACTATATTCTCCTTTGGATGAACCAAGGTGGATAAACCTTTCTTACAATGCTCTCCTCTTCTTTACAATGATGGATGATTAAGAACTAGAGAAGAGGAGGTTTTGAATTGCTAAAACACTTGGGAAAGCTTGGTGAGTACGAGGGTGTAGTTAGGAATGAGAGCACTAGCTTCACCAAGCTCTCCAAGGCCCCTTTTTATAGAAGAGGGGTTGTTTTTCCCATTGGGCCTCGATCAGTCGACTGATGCTTACCATCAGTCGACTGCCGCCGAAGCCAATGACTTCTGAACCGAGATCTCCGCGGAGATTCGTAGCCGCAATTTCCAACGGCCAGGTGATCACGATCGATCCTCCATCGTGATGGAGCGATCGATCAAGTGATCGCGAGGACGCGAATGAGTGCGACTACATTACGTGCTCGTTTTGCGTTGATCGATCGATCCAGCGTTGTCGATCGTCGATGGTAACATCGATCGACTTCCATCAAATCGTCGGTGATGGTCGTGGTTTCAACCTCGACCCGAGCACTGACTCGATCGATACATCGACGTATCGATCGATATTCATCAAGTGTGAGTAATTCACACTTGATTTTACACCCTAGACCTAGACTTAACCTTCTAGCTCCTCATTAAGTCTTGCATCTTCAGGATCCCTCCGAGTCCGTGACTTGTTCATCCTTTGCACTTGCTTCCAGGAGCTTCCTTTGGTTTCGTCATGTCTTGAGTTTCCAAATACTTGGACTTTATGCCGCCAAGACTCCAAGTTTAGACTTATGCTGCCAAGACCTTACTTTGGACTTCCTTTGCCAAGGTTCACTAGGACTTTATGCTGTCAAGACTACAAGCTTGGTCTTACGCTGCCAAGTCCATCCCTTGGACTTTCCTTGCCAAGATCATACTTGGTCTTCCTTTGCCAAGGTTCACTTTGGACCTTACGCTGCCAAGACTACAAGCTTGGTCTTATGCTGCCAAGTCCGTCCCTTGGACTTTCCTTGCCAAGATCATACTTGGACTTCTCTTTTACCAAGGCTTCATCCTTGGATTTCCCTATCACTTAAACATATTCGCAATTAGATCACAAAATATTGCCTAACTTAGATGATTATTTAAACATCAAAACATATATAAATGCTTGGAGCATTGTTGCACCAACAGTCTCCCCCTTTTTGATGTTTGGCAATCATTTAAGTTAGGTCTTTAAAAATACACACATAATCATATTTTCAATATGAATTATAACTTAAACACTCCTTCTCCCCCTTTGACATACATCAAAAAGAGAAGGATTCAAACATGAAAAAAAAATTAATGTGTTGGATCTTGGACTAAGGCATAAGATTGAAATTAAGCTCCCCCTTAATCCAAGATATTCTTTATAATGTGTAAACAATATTTGAAGCAAAGCATAACAAAACTTCAAAAAATTAAGTCCTAACTTTGCACCAACAATGGATTTTGGATGAAAAAAATATAATTTATGAAACTCCCCCTAAAACACTGCAATAAACAGTCCTAAAACTTTGTGTATACGCAATATTATCATACTATAGTTTTAGGACGTCAAAGATACACTAAATATCAGAAAATGGAGCTGTTTATCAGAAAATACAGTGTATCAGTCGATTGGTTTTCCGAACCGATCAAGCACTAAATCGAAATTTCAGACCTTTTATTTAACCAAATGCGTTAGAAATTTTAGAAACCTCGAAAAATTATGAAATTTTGTGTACACATTTCTGAGATCATACTTTATTAAGGAAAAATAGTTTGACAAATATATGTTTTCCATATTTCAATATTGATACAAACTTGGAACCTAACAAAAGTTCTAAAGATTTTACAAACTTTGTATCACTTTTATGTTCCACTTGAAAACTGATTTTCAAAATATGATGAACATAGTTTAAACTATATATAATTTGGAATTTCCAACCATGTTCTTAGAGCTATGTATTCATTACTTGAATACAAGCCTTCCCAATGATTGGTCCATAAGGTATTTATGTCTTTAGGTGTGTCATTGGCTCATAGTAATGCATCATAACAAGCATGATGAGCCAAGTACACCTTCCCTATCATCTCACATGTTTCTAAGTGTCTCAATACAAAAATCAAGGTTTCTTAAGGCTTTTGTGAGATATATCAAGGTATAATGCTAACATATAAATATAGGATCATGCATACCTAGAATTTTACTCTACAAAGCACATACCAAGCTCTCTCCTTAATGATGAAAATTCGGTTTCGGGAAGAGCTTTGGTGAAGATATCGGCAAGGTTGGACTTAGATTCTACATAATTTAGTTCAATGTCCCCTCTTGCCACATGATCTCTTATGAAGTGATGTTTCACTTCAATGTGCTTAGTCCTAGAGTGATGTACCGGATTTTTGGTCAAGTTGATGGTACTCACATTATCACAATAAACTTTAATGTTAGAGTAGTGTGTTGGAGATCGAATGGCCGGCTAGAGGGGGGTGAATAGCCCTTTACGTTTGGATGCCGGTATTTGCTCGTCTACAAAACTAATTAGCGCAAGCGGAAGACTAATAAAGACAAGCAAATAGAAATTACAAGAAAGCAAACGCTAACAAGAAGATGTAACGTGGTTCATGGCTACGCCGCTAATCCACGATCCCGATTCGTCCGAGGTGAATCACTCCTTCAAAGCCAATCCAATATTGGTCTCTCCTTTGCACCAAGCTAGGTGGAGGTAACCCTTACAACCAAGATCACTCTTCTACAATGGAATGAAGATTAAAGCAAGTAGAAGAGTGGAAAAACGTTTAGGGCACTTTGGGAGTAGTTGGGCGTTCAAGCATTAACCCCCCAAAGCCCCAACCCTTTCCTTTTTATAGAGGAAGAAGGAAGCGATCGTGATGGCACCCATCGATCGGCGTCGAGCCGCTGCCCAATAACGGCCGCTTTCCGCGTTGGATACTATCCAGCGATGCATCGTATCGATCGGTGATGGCACCCATCAGTCGACTGATGTCAACCAGTCGAGTCCTCAACGAGGTCGACTCCATGCGTGCCGTGCGCGGTGACATCACGACCGCGCCTTAGCGATCGGCCGATTGCATCGATCCGCCCATCGGCGATCCCACCGATCAACAGTTGACCACATTAGACGGTCGATCGAACCATCGACTCGGAAGCCGATCCGCCATGACATGGCAGTCGACTGGTGTCGGGAAAACTCATCCGACACTTAGCCAAATGGCCAAGTTTCACCTAAGAGCTACCCTTCCCGAGTTACAATCGCTCACTCTCATCCCTCGGAGTCCCTCGCCTTCGAAGTTCTCTTCATTCGCGGCCACGTCCCTCGGCAGCATCAGGCGCACGGCTCTGCAATGCTCCTTCGCGTCTCTTGCCTCGAAGTCTACTTCCTCCGGCTTCACTCCAAGCTCCTCGTCCGGCGGTCCCTCGGATGCTCCAAGCGCACGGCTTCCGCAAAGCTATCCTTCACCGACTCAAGGCACGAGTCATGAGATGTGAAACTCGCCATGGCTCCATGTGCGAATTACTAAGTCCTGCACGACTTCAACGCACATATCAAATCAACATATCAAACTAACTTAAACCCTTTGCCACACCATCAAAACCATATTACGGCAAGAGATTGCCCTAACAATCTCCCCCTTTTTGATGTGTGGCAATCCGTTTAAGTTAGGTAAAAGCATTTGATATAAGTTTTAAAGGAAAGAAAGCATGTAAACATAAACGTGATATAACAACATGCAACTCCCCCTTAATCCATGAAACTCTCTATACAAATTTTCTCCCCCTATCATATATTTCTCCCCCTAAAAATAATTAACTTAAACATAATCATTTATCCCCCTTTGACACCATCAAAAAGATTTATCATTAAGTTAGAAAGACATGGCATCAAGTCTAATGGAAAGAAAATACCACAAGTTGAGCGATATTCGGTCCATCGATCGTTCGGATACGGTCAGATCAATGGAATTGCAGATTTTGATTTTGGTGAATTTCAGAAATGCATTAAAAATTCCAGAAAATTCAAAAAATCATGAAATTTGGGGAACACATTTTTTTTTTAAGTATATCTATCAGTGAAAAATATGTTTTCATGAAGAATCATTATATTTCCTTGTGTTTGCCAAAAATTCACAAGCTTTAAAAACTACTAGGTTTTTGATCATAAGAGTATCCATTTTAACACCTAGTCTTGCTTTGAATTGTTCCAAAACATGAATACATAGATTTTAGATTAAGGAATTGTTTTGAAAACATATGAAATATCCAACCATGATCTTTGGGCAATATGTCTATGAATTAAACATAAGCCTTCCCCATGATTGATCTATTATTGCTATTTTGATACTTTAAATGACCATCTAAATGCCATAGGCATTAGTGAACATTTGTATCATCCTAACATCTCACCCATGCTAAGTTGCAATCATGTTAGCCTATAGTGAGTGTGAGATGCATCCTAGGGGATATTTGTGCATATTTAACCAATATATTCATGCAATTCTATCAAGGTTAAGTATCAACCTCACAATGAACATGATCATAATGACATATATGAATCAATTTCACATAATGATCATGAAATACATGTTTTCATTAAATTATAATCATGCATTAGGTATTATATGATGATAAGCATGATTTAAGCCTATTTCTCATGATAACGTGCCAAATTTCAAAAACATAAATCATGATTGTACATATACATAGGAATTATATCAATCATCATGATTTAAGCATTATTATCTATTTATGGGTACGCTATCATCACCCAACACTATCTAAAAAATGTTGTCCCGTCATCCTAAGTCAACCAAAATATGATATAGGTTAGGTCCATGTGGTTGACTACTCTAGGGTTATTCTAACCCTTAAGGATGGATTTGGGAACCCAAAATAAGTTCTTTCCTATTGGGTTCACTAGGTATTCCTTGGGGATCCATTTCCTAGCTATTACTTTCTTTTTATCTTGTCCCCTAGCTATTAGGCATTTGTAGGCTTTTTCATTTTTCTTCTCTTTGTATCCTAGGCCTTTTTTGTTAAAACTTGCCCTTTGGCTCCCTATGATCATATTTAATGTGTTGGAGCCAATAGTGAATTTCTCTAGGGCTTTTGTTAAATAATCTACCTTTTCCCTTAGTGCCCTATTTTCATCCATGCATGCATCACTAACATTAAATGGCATATAGTTATCATGTGAGCATGCATCATTATGGCAAGAAGAAGCATTATCATTTAAGCATGCATTTTCTAGCTTATTTTCCAATGCCTTAATTTTATCTAGCATGCTCTTATTTTTTTTTTTCATGCCAAATAAGTCCTTAGTTAAACTAGAAATTATGGAAACTATTTTCTTAGGAGAGGCTTTCGTTACCATAGTTTCCATATCTTCTTCTTCTTCTTCGGATGAGGAGGATGTAGAAGCTCCCCCTTCATTTGAGCTATCCCCACTTGAGCTTGATCCTTCATTTTCGGTGGAGGAGGAGCAATCCGAGTCATGAAGAGCCATTAGTGCTAGGTTGGAGTAGACATGCTCTTCTTCTTCGGATGAGGAGGCGGGGGCAACGTCATCCCATGTCTTGGCTTTGAGTGTCATGGCCTTCCCTTTTCCTTTTGCCTTCTTTTCTTCTTCCTTTTTCTTGCTCCCCTTCTTCTTCCTCTTTTCTTCTTTCTTGCTCTTATTTAGGAGGGGACAATTATCCCTTATATGTCCCTCTCCTTGGCAATTATAGCATATGACCTTCCCCCTTGGTCTTCTATTCCTATCATTAGATTTATGAAAATGAAAACCTTTTAAAGCCCGTCTTACCCTCCTTACCATATAAGCTTCTTCAGTGCTATCCATGGAGGAGGAAGATGCTTCATCATCGGAGGAGGGAACTTCCATCTTCTTCTTCCCTTTGTTTGCCATCAAGGCTACTCCTCTTGAGGGTTGAATTCTAGGCTCCTCTTGTATACCTTCAAGCCTTGTCTCATGAAGCTCCATGGTTGAAAAGAATTCCTCCAAGGTGCTTCTAGGTTCTTGGAGATGTAAAATGAGTCCACCATGGAGCTCCATTTTGAGGATCGGGGAAAGGCATCTATGGCCTTCATTACCATATCCCGGTTTGATAGCTTCTCCCCTACACTTGTTAGCCCAATTAATATTTCTTTAATTCTAGAATGTAGGGAAGTTACCTTTTCTCCCTTTTCAAGCTTGATGTTTGAGAGTTGGGAGCGGAGGAGGTCTCTTCTTGCTAGCTTAGCCTCCGAGGTACCTTCATGAAGCTCCACTAGCTTCTCCCACATCTCCTTAGCACTAGAACATTCCCCTATCCTATTGACTTCTTTTTGGGGGAGGACATTGTATAGGTGGTGCTTGGCCTTTGAATTTGCCAAGTATTCTTCTCTTTGCCTCTTGCTCCACCTAGATTTCTCTAATGGCTCCCCATTTTCATTCCTAGGCAACTCGAAACCGTTTTCCATTATTAAAAGGATTTCAAAGTCAGTTTCGAAGAATACCTCCATTCTCTTTTTCCACCAAGAGAATTTGCCGTCGAACTTCGGTGGATGGATGTTTGAGCCGGCCATTTTGAATGTTGCTTGTTGTGGCGGTTAGTCCTCGACAAGCTTTCCTTGGCTCTGATACCACTTGTTAGGGCAATCTCTTGCCGTAATATGGTTTTGATGGTGTGGCAAAGGGTTTAAGTTAGTTTGATATGTTGATTTGATATGTGCGTTGAAGTCGTGCAGGACTTAGTAATTCGCACATGGAGCCATGGCGAGTTTCACATCTCATGACTCGTGCCTTGAGTCGGTGAAGGATAGCTTTGCGGAAGTCGTGCGCTTGGAGCATCCGAGGGACCGCCGGACGAGGAGCTTGGAGTGAAGCCGGAGGAAGTAGACTTCGAGGCAAGAGATGCGAAGGAGCATTGCAGAGTCGTGCGCCTGATGCTGCCGAGGGACATGGCCGCGAACGAAGAGAACTTCGAAGGCGAGGGACTCCGAGGGATGAGAGTGAGCGATTGTAACCCGGGAAGGGTAGCTCTTAGGTGAAACTTGGCCATTTGGCCAAGTGTCGGATGAGTTTTCCCGACACCAGTCGACTGCCATGTCATGGCGATCGCCGCTGATCGATGGTTCGATCGACTGGTCTAATGTGGCTGAATCAAGTTGATTAGTCGATCGCGGCGATGGGCGTCGATCGATGGCTTGATCGGCCGACCGCCAAGGGATCGTGATCGATCGCGTCATGCGCACGCAGAATGGAGTCGACCTCGTTGAGGACTCGACTGGTTGACATCAGTCGACTGATGGGTGCCATCAGTTGACTGATGCCAGTACCGTTGGATAGTATCCAACGTAGAAAGTGGCCGTTATTGGGCAACGACTACAGCACCAGTCGACTGATGGGTGCCATCAGTCGACTGCTCCTGTGTCAACGGGAAGAAACCCTCTTCCTCTATAAAAAGGAAAGGGTTGGGGCTTTGGGGGGTTAATGCTTGAACGCCCAACTACTCCCAAAGTGCCCTAAACGTTTTTCCACTCTTCTACTTGCTTTAATCTTCATTCCATTGTAGAAGAGTGATCTTGGTTGTAAGGGTTACCTCCACCTAGCTTGGTGCAAAGGAGAGACCAATATTGGATTGGCTTTGAAGGAGTGATTCACCTCGGACTAATCGGGATCGTGGATTAGCGGCGTAGCCGTGAACCACGTTACATCTTCTTGTTAGCGTTTGCTTTCTTGTAATTTCTATTTTCTTGTCTTTATTAGTCTTCCGCTTGCGCTAATTAGTTTTGTAGACGAGCAAATACCGGCATCCAAACGTAAAGGGCTATTCACCCCCCTCTAGCCGGCCATTCAATCTCCAACATAGTGTAGCTCATAGTCCATAAGGGTATGCCTCATCCAAAGTAATTGAGCTACACAACCACCCATAGCCACATATTCGGCTTCGGTGGTTGATAAAGCAACACAATGTTGCTTCCTACTACTCCAACTAACTAGGGAGGACCCAATAAATTGGCATCCACCACTAGTACTCTTCCTATCTAATTTGCACCCGGCATAATCGGAATCGGTATAGCCAAGCAATTCAAACGACCTAGTCCTAGGATACCAAAGTCCTACATTTAGGGTGCCTTTAATATATCTTAAAATTCTCTTAACGGCTACTAAATGTGATTCTTTGGCACAAGATTGGTATCTTGCACACATACCTACTGCAAATAAGATATCGGGTCTACTAGCGGTTAGGTATAGTAGGCTACCAATTATACTCCTATAAAGTTTAAGATCAATTGATTTACCTTCATGATCACTATTTATTCTAGTGCTAGTGGCCATAGGAGTGGTTACAATTTTGGCATTTTCCAAACCAAATTTCTTGATCATTTCATTTGCATATTTGGTTTGATAAATGTGAATCCCTTCATTAGTTTGCTTGACTTGTAAACCTAGGAAAAAGGTAAGCTCTCCAACTAAACTCATTTCAAATTCATTTTCCATGTTTTTTATAAAATCTTGGAGAAGATCATCATTTGTTGACCCAAAAATAATGTCATCAACATATACTTGGGCTATGAATATATCCTTTAATGTTGACTTTATAAACAACGTTTGATCTACTTGGCCTCTTCTAAAATCCTTAGAAATTAAGAAAGATGACAATCTTTCATACCATGCCCGAGGAGCTTGTTTTAACCCATATAATGCTTTCCTAAGCTTACATACATGGTTTGGATAATCTATGTTCTCAAATCCAGGTGGTTGCTCTACATATACTTCCTCCTTAATATAACCATTTAAGAATGCTGATTTAACATCCATTTGGTAAAGTTTAAATCCCATATAGGAAGCATACCCTAAGAGAATTCTAATAGATTCTAACCTAGCAACCGGGGCATAAGTCTCATCATAGTCAAGCCCCTCAACTTGATTAAATCCCCTAGCAACCAACCTAGCTTTATTTCTAGTGATATTTCCTTGGTCATCTAGCTTATTCCTAAAGACCCATCTTGTAGTAATTATGGTGCTATCATTGAGTCTAGGTACTAATTCCCATACTTGACTTCTCTCAAATTGGGTCAATTCATCTTGCATTGCCAAAATCCAATCCGGATCATGTAATGCATCATTGATCGATTTGGGCTCAATTTGTAAAATAAGAGCTACTTGACTAGTAAGAGGTCTATGAAATGACCTAGTTCTTACTCCTTGAGATAGATCTCCTACTACTTGGTCAAGTGGATGATCTTGATGAACTCTTAGGGTTCTAGAAGGGGTTTCAAATTGATCATTATTATCTTCTACCCTCCTTTCATCATCGGAATCTCCTCTTTCTCCCCCTTATGGTCAAATTTTGAAGTTTTTGGGTAATGCCTTGATTATTGTCATTAATATCCTTATCAATGGAGGACTTTCTAGGGTAGGTACTAGTGGTTTCATCAAATTGAACATTAGAAGATTCCTCAATTCCTTGGGTTCTCTTATTGTAGACTCTATACCCTCTACTTGTGGATGAGTATCTAACTAGGATTCCCTCATCCACTTTGGATTCAAATTTTTCTAAGTTATCCTTGGTGTTTAGAATATACACTTTACATCCAAAGACTTTGAAATAATGAATTGTGGGGATAGTCCCATTCCATAATTCAAATGGTGTCTTTCCTAAAAACCTATGGATTTGAATCCTATTTTGGATATAGCAAGCGGTATTAACCGCTTCCGCCCACAAGTAGCTAGGTAAAGAATATGCATTAAGCATAGTCCTAGCCACCTCTTGTAAGGCACGATTTCTCCTTTCCACCACCCCATTTTGTTGGAGTGTTCTAGGACAAGAGAACTCATGCTTGTACCCTTGCTCTAAACAAAATTGTGAAAATTTTGAGTTCTCAAATTCACCACCATGATCACTACGGATCCGGTTGATTTTGAGACTCTTTTCATTTTCAACCCTTTTACTAAATCCTATGATTATTTCTAAGGTATCATCCTTATGTTTCATAAAGTAGACCCAAGTATATCTAGAAAAATCATCTACTATAACCAAACAATATTTGTTACCACTTAAAGATGGAGTACTATGGCAATCAAATAAGTCAAGATGCAATAATTCTAATGGTAAGGAAGTATTAGTTAAGGTTTTACCTTTGTGTGATGCCTTTGTTTGTTTTCCTTCTTGGCATGCATCACACATTTTGTTCTTGATATACCTGATCTTTGGTAGCCCTTTGACCAACTCCATCTTGGCTACCTTGGCTATGTTTTTCATGTTGATGTGCCCCAATCTCCTATGCCATAGCCAACTTTCTTCTTCTTTTGCAACAAGACACTTAGTAGAAATGTTAGAAGCATATGAAAGATCAACATAATAAATATTTGACTTCCTATATCCCACTAACATACAATCATTTAATTCCTTGTGCCTAATCATGCATTTAGAGGATTCAAACGAGACATGATAGTTTGCATCACAAAGTTGACTAACACTTAATAAATTAAATTTCATATTTTCAACTAGTAAGACTTTGTGAATGATAATTTTAGGGGATACCTCAATTGTACCTCTACCTAATATCTTGAGTTTTCCACTATTCCCAAAGGACACCGCTCCCTTCTTCACATACTTAATTGTGGAGAACTTGCTCACATCCCCGGTCATATGTGTTGAGCAACTGCTATCCATAATCCACATACCTTGCTCTCCTACCTAAATCACATGAAAAACACAAGCTTTTGGTACCCAAACATTTGGATCAGTAACATTAAGTAAAAACTTCTTAGGTACCCATGCTTTCTTAACCTTTCCCTTAATGGTTGCTTTCCTATTAATCAATGAAATATAAGCAACTTCTTTTTCTTTTGGCTTATATCCTAAACCGGCCTTGTTGTAAACGGCTCTTTGTCGACTAAGGATCATATCAAGACATTTTGAGCCATTTGAAAATTTTTCTAAACATGTTTTTAATTCACTAACCTCATCCTTAAGTTTGTCATTTTCTTCCTTAAGCATGCAAGAATCAACATGTGAAGGTTTTTCATTCCTAATGGTCTTTAGTTCTACCTTCATGCTCTTAACCTTAGATTTAGACTTATCTAGAGTTTCTTTAAGATAGGCAATTGATTTATAGAGAAGCTTAACTTTGGGAGAGTTCATTACCTCATCGTCACTAGATGACGATTCATCACTTGAGGAGTCTTCTTGGCTTGATGTATCGGAATCATCTCCTAGGGCCATGAGTGCCACATGGCGTGTGATGTGGCAAAACTCATCATCGGAGGAGGAGTCATCAACACTTGGTGTGTCCCATGTGGTTTGAGCTACCATAGCCTCCTTCTTCTTCTTCTCCTTCTTGTCCTTCTTTTTCTTTTCTTTTTCCTCCTTCTTTAGCTCCGGGCAATTTGTCTTTATGTGCCCCTTCTTGTTGCAAGCATGGCAAATCACATTGTTATTGAAGCTTGAATTACCACTAAACTTACCTTTTGAAGAATGAGACCCCTTCCTTGCTTCTCTACTCTTGAACTCCTTTGATTTCCTATAGAGCTTCTTGACAAAATTGGCCATCTCACTAGATGAGTCTTCATCACTACTTGAGTTATGCTCCGATTCGGATGATGATGATACTTCTTTTCTTTCCTTCTTCTTCTTTTCCTTCTTTTCAAAAAATAGAGCTAAACCCTTTTCCTTAGAGGTCCATGATTATACAAATACATGCAAATGTAAACTAGTATAATCAACATATACCAACATAAAGAACATAAGCTAGTATATCAATAAGAACATGCAAAGAACAATAATAAAAGTTATAAAACTTTTATACCTCTTGATCTTCTATCGTATGTCCTAACCTCCTTGTAGACTTCGTGTGGGCGAAGATCCTCCACAAGTTGAAGCATCCTAGATCTTCTTCAATCCAAAGAAAGAAGAACTCTCTTTCCCTTCTTGCTTGAGCCAACCACCAATCCACAAAGGATTGATGCCGCCGGCCCCAAGAATAGAGAGAACAAAATGGAAACAAAACTCATCTCTTATCTAGGACCAACCATCAAGCTCCAAGCATGATGTTTGCCGCTGGTCCAAAGAGAACAAGAAGAGGGTGATAGGAATAGGTTGAACGCCGACCAAGGTAGAGGGAAAAGATCTAGGAGCCGGCAACACCCTAGGAAGAAGAAGAAGATATACTCTCCTATAGTTGCCGCCCACTTTCCCCTCCATAACCTAGCCGCCCAACCAAGGAAAGGAAAACTCTAGGGTTTCTTGCCGCCCACTAATGGAAGGGCAAACCCTAATTTCCCAAACCAACCTAATCCATAGAAAGAAGGGTGAAGCTTGGGCGCCGGCCAAACCAAGGAGGAAGGAGGAAGAAGAAGGGTTGCCGCCCACCATCATGGACTAAACCCTAACCCTAGCCTCTTCCTATTTCTTGCCGCCCAACCATGGTGGAAGGAGGAGATCTAGAACCGGCCACCTTCCCTAGGAAGAAGAAGAACTCTTCCACAAGTTGCCGCCCACTCTCCTTTCCTCACCATGGCCGCCCAACCCAAGGAGCCAAACCCTAATTAGGGTTTCCTCCTTAGGGTTTCTTGCCGCCCAAGCAAAGAGAGGCTAAACCCTAATTTCCATCATCCAAAAAAAACTTTAAAAAAACCTCTTGCTGCCCAACCCATGCTCCCTTATATATAGAGTTAGGTTTATGCCTTGGTTTAATCTCCACCGTCGGTTTTAGGGTTTTAATCTCAACCGTCGGATCTAGAGATTTAATCTCAACCATCGGTTCTAGGGTTTTAATCCCAACCGTCGGATCTAGAGATTTAATCTCAACCGTCGGATCTAGGGATTTAATCCCAACCGTCGGATTTAGAGATTTGTTTTCCATCATTTGATCTAGACTTCATGAGGTTTATATTAGGCTACGATAGGGACCATGAGGAGGAGTTGGGTCTTGGCCACTGCTTCGTTTCAGTTACGTATTGCTGGATCATCATCACTACCTCACCTTGTAAATTAATATAGGCTCCATATATTATTGTACATATCTCCCGTGTTTAAGATGGTCTCCATCAATTGGTGATTCTTGTATAATTAACATCTAAATCCTCGAGTAGTACCACTCAACCTTATCATCATGTTGACTAAGTCAACCTGCAGGGTTTACATGATGAACCTTATGAGCTCCTCAAGGGGACATCATCAACCTAATACATAGGACACGGTTTCCTCCTATAATCAACGACACACCATGTAAATAATATCATTTCCCAACTTACCGGGCATATTGATTTAATCCATAGAAATCTCACCCTCTGGTAAATCAAAGAAATAAATATTAAGTACATGTGCCCGTTATTATATCGGGATTAAGAGCATGTACAACATAATATCCGAGGTCCGATTCAATTATGTAGTCAGCAATAAATTGAATCACCTCTATGTCGGTCCTTCTCAATACACTTAAGTGTTGGTGCAACAATGCCCTAAGCATTTATATATTTTGATGTTTGGATAATCATCTAAGTTAGGCAATGTTTTGTGATCTAATTGTAAACATGTTTAAGTGACAGGAAAATCCAAGTATGAAGACTTGGTAAAAGACAAGTCCAAGTGTGATCTTGGCAAAGAGAAGTCAAAGGAAAGGTCTTGGTCTTGGCAGCGTAAGTCCAAGCAAGTAGTCTTAATTAAAGTCAGCGTCCTTGGAAAAGAAAGACCAAAGGAAATTCTTGGCGGCATAAGTCCAAGCATGTAGTCTTGGCGGTGTAAAGTCCAAGCGTACTTTGGCAAAGAAGAAAACCAAAGCATGACGAAACCGAAGGAAGCTTTTGAAGGCAAGCGCATGGATGGAGTCGTGGACTCAAAGAAATCCTGGAGGCGCAAGGCTGATGGAGAAGCTAGAAGGTTAAAGTCTAGGCTTAGGTTATGTTTTCAAGTATGAATTAGTCATACTTGGGGTGTGCCGATCGAACATGGTGTCGGTGGCCTTAAAATCGACATTAGAGGTTGGAAGGCATTGTAGTCGATTGAGTTATCGATCAGGAATCAAAATCGACTGTTCAGCTATCACCATTGTGATCGCCACAACGAATAGCCCCATAGCCCGGCGATCGGCTACAGCGATATCAATCGAGCGCCGTTGGCGATCGGGATAGTCTTCCCGTTGGCGATGACGACGGCAAATCCCGCGAATCCGGTTGTTCAGAAGCCGTTAGAATCGGCGGCAGTCGACTGATGTAAGTCATGTAACGACCGGGCCCCTATTGGCGGAATTCGGTGACCCCTATTGGTCAACGACCATCGCCCCTGTTGGCGGAATTCAGTAACCCCTATTGGTCAATGACCGTCGCCCCTGTTGGCCCGTCGTTACTCACCTGGTCTTCCCACCCCTGGAAGTGGGTTTTTGCCTTCCCAGTTGAACTCTAGATCTCAGTAAGTTAACCATTGAATAGCTCGGGCCCCTATTAAATTGGCCCTATTGTGTTCGATTTGAATTGGCGCTGTTGGCGATACCCTGCGAGATTCATTAAAAGTTTAGTACGAGGTAGATTTGAATCTGAAGGCAAAAACGGAAGTAGGCGAGTCAACAGCGGCGATCGCTTGATAAAGTATTGATAGCGCGACCATCAGCGAGCCAATACAATAAACCCTAATAAATTTTATTATCGCGGCCCCTATTGCGTGAATTTCGCGATTTTGCTTGGCCGTCGCCGCTGCGTTACTCACTTCCCCGAATGGGGCCTTCCCGGGTTCTCCTCTGGCCCTATTGGCGGGTGGCGGCCCCTGAGTCGGCGGCCCGAATGGCGATCGTTACTCACTGGGTTGCATTCACTTTAGTACTTAGCACGGAGGTCTAGAGTTGAATCGGGAAGGCAAAACCCACTTCGAGTGGAAGACCAGTGAGTAACGACAATTGAGGCGGATAAGTCAATTCATAAGCGACGATCGTTGACCAATAGGGGTCACCGAATTCCGCCAATAGGGGCCCAGTCGTTACAATAAAAAACTTAATCTAAAAGTTAAGTCAAAATACCCACCTGATAATATATCCGCAAAAGAACCAGATCGTCACGACCGGAGACCTGCCTCGTGACCGAAACCTGCATAATGCATAACTATTATTAAGCACAAAATACCATATACCGACAAATCGAATACATAATCGATTCCTTCCATAACCAATTAATCCAAAGTAAATCCATCCAATCCAAGCACAAGACAACGTGCTAAATACTACTATGTATCACCAAGTAAACCCTCAACCCGTAGGTCACAAATTGTGATTAACTCTTCAATCCCAGAACATATCATTGCAATTAATCTCACCATGATCAATACTCATCATATGAAAATATTATTCATCTCATAACCCAGAATGTATCCGAAATTAACCAACACTCATCCAACCATCCAATATCAACCGTAAAACACCAAAAATAGTGCTTACCAGCCCTAGGATCCCACCGGCAACCAATATCCCCAATTCCTCTGTTCGTCGACCCTAGGTAAACTGCCCAAAATACAGACCGAACTCAACCAATAAATATGATCCACAACAATATACGGAACATCTCACCGATCAGAAGTACAAATCCAACCTAACCCTAGGTGACATATACACAGCTTAACCAAACCTTCCTCTCTCACTCACAGCTACGCAAACCTCCAATTCACAGTCGACATCAACACACCTGACCCCCAAACACTAATCTCATCACAAACATCCACACACAACAGCAATTAAATTCAACAGTACTCAAAATAAAGCTGTAAATACCTCTTACCTTCCTTAGAAGTTCCTCGGAGCAAATTCGCACTCAACCACCACTGCCCTATCAACAGATCAAGCCCAAACAAGAAATCCACAGCTAGGTTTAGAACTCATCCAAAAATCAGGGAAAACAAAACCTCACCTTGCTCCGATGACCACCGGCGCAGTGAAATCTGTTGGGTTTCCGGCACCGCGGCGTGTGTGTGTTAGATCATGTTTCGTAAACATGAACACAGCGGAAGCAATAAAAATAATAAATACTCCTATTTATTACAACACACACAACACACGCATGCTTATTACAACAAGTGTAGACATAACCGTAAATTAAAATTTGCAATAAAAGGAAATTTATCTACGTTATACCTTTCGTATGACGTATAGTGGGAACGGCATCAACCGGAACGATCCTCGCAAGAATCGTCTCTATCCGTATCCACGCCGAGCTCCTCGGGATGACTTCGCTAAGCCACGAGCTTCGTCTTCGTACGGGTTACCAGCCTCGTGTTGAAGACGACGTGATCGAGAGATGATCACAATCCGAATCCAAATTCGGATCCAAAACCGAGTCCTCAAAACTCGATTCTCTGGAGAGGTATTCGTCAACCGTTTGACGAATCCTTCGTCCTCCACCTCAGAGGATTACCGGAGATCAAATTCCCGGTAAGTTAGTCGCTGTCGGAGCACTAACCGTCGTCCAAACGACGCTCCAACAACAAAGAAACAAGCTGTCCAGAAAAACTGGACAGCTTTTGGTGGAGGAATAGAGGCCGGCCAAAGGAGATGTGAAGCTCACCTTATCACCGAACCCACAAGAGATCACCGGAGGGTCGCCGGAGCATCGCCGGCTGAAGCTTGGATGCCGGCGGCAAGGAGGTGGCAGCAGCTCCATGAAGTTGGTGGCAACACCATGTTGGGCGGCAACAACAAAAGGAGGCTAGAGTTGGGCGGCCAAAACTTCATTAGGGTATTTGGGTTAGGGTTTAACCCCTATTTTATAGAGAACTAATTCTCTTAATGGTTAATGGATCATATCCATAAAGCCCGTTAACCCGCTCCATTAAGATAAGTTAAAATAAACCAAACCATGATGGTTTATTTTAAGTTAAAACGAACCGAACCAACTTTTGGTTCATTCGTTTAAAATAAACCAAACCCTTTGGTTTATTCTCCTCCATTGGATTAGAACCAAACCATTTTGGTTCATCCATTATGTCTTCATAAGACACGGCCCATCCACGCTTCCATTGCAACTGAAACAATTTCATGCTCGCTTTATGTTTGGTCCAACCAAACATAGTTTCTCTCGGTCTGAGAATCCCATTCTCAAGCTCGTTTTAAATCCTTTGGATTACACTCGTTGTGCGTGTGACCAAATAGGTTCTCGGTTTATGTTGGCCGTCTATAATTAACCATTAATTATAGAACGATCATGAGTGGCACCTAGTAGTACATCATGATCCCCAATTAACCAAAAGATCAACGGTTGATCCGAACTATTTCAAACCCTTCAAGATGGCTCGAATGAATCGTGCCCCATTCCCTTCACTCATCTTATACCCACTTGGTTCAGGACATGGTCTATTGTGTCAGTCCCCACTAGGCTGACTACGTCACACCTAGCCCAAGTATCATTTCCTCGTCCTACGGATTCTAGTTACTCCACATGTATCGAAGAGTACCTTACTCTAAACATGTAATGCTTTGGCCAAAGACTTTAGTAACAATCCGACGAGAGGCCATGGGTATACATCTCCTCGCAAGGAGTGGTGAATCCTTTATAGGCTATTCAAACACCTTCGATCACTTCGACTTATACCCAATCATCCCGGGTCCACATCTCCTTAGAGATGTTTGCTTAAGATGTCAAAGCATAAGTCTCCATGATCAAGATGACTTGAATACCGCAAGTCAAAGGAACATCGCACTTAAGCCATAGTAAGAACTTCATTGACATATCTATATATGCAGAGAACCATATGAAGTCTTACGGCTGGTCACTCCAATGAACTAGTTACCATAACTAGCATCCACGATTAACTCCGGACATCACAATATCTCCAACCAGTGAGAATCAGCTGCTTGGATATACCAAGGAGTATACCTCGTGCTAGTCTCGACAGAATTGATGGTGTCCAAATCCATCAATTCATCGACTAGGGATAATTCCGATACATCGCAATTACACATGTAGAGATACTCACTAGTTGTGATCCAATCACAAATTCTCTCATGCTGTGAATCGTATCGTGGACATCCAGTAAATGAGTTTAAGATCCAATCAAATACATGAAACATGTATACTCAAATAGTGAATCTTCATTTATCATATAAATGGTTCATACATAAGGCGATTGCCTTAGGACATCTCTCATATATTACTAACAGACTCTCACTTGGCCTAATGCCAATCGCTACGGTATCCAATACCATAAGCTCTAACATGACCCTCAAACTTACTTTGAGGTAATGCTTTAGTCAAAGGATCCGCTAAGTTCCTTTCAGTGGGAATTTTCTCGATTTGTATTTCGTTCCTACTGATGATCTCTCTGATAAGATGATAGCGGCGAAGCACATGTTTGGATCATTGATGAGACCACATCAAGTTTAGAGATGAACTTCTTGATCCAAACCGCTTCCTTTGCTGCTTCCAAAGCTGCAATGTATTCTGCCTTAGTGGCAGAATCCGCTATAGTGTCAAGCTTGGAACCTTTCCAACTTATTGCGCCTCCATTCCAGGTGAATACATACCCAGACAAAGACATGGAATCATCCTTGTCTGTCTGGAGCTGGCATCCGTATACCCACGTATCACCATCTACCCTTCTCCATACATTAGGAACACATCCTTAGTTCTTCTTAAGTACTTAAGGATCATCTTAACAGTCACCCAATGATCCATTCTCGATCGGGATCGTATCTCGCCATGACACTCGATGATACATCGACTTACATATTAGTATTAAACTATTCCATGGTAGATCCTATTCGGATGCATAGGAAATCTTACTCATATGTCCAACAACTCCAAACATGACTCGGTTCTAACCAGGTGTATCCCATGAAGGTGTAGGCTTTAATATTGATTAAGGGTTTTTATGTCTCATCCTCTTTGCATGCAAATAACTATTATCTACATGACATGGCATACATCTACATGTCACGACTGCGATCTATGTCTATGCATCTAATGCAATTTACATGGATGTATTATGTCATGTATATGATTTCATGGAGAATGTCTTGGATAACAAATTTATGGAAATAAAGATTGAAATGTTCAAGATTTATAAGTAGTATGTCATCATAATTAACTAGGAACACAAATTTCCAAATCTAATCACATATTCTTGTACACACAAGGTTATTTGATTGTGAGAAATCAAACTGATTGTTATCAAACGGATATTCAGCCTAAATGCTTTTAAAACTACTTATGGAAATAAAATATTTTAAGATTTGATTTCTCAAATCAAATCATAATTAAATTAGGAAACAAATTTCCAAAATCTAATCAAATCCATTTTATTTATCATAATATCAATTTCCATAAATACTTAACTTTCCAAAATGGAAGATTTCCATAAATACTTCTAGACTTTCCAAAATTGAAAAATTTCCATAAATATATCCAAATTTCGCCACCAATCTAGCCTTATAGGTAATCACATTATGACTCCATCCAATTTTCTTCTTGAAAACCCACTTGCACTATACCCTTTGTTGGGTTTCAACTTCACAAGTTCCAAACTTGGTTTTCATACATGGAATCCATTTCCGACTTCATGGCAAGCCAATAAAATAATAAATACTCCTTTTATTACAACACACATAACGCATGCTTATCATCAAGTGTAGTAACACGTAAATTAAAATTTGCAATAAAGGAAATCTATATCTCGTTATACCTTTAGTGACGTTCTACCGATCTACGAAGATGTGCGCAAGAATCGTCTCACTATCATATCACGCCGAGCTCGGGATGACTGTGCTCATCGAGCCGTCTATTTGAGTCTCTCGGGGTCTCCCAGCTCGTGTTGACAACGTGATCGAGATGATCACAACTCTTTCTCTAGAAATTCGGATGCCAAACAAACACCTTTTGTTCCACAGATGATAGAATTCGTAACCTTGTTTCCCTATCCATAAATAGACATTTATCGGAGATCAAATCCAATTTAAGTTAGTCGCTTACATAAGGACAACCCTATACGGAGTAGTTGAGACTACCTTGGTAGGCATGTCCAGAAAAACTGGACAGCTTTTGGTGGAGGAATAGCCCCAAAGGAGATGTGAAGAGTCACCTTATCACCGAACCCACAAGAGATCACCATGTCGCAACATCGCCGGCTGAAGCTTGGATGCCCCGGATACACCATTATGCAGCAGCTCCATGAAGTCCATTGAGACAATATACCATTGTCTCTTAGATAATCAAGAAACTCTTGACTTAAGTATTCACCAAAACCTTCATCAAGTATTTTAATACTCTTGTCATGTTGTTTCTCTACTTCTCTTAATGGTTAATGGATCATATCCATAAAGGCTTAACCCGTGTTTCATCAAGAACAAAATACCCAAACCATGATGGTTTATCTGAAGGTAAAAGTAGCTATAGCCTCCAAGCTTGAGTTCATAGGTCCACATACATCAAATAAACCAAACCCACTATTCTCATCCATTTTAGAACCAAACCATCTTGCCTTTAAGCATCCATTATGTCTTCATAAGACATCCATCCACGATTCCATTGCTACATCAATTTCATGCGCTTTTGCTTATATGTTTGGTCCAATGCCAAACATAGTTTCTATTTGATTATCCTTCTCAAGCTCGCTGTTAAATCGCTTTGGATATTAAAACTTGTCACCGTGTGACCAAATAAACTCGGTTTAAAGTTCCAATCCCATAAAGAACTCCATTCAAAGTTATGTAACAACAATTGTTACTAGTAGTACATCATGGAACCCATTTCTATTTAGACAAGAAATAGAAATGATGTTCTATTATCAACCCTTGAGGAACATAAAAGCAAGTCCTAAGACAAGTCCTACAGGGTTCCAACATGGTCTATTGTGTCGTCCTCACTAGGTGACTCGTTCCTAGCCCAAGTATCATTTGACTCTCCTCGACATTCTAGTCTACTCCTTAGCCCATGTATGTCATTACATATAGTGAGCCACACCCAAACATGTAATGCTTTGGAAATAGAATGACAATCAATAAAGAAGATCTCTCGCGAGTGGTGAATCCTTATCCTTCTTCATGGACTCAAGATAAATCTTGTACTTTCTTCAAGAATCATCTCCTTGCCATAATGATGGCAATGTTTGCTTAAGATGTCTACCTTCTTAGTCTCTTCTTCAAGATGACTTGAATACCTCTTAGAATCGAGGAATCAACTAACAGTAAGAACTTCATTGACATATGCTTCTCGAATGCAGAGAACCATGAGCAAGTCACGGCTGTCACTCCTAGCATGAACTCGTTACCATAAGCTAGCATCACGATTAACTCACATCACAATATCTCCAACCGGTGAGAATCACTTGGATATACCAAGGAGTATCCCTTTGCTAGTCTCGAGGAATTGATGGTGTCCAAATCCATCAATTCATCGACTAGGATAATTCCGATACATCGCAATTACACATGTAGAGATACTCACTAGTTGATCCAATCACAAATTCTCTCATGCTGTGAATCGTATCGTGGACATCTAATAAATGAGTTTAAGATCCAATCAAATACATGAAACATGTATACTCAAATAGTGAATCTTCATTTATCATATAAATGGTTCATACATAAGCGATTGCCTTAGGACATCTCTCATATTACTAACAGACTATCACTTGGAAAATGCCAATGCTCATTATCAATACCATAAGCTCTGACCCTCAAAACTTGAGGTAATGCTTTAATCAAGAGATCCGCAAGTTCCTTTCAGGGAATTTTCTCGATTTGTATTTCGTTCCACTCACGATGATCTCTGATAAGATGATAGCGTGAACATGTTTGGATCATTGATGAGACCACATCAAGTTAGATGAACTTCTTGATCCAATTCCAACTTATTAGTATTAAACTATTCCATGGTTTGAACATATTCGGGTTCGAGCCGGGCTTGGAGAGAGTCCAACAACCCAAACAAGAAACAGAACTCTGGTTCTAACCATATTAATGGAAGGTGTAGGCTTTAATATTGATTAAGGGTTTTTATGTCTCATCCTCTTTGCATGCAAATAACTATTATCTACATGACATGGCATACATCTACATGTCACGACACGCATGGCACAATGTTATGCATCTAATGCAATTACATGGCATACAATTATGTCATGTATATGATTTCCTTATATGTCATAACTATTTATGGAAATAAAATATGTTCAAGATTTGATTCTCCAAATCAAATCATAATTAACTTAGGAAACAAATTTCCAAATCTAATCACATATTTTATTCATGGAATTATTTGATTAAGGAAAATCTATTTAGGAAACCAATTTCCTAAATCTTTAAAACTACTTATGGAAATAAAATATTTTAAGATTTGATTTCTCAAATCAAATCATAATTAAATTAGGAAACAAATTTCCAAAATCTAATCAAATATTTTATTTATGAAAATATCAATTTCCATAAATACTTCCAACTTTCCAAAAGTGGAAGATTTCCATAAATACTTCTAGACTTTCCAAAATTGAAAAATTTCCATAAATACTTCTAAATTTCCAAAATTTAGAAAATTTCCAGAAATACATTATGACTATCGCAAAACCAATTTTACGATTATGTCGAAACACAACCTGGGCTCTGATACCACTGTTGGGTTTCCGGCACCGCGGCGTGTGTGTGTTCGATCATGTTTCGTAAACATGAACACAGCGGAAGCAATAAAAATAATAAATACTCCTATTTATTACAACACACACAACACACGCATGATTATTACAACAAGTGTAGACATAACCGTAAATTAAAATTTGCAATAAAAGGAAATTTATCTACGTTATACCTTTCGTATGACGTATAGCGGGAACGGCATCAACCGGAACGATCCTCGCAAGAATCGTCTCTATCCGTATCCACGCCGAGCTCCTCGGGATGACTTCGCTAAGCCACGAGCTTCGTCTTCGTATGGGTTACCAGCCTCGTGTTGAAGATGACGTGATCGAGAGATGATTACAATCCGAATCCAAATTCGGATCCAAAACCGAGTCCTCAAAACTCGATTCTCTGGAGAGGTATTCGTCAACCGTTTGACGAATCCTTCGTCCTCCACCTCAGAGGATTACCGGAGATCAAATCCCCGGTAAGTTAGTCGCTGTCGGAGCACTAACCGTCGTCCAAACGACGCTCCGACAACAAAGAAACAAGCTGTCCAGAAAAACTGGACAGCTTTTGGTGGAGGAATAGAGGCCGGCCAAAGGAGATGTGAAGCTCACCTTATCACCGAACCCACAAGAGATCACCGGAGGGTCGCCGGAGCATCGCTGGCTGAAGCTTGGATGCCGGCGGCAAGGAGGTGGCAGCAGCTCCATGAAGTTGGCGGCAACACCATGTTGGGCGGCAACAACAAAAGGAGGCTAGGGTTGGGCGGCCAAAACTTCATTAGGGTATTTGGGTTAGGGTTTAACCCCTATTTTATAGAGAACTAATTCTCTTAATGGTTAATGGATCATATCCATAAAGCCCGTTAACCCGCTCCATTAAGATAAGTTAAAATAAACCAAACCATGATGGTTTATTTTAAGTTAAAACGAACCAACTTTTGGTTCATTCGCTTAAAATAAACCAAACCCTTTGGTTTATTCTCATCCATTGGATTAGAACCAAACCATTTTGGTCCATCCATTATGTCTTCATAAGACCACGGCCCATCCACGCTTCCATTGCGATGAAACAATTTCATGCTTTATGTTTGGTCCAACCAAACATAGTTTCTCTCGATGCGAGAATCTCATTCTCAAGCTCGTTTAAATCCTTTGGATTACACTCGTTGTCGTGTGACCAAATAGGTTCTCGGTTTATGTTGGCCGTCTATAATTAACCATTAATTATAGACGATCATGAGTGGCACCTAGTAGTACATCATGATCCCCAATTAACCGAAAAGATCAGCAGTTGATCCGAACTATTTCAAACCCTTGAGAGCTCGAATGAATCGTGCCCCATTCCCTTCACTCATCTTATACCCACTTGGTTCGACATGGTCTATTGTGTCAGTCCCCACTAGGCTGACTACGTTACACCTAGCCCAAGTATCATTTCCTCGTCCTACGGATTCTAGTTACTCCACATGTATCGAAGAGTACCTTACTCTAAACATGTAATGCTTTGGCCAAAGACTTTAGTAACAATCCGACGAGAGGCCATGAGTATACATCTCCTCGCAAGGAGTGGTGAATCCTTTATAGGCTATTCAAACACCTTCGATCACTTCGACTTATACCCAATCATCCGGGTCCACATCTCCTTAGAGATGTTTGCTTAAGATGTCAAAGCATAAGTCTCCATGATCAAGATGACTTGAATACCGCAAGTCAAAGGAACATCGCACTTAAGCCACAGTAAGAACTTCATTGACATATCTATATATGCAGAGAACCATATGAAGTCTTACGGCTGGTCACTCCAATGAACTAGTTACCATAACTAGCATCCACGATTAACTCCGGACATCACAATATCTCCAGCCAGTGAGAATCAGCTGCTTGGATATACCAAGGAGTATACCTCGTGCTAGTCTCGACAGAATTGATGGTGTCCAAATCCATCAATTCATCGACTAGGGATAATTCTGATACATCGCAATTACACATGTAGAGATACTCACTAGTTGTGATCCAATCACAAATTCTCTCATGCTGTGAATCGTATCGTGGACATCCAGTAAATGAGTTTAAGATCCAATCAAATACATGAAACATGTATACTCAAATAGTGAATCTTCATTTATCATATAAATGGTTCATACATAAGGCGATTTCCTTAGGACATCTCTCATATATTACTAACAAAATCCACAATACCGACAGAAAAATCCCCAAATCAGACAACCCCCCCTCACGACCGCACAACCCAGCGCCTGCTCGTTGTCGCCATGACTGTAGACACCGACGAGGACACGGTGGAGCTGCCACCGACACAACCTCCCTAGCCGTCGACTGCCGCGAGTGCCGACTACCGCGAGGAGGCCCCTTGCTGTCTCGTCCGCAGGGATCGTCGAGGACGATCCAGTCGCCGCCGTCAGCCGCGGGAAGACTCCCTGCTGCCACTCGTCCGTAGGGATCGTCGAGGATGATCCAGTCGCCGCCGTCAGTCGCGGGAAGGAAGAGTGCTCGGCAGCGTCTCGGAAGAGAGGAGGGTCGTACGGAGGAGTTGATCGCGAGGAAGGTATTCGGTGCAAGAGGAGAAGGTTGCGGCGGTCAGAGCGAGGAGGTCGGCGCCGGCGAAGGTGAACCCTGCCTAGTCGTCGGCGGAGAAGGGCGGAGTTGGGCGAGAGAGGGAACCGCAGAGGGAATCGGCGTCGGGCGCGTGGAACTGCCGAAGGACGAAAGAAAAAGTCGCGACGGGGAAAAAAATAGAAAAATAGAAAAATATAATTTATCCTATTTACTTATCTAAACAGGCCCCTTTAACAGCCTATTTTCCCTATCCCCGTGATTATCTCGTACGACCTCCATTTAAATCCAGAAAAATTCTTTAAAAAATCCTGAAAAATTTCCAGGATTATTTTCCTTAACTCTTTGGCCATTTAATTTAATATTTTAACTTTTTTCAGTATTTAACAAGTCATCAGTCGACTGATGGACCTCCAATGGGAAAAAGAGGCTCTTTCCTATAAAAAGAGCCCAAGGGGAGCAAGAAGGGGCTAATGCTTATATTCTGATCATTCTTCTAAGCTCCCACAAGTTTTCCAAGCTTTCTAAGTGTATTAATCTCCCTCCTCCTCTCAAATCTTCATTGTCATCTTTTGTAAGAAGAGGAGGTCTTTGTAAAGAGAAAGCTTCTTAGTGGAATTGCTTGGGTTGATCCACCTTAAGGATCGCCGTGGAGTAGGAGCGTTATCTCCGAACCACGTAAAGGCCTTGTTAGCATTGTTTTTGTGTTTTTACATATATTATTTGTGCTTGCTTCCGCTAATCATCTTTGTAGAAACCGAAAAGCGCTATTCACCCCCCTCTAGCTTCCAAACGATCACTAACAAGTGGTATCAGAGCCCGGATCGCATCGGAAGATCTAACCATCAACCGGAGCATGGCATTTCAAGAGGGATATAGCACGGCAAGGCCTCCATTTTTTCGGCAGCGACTTGGCTATTGGAAAGGTAGGATGGAATACTATCTCATGAATGACATAGAAAATTGGTTTAGTATTGTAGATGGATTCGAAAAGTCGGTCGACGAATTCGGAGCACCACTACTGACAAAAGATTGGACAAGAGAGATGGCCAAGAAAGCACAAGCCAATGAAAAAGCAACGACCACACTTCAATGTGGTCTATCCAAGGAGCAACTCTCTAAGGTCGGGCCCTTCAACTCCGCAAAAGAGCTTTGGGAGAAGCTCATCGAACTCAACGAAGGATCCAAAGAGACAAGAAGGGCCAAGAGGGATCTTTTGATTGGCCAACTCCAAAGCTTCACTATGAAGACAAACGAGACCGTGAGCCAAATGCACGGGCGTTTCAAGGAAGTAGTCAACGGACTACACGTTATAGGTGAAAAGGTCGACAACCGTGACCTTGTAAGGTATGTATTACAAGCTTTCCCTAGGACCACCTTATGGGCCTCAATGGTAGATGCTTATAAGGTTTCTAGGGATCTCTCATTAGTCAAGTTAGATGAACTTTTTTGTGAATTTCAATTACATGAACAAGCTAACACTTCATCCAAAGAGAAGGGTATAGCTCTTTTTGTAGGAAAGAAGGAGAAGAAGAAGAAGAAGAAGAAGGAAGTGTCCTCCTCATCCGAATCCGAGGAAGACTCATCAAGTAGTGAAGATGAGTTATCGGCAAGCGAGGTGGCACATTACGTCAAGAAGTTTGGTGGGAAGTCAAGGAGACTCAAGAAGGATGTGAAGAGGATGTTCCAATCCTCAAGAGGTAAATCTTCAAATAATTCAAATTCTTCATCTAATGTAACTTGCTATGGTTGCAATAAGAAAGGGCACATCGAGCCAAATTGCCAGGAACTAAAGAAAAAAGAGGAGAAAGAAAAGAAGCATAAGGAGAAGAAGGAAAAGAAGGAAAAGAAGAAGAAAGAAGCAATGGTGGCACAAACATGGGACACTCTAAGTATAGAGGAGTCTTCCGACGATGAGGAAGTATGCCATGCCACCCGGAACCTAGCTCTTATGGCATTAGAGGAAGAAGCCGCGAGCTCAAGCGAGGAGTCCTCTTCATCTTCAAGTGATGAATCATCATCAAGTGATGATGATGAGGTAAACAACTCACCTAAAATAGATTTACTTTATAAGACTATTGCATGTTTACAAAATACTTTAAATAGATCAAAAATTAGGGTTAAGGATCTAAAATTAGAAATCAAATCACTCAAAAGTGTAGATTCATCATGTTGCAAACAATCTAGTGATATTGATGAATGTACTCTTAGGGATGAAAATGATGAGTTAAGAAAAGAAATAGGTAAATTAAGAGCATGCTTAGAAAAATTCACTAATGGTTCTAAATATCTAGATATGATTATTAAAAATCAAAGGGCAATTTACAATAAGGCCGGATTAGGATATAGACCTAAGGAGAAAGAGGTAGCATTTGCATCCCTTGTTAGTAGAAAAACAATGATTAAAAGCAAGGGGAGAAAGGCATGGGTACCAAAGAAATTCATAATTGATGCTAGTGGTCCTAAAATTTGGGTACCTAAGGATTGTGTTTTTCATGTGACATAGGTAGAAGAACCAAGCTTGTGGATAGTTGATAATGGGTGCTCAAAGCATATGACCGGGGATGAGAGAAAATTCTCCACTATCAACCACACTAGCAAAGGAAAAGTGTCATTTGGTAATAGCGGCAAACTTAAAATTTTAGGAAAGGGCACCATTGAGGTATCTCCCAATCTTGCCATTCATAAAGTTCTATTAGTTAAAAATATGAAATTTATTTTACTTAGTGTAAGTCAATTATGTGATGCAAACTTTGATGTTAAATTTGATTCCTCAAAATGTTTTATAAGACACAAAACTATAAATGATTGCATGTTAGTAGGCTTTAGGAAATCAAATATATATTATGTTGATTTATCCTATGCCACTAATCCTTCCACTAAGTGTCTTATTGCAAAAGAGGAAGAAAGTTGGCTTTGGCATAGGAGGCTAGGACACGTAAACATGAAGAATATAGCCAAAATAGAAAAATTGAAGCTAGTCAAAGGATTGCCTAGAGTCAAATTTCTCAAGGACAAGATGTGTGATGCTTGCCAAGAAGGGAAACAATCAAAAACATCACACAAAGGTAAAAATTTACTTAGTACCGCTTTACCATTAGAATTACTACATATGGATTTATTTGATTGTCATAGTACCCCATCTATAATTAGTAGTAAATATTGCTTGGTAATAGTAGATGATTTTTCTAGATTTACTTGGGTTTTTTTCTTGAAAAATAAAGATGAAACCTTAGGAATAATCATAGGATTTAGCCAAAGAGTAGAAAATGAAAGAAAACTCAAAATCAACCGGATTCGTAGTGATCATGGTGGAGAATTTGAGAATTCTAATTTTTCAAATTTTTGCTTAGAACAAGGGTACAAGCATGAATTTTCTTGTCCTAGAACACCTCAACAAAATGGGGTTGTGGAAAGAAAAAATCATGCCCTACAAGAAGCGGCTAGGACAATGCTTAATGCATATTCCTTACCTAGCTACTTGTGGGCGGAAGCGGTTAATACCGCTTGCTATATCCAAAATAGGGTATTGATTCATAGGTTTTTAGGAAAAACTCCATTTGAATTGTGGAATGGTACAATTCCAACAATTCATTATTTTAAGGTCTTTGGATGCAAAGTTTATATCTTAAATACCAAAGACAACCTAAGTAAGTTTGAGTCCAAAGTGGATGAAGGAATCCTAGTTGGATACTCATCCACTAGTGTAGGATATAGAGTTTACAATAAAAGGACTCAAAAGATTGAAGAATCTTCAAATGTTCAATTTGATGAAACTTCAAATACATACCCTAGGAAATCCCCTATTGATGATAATATAAATATTGAAAATCAAGAAATTACCAAACAATTTCAAGACTTAAACTTAGGGGGTAATGATCAAGGGGGAGGATTGAATCAAGGTCAGGGATGATTCCGATGATGAGCATAGGATTGAGGTTGATCATGATCAAACTCCATCTAACACACCTCCTAGAACCATAAGATTTCATCAAAGTCACCCTTTAGATCAAATTGTGGGTGAATTATTTCAAGGAGTTAGGACTAGGTCATTCCATAGGGATCCTACTAGTCATATTGCTCTAATCTCTCAAATTGAGCCCAAAACAATTAAAGATGCATTACTTGATCCGGATTAGATCTTAGTAATGCAAGATGAATTAGCCCAATTTGAAAGGAGTCAAGTATGGGAGTTAGTTCTTAGACCAAGTGAAAACACTATTATTACTACAAGATGGGTCTTTAGGAACAAACTAGATGACCAAGGGAATATCACTAGAAATAAAGCACGATTAGTTGCAAGGGGTTTTAATCAAGTTGAAGGACTTGATTATGATGAAACATATGCCCCGGTTGCTAGGTTAGAGTCCATTAGAATACTTTTAGCATATGCCTCCTATATGGGTTTCAAACTCCATCAAATGGATGTCAAATCGGCATTCCTAAATGGGTTTATTAAGGAAGAGGTGTATGTAGAACAACCTCCCGGGTTTGAAAATATGGACTACCCAAACCATGTATACAAGCTTAGGAAAGCCTTATATGATTTGAAACAAGCTCCCCGGGCTTGGTATGAAAGATTGTCATCTTTCCTAATCTCTAAGGATTTCAAAAGGGGTAGTATAGATCAAACTCTCTTTATAAAGTCAACATCTAAGGACATCTTTGTAGCCCAAGTGTATGTTGATGACATTATCTTTGGGTCAACAAATGATGAACTTCTTCAAGACTTCATTCAAAATATAGAAAAAGAGTTTGAGATGAGTCTAGTTGGAGAATTAAATTTCTTTCTAGGATTGCAAGTTAAACAAACAAGTGAAGGAATTTACATTTATCAAACCAAATATGCTAAGGAAATGATTAAGAAATTTGGTTTGGAAAATGCTAAGGTAGTGTCAATTCCAATGGCAACCAATACTAAAATAGATAGTGATAGTGAAGGAAAACAAATAGATCTTACCCTTTATAGGAGCATGATTGGTAGCCTCTTGTATTTAACCGCTAGTAGACCCGACATATTATTTGCGGTTGGTATGTGTGCTAGGTATCAATCATGTGCTAAGGAATCTCATTTAGTTGTCGTTAAGAGAATTTTAAGATATGTTAAAGGCACACTAAATGTAGGTCTATGGTACCCTAGGACTAGGTCCTTTGATTTGGTTGGGTACACCGATTCCGATTATGCCGGTTGCAAATTGGATCGGAAGAGTACTAGTGGTGGATGTCAATTCCTTGGGTCCTCCCTAGTGAGTTGGAGTAGTAGGAAGCAACCTTGTGTTGCTTTATCCACCACCGAGGCCAAATATGTGGCTATGGGTGGTTGTGTAGCTCAATTATTATGGATGAAACATACCTTAGAAGATTATGAGCTATCTTACTCCAACATGAAAGTATTTTGTGATAATGTGAGCACCATTAACTTGACCAAGAATCCAGTGCATCACTCTAGGACCAAGCACATTGAAGTGAAACATCACTTCATTAGAGACCATGTGGCTAAGGGGGACATTGAGCTTAATTACATTGAATCTAAGTCTAACCTAGCCGACATCTTTACCAAGCCTCTCCCCGAAATAGAATTTTCATCACTTAGGAGAGAACTTGGAATGTGCCTTGTAGAATAGAAATGTAGGTTTGCATGATCCTATAGAAATACTAGGATTTATACCTTTAACCATCTCACAAAATACTTAGGAAACCATGATTTTTGTATTGAGCCACCTAGACAACATGTGAGATGTTAGGAAGATGCACTTGGATCATCATGCTTATTATGATGCATTACTATGAACCAAAGTGTCATCTAGAGACATTAATCTTTCATTAGACCAATCATTGGGAAGGCTTATGTACAATTAATGTGCATATAGCTCCAAGAATATGATTGGAAATATCAAATAAAATAAAATTTAAACTATGTCTATCAAATCTTGAGAAACAATTTCCTATTGATAAGCCAAAGTGATACAAAGTTTTGCAAAAATATCATAACTTTTGCAAAATCTCAAGATTGTGTCAATATCAAAATCTAGAGGTGATATAATTTTAAAATAATTTTTCCTTGATAGGAAATGTTCTAAAAATATTACCCACAAAATTTCGTGATTTTTTGATCTTTATTGAATTAATTATGAATTTTTTAATCTGGCCGAAAAGGCTATCAGACTGATATCGATCGGTACTAGTACTGGCTTGATTCGTGATATGACGATATCGAAGGCTTACGATTCGTTATCGATTCAGCGCCATTTATGGCGATGATCGACGCGCACAGAATCGTTCGTATGCGACTGGTCAGTTCGACTGATGTCTATCAGTTCGACTGCCATTTATGGCAGTCGACTGACGCATACAGAATCATTCGTATGCGACTGCGCGGTTCGACTGATCCCCATCAGTTCGACTGCCGACTAACGGCAGTCGACTGATGTCGCATTTTTTAGGGCTTTCCACCGGTTCGACTCGCCAAACCATCCCGATTTTCTCTCCTCTTCCTCTTCCGACGAACCTCCACCGCGCCGTTTAGCCGTTCTCCCTCGCTTTTCCGGCGTCTTCACCGACCGGTGCTCCCATTTGGAGTGCTCTCCAACTCGAGGACCTTCTCTTGTCACTCCGTTCGCGCTCTAGTTTCCAGTCACTCGGCTAGGGTTCCGTGGTCCGGCACTGCTCTTTGTTCACCATGCCGCCTAGGTATATTTTCATTCCTGATCAATGTTTGTTTGTTCCTATGATTGTATTTCACTAACCCATGCTTGTCTTGTTGTCTCTGTCCATGCATCATCAACCTACATTGTGCATATTTTTTTTGTGTTGTCTTTTCACACATTTAGACTTAAGCACTTTGCTACTAAGCGTACTCGGGCACCTCCGACCAACGAGGGCCCGTCAAACCCTCGACCCCCTGTCGATCCTCGATTTCCAAACTCCGCACTTGAAAGTGCTTTCAATAAAAACAAATTCCAACTTATTCCACCTAGATCAATGGATCCCAATTTTCTTAAAGACTACTGTTTTGACATTGTTCAAATCATTCAACATTACAAACTTGAGTCTTTAGTCTTTTGTGAACATCATGTTAATATCACTCTTCTCTCTGAATTTTTCAACAACCTACGACCGGCTGGAGATGGGAGATACCGGACTCGCGTTGCTCAGCGCGATCTGGATTTCAGTCCCCAGATCTGGACTGATTTTCTCGGTTGTCTCTCTTCCGAGAATGATTTCATCTTATATCCATCTTGGAGTGAACCTCTTCCACCTCCTTTTGAGGAGATTTCTTTGGATTCCCTTCACACTACTTTATATCATTCTCCTCGACCTTTGAACACTAATCTATTTCAATCACAAGAACTTTATGCCTCTGACAATGTCCTTTATAAGGTCATTGCTCATTGTCTTCTCCCTATAGTTACTCGTGGTTTAGCTTTGGTTCGCCCTCCACACTTACTTCTCATGCATCTCTTTCGTTCATACTTAGACATCAATATTGGCCTCAATACCTTCCATTGCATCACTCATTTCATAAGGCCAAACAATGGGAAGGTTCATATTCCTTTTGGAAATGTCCTTACTCAATGGCTCAGCTCCGTAGGCATTGATGTCAATATAGGAGTCATTAAAGTCATGAATAGAAAATATGATCAGATGACTCGACGGAGTTTCTCCTTGGCAGGCCTGAAGGCCGAAAGAGGATCCGTTTTCTGGGACCCAGCACGACGGCTAGCAGGTGGCGCTCCGGCACCAGAGGATGCCACTGCGGAAGGAGTTGCTGAAGGTGTTGCTGAGGGAGCAGATGCGGGGGAGACTACTGCAGGCGATACTGTTATGCCAGATCCATCCTTCGTTGCCCGTTTCGATGCTTTTGCGGAGCGGGTAGACACACGCTTTGAGGAGCTGCGCTTAGAGCATCAGGAGCTTCACAGAGAGCATCAGGAGCTCCTCTCCCTCGTGAGAGGGGTGCATCTGCAGTAGCAGGACATCTTGGCGATTCTCCGCCCTACTACACCTGGACACCCACCTCACAATGGATCGTCCTCTGCACCGATGGATGCTGAGGACGACGATCGTTAGCTTGCTTGTTTTTTTTTGTTTTTTCTTTTTGGTCGTATGTACGGCATAAACTCCTACTTGTGTCATAACTTTTGATTAATGAAATGAAATTGTGTCCTTGTTTTAATTCATTACTAATAGTGTCTACAACTTGTTATTTGTCAAGTTTAGAAGTTGAGCATATAGTACAAAGTTATGAATATTGATACGATACAATTACACTTTTTGTATCATAATTTTGCTATTTTGAATATCGTATCAATCCATTAATCTGATGAGCATATTTTTCGTCTAATATTTTTCATATGTTATATTAGTCGAATAAAATGTGTATGACGAGTTTCGTGATTTTTGGACACCCACGGAATTTTCTATGCATTTTCAAACCTTGGTGAAAAAATTCAATTTTGATTTTGTCGATATCGATCATTGTCGTTATTGGCGATCATGCCAAGCGTGATTGACTGATGCCTATTCCAGTTGAACCGGTGACACTGTTTTGGAATAGAAAATGATTTTTCATCGGTTAAAAGGTTCAATTTTAGACATTATATGATTTCCACAGTATATACATGATAACTTGTATGGAAAGGCGGATTTTCTTAGTGCACTGGTTTAGGGGGAGCTACATCCCTAATTTCTATAATTGTTGGTGCAAGGCTATGACATATTTGCTTATTCTATTGCTTATGCCTTGCTTCACATGTTATTTCCCCATCATGAAACATGTCTTGGATTTAGGGGGAGCTTCATATCAATTTTATACCTTTGTTCAAAGATATGTCAATTTTTCCTGCACTTATTGGATTAACTTTTCTCTTTTTGTTGTATGTCAAAGGGGGAGAAGGGATATTTAAGTTAGAATTCATATTGAAATATGTTTATATGTATAGAAGAAGACCTAACTTAAATGATTGCCAAACATCAAAAAGGGGAAGATTGTTGGTGCAACAATGCCCCAAGCATTTATATATTTTGATGTTTGGATAATCATCTAAGTTAGGCAATGTTTTGTGATCTAATTGTAAACATGTTTAAGTGACAGGAAAATCCAAGTATGAAGACTTGGTAAAAGACAAGTCCAAGTGTGATCTTGGCAAAGAGAAGTCAAAGGAAAGGTCTTGGTC
Organism: Wurfbainia villosa; assembly: GCA_025175895.1. Classification (NCBI taxonomy): domain Eukaryota; kingdom Viridiplantae; phylum Streptophyta; class Magnoliopsida; order Zingiberales; family Zingiberaceae; genus Wurfbainia; species Wurfbainia villosa. The sequence goes on along the minus strand of CM046008.1, from coordinate 20,296,166 downwards.
TTGGCAGCGTAAGTCCAAGCATGTAGTCTTGGTGCGTAAAGTCAAGCGATCCTTGGAAAAGAAAGACCAAAAGAAAGTCTTGGCGGCATAAGTCCAAGCATGTAGTCTTGGCGGCGTAAAGTCCAAGCGTACTTTGGCAAAGAAGACAACCAAAGCATGACGAAACCGAAGGAAGCTTTTGAAGGCAAGCGCATGGATGGAGTCGTGGACTCAAAGAAATCCTGGAGGCGCAAGGCTGATGGAGAAGCTAGAAGGTTAAGTCTAGGCTTAGGTTATGTTTTCAAGTATGAATTAGTCATACTTGGGGTGTGCCAGTCGACTGGAACATGGTGTCGGTCGAACTGGCCCTTAAAATGCAACATTAAAGGTTGGAAGGTTAGCGATCGGTTGGGAGTTATCCGAATCGAGAGTCGACTCGCACTGATCGCAAAGATAGCGCGGGCAATGATCAATAATGGCAATGATCGCCAAAAATCGGCGTGAGCCGATCGGCGGTCGGCTAGGCGAATCGATCATCGATCGCTGCGGCGATCGATAGTCTTCCCGTTAGCGATGACGACGGCAAATCCCGCGAATCCGGCTGTTCAGAAGCCGTTAGAATCGGCGGTAGTCGACTGATGTAAGTCATCAGTCGACTGATGGACCTCCAACGGGAAAAAGAGGCTCTTTCCTATAAAAAGAGCCCAAGGGGAGAAAGAAGGGGCTAATGCTTATATTCTGATCATTCTTCTAAGCTCCCACAAGTTTTCCAAGCTTTCTAAGTGTATTAATCTCCCTCCTCCTTTCAAATCTCCATTGTCATCTTTTGTAAGAAGAGGAGGTCTTTGTAAAGAGAAAGCTTCTTAGTGGAATTGCTTGGGTTGATCCACCTTAAGGATTGCCGTGGAGTAGGAGCGTTATCTCCGAACCACGTAAAGGCCTTGTTAGCATTGTTTTTGTGTTTTTACATATATTATTTGTGCTTGCTTCCGCTAATCATCTTTGTAGAAACCGAAAAGCGCTATTCACCCCCCCCCCCTCTAGCTTCCAAACGATCACTAACACTAAGTGTACTAGTGTAACTTTATGTTCAAGACAAAACAATACCAAGCTACACTACAACCATGCCAATGGTTTGTCCAAAACCATCTTGGTTGTGAGCCTCTACTTATACTCTACAAGGGACTGATAACATGATCTTCTATGCCACACCCAAGCACCATGTTATCTACAATGTAAAGTATTAGACAATATACACATATATAAATAAAGTGCAAACAATAATCATGTGATTCTTATTTCAAAATAAAGATGTTCATACAAAAGAGCTAGGCTTTCAGTATACATCCCAACAATCTCCCACTTATACTAAAAGACTATGCTGTCATCATACTGCCATACATCTGATTCCCCTTTCCTCCACATGCCTATCAAAGCTCTCGCTAAAAGGGCCTTAGTGAAAAGGGTCTACCAGGTCATCCTCTGATGCAATCTAGGCGACAACAACTTCTACCTCCTTTACGATTTCTCGTATCAGGTGGTACTTGCACTCTATGTGTTTACTGGCCTTATGGGCTCATGGTTCCTTTGAGTTTGCAACTGCACCATTATTATCACAATTAATTGTGATAGTTCTGGGCAAACCAGGAATCACATCCAAGTCCATCAGGAAGTTCCTGAGCCACACAGCTTCTTTGGCTGCCTCACAGGATGCCACATACTCAGCTTCCATGGTGGAGTCCGCCACGCATTTCTGCTGGGAACTCCTCCATACAATGGCTCCACCTCCTAAAGTAAACACAAAACCTGAGGTAGACTTACTGTTATCCCTATCTGATTGGAAATCGCAATCCATGCAACCCACAGGGAGTAATTGGTCTGCCCGGTAAACTAGCATATAATCCCTAGTCCTTCTCAGGCACTACAATATATACTTTTACCGCAGTCCAATGTCCCTGTCCTGGATTACTCTGATATCTGCTAACCATGCCCACGGCAAAGCAGATATCTTGTCTCGTACATAGCATACATGAGGCTTCCTACTGCCGAAGCATAAGGAACCGCCTTCAGCTCCTTTATCACCTCAGATGATCTAGGACACATCTCCTTAGATAAAGTAACTCCAAACCTGAAAGGTAGAAAACCCTTCTTGGAGTTCTGTATGCTAAAACGATCCAAAATCATGTCTATGTATGAAGCTTGGGATAAGCACAACAACCTTGATCCCAAGGTTATGACCCACTTCTCCCAAGTCCTTCAAAACTGTTTGGACAACCATACCCTTACGTATGATAACACTCTGATATTGTTGCCAACTACCAAAATATTATCTACGTATAGTACAAGAAATACCACTACGTTTCTGTCACATCTCTTGTATACACAAGACTCATCCGGACTTTGAATAAATCCATAAGTCTGGATTTACCTCATTAAAGCGGATGTTCCAAGACCTCAAAGCTTGCTTCGGTCCATAAACAGACCGATTAAGCTTACATACTATACGCTCTTTGCCCTTAGCAATGAATCCCTCTGGTTGCTTCATATAGATGTTTTCCTCAAGACTTCCATTAAGGAAAGTTGTCTTGACATCCATCTGCCACACCTCATAATCCATATGAGCTGCTATGCATAAGAGCTCCCAGACCTGACTTGAATCCATAGATTCAATCTCAGTATTCATTGCACTTTGCCAAGATGTCGTATTTATATCTTGGATTGTCTCGTCGTATGTCTAGGGATCAGGTTCATGTTTGCTAGGGACCAAATCAGAAGATTCACCCAAAAACATGAATCTAAGAGGCTGTCTAACAACCCTCCCACTACGACGAGGTATCATCTGCGTATCCTCTATGACACGCGGTGCAGTGACATGTGGTATATCCTCTTGTACCGGTGGTACTAAAGAAGTGACTTCCCTTTTAACTCCTCCAGAACAATTTTACCCTTGGGCTTGTGGCTCATCACATAGTCTTCCTCTAGAAATCTGGCGTTCGTGTTAACGATCACCCTCTGATCTCTAAGACTATAAAACAAGTCAGAATAACTCATCATCGATCTAACCATCTCCATAAGAGTCCTATTCCTTCGCTCTGCTACACCGTACTGCTGGGGTGTGCCAGGTGCAGTCAATTGGGATTGAATCCCAACCTCTGATGAGTAGTTCCTAAACTCTCCCAAGAGGTTCTCACCACCACGATCAGATCATAGTGTCATCCATATCTTGAATAATTGTCTATAAAAGAGATGAAATATTCAAGACCACCTCTTGCCTAGATAGTCATAGGACCACACAAATCAGAATGAATCATTTCTAACACATCTTTGGCTCTATACCCCTTGGCCTTAAAAAGGCCTCTTGGTCATCTTACCCTCCAAGCAAGATTCGTAGGTTGGGAGATCCTCCACCACTAATGAACCCAAAGGTCCATCAGCTATCAACCTTTGAATTCTGCTTAGGTTAATGTGACCAAGCCTAAGAAGCCAAAGATATGTTTGGTTCATCTTCGAAGGTTCTTTTCTCTTATTGGAATTAGAAGATGAGTTATTAACTTCAATTTGCATCGTGGGAGGTTTTGGTTCAAATTTCCTATCAATGTACCTGAATAGATATTCTCCCCATTCCTTTTTATAACAACTCTGTCATTAAAAGAAATAGAATATCCATCCATAATAATTTAGAAACTGAAACTAAATTCTTTCTAAATAAAGGTACATAAAGGGAATTTTCCAGAACCAAAGTTTTATTATTTTCAAGAGATAAATAAAACTTCTCCCACTGCAATAGCCGCCACCATCATGGCATTGCCCAAGTAAATGGTAATCTCTCCTTTAGCTAGTCATCAGGTTTCCTGGAACCCCTGCAAATTGTTGCAGACATGATTAGCAGCTCCCGTATCTACTCACTAGGTGCCGGTAGATATCACCGCTTATCATGTTTCAATGACTAGTCCAAAAGATATACCTTTGTTCTGTTTTGAATTGGGACAGTCCTTCTTCCAATGTCCATCCTGCTTGCAAGTGAAGTACTTGCCTTTCAGCTTCTTCACTCTTCCCTGAGATCCTCCGACCATCTTTGCTTCACCTTGTTTCTTCTTCTTCTTGCCTTTCGGCTTAGAAGTAGAAACCCTTTTGAGCAATGATGGCTTGAGGACACTCTTTGAAGAGTGCATACTTGTACTCCTTAGCAGATAAGACAATATCTAGAATCTTTTCCAATCAATATTATTTGGATACAGTAAGTTTATTTCCTTTAGTCTCACAGTAAGTGGACTGAAAGTCAATTTTGAAAATCCTAAGAATCACATAGATCATTACTTTAGATTTCAAATATTATTGATTCCTCAAAACAATAAAATTCCGAAATCAACCAACACCTCAAAACAACGAGAATATCGCAAGCCACACAGTGTAGACGTATACGAATTCTACATTTGTAAGAGGAGGTTTTACCCATTAATTTTATTATCTTGTCAACCTTACTTTTTGACAAATAAAATTAACAGTTGGTTCCTCTTTGGCCCTACAAATAAAAACAGTGACTCCGATGGGGAGGATACAAATAAAATTAACAGTTGGTGCATCTAAGTGTGCACCATTACACGATACTAAGGGAATTATTTCGGATTATGTGCCTTACCGCTGTGGAAGTATACACGCTCCTAGATAATTTCCTATAACCATTATTTGACCTAGTGATCCACAAACAAACTCATCCGTAGGGAGGAAGGCACTCAGAGCTGACACGCAAGTTTGTTGCATCACACGTCAAATTGTAATGGAGGCCGCGGGAATTAATTAAAATATCCCTCTCCCACTTAGTAAATTGAAAATGAGGAATTTTCAAGCACACACAACATGCTTATTATTACTGTAGATTTCAATAAAAATTATTGATTCCTCAAACAATAAAATTTTGAAATCAACCAACACCTCAAACACCGAGAATATCGCATGCCACGATAGTGTGGACGTATACGAATTCTACATTTGTAAGAGGAGGTTTAACCCATTAATTTTATTATCTTGTCAACCTTACTTTTGACAAATAAAATTAATAGTTGGTTCCTCTTTGGCCCTACAAATAAAACTACTTTTTATTTGCATCTAAGTGTGCACCATTACACGGTACTAAGGGAATTATTTTGGATTATGTGCCTTACCGCTGTGGAAGTACACATGCTCCTAGATAATTTCCTATAACCATTATTTGACCTAGTGATCCACAAACAAACTCATCCGCAGGGAGGAAGGCACTCAGAGCCGACACGCAAGTTTGTTGCATCACACGTCAAATTGTAATGGAGGTCGTGGGAATTAATTAAAATATCCCTCTCCCACTTAGTAAATTGAAAATGAGGAATTTTCAAGCACACACAACATGCATATAAAACAAATCAGCAATAAATATGGAAAAATCAGAATTTTTCCAACTATTATGGCATTGTTCTCCAATATGCGTCCTGTCGTGTCGCCACCTCGTCCGCTCCTCCTACGCCATATACGAGCCAACCGGAGATCCGAGCCGAGAATAAAACCTATTTTATTTTATATCCATCGATCCTATACTCCACGAGGGAGTGTACATGAAATCTAGATCGAAAGTAAAATAAAATAAAGAGTGGCTAAACAATGTCGTATTCAATTACAAAAATTAAATACTAATTTAGCTTCGTCAACCCCGAGGATTCAAATAATATACAATCACACACACATGCAATCACATACACACATATATATAGTCATAATAGTTGGATCTTATGCCTGCAACTAAAAAGTTAGCCTACGCACATCCTACTATTATCCGGTAAACACAATATATGATAAGTGCGTGAAAGTAACCGAATCCAAAACACACAAAATCGGAAACCGTGGCTCTGATACCAATTGTTGGCGATGTGCTATTCCTCGGAGGCTCATCGGCTCCCATGTCCCCGGATTAAAATTTTCACTAATGAAAAATTAATCCGGATGGGATGAGTTTCCTAAGCACAACCAATTCGTCGTCGTGCTAACAACATGAGCGATCACTTGAACAAACTAGTTGTTCAAGCAACACAACTCTTCTAGTCGGTTAGCTGCGGAAGAGACGACGGACGGATCGCCGGTTTTTGTGTTTATCTTCGGGGTCCATGATTATACAAATACATGCAAATGTAAACTAGTATAATCAACATATACCAACATAAAGAACATAAGCTAGTATATCAATAAGAACATGCAAAGAACAATAATAAAAGTTATAAAACTTTTATACCTCTTGATCTTCTATCGTATGTCCTAACCTCCTTGTAGACTTCGTGTGGGCGAAGATCCTCCACAAGTTGAAGCATCCTAGATCTTCTTCAATCCAAAGAAAGAAGAACTCTCTTTCCCTTCTTGCTTGAGCCAACCACCAATCCACAAAGGATTGATGCCGCCGGCCCCAAGAATAGAGAGAACAAAATGGAAACAAAACTCATCTCTTATCTAGGACCAACCATCAAGCTCCAAGCATGATGTTTGCCGCCGGTCCAAAGAGAACAAGAAGAGGATGATAGGAATAGGTTGAGCGCCGACCAAGGTAGAGGGAAAAGATCTAGGAGACGGCAACACCCTAGGAAAAAGAAGAAGATATCCTCTCCTATAGTTGCCGCCCACTTTCCCCTCCATAACCTAGCCGCCCAACCAAGGAAAGGAAAACTCTAGGGTTTCTTGCCACCCACTAATGGAAGGGCAAACCCTAATTTCCCAAACCAACCTAATCTATAGAAAGAAGGGTGAAGCTTGGGCACCGGCCAAACTAAGGAGGAAGGAGGAAGAAAAAGGGTTGCCGCCCACCATCATGGACTAAACCCTAACCCTAGCCTCTTCCTATTTCTTGCCGCCCAACCATGGTGGAAGGAGGAGATCTAGAACCGGCCACCTTCCCTAGGAAGAAGAAGAACTCTTCCACAAGTTGCCGCCCACTCTTCTTTCCTCACCATGGCCGCCCAACCCAAGGAGCCAAACCCTAATTAGGGTTTCCTCCTTAGGGTTTCTTGCCGCCCAAGCAAAGAGAGGCTAAACCCTAATTTCCATCATCCAAAAAAAACTTAAAAAAAAACTCTTGCCGCCCAACCCATGCTCCCTTATATATAGAGTTAGGTTTAGGCCTTGGTTTAATCTCCATCGTCGGTTCTAGGGTTTTAATCTCAACCGTCGGATCTAGAGATTTAATCTCAACCATCGGTTCTAGGGTTTTAATCCCAACCGTCGGATCTAGAGATTTAATCTCAACCGTCGGATCTAGGGATATAATCCCAACCGTCGGATTTAGAGATTTTTTTCCCATCATTTGATCTAGACTTCATGAGGTTTATATTAGGCTACGATAGGGACCATGAGGAGGAGTTGGGTCTTGGCCACCCGATGGATCGGAACCACACAAACTTGATCCATTAATGATGTTCCATTCCACTAGAGGATCATCATCAAACTACCTCACCAACCCCCATAAATTAATATGGGCTCCATATATTATTTGTACATCCATCTCCCCGTGTTTAAGATATCGAATGTCCGTCAATTAATTGATTTACTGACCATCAATTAATTAACATCTAAATCCTCGAGTAGTACCACTCAACCTTATCATCATGTTGACTAAGTCAACCTGTAGGGTTTACATGATGAACCTTATGAGCTCCTCAAGGGGACATCATCAACCTAATACATAGGACACAGTTTCCTCCTATAATCAAAGGTACACCATGTAAATAATATCATTTCCCAACTTACCGGGCATATTGATTTAATCCATAGAAATCTCACCCTCTGGTAAATCAAAGAAATAAATATTAAGTACATGTGCCCGTTATTATATCGGGATTAAGAGCATGTACAACATAATATCCGAGGTCCGATTCAATTATGTAGTCAGCAATAAATTGAATCACCTCTATGTCGGTCCTTCTCAATACACCTAAGTGTACTAGTGTAACTTTATGTTCAAGACAAAACAATACCAAGCTACACTACAACCATACCAATGGTTTGTCCAAAACCATCTTGGTTGTGAGCCTCTACTTATACTCTACAAGGGACTGATAACATGATCTTCTGTGCCACACCCAAGCACCATGTTATCTACAATGTAAAGTATTAGACAATATACACATATATAAATAAAGTGCAAACAATGATCATGTGATTTTTATTTCAAAATAAAGATGTTCATACAAAAGAGCTAGGCTTTCAGTATACATCCCAACACTTTTCCCATAACTCCTTGGCGGATTCGAAAGGCCCCACCTTGTTGAGTTGCTCCATGGTAATTCCACATTGAATGGTGAGTACCGCCTTTGTATTTGATTCAAATTTTTTATTTATTTCCCTTGTCCAATCCTTGCTTGGAATAGGATTTCCATGTTCATCCACCGGTTCCTCGAAGCCATCTACAATGCTATGCCAAATTTCAATATTACTCATTAGATAGTACTTCATCCTACCTTTCCAATACGCAAAATGACTCCCATCGAAGAGCGGTGGCTTGGCGGTGCTATATCCCTCTTGAAGAGTCATCGATGCCTTGGTTGATGGTGAGATCTTCCAAGCTATCCGGGCTCTGATACCACTTGTTAGGATCTTTGTAACGGCTAGAGGGGGGGTGATTAGCCTTTGTCCGTTTCTACAAGCAAGTTAGCGGAAGCAATACAAATACGAATAAGAATACAAGAAAACGATGAAAGCAACGCTAACACCTGATGTATGTGATTTGGAGATGACGCTCCTACTCCACGGCAATCCGTAAGGTGGATTAGTCCTAGCCAAGCTTCACTATATTCTCCTTTGGATGAACCAAGGTGGAGAAACCTTTCTTACAATGCTCTCCTCTTCTTTACAATGATGGATGATTAAGAACTAGAGAAGAGGAGGTTTTGAATTGCTAAAACACTTGGGAAAGCTTGGTGAGCATGAGGGTGTAGTTAGGAATGAGAGAACTAGCTTCACCAAGCTCTCCAAGGCCCCTTTTTATAGAAGAGGGGCTGTTTTTCCCGTTGGGCCTCGATCAGTCGACTGATACTTACCATCAGTCGACTGCCGTCGAAGCCAACGGCTTCTAAACCGAGATCTCCACGGAGATTCGTAGCCATAATTTCCAATGGCCATGTGATCAGTCGACTGATCCCTCCATCAGTCGACTGATGGAGCGATCAGTCGAGTGATCGCAGGCCGTAGTCGAGTGCGACTACATTCTGTGCTCATTTTTGCGTTGATCGATCATTGCCCATTGTCTGTCGATGATGGTAACATCGATCGGCCGCCTCAAATCATCGATCGGTGATGGTCAGGGTTTCAACCTGACTCAATCGAGCACCTGACCAGTCGACTGATACATCCTATCAGTCGACTGATACATCCTATCAGTCGACTGATATTCATCAAGTGTGAGTAATTCACACTTGATTTTACACCCTAGACCTAGACTTAACCTTCTAGCTCCTCATTAAGCTTTACGTCTTCAGGATCCCTCCGAGTCCGTGACTTGTTCATCCTTTGCGTTTGCTTCCAGGAGCTTCCTTTGGTTTCGTCATGTCTTGGGTTGCCAAATGCTTGGACTTTATGCCGCCAAGACTACAATCTTGACTTATGCTGCCAAGACCTTACTTTGGACTTCCTTTGCCAAGGTTCACTAGGACTTTATGTTGCCAAGACTACAAGCTTGGTCTTACGCTGCCAAGTCCATCCCTTGGACTTTCCTTGCCAAGATCATACTTGGTCTTCCTTTGCCAAGGTTTACTTTGGACCTTACGCTGCCAAGACTACAAGCTTGGTCTTATGCTGCCAAGTCCGTCCCTTGGACTTTCCTTGCCAAGATCATACTTGGACTTCTCTTTTACCAAGGCTTCATCCTTGGATTTCCCTGTCACTTAAACATATTCGCAATTAGATCACAAAACATTGCCTAACTTAGATGATTATCCAAACATCAAAACATATATAAATGCTTGGAGCATTGTTGCACCAACACTTTGTTTCCTATCTAGTCCATTCTAAATTAAGCAAGTAATGCAAACTAAGACATGCAAGAGTTTAACTAAATAAAAAAACAAGAAAAATGTTTGCTTCCCCTAAGTGATAACTTGGTTGAGTTTTGTTCACTAGGTGAACTTGACTCTTGGGAATCCAAAATTGGTTCGGTCCAACTTGGTTGACTAAGCTAGACTTAGGAACCCATGCTTGGACTCGACCCTTAGAATTTCTATTAAACAATGACATGTATGATCTATTTGTGTCCTTAGCCTTGTATCACAGTCTCGACTTGTTGTACATAGCTCATTGAGACCCAAGAATCATGTTGAGATACTTGGAGCCCGAAGTGAACCTTTTCAATGATCCAATGAGATCTTATACTTGTCTTTTTAGAACCGGGTTCTCTTACTCAAGCTTTGCAACATGAGTTGAGTCTCTATCCTCAATTTGGCAAGTCGAAGTCTTCGAGTTGACTTGCTCCTTGAGTACCTGGACTTCCTTAAGAAGCGAGTTGACTCGATTCTTGAACATAGCTATCTTTCTACCTAGGCATGCTATTATATTGTACAACTTATCTTCTAAGGGAGAAGTAACCTCATCTAGTCCTTCGTAAACGGATGTGAATCCGTGGATTATCTCAGACTCATACTCGAAGTTTGTCTCAACTTCGGACTCATTGGACGCCATGAATGCTACGAAGGTCATCTCCAGTATTTTGGCATCCGACTTGTCTGATGATGATTTGTCCATGGTTGGCTTAGATTCTTCTTTCCTTTTCCTTTTCCTTTTCCTTAGTTTGGATTTCTTTCCCTTTTTGTTCCTTCATGCCATCAAAACTATACCATCCTCAGGTTGACTCAAGTTAGCCTATTTGTGTAATTCAATTAATTTATCCCATAATTCTTTAGAATTTTGAACCGACCTGACTCGACTTAGCTCTTCATTTGTAAGTCTGCATTGCAAGGTGTTTAAAGCCTTGTAATCGACTTAAGCCTTTTTCCTAATGTTTGCGATCCATTTCTCCGGATCTAACAACTCTCCCGAGTCATCTACTGGAGCTATGAACCCTTTCCTAATCAAAAACCAAACCTCGAGGTCGGTTTTTAGAAAGCACTCCATTCGCCTCTTCGAAGAGGAAAATCCTCTTCGTTAAAGAGAGGAGGGTGAACGGTGCTTAAACCCTCTAAATGCGACATTTTTTATATTAAAAAAATTATATATTTTTATTTTTCAAAAATATTCCTAGAGTTACAAAAATAGAGTAAGATTATACTAGTGCAAAAATTGAACTTATAATAAAGCAAGATGGACAAGTATGAGAAAATGATTCTAATGCAAAAGAAAAGATTAAAACTAATGTAAAAGTTAATCTAAGACTAGAATAATAAAATTAAAGAAAATTTCCAATGCACTCGTTGCTGGTTACACCAAACTCGAAGCGCCCCCGCTCTGATACCAATTGTAGTATCGTAATGTTCCGAGAGAGGGGATGAATCTCGAAAGTTATAAAAATTTTATTTTATAATTTAAAACTTATTTTTACTTTATCTTTAGAGAAAAAAGATTATGCAGTGGAATCAAATAGATAAGAAATAAAAAAGATAAGTAATTTACTTGGTTCACAACCCTAGCCAGGTTGTTACTCCATGGCCCATAGCTCTCCAAGAGCTACCTCGATGGGCAATGCACTAAATGTTGGACTATCCGAGCCGCAAAAACCGCTTTTTGCATTGCGAAAACCTCGGAAGCCGACCACAGATCCGTGCAAAGATAAATAAAAATTTCGTGTACATGTTTATCTACACTAGATCTACCTTAGATCTACATGGGAAGAGTGTTACCCTTGTAGCGAAGCCCTTCGCTTATCACGCTCGTCCAAAAGGTTGCCGGATCTCGTAGAGTGTCAAGTGTACACTCCTCTACATGTATCCACACAGACAAAAGGTGGAGAGAACCACTTAGAGTGTGCTAGCACCCTTGGGAGGTCTCGGCAATGGAGGAGAGGGAGAGAAAAGGAGAGGAGAAGGAAGAAGAAGATTTGAATTCCTAACTTAATTCATTTGGCCGGCCACTTAAGGATGGTTAAATACATCCATGTAATACCAAGAGCCATGGCTCTTGGTCTTCCTCATGAGGTGGCACACCATGATGTGTCCATGATGATGTGGAACATCATCATTGGTCGGCCTTTTGCCAAGTCACCATGAAGTGACATTTGGTCAAGTCAAACTTGACTCTTCATCTTCCCTCTCAAGTCAAGTCAAATTTGACCTCTTATCTCTCATGGTTGATCAAATCAAACCTTTGATTCAAGTCAATTTAATTTAATGAATCTCTATTCATTAGTTTAAATTGACTCAATGAATCAAAAATAATTTAGCCTCATTCAACACTTGAATCAAATTGAGTCCAACTCAATTAGTCTAATTTGGATTACTCTTAATCTAATTTGGTTCATCACATGAACCTAATCCTCTTGGTCCATCATATGAACCTAATCTCCATCTAATTATCATTTGTGTGTGACCCTATAGGTTTTTGTAACATTGGCAATGCTCCTAAACTGATTTAGAAACATAAGCAATGAGCAATATCTAGCAACACATCATTGCTACCCAAGTTACAAGAATGTTGAGATCCAACATCACCATTGTGACTACTAATTGTGACTCCCACAATATGTGACAATGTCCTTCTATCCTTGACATCTAGATTGAATAATTGAGGCATAGATTGTGTCATCCTCTATACAATCTATATCTTGAACTCCAAGTAGACTCACTCTAATCAAATGAGCTCAATATCTCATATTGACTCATTTGGGCATGGCCATGCATTTAGTGGTCTCACTCTATCAAGAATCATGATATCACTCCCGTCATATAGGAGGGATAGATCTCATCTATATCACTCACATCCCTCTGTATAATTTGTTATATACCCAGTAATCGCCTTTATAGTCCACCCATTTACGGGTGACGTTTGACGAAGCCAAAGTATACAACTCCTTATGTAGGGAACCATGGTGACTTCAAGTCCAAGGACTAATAGTCACATGAGAAAGTATATGACACTCATATAACGATCCATGATACTTTCTCATGGCATGTCATTCAGTATACATTCTTTAATGCATACCCATGTGTCAACTTGATATCTCATATCCATGACTTGTGAGATCAAGTCATCGAGTTGACCTACATGCTAGTCTCTTCGCATTAATATTTGTCCCTGAATATTAATACTTGACTAGGAATGATTAAGAGTAGTTTTATCTATATCATCTCATTGTCGATTCTACCAATCGATTGATATAGATAAGAACCTTCTACTCAATGACGCTATTATACTTTGTTATTTGGCACCAATACATGTAAGTATAATAACCATAAAGAAATGCCTTTATAAATATATATAGGAATATGATACAATAAGTCCATACAATAATCATCACATGATCGACTCTAGGGCTTTCACTAACAATCTCCCACTAGCACTAGTGTCAATCACTGTAGTATCTAATATCCAATGACCTAGTGTGACCATCATGCTTTTTCTGTGCCAAAGCTTTGGTCAAGGGATCTACGACGTTAGCCTATGTGGGTACTCTACAAATCTTCACATCTCCTCTATCGATAATCTCTCGAATGAGATGGAAGCGACGTAGTATGTGTTTGGTCCGCTGGTGTGAGCAAGGTTCCTTAGCCTGTGCAATCGCTCCATTGTTGTCACAATAGAGCTCTATAGGATCTGCTATGCTAGGAACCACCCCAAGCTCAGTAATGAACTTGCGGATCCAAACTATCTCCTTTGCTGCCTCTGATGCAGCAATATACTCGGCCTCTGTTGTAGAATCAGCAACTATGTCCTGCTTCGAACTCTTCCAGCTCACAGTGCCACCATTCAAGCAAAACACAAACCCTGAGTGCGATCTCTAATTATCCTGGTCAGTTTAGAAGCTAGCATCACTGTAACCCTTTACAGCTAGTTCCCTATCGCCTCCAAATATCAAGAAATATTCTTTAGTCCTTCTCAAGTACTTAAGAATATTCTTGACCGCTATCTAGTGATGCTCACCTGGATCTGACTGGTATCTGCTCGTCATGCTCAAAGCATACGAGACATCAGGATGAGTACATAACATGGCGTACATGATAAATCCTATGGCAGATGCATAAGGGATCTTATCCATGGGGTCTCTCTCCTCTCTAGAAGAGAGACTTTGAGTCTTCGAAAGACTCACACCATATGACATCGACAGAAATCCCTTCTTGGAATTTTGCATGACAAACCGTAGTAATACTGTGTCAATATATGTACTCTGACTTAGGCCAAGCAATCTCTTAGATCTATCTCTATAGATCTTGATGCCTAGAATATAAGCTGCTTCATCTAAGTCCTTCATTGAGAAACACTTCCCCAGCCAAGTCTTCACAGACTGTAGCGAAGGGATGTCATTTCCAATGAGTAGTATGTCATCTACATACAATACAAGGAAGACAACTGTGTTCCCATTAACCCTCTTGTAGACACAGGGTTCATCTTCATTCTTGATGAAATCAAACTGTTTGATCGCATCATTGAATCAAAGATTCCAGCTCCAAGAAGCTTGCTTTAGCCCATAAATGGACCTTTGCAGCTTGCATACTTTGCCAGTATGCTGTGGATCTATAAAACCCTCAGGTTGTGTCATGTACACATCCTTAAGCAAGTTTTCATTGAAAAATGCAGTTTTGACATCCATCTTCCAGATCTCATAATCGTGGTACGCTGCAATAGCAAGCATGATCCGAATAGACTTAAATGTTAGGGCAATCTCTTGCCATGATTAGGTTTTGATGTGTGTGGCAAAGGGTTTAAGTTAGTTTGTTATGTTGATTTGATATGTTCGCTGAAGTTGTGCAGGACTTAATAATTCGCACATGGAGCCGTAGCGAGTTTCATAACTCATGACTCGGTCCTTGAGTCGGTGAGGGACGAGGAGCTTGGAGTGAAGCCGGAGGAAGTAGACTTCGAGGCAAGAGACGCGAAGGAGCATTGCAGAGTCGTGCGCCTGATGCTGCCGAGGGACGTGGCCGCGAACCAAGAGAACTTCGAAGGCGAGGGACTTCGAGAGATGAGAGTGAGCGAATGTAACCCGGTAAGGGGTAGCTCTTAGGTGAAACTTGGTCATTTGGCTAAGTGTCGGATGGGATTTCCCGACACCAGTCGACTACCATGGAATGGCGGATCGCTCGAGCGATGGTTCGTGGTATTCGAAGTTTTTTGAGGCCAGCGGTGATCATATCGTATGTGGGCTTGCAAGACTAAGACCGATCATCGAAGGCGAATGATCGACTGGTCGAAAGGGTTTGTCCACAAAACCGCTCGTAGTCGACTGGGCAGTCGACTACGGAGGCATCAGTCGACTGCCAAGTGTTCCGTTGGACTACAACGGTCGGGATCCGACGTGTTCGGAGGCCATTGGAGTGACGGCAGTCGACTGCCAAGGGCAGCAGTCGACTGATGGCGGCCAACGGGAAGAAAAGCTTCCTCTCTATAAAAAGATAGGGTGTGGGCTTTTGGATGGCTAATGATTATGCTCCAAGTGATCTTCTAAGTGCCCCACAAGCTTTAAACTCTTCTTACTTGCTTTTACTCCATTCTTATTGTAAGAAGAGTGATCTTGATTGTAAAGGTTACCTCCACCTAACTTGGTGCAAAGGAGAGACCAATAGTGATTGGCTTTGAAGGAGTGATTCACCTCGGACGAATCGGGATCGTGGATTAGCGGCGTAGCCGTGAACCACGTTACATCTTGCGTTAGCGTTTTGATTCTTGTCTTGTATATTTACTTGTCTTGTCTTATTATATTCCGCTTGCGCTAACCTTTTGTAGACGAGTAAATTACGACATCCATCGATTGAGGGCTATTCACCCCTCTCTAGCCGACCGTTCGATCCCCAACAAGTGATATCAGAGCCAAGGAAAGCTTGTCGAGGACTAACCGCCACAACAAGCAACTTTCAAAATGGCCGGCTCCAACATCCATCCATCGAAGTTTGAAGGAGAATTCGCTTGGTGGAAGAAGCGAATGGAGGTATTTTTCGAAACGGAATTTGAAATTATGATTACAATGGAATCCGGTTTCGTTTTGCCTAGGGATGAAGAGGGAAAGCTAATAGAGAAGTCAAGGTGGACCAAGAGGCAAAGAGAGGAGCACCTTGCAAATTCAAAAGCAAAGCACCATCTCTACAATGTGCTTCCTCAACAAGAAATAAATAGAATTGGAGAATGCCTAAGTGCCAAGGAGATGTGGGAGAAGCTAATTGAACTTCATGAAGGCACATCCGAGGCGAAGCTAGCAAGGAGAGACCTCCTCCGCTCCCAACTCAACAACATTAAACTAGAAGAGGGAGAAAAGGTAATTTCCTTACATTCTCGTTTCAAGAAAATTATAACCGGTTTGTCAAATGTAGGTGAGAAGCTATCAAACCGGGATATGGTTATGAAGGCTATAGATGCCTTTCCGCAATCCTCAAAGTGGAGCTCCATGGTGGACTCCTTCTATATTTCGAAGAATTTAGAAGTGAGCACCTTGGAGGAGTTCTTCTCAACAATGGAGCTCCACGAAACGAGGCTTGAAGGAATACAAGAAGAGCCAAAAATCCAACCTTCAAGAGGAGTAGCATTCTTAGCAAACAAGGGGAAGAAGAAGATAGAGATCCCCTCCTCCTCCGATGATGATGAAGCATCCTCCTCCTCCTCCATGGATAGCACGGAAGAAGCGTATATGGTAAGAAGGGTAAGGCGTGCTTTAAAGGGTTTTCATTTTAATAAATCTAATGATAGGAATAGAAGACCAAGGGGGAAAATCATTTGCTACAATTGCCAAGGAGAGGGACACATAAGGGATAATTGTCCCCTCCTAAACAAGAGCAAGGAAGAGAAGAAAAAAAGGAAGAAAAGAAGAAGAAGGGGAGCAAGAAGAAAGAGGAGAAGAAGACAAAGGAAAAGGGGAAGGCCAAGGCATTCAAAGCAAAGACATGGGATGACCCTTCTTCCTCTTCCTCATCCGATGAAGAAGAGCATGTCTACTCCAACCTTGCATTGATGGCTTTCGATGACTTGGATTGCTCCTCCACCGAAAATGAAGAATCAAGCTCAAGTGGAGAGAGCTCAAGTGAAGGGGGAGCCTCTACATCCTCCTCATCCGAAGAAGAAGAAGAGGACATGGAAACTATGGTAACGAATCTAACTCCTAAGAAAATAGTTTCTATGATTTCTAGCCTCACTAAGGACCTATTTAGAGCTAAGAAGAAAAATAAGAGCATGCTTGAGCAAATTAAGGACTTAGAAAATAAACTAGAAAAAGCATGCTTAAATGATGATAATATTTCTTCTAGCTTAAATGATGCATGCTCACATGATAACTATATGTCTTTGGATGTTAGTGATGCATGTATAGAAGAAAATAGGGCTTTAAGAGAGAAAGTAGATTATTTAACCAAAGCCCTAGAAAAGTTTACAATTGGCTCAAATACATTGAACATGATTATAGGGGGCCAAAGAGCTAGTTTTAATAAGAAAGGCCTAGGATACAAAGAAAAGAAAAATGAAAAGGTCTATAAATGCCTAATTGCTAGGGGACAAGATAAGAAGAAGGTAATAGCTAGAAAATGGATCCCCAAGGAGTATTTAGTGAACCCAATAGGAAAGAACTTATTTTGGGTTCCTAAATCCATTCTTAAGGGTTAGGAAAACCCTAAGATAGTCAACCATATGCATTTCACCTATATCATATGTTGGTTGACTTAGGATGGTGGGACCTCACTTTTAGAAGTAGTGTTGGGTGATGATAATGTGCCCATAAATAGATAATAATGCTTAAATCATGATAATCAATGTAATCGCTATGTATATGTGCAATCATGATTTATGATTTTGAAATTTGGCACATCATCATGAGAAATAGGGTTAAATCATGTTTTAGGTGATACTTTGTTTATTATCATGATATAATACCTAATTCATGATAACAATTCAATGAATACATGTGTTTCATGATCATAATGTGAAATTAAGTCATATATATCTTTATGATCATGTTGAGTGTTAGGATGATACTTAACCTTGATAGAATTGTATGAATATAATGGTTAAGTATATACAAATACCCTCTAGGATGCATCTCACACTCACCATAGGCTACTTTGATTGAAAACTTAGCATGGGTGAGATGTTAGGATGATACAAATGTCCACTAATGCCTATGGCATTTAGATGGTCATTTAAAGTATCAAAATAGCAATAATAGACCAATCATGGGGAAGGCTTATGTTTAATTCATAGACATATTGCCCAAAGATCATGGTTGGATATTTCATATGTTTTCCAAACAATTTCTTAATCTAAAATCTATGTATTCATGTTTTGAAACAATTGGAACCAAAACTAGGTGTTAAACTTGATACTCACATGATCAAAAACCTAGTGGTTGTTAAAGCTTTTGGATTTTTGGCAAATCTCAGAAAATATAATGATTTTTCATGAAGACCTATTTTTCACTGATAAAGAATCTTACAAGAAATATGTTCCCTAAATTTCATGATTTTTTGAATTTTCTGGAATTTTTAATGCATTTCTGAAATTCGGTCCGAAAATCAGAAAGTTCTGAAATTCGCGTGCCAGTCGACTGGTAGTCTGAACCAGTCGACTGGTGGCCTGAAAATCAGACTAGTTAAGGCCAAATTCAGGTTTTAGACTAATTTTTGGTATTTTCCTTCTATTAGACTTGATGCCATGTGTTTATAACTTAGTATTAATCTTTTTGATGGTGTCAAAGGGGGAGAAAATATTATGTTTAAGTTAATTATGATAGGGGGAGAATTTGTAGAGAGAGTTTCATGGATTAAGGGGGAGTTGCATGTTGCTATATCATGTTTATGTTTACATGCCTTCTTACCTTAGAAATTTTTATCAAATGTTTTTACTTAACTTAAACGGATTGCCACACATCAAAAAGGGGGAGATTGTTAGGGCAATCTCTTGCCATGATTAGGTTTTGATGTGTGTGGCAAAGGGTTTAAGTTAGTTTGTTATGTTGGTTTGATATGTGCATTGAAGTCGTGCAGGACTTAGTAATTCGCACATGGAGCCGTGGCGAGTTTCACAACTCATGACTCGGTCCTTGAGTCAGTGAAGGATGGCTTTGCGGCAGCCGTGCGCTTGGAGCATCCGAGGGACCGCCGGACGAGGAGCTTGGAGTGAAGCTGGAGGAAGTAGACTTCGAGGCAAGAGACGCGAAGGAGCATTACAGAGTCGTGCGCCTGATGCTGCCGAGGGACGTGGCCGCGAACGAAGAGAACTTCGAAGGCGAGGGACTTCGAGAGATGAGAGTGAGCGAATGTAACCCGGGAAGGGGTAACTCTTAGGTGAAACTTGGCCATTTGGCTAAGTGTCGGATGAGATTTCCCGACACGCCGATCGGCGCCATGGAATGGCGGCGCTGTCGAGTCGAATGTGGTACGGTATTGGCCGAGTGTTTTGAGGCCAGTGATCATTGCCATATATGTGGGCGATCATCGCAAGAATCGATCATTCGAAGCGGCCGATTGGTAGTCGAAAGGGTTTGTCCACAGAACCGCTCGTAGCCGACTGGGCAGTCGACTACGGAGGCATCAGTCGACTGATGAGGTCCATCAGTCGACTGCCAAGTGTTCCATTGGACTACAATGGTCGGGATCCGACATGTTCGGAGGTCGTTGGAGTGGTGGCAGTTGACTGCCAAGGGCAACAGTCGACTGATAGCGGCCAACGAGAAGAAAACCTTCCTCTCTATAAAAAGAGAGGGTGTGGACTTTTGGATGGCTAATGCTTATGCTCCAAGTGATCTTTCAAGTGCCCCACAAGCTTTAAACTCTTCTTACTTGCTTTTACTCTATTCTTATTGTAAGAAGAGTGATCTTGATTGTAAAGGTTACCTCCACCTAGCTTGGTGCAAAGGAGAGACCAATAGTGATTGGCTTTGAAGGAGTGATTCACCTCGGACGAATCGGGATCGTGGATTAGCGGCGTAGCCGTGAACCACGTTACATCTTGCGTTAGCGTTTTGATTCTTGTCTTGTATATTTACTTGTCTTGTCTTATTATATTTCACTTGCGCTAACCTTTTGTAGACGAGTAAATTACGACATCCATCGATTGAGGGCTATTCACCCCCCTCTAGCCGGCCATTTGATCCCCAACATTAAACATTGCAACTGGAGAAAAGGTTTCATCATAGTCAATACCATAAATTTGCTTAAAACCTTTAGCCACCAATCGGCCCTTATAGGTATGCGTAAGTCCATCCATATCAGTCTTTCTCTTAAAGACCCACTTACACCCAATGGGTTTAACGCCTTCAGGTGGATCAACTAAAGTCCATACTTGGTTGGTGTACATAGATTCCATCTTGGATCTCATGGTCTCTAGCTATTTCTCAGAATCTGGGCTCATCACAGCTTTCTGATATGAGGTAGGCTCATTCTCAACGAGCATAACATCATCAGGGTCAGACAAGAAAAATGAGTATCTCTTATTAGTGAAAGCCCTAGAGTCAATCATGTGATGATTGTTGTATGGACTTTATTGTATCATATTCCTATTTATAAAGGCATGGTTATTATATTTACTTGTATTGGTGCCAAATAACTAAGTATAATAACGTCCTTGAGTAGTAGGTTCTTATCTATATCAATCGATTAGTTGAATCGATAATGAGATGATATAGAGAACACTACTCTTAATCATTCCTAGTCAAGTATTAACATTCAGGGACAATGTTAATGCGTAGAGACTAGCATGTAGGTCAACACAATGACTTGATCTCACAAGTCATGGATATGAGATATCAAGTTGACACATGGGTATGCATTGGAGAATGTATACTGAATGACCCGCTATGAGAAAGTATCATGGATTGTTATATGAGTGTCATATACTTTCTCATGTGGCTATTAGTATGACTATTAGTCCTTAGACCTGAAGTCACCGTGGTTCCCTACATAAGAAGTTGCATACTTTGGCTTCGTCAAACGTCACCCGTAAATGGGTGGACAATAAAGGCGATTACTGGATATGTAACAAATTATGAGGAGGGATGTGAGTGATGTAGATGGGATCTATCCCTCCTATATGACGGGAGTGACATCGTTATTCTTGATAGAGTGAGCCCACGAAGTGCATGGCCATGCCCAAATGAGTCAATATGAGATATTGAGCTCATTTGATTAGAGTGAGTCTACTTGGAGTTCAAGATATAGATTGTATCGAGGATGACACGGTCTATGCCTCAAATTGGTCAATCTAGATGTCAAGGATAGAGGGACATTGTCACATATTGTGAGAGTCACAATTAGTAGTCACAAAGGTGATGTTGGATCTCAACATTCTTATAACTTGGGTAGCAATGATGTGTTGCTAGATACCGCTCATTGCTTATGTTCCTAAATCAGTTTAGGAGCATTGTCAACGTTACAAGAACTTATAGGGCCACACACAAAGGGAAATTAGATGGAGATTAGGTTTATATGATGAACCATGAGGATTAGGTTCATGGGATGAACCAAATTAGATTAAGAGTAATCCAAATTAGACTAATTGAGTTAGACTCAAGTTGATTCAAGTGTTGAATGAGTCTAATTTAGATTTGATTCATTGAGTCAATTTAAATTAATGAATAGAGATTCATTAAATCAAATAGACTTGAATCAAGTGGTTAGATTTGATCAACCATGTGAGATAAGAGGTCAAGTTTGACTTAACTTGAGAGGGAAGATGAATGGTCAATATTGACTTGACCAATTGTCATGTCATGGTGACATGGCATGGGGGCTGGCCAATGATGATGTTCCACATCATCATTGACTTATCATGTGGTGCCACCTCATGAGGGAGACCAAGAGCCATTAGCTCTTGGATTTACATGCATGCATGTAACCCCCCAAGATATGAAGTGGTCGGCCACTCCACTTGATGAAGGGAATTTATTTTGTGGTAACTCCATCTTCTTCTTCCTTGGGACTTCCTCTCAAGCTCTCTTTTCCAATCCTCTCTTTGGCCGAAACTCTCAAGGCTGCTAGCACACTCTAAGGTTTCTTCTCCACCATTTGTTTGTGTGGATACTTGTAGAGGAGTGTGCACTTGACACTCTTCGAGATCTAGCAAAATGTTTGGACAAGCAGGATAAGCGAAGGGCGTCGCTACGAGGGTAATGCTCTCACCATTTAGATCTATGGTAGATCTAGGTTTTCATAACACATACATGTAGTTTTATTTTTATACCTTTGCACGGATCCATGGCCGGGCTTTCGAGGTTTCCACAACGTAATAAGCGGTTTTTGTGGCTCGGAAAATCCCAACAGTGGTATCAGAGTCACGTACGAAGCATGTATGTGTTTCATATTTGTAGTTTTTTGTATTAGATATAAAAATTACAGATTTTTAAGTTTCTGTAAATTTCCTATTTTTATAGAATTTTTGGGTATTTTTCTCGAAGAGTCGAAGCAACGAGTGTTGGGACACTTGTAGGCTTCAACCACCGAGAAAAACTCTCCGAAACGGTAAGTTCTCACTTTAGGTTTTTGGGACAGCAACTTAAGTCACTGTAAGATCTAGTAGGGATACTCACATTATTTATTTTTGCGAGTAGGGGCGCTTCCCTTATCCCCGAAAGGGGCCTTGGCCCACAATCGCGCCCGGAAACCGCTTAGCGGGATCATTACCGAGAGGTGACTCATAAAATTGAAAAAAAAAAAAAAATAGGAAAAATTATAAAAAATTTCTGTAAAATACATAATTTAGTATTATGTATAATTATGTGATGGTCATGGCCCAAGAACTCCAATATGATTGGACGTTAATGTGTTGTAATTCATAATACGACCTGCGTGTCGTTTTTGTGATTGTGCTTGTTGTATAGGGTATGCGACCTGCATGTCGTGCCTCTTCTTTTTAAAATTTTAGTTGTAAATAGTTTTAGACTCGAATGTAACTAGAGTTTCATGTTTGTAATGTATAAAATGGAGCGGTGTAAGGTCCACTTCTAGACAGAGTTACGAGAAGGGTGCCGACGACACATGGCGGTCAAAGGAGGCGCTTGGAGAAGCTGCTAACCCTAGGTTGACCGTTCGATCTTCTCGTTGGCTTGAGAAGATCGTAGTAAGGTCATGACCTAATCACAATTAATTTATATATATGTATATATGTTGATATATATATATTTGTTATGCTTGTGTGTATGTGATGCATGCTAGTAGAATAATGCTTGTATGTATATGATGCATGCTAGGATATTTTTCTTGTATGTATATGATGCATGCTAGAATAATGCTTGTATGTATGTGATGCATGCTAGTGTAGGATAATAAAGGCCTTAATGCGTATATGATACACATTACGATTAGATTAGATCTTAATCGAATCAACTCGAAAATGCCTACCAAGTCCTTGATACCCATCACTACCTCGATCATTTGTAGTTGTTGAATCTGCCAAAGCAAAGCAACGCATATTATCTTGGTAGGGTGCGGAGGGACAATCTTGGTCCCGCCTATCATGGCTTGGGTTAGAGTAAGCTCAATTAGATTGAGGAAAACTAGTTAACTCAATTGGATTGAGTAGAACTATAGGCATATTCCAACCGTTAGAAAGATAGGATAAGATCGCATTTACACTAAATCTTGGGCGATTTAGCCAAAGCTAACTCAAGGTCTTTTGTAAATGTGGGTCTTGATCCTATAAACAAGAGTTGCATAGAAATGTAATCGGTAATGTGTTACCCACTGATCATACTAAGTCTTAGGCGATTTAGCTAAAGCTAACTCAAGGCTTAGTATGATATGGATCTTGTCCCGCAGGAATTATAGCTAGTTTGTATGAATCTAGTAATGTGGTTTGACCACATCCATAACTCGATTCTATAAAATTCCTATAATTCAGTGGGAGTATCATTTGATTAAAGGCCTAATTAAATGATAAAAGGAATATGATATTAATTCTCTGCATTGTATTTTGTAGATTACTATGTCGACAAACATGAACACTCTCTCTCTGCATTCTGTCCTTAAGAAGGACAAGCTCAATGGAGCAAATTTTTTGGACTGGTACAGGAACCTGAGAATCGTTCTCACCCAAGAGGGAAATCAGACGTCCCGAGCAGCCCATTCCGAGGCACCTCCCGCCACCGCCTCGGAACCGACAAAGATGCTTACAAGAAGCATCAAGATGATGCATTAGATGTGTCATGTTTAATGCTCGCGACCATGAACTCTGAGCTTCAGAAGCAACACGAGTTCATGAATCCTTTTGATATGGTTGAACATCTTCGTCAACTATATCAAGGACAAGCAAGGCACGAGAGATATGAAGTCTCTAAGGCATTGTTTGGGTCCAAAATGCAAGATGGGACTCCCGTAGGTCTATATGTACTTAAGATGATTGGGTACGTAGAAAACCTACAGAGATTGGGATTCCCCCTTGGCCAAGAGCTGGCCACTGACTTGATCTTGCACTCTTTGCCACAAAGCTACAATCAATTTGTCATGAATTACAACATGAATGAAATTGATAAGCCACTGCCTGAGATGCTCAGCATGTTGAGAACTGCTGAGCTCAACCTTAAGAAGGGAAAATCTAACTCCATTTTGATGGTGCAAAAGAAGAAAGGCAAGGGCAAGCCTAAAGGTAAGGGAAAGTCCCAAGCCAAGGGCAAAGGCAAGGAACTAAAACCCAAAGGAGGGGTGGCCAAGGAAGGGGCTTGCTTCCACTGCAAGGAAGCTGGACACTGGAAGCGTAACTGTAAAGCTTACCTGGAAGATATTAAGAAGAAGAGAAGTGAGACTTCTACTTCAGGTATAAATGTTATAGAATTCAATCTATCTATTTCTTCATCATGGGTATTAGATACCGGATGTGCATCTCACATTTGTACCAATGTGCAAGCACTGAGAAATAGCAGGGCATTGAAAAAGGGCGAGGTGGACCTACGAGTAGGCAATGGAGCAAGGGTTGTTGCTGTTGCTGTAGGAACTTATGATCTATCTCTGCCCTCTGGGCTTGTACTAGAATTAAATGAATGTTGTTATGTGCCTTCTTTAACTAAGAACATAATTTCAGTTTCTTGTTTGGACAAGAAAGGATTTACATTTATAATAAAGAACAAATGTTGTTCAGTTTATTTAAATGATATGTTCTATTGTAGTGCACCTCTAATGAACGGACTCTACTTTCTAGACTTAGAGATCCCCATTTATAACATAAGTACCAAAAGGTTCAAGTCAAATGAGTTGAACCAAACCTATCTCTGGCATTGTCGCTTAGGTTACATAAATGAGAGTCGCTTATCTCAGCTCCATAAGGATGGGCTGCTAGACTCATTTGATTTTTAATCATATGAGACATGTGAGTCTTGCCTTTTAGGCAAGATGACCAAGACTCCCTTTAGTGGACACAGCGAAAGAGCAACAGACTTGTTAGGACTTATACATAGTGATGTATGTGGCCCTTTCAATGTTGCTGCTAGAGGTGGTTACAAGTACTTCATTACATTTACTGATGACTTCAGTAGATATGGTTATGTGTATCTCATGACACATAAATCAGAATCCTTTGAAAAGTTCAAAGAATTCAAGAATGAAGTACAAAACCAGCTTGGCAAGAATATTAAAATACTTCGATCAGATTGAGGTGGTGAATGCCTTAGCCATGAGTTTCGTGACTATCTAATTGAGTGTGGGATTCTATCCCAACTCACTCCTCCTGGAACACCACAGTGGAATGGTGTATCCGAAAGGAGAAATTATACCCTATTAGATATGGTACGATCTATGATGAGTCACACAGATCTTCTTATATCCTTTTGGGGATATGCTCTAGACACAGCAGCCTTTACCCTTAACTGTGTACCATCCAAGGCTGTGATAAAGACACCATATACGATATGGACAGGGAGAAATCCCAAGATGTCTTTCATGAGGATTTGGGGTTGTGAGGCTTACGTTCGATGTCAAGTCTCAGACAAACTGGGACCCAAATCTGATAGGTGCTATTTTGTTGGATATCCCAAAGACACGAAGGGATATTACTTTCTACAGTCAGCATAAAGTGTTTGTGGCAAAGACTGGGGTTTTTCTAGAAGGGATTTTGTTTCTAGAAAAACTAGTGGGAGTACGTTCGATCTTGAAGAAATTCAAGATAAGGACCATAGCACTGAGGCCTTGATGGAGGTTGAATATGAACCACAAAGTGTTGTGGGTGATGAGGTTGTTGCATAAAGAGTTATGGAACAACCACCTGTTCAGGTAGACCTACCTCTTCGCAGGTCTGATAGGGTACGTCGTCAGCCTGAGAGATACTCATTTCTCTTGTCTGACCATGATGACGTTATGCTCATTGAGAATGAGCCTACCTCCTATCAGGAAGCTGTGATGAGCCCAGATTCTGAGAAATGGCTAGAGGCCATGAGATCCGAGATGGAATCCATATACACCAACCAAGTATGGACTTTGGTTGATCCACCTGAAGGGGTCAAACCCATTGGGTGTAAGTGGGTCTTTAGGAGAAAGACTGACATGGATGGACTTATGCATACCTATAAGGCCCGATTGGTGGCTAAAGGTTTCAAGCAAATTCATGGTATTGACTATGATGAAACCTTTTCTCCAGTGGCGATGTTTAAGCTCATTCGGATCATGCTTGCTATTGCAGCATACCACGATTATGAGATCTGGCAGATGGATGTCAAAACTGTATTTCTGAATGGAAACTTACTCGAGGATGTGTACATGACACAACCTGAAGGTTTTGTAGATCCACATCATACTGGGAAAGTATGCAAGCTGCAAAGGTCCATTTATGGGCTAAAGCAAGCTTCTCGGAGCTGGAATCTTCGATTCGATGATGTGATCAAACAGTTTGGTTTCATCAAGAATGAAGATGAACCTTGTGTCTACAAGAGGGTTAATGGGAACACAGTTGTCTTCCTTATATTGTATGTGGATGACATACTACTCATTGGGAATGAATCCCTTCGCTATAGTCTGTGAAGACTTGGCTGGGGACGTGCTTCTCAATGAAGGATTTAGATGAAGCATCCTGTATTCTAGGAATCAAGATCTATAGAGATAGATCTAAGAGATTGCTTGGCCTAAGTCAGAGTACATACATTGACACGGTATTACTACGATTTGCCATGCAGAATTCCAAGAAGGGACTTCTGCCAATGTCACATGGTGTGAGTCTTTCGAAGACTCAAAGTCCCTCTTCTAGAGAGGAGAGAGACCGCATGGATAAGATCCCTTATGCATCTGCTATAGGATCTATCATGTACGCCATGCTATGTACTCGTCCTGATGTCTCTTATGCTTTGAGCATGACGAGTAGATACCAGTCAGATCCAGGTGAGCGTCACTGGATAGCAGTCAAGAATATTCTTAAGTACTTGAGAAGGACTAAAGAATATTTCTTGATATTTAGAGGCGATGAGGAGCTAGCTATAAAGGGTTACAGTGATGCAAGCTTCCAAACTGACCAGGATGATTATAGATCGCAGTCAGGGTTTGTGTTTTGTTTGAATGGTGGCGTTGTGAGATGGAAGAGTTCGAAGCAGGACACAGTTGCTGATTCTACAATAGAAGCCGAGTATATCACTGCATCTGAGGCAACAAAGGAGGCAGTTTGGATCCGCAAGTTCATTACTGAGCTTGGGGTGGTTCCTAGCATAGCAGATCCCATAGAGCTCTATTGTGACAACAATGGAGCGATTACACAGGCTAAGGAACCTCGCTCACACCAGCGGACCAAACACATACTACGGCACTTCCATCTCATTCGAGAGATTATCGATAGAGGAGATGTGAAGATTTGCAGAGTACCCAAAGAGGCTAACATCGCAGATCCCTTGACCAAGGTTTTGGCACAGAAAAAGCATGATAGTTATACTAGGTCATTGGGTATTAGATACTATGATGATTGACACTAGTGCTAGTGGGAGATTGTTAGTGAAAGCCCTAGAGTCAATCATGTGATGATTGTTGTATGGACTTTATTGTATCATATTCCTATTTATAAAGGCATGGTTATTATATTTACTTGTATTGGTGCTAAATAACTAAGTATAATAACGTCCATGAGTAGTAGGTTCTTATCTATATCAATCGATTGGTTGAATCGATAATGAGATGACATAGAAAACACTACTCTTAATCATTTCTAGTCAAGTATTAACATTCAGGGACAATGTTAATGCATAGAGACTAGCATGTAGGTCAACATGATGACTTGATCTCACAAGTCATGGATATGAGATATCAAGTTGACATAAGGGTATGCATTGGAGAATGTATACTGAATGACCCACCATGAGAAAGTATAATTTATCGTTATATGAGTGTCATATACTTTCTCATGTGGCTATTAGTATGACTATTAGTCCTTAGACCTGAAGTCACCATGGTTCCCTACATAAGGAGTTGCATACTTTGGCTTCGTCAAACGTCACCCGTAAATGGGTGGACTATAAAGGCAATTACTGGGTATGTAACAAATTATGAGGAGGGATGTGAGTGTTGTAGATGGGATTTATCCCTCCTATATGACGGGAGTGACATCGTTATTTTTGATAGAGTGAGACCACGAAGTGCATGGCCATGCCCAAATGAGTCAATATGAGATATTGAGCTCATTTGATTAGAGTGAGTCTACTTGGAGTTCAAGATATAGATTGTACCGAGGATGACACGGTCTATGCCTCAAATTGGTCAATCTAGATGTCAAGGATAGAGGGACATTGTCACATATTGTGAGAGTCACAATTAGTAGTCACAAAGGTGATGTTGGATCTCAACATTCTTGTAACTTGGGTAGCAATGATGTGTTACTAGATACCGCTCATTGCTTATGTTTCTAAATCAGTTTAGGAGCATTGCCACCATTACAAGAACCTATAAGGTCACAACAAAGGGCAATTAGGTGGAGATTAGGTTTATATGATGAACCATGTGGATTAGGTTCATGGGATGAACCAAATTGGATTAAGAGTAATCCAAATTAGACTATTTGAATTAGACTCAAGTTGATTCAAGTGTTGAATGAGTCTAATTTAGATTTGATTCATTGAGTCAATTTAAATTAATGAATAGAGATTCATTAAATCAAATTGACTTGAATCAAGTGGTTAGATTTGATCAAACATGGGAGATAAGAGGTCAAGTTTGACTTGACTTGAGAGGGAAGATGAATGGTCAATTTTGACTTACCCAATTGCCATGTCATGGTGACATGGCATGGGGGCCGGCCACATCATCATTGACTTATCATGTGGTGCCGCCTCATGAGGGAGACCAAGAACCATTGGCTCTTGGAGTTAAATGCATGCATGTGTCCCCCCAAGATATGAAGTGGTCGGCCACTCCACTTGATGAAGGGAATTTATTTTGTGGTAACTCCATCTTCTTCTTCCTTGGGACTTCCTCTCAAGCTCTCTCTTCCAATCGTCTCTTTGGCCGAAACTCTCAAGTGTGCTAGCACACTCTAAGGTTTCTTCTCCACCATTTGTTCGTGTGGATACTTGTAGAGGAGTGTGCACTTGACACTCTTCGAGATCCAACAAAGCATTTGGACGAGCGGGATAAGCGAAGGGCATCGCTACGAGGGTAATGCTCACACCATTTAGATCTATGGTAGATCTAGGTTTTCATAACACATACATGTAGTTTTATTTTTATACCTTCGCACGGATCCGTGGCCGGGCTTCCGAGGTTTCCGCAACGCAAAAAGTTGTTTTTGCGGCTCGAAAAATCCCAACATCTCTCAGGCTGATGATGTACCCTATCAGACCTGGGAAGAGGAAGGTCTACCTAAACAGGTTGTT
Source organism: Wurfbainia villosa (assembly GCA_025175895.1). Classification (NCBI taxonomy): domain Eukaryota; kingdom Viridiplantae; phylum Streptophyta; class Magnoliopsida; order Zingiberales; family Zingiberaceae; genus Wurfbainia; species Wurfbainia villosa. Next base: position 20,266,303 of record CM046008.1, on the reverse strand, counting down.
GTTCCACAACTCTTTGTGCAACAATCTCATCGTTCACAACACTTTATGGTTCCTGTATAATGTCCATCAAGGCCTCAGTGTTGTGGTCCATATCTTGAATTTCTTCAAGATCGAACTTACTCCCACTAGTTTTTTTTAGAAACAAAGTCTCTTTCTAGAAATACCCCAGTCTTTGCCACAAACACTTTGTGATGACTGGGAATGTAGAAGTAATATCCCTTCGTTTCCTTGGGATATCCAACAAAATAGCACTTATCGGATTTGGGTCCCAGTTTGTCTGAGACTTGACATCGAACGTAAGCCTCACAACCCCAAATCCTCATGAAAGACATCTTGGGATTTTTTTTCCTGTCTATATCATATATGGTGTCTTTATCACAGCTTTGGATGGAACACGATTAAGTGTGAAGGTTGCTGTGTCTAGAGCATATCCCCAAAAGGATATAGGAAGATCTGTGTGACTCATCATAGATCGTACCATATCTAATAGGGTACGATTCCTCCTTTCAAATACACCATTCCACTGTGGTGTTCTAGGAGGAGTGAGTTGGGATAGAATCCCACACTCAGCTAGATATTCACGAAACTCATGGCTAAGGTATTCACCACCTCGATTTGATCGAAGTATCTTAATACTCTTGCCAAGCTGGTTTTGTACTTCATTCTTGAATTTTTTGAAATTTTCAAAGGATTCTGACTTATGTGTCATCAGATACACATAACCATATCTACTAAAGTCATCAGTAAATGTAATGAAATACCTATAACCACCTCTAGCAACGACATTGAAAGGGCCACACACATCACTATGTATATGTCCTAACAAGTCTGTTGCTCTTTCACTGTGTCCACTAAAGGGAGTCTTGGTCATCTTGCCTAGAAGGCAAGACTCACATGTCTCATATGATTCAAAATCAAATGAGTCCAGCAACCCATCCTTATGGAACTGGGATAAGCGACTCTCATTTATGTGACCTAAGCGACAATGCCAAAGATAGGTTTGGTTCAACTCATTTGACTTGAACCTTTTGGTACTTATGTTATAGATGGGGTTCTCTAAGTCTAGAATGTAGAGTCCGTTCATCATAGGTGCACTACAATAGAACATATCATTTAAATAAATGGAACAATATTTGTTCTTTATTATAAATGAAAAGCCTTTCTTGTCTAAATAAGAAACTGAAATGATGTTCTTTGTGAGAGCAGGCACATAACAACATTCATCTAATTCTAGTACAAGCCCAGACGGTAGAGATAGAAAATAAGTTCCTACAACAACAGAAGCAACCCTTGCTCCATTGCCTACTCGTAGGTCTACCTCGCCCTTCGTCAATGCCCTGCTATTTCTCAGCGCCTGTACATTAGTACAAATGTGAGAAGTACATTCGGTATCAAATACCTACGATAAAGAAATAGATAGATTGACTTCTATAACATATATACATGAAGTAGAAGTCTCACTTCTATTCTTCTTAAGATCTTCTAGGTATCCTTTGCAGTTCTGCTTCCAGTGATCGGTCTGACCGCGGTGGTAGCATTCACCTTCCTTGGCAACCCCTCCTTTAGGTTTCAGTGTCTTGCCTTTGCCCTTGGCTTGGGACTTTCCCTTACTTTTAGGCTTGCCCTTGCCTTTCTTCTTTTGTACCATCAAAATGGAGTTGGGCTTTGCCTTCTTAAGGTTGAGCTCAGTAGTTCTCAACATGCTAAGCATCTCAGGTAGTGGCTTATCAATTTCATTCATGTTGTAATTCATGACAAATTAATTGTAACTTTCTGGCAAGGATTGCAAGATCAAGTCAGTGGCCAGTTCTTGGCCAAGTGGGAATCGCAACCTCTGTAGGTTTTCTATGTACCCAATCATCTTGAGTACATATGGACCTATGGGAGTCCCATCTTGCATCTTGCACTGAAACAGTTCCTTAGAGATCTCGAATCTCTCGTGTCTTGCTTGTCCTTGATACAGTTGATGAAGATGTTCAACCATATCAAAAGCATTCGTCAACTCGTGTTTCTTCTGAAGCTCAGAGTTCATGGTCGCGAGCATGAGGCATCACACATCTAATGCATCATCTTGATGCTTCTTGTAAGCATCTCGATCAGCTTGTGAGGCAGTGGCAGGAGGTGCTTCCGGAATGGGCTGCTCCAGGACATACAGTTTTCTTTCTTGTTTGAGAACAATTCTCAGATTCCTGTACCAGTCCAGGAAATTAGCTCCATTGAGCTTGTCCTTCTCAATGACAGAGCGCAGGGAGAGAGTGTTCGTGTTTGACGACATGGCAATCTACAACATAAATAATGCAGAAAGTAAATATCATATTCCATTTATCATTTAATTAGACCTTTAATTAAATGATGCTCTCACTGAATTATAGGACTTTTATAGAATCAAGTCATGGATATGGTCAAACCACACTACTAGATTCATACCAACTAGCTATAATTCTCGTGGGACAAGATCCACTTCATACTATGCCTTGAGTTAGCTTTGGCTAAATCGCCCAAGACTTAGTATGATCGGTAGGTAACAAATTACCAATTACATCTCTATGCAACTCTTGTTTATAGGATCAAGATCCACATTTACAAAAAAGCCTTGAGTTAACTTTGGCTAAATCGCCCAAGATTTAGTGTAAATGTGATCTTATCCTATCTTTCCGACCATTGGAATATGCCTATAGTTTTACCCGATCCAATTGAGTTAACTAGTTTCACTCAATCTAATTGAGCTTATTCTCACCCAAACTTTGATAGGCGGGACCAAGATTGTCCTTCCGCACCCTACCAAGATAATATGTGTTCCTCTGCTTTAGCAGATTCAACAACAACAAATGATCGAGGTAGTGAATGTATATCATATACGCATTAAGGCATTAATTACCCAATACTAGCATGCATCACATACATACAAGCAAAAATATATATATATATATATCAATATATATATATATATATACTAATTAATTAATTTGTGATGAGGTCATGGCCCTACTATGATCTTCTCAAGCCAATGAGAAGATCGGACGGTCAACCTAGGGTTAGCGACTTCTCCAAGCGCCTCCTTTGACCACCATGTGTCGTCGGCACCCTCCTCGTATCTCCGTCTATGAGTGGACCTTCCACCGCTTCATTTTGTACATTACAAACATGAAACTCGAGTTATATTCGAGTCTAAAATCTATTTACAATAGGAATATATAATAAGGGAGGCACGACGCGCATGTCGCATATCATATACAACATGCACAACACTAAAAACAGCGTGCAAGCCGTATTATGAATTACAATACATTAACGTCCAATCACATTGGGGTTTTTGGGCCATGACCATCACAATATTATACACAATACTAAATTATGTATTTTACATAAATTTCTATAATTTTCCTACCTTTTTTTTTCAATTTTATGAGTCACAACTCTGCAGCGGTCCCGCTAAGCGATTTTCGGGCGCGATCGCGGGACAATGCCCCTTGCGGGGTTAGGGGTGTTGGTGCAACAATGCCCCAAGCATTTATATGTTTTAATGTTTGGATAATCATTTAAGCTAGGCAATGTTTTGTGATCTAATTGTGAACATGTTTAAGTGATAGGAAAACCCAAGTATGAAGACTTAGTAAAAGAAAAGTCCAAGTATGATCTTGGCAAGAGAAGTCCAAGGAAAGGTCTTGGCGGCGTAAGTCCAAGCATGTAGTCTTGGCAGCGTAAAGTCCAAGGTGACCTTGGCAAAGGAAGTCCAAAGGCAAGTCTTGGCAGTGTAAGTCCAAGCATGTAGTCCTGGCGGCGTAAAGTCCAAGCGTACTTTGGCAAAGGGAAACCCAAGACATGATGAAACCGAAGGAAGCTCTTGGAAGCAAGCGCAAAGGATGAACAAGTCGTGGACTTGGAGGGATCCTGGAGGTGCAAGGCTGAAGAAAGAGCTAGAAGGTTAAGTCTAGGTCTAGGGAGTCAATTCAAGTATGAATTACTCATACTTGACGAGTATCGATCCGATCGATATGATGTAGATCGATGATAGGGTGCTCGATCGTTAGGTGAAAACACGATGAGCAATCATTGCCTAGTCTTAGCAGTCAACTATTCCCGTCATCAATCGACTGCCAAGACTTGGCAGTCGACTGATCAAGTCGACATCGGGCACATAATGGGGTCTCACTCGACTCCTCATGGGGATCACTCGACTGATCGTTTCATCAGTCGACTGATCAGGCTATCGTTGGAAATGATGGTTGCGTATCCCTGCGGATTCGCCTTGTCAAAAGTCGTTGGCTGCGATGACAGTTGACTGATGTTGTACATCAGTCGACTGATCGAGACTCAACGGGAAAAATAGCCCTCTCTCTATAAAAAGAGGGTTTGGGGTACTTGAGTGGGCTAGTGCTTACATTCCAACCATACTCTCAAGCTCCCACATTTTTTGTAACGCCCGTAAAATTTCTAGCAATTTTACGAGAGTTTTTGGCTTTACAATAATGGGCTTGATGTGGGCTTTTTCGAAAAATAAAAGAAAATAGCCAAAAAGAGATGCAAGGCCTAGGAATTGAACCCCAAACCTCTAGAGATAGCCAAGCCCTATAGATGCACCCACTAACCAGAAGCCCAATAGGATTATATCATTAGAAGAAGAGGGGAAATTGTAGATAAGTGTGATGAGGGTAAATGAAGGGGCATGGAAAAGAGAAGAGAAACTTCTCTTCCTCCCTTTATAAAGAAGAAGGAAGTTTCCACTTGGCCACTTCTTCTTCCCTTCTTCTTCCTCACCGAAAACCCAACTCTCCCCCTCTCCATTTTCACCTTTGGCCGAACCTCATCCAAGCAAGGAGAAGCTAGTTCTTGGCTTCCATAAGGTCAACTACCCACTACAAGCAAGCGAAGGATGTAAGGTTCCCTCACCTGCAGTAGATTAGTTTTGTAGGATAGGTTACATGAAAGAAATATGAAGTTGTAGCCCCCTAGGTCTCGGCTAACTAAGTTTATGGGCTAGGATTCATGAAAATGCTACTAGGGAAATTTTTATGGGTTGTATGCTTCAAGTAGGAATCTTTAGGGTCAAAAGTCCAAGGATTTTAGCCCTTACATGTTTCGGCCAACCCAAGCTTTTAGGGTTAGGGTTGCATGAACTTGATTCTAAGGTTATGTTCATAGAGTGTAGGCATCAAGTAGGGATTTTTAGGTGCCAAAAACCCAACTCATGGCCATATATGTTTCGGCCAACCAAGGAATTTAGGGTTAGGGTTTCATGAAAATGCCCCTTATGAAGTTATGCTATGATATATGCCTACATGAATAAATTTAGGTGACAAAAACCCAAGCCTTGTGCCCCTATAAGTTTCGGCCACCCATGGTTTTAGGGTTAGGGTTTCATGAAAATGCCCCTTATGAAGTTATGCTATGATATATGCCTACATGAATGAATTTAGGTGACAAAAACCCAAGCCTTGTGCCCCTATAAGTTTCGGCCACCCATGGTTTTAGGGTTAGGGTTTCATGAAAATGCCCCTTATGAAGTTATGCTATGATATATGCCTAGGAAATATGTCTATGTGATGAACATGTTTTATGATTTAATATGCCATGAATATGCCTAGGAAAATATGCTCATGTGATGAACAAGTTTATGATATAATATGCCATGAAATATGCCTATGTGATGAACATGTTTTATGATTTAATATGCCATGAATATGCCTAGGAAATATGCCTATGTGATGAACATGTTTTATGATTTAATATGCCATGAATATGCCTATGAAATATGATTAGGTGATGAACCTGTTTTATGATTTAATATGCCATGAATATGCCTAGGAAATATGCTCATGTGATGAACAAGTTTATGATATAATATGCCATGAAATATGCCTATGTTGTTAGTAATATATGAGAGATGTCCTAAGGCAATCGCCTTATGTATGAACCATTTATATGATAAATGAAGATTCACTATTTGAGTATACATGTTTTATGTATTTGATTGGATCTTAAACTCATTTATCAATGTCCACGATACGATTCACAAAGATGAGAGAATTTGTGATTGGATCACAACTAGTGAGTATCTCTACATGTGTAATTGTGATGTATCTAATTATCCCTAGTCGATGAATTGATGGATTTGGACACCATCAATTCTGTCGAGACTAGCACGAGGTATACTCCTTGGTGTATCCAAGCAGCTGATTCTCACTGGCTGGAGACATAGTGATGTCCGGAGTTGATCGTGGATGCTAGTTATGGTAACTAGTTCATTGGAGTGACCAGCCGTAAGACTTCATATGGTTCTCTGCATATATAGATATGTCAATGAAGTTCTTACCGTGGCTTAAGTGCGATGTTCCTTTGACTTATGTATTCAAGTCATCTTGATCATGGAGACTTATGCTTTGACATCTTAAGCAAACATCTCTAAGGAGATGTGGACCCGGATGATTGGGTATAAGTCAAGTGATCAAGGTGTTTGAATAGCCTATAAAGGATTCACCACTCCTTGCGAGGAGATGTATACCCATGGCCTCTCGCCTGATTGTTACTAAAGTCTTTGGCCAAAGCATTACATGTTTAGAGTAAGGTACTCTTCGATACATGTGGAGTAACTAGAACTGTAGGACGAGGAAATGATACTTGGGCTAGGTGTGACGAGTCACTTAGTGGGATCGTACAATAGACCATGTCCCGAACCAAGTGGGTATAAGATGAGTGAAGGGAATGGGGCACGAATCATTCGAGCCATCAAGGGTTTCGTAATAGTTCGATCAACCGCTGATCTTTTCTTAATTGGGGATCATGATGTACTACTAGGTGCCACTCATGATCGCTCTATAATTAATGGTTAATTATAGACGGCCAACATAAACCGAGAACCTATTTGGTCACACGCACAACGAGTGTAATCCAAAGGATTTAAAACGAGCTTGAGAATGGGATTCTCAGACCGAGAGAAACTAGTTTGGTTGGACCAAACATAAAGCGAGCATGAAATTGTTTCAGTCGCAATGGAAGCGTGGATGGGCCGTGTCTTATGAAGACATAATGGATGAACCAAAATGGTTTGGTTCTAATCCAATGGAGGAGAATAAACCAAAGGGTTTGGTTTATTTTAAACGAATGAACCAAAAGTTGGTTCGTTCGCTTTAACTTAAAATAAACCATCATGGTTTGGTTTATTTTAACTTATCTTAATGGAGCGGGTTAACGGGCCTAATGGTTATGATCCAATAACCATTAAGAGAATTAGTTCTCTATAAAATAGGGCTTAAACCCTAATCCAAAGCCCTAATCAAGCTTGGCCGCCCAAACCCCTTCCTCTTGTTGGCGTCAACTTCATTGCCGCCGCCCAGCTTGTGTGCTGCCATCCATCTCCTTGCCGGCGTCCAAGCTTCAGCCGGTGAACCCTCCGGCGACCCTCCGGTGATCTTCCTAGGCCTCGGTGAAAAGGTGAGCACTTGGCTTCCTTGTTTTTGCCCGGCGCCTACTCCTCCACCAAGCTGTCCAGTTTTCTGGACAGCTTCTTCTCCTCTCGTCGGAGCATCGTTTGGACGACAGTTAGAGCTCCGACAGCGGCTAAATTACCGGGGATTCGATCTCCGGTAATCCTCTGAGGTGGAGGACGAAGGATTCGTCAATCGGTTGACGAATACCTCTCCGGAGAAGCGAGTTTTGAGAACTCGTATTAGGATCCGAATTTGGATTCGGATTGTGATCATCTCTCGATCACGTCGTCTTCAACACGAGGCTAGTAACCCGTACGAAGACGAAGCTCGTGGCTTAGCGAAGTCATCCCGAGGAACTCGGCGTGGATACGGATAGAGACGATTCTAGCGAGGATCGTTCCGTTGATGTCGTTCCCGCTACACGCCATAATGAAAGATATAACGTAGATAAATTTCCTTTTATTGCAAATTTAAATTTACGGTTATGTCTACACTTGTTGTAATATGCATGCGTGTTGTGTGTGTTGTAATAAATAGGAGTATTTATTATTTTTATTGCTTCATTGTGTTCATGTTTACTTAAACATGATCGAACACACACACGCCATGCAAGGTGAAACCCAACAGTGGTATCAGAGCCCAGGTTGTGTTTCGACATAATCGTAAAATGGTTTTGCGATAGTCATAATGTATTTCTGGAAATTTTCTAATTTTAGAAATTTAGAAGTATTTATGGAAATTTTTTAATTTTGGAAAGTCTAAAAATATTTATGGAAATCTTCCACTTTTGGAAAGTTGGAAGTATTTATGGAAATTGATATTTTCCATAAATAAAATATTTGATTAGATTCTGGAAATTTGTTTCCTAATTTAATCATGATTTGATTTGGGAAATCAAATCTTAAAATATTTTATTTCCATAAGTAGTTTTAATGATTTAGAAAATTGGTTTCATAAATAGATTTTCCTTAATCAAATAATTCCATGAATAAAATATGTGATTAGATTTGGAAATTTGTTTCCTAATTTAATTATGATTTGATTTGGAGAATCAAATCTTAAACATATTTTATTTCCATAAATAGTTATGACATATAAGGAAGTATATACATGACATAATTGTATGCCATGTAATTGCATTAGATGCATAACATTATGTCATGCGTGTCGTGACATGTAGATGTATGCCATGTATGTCATGCCATGTAGATAATAGTTATTTGCATGCAAAGAGGATGAGACATAAAAACCCTTAAACAATATTAAAGCCTACACCTTCCATTAATATGGTTAGAACCAAAGTTCCGTTTCTTGTTTGGGTTGTTGGACTCTCTCCAAGCCCGGCTCGAACCCGAATATGTTCAAACCATGGAATAGTTTAATACTAATATGGTAAGAGTCAGAGGTCAATCGTTAGCTTTGGTTGTTGGACTCTCTCCAAGCTGGGCTAATTGGTTGAATGCGCTCTAACCATATTAAAACTATGTCCCGATTAATGGGTTGGCTTTAACCTGGAGCATCGGCTTGTTGGACTCTCTCCAAGGTCGATGTAAAGGGAGGTGAAGTTGGGTGCTATGCATATGATGCATACTTGTTAATGTGTTAACAACCCGATGTATGTGTGAACATTCAATTAGTTGATAGCACATTGTGATAGTTGCATATACGTGATATGCAATCGGTATAGTTGATACCTACCATCGTAGTTATGAATGGCTTATTGGACTCTCTCCAAGGTTGTTCATAACTATGATGGATATCAGCCCATTCGGAGATGGACCTACGATCTCCCGAAGTGATTTTGGGGTTTTTGAAATTCGAAAAATGAATGGGATTTATAAATGTATATTGATGCATTTTAAAATCATCTTTCTCATATATGCTCATTTTGTATTTCTAGGTCAATAAATTGATCATGACGTCTTTGAATTTGCGCACTATTTTAGATTCGAACAAGATCGGGCCTAACTTCACGGGTGCTTAGAAACACGAGAATTGTTCTCAAGGCGGAAAAGCTTGCATATGTCCTTGAAGAGCCTCTTCACGACCGTCTAAGGGCGATGCAACTCAGACCAAATGTTGGTCTATCGAAGCATGTGGCGGATTAAGTAGCTAGAGTTGCATCATGCTAGCGCGATGGTACCGAGCGAAAGCAGCATGAGCATATGGATGCTAATACTATGGTCTTCCATCTTCATGAGTTGTTCGATGAGCAAGCGAGATCCGAAAGGTTCGAGGTCTCTAGGCTCCTCTTCACCACGAAGATGCAAGAAGGTTCATCTGTAGTGCAGTTTGTGCTAAAGATGAACGGGTACATCGAGCGGCTAGCTACCCTCGATTTTGTGATGGATCATGAGTTAAGTATTGACTTAATTCTGCATTGTTTGCCCAAGAGTTTCTCGCAATTTGTGATGAACTATCGGATGAACAAATTGGAATCCACCATTCCCGAGCTCCTCAATATGCTGAAGACTGTGGAGCCTTCTGTGAAGCATGAGGAGAAGGCGGTTCTGTTAGTTGATTCCTCAAAGAAAGGTTCTAAGAGGAAGGCAAAAGAACAAAAGAAAGGAAAGAACAAAAAGGCAAAGAAGGGAACTAGTAAAGGGGCACTTGCCATCACTGTGGCAAGGAAGGCCACTGGCGAAGAAACTGCAAGATTTATCTTGAGTCCATGAAGAAGAAGAAGGCATCTGATGCCCCATCCTCTTCAGGTATCTTCGTTATTGATTGTCATTCTATTTCCTTGGACACTTGGGTATTGGATACTGGGTGTAGCTCACATATATGTAATGACATACAGGGGCTAAGGAATAGAAGAAGACTTGTCAGAGGGGAGTCAAATTTGAGAGTTGGCAATGGAGCAAAGGTTGCTACGGTCGCCATCGGAACTTATTTGCTGAAGCTCCCTAGTGGACTAGTCTTAGAACTGGACAATTGCTATTATGTTCCTTCTCTAATAAAGAACATTGTTTCTATTTCCTGTTTAAATAGAAATGGTTTCCATTTGACGTTTAGTAACAATTGTTGTTATATAACTTTAAATGGCGTACTTTATGGAACTGGAACCTTGAGTAATGGCATTTATACGTTGGACGTATCCAGTGACATTTTCAATATCGAAGCGAGCAACACGCGTGCTCGAAAGGATAATCAAATAGACTCCTATATGTGGCATTGTCGTCTTGGCCATATAAGCAAGAAACGCATGTCCGAATTACACCGATGTGGAATTCTGGAATCGTTTGAATTGGATTCATACGATACATGCGAATCATGCTTAAAAGGCAAGATGACTAAATTACCTTTTACTGGAAAAGGTGAACGAGTGGGAGAGTTACTAGGTCTAATACATACTGATGTATGTGGACCTATGTCAACTCAAGCATTAGGAGGCTATAGCTACTTCATTACCTTCACCGATGATCACTCACGGTTTGGGTATGTGTTCTTGATGAAACACAAGTCTGAAGCCTTTGAAAGGTTCAAAGAATTCAGAAATGAAGTAGAGAAACAACATGACAAGAGTATTAAAATACTTTGATCGGATCGAGGTGGTGAATACTTAAGTCAAGAGTTTCTTGATTATCTAAGAGACAATGGCATATTGTCTCAATGGACTCCGCCCTATACACCACAGCATAATGGTGTATCTGAGAGGCGTAACCGGACCTTGTTGGACATGGTCAGGTCAATGATGAATCATGAAACTCTTCCCAAGTCCTTTTGGGGCTATGCACTTCAGACAGCTGTTTACTTGTTAAACAGAATGCCAACCAAGGTAGTCTCAACTACTCCATATGAGATATGGAATAGTAAGAAACCTCATGTATCTTACTTGAAGATATGGGGTTGTCCTGCTTATGTGAAGCGGATAGTATCAGACAAATTGGATGCTAAGTCTGATAAATGTCTATTTATTGGATACCCTAAGGAAACAAGGGGTTACCAATTCTATCATCCTGTGGAACAAAAGGTGTTTGTTTCAAGGCATGCTGTGTTTCTAGAGAAAGAGTTTCTCTTGCAAGAAAACAGTGGGAGTGTCGTCGAGCTTGAGGAGGCTCGAGAGACTCAAATAGACAATGATACCGACAACTCATAGTAATGAGCAATCATTTGGACCTATTGTAACACCACATCTTCGTAGATCCGTAGAGACACGCAATATTCCCGAGAGATATGGATTTCTCGTAGTTAATCGAACGACGCGGTTACTCATTGATGATGAGGAGCCTACCAGTTATGAAGAAGTGCTGACAAGTTCAGAAAGGGATAAGTGGCTTGGTGCCATGAAGTCGAAAATGGATTCCATGTATGAAAACCAAGTTTGGAACTTGGTTGACCCACCTGAAGGGATAAAGCCTATAGGGTGCAAGTGGGTTTTCAAGAAGAAAACCGACATGGATGGTAATGTGATTACCTATAAGGCTAGATTGGTGGCGAAAGGATATCGTCAAAAACAAGGTGTTGATTATGACGAAACCTATTCGCCTGTAGCTATGCTTAAATCCATTCGGATGCTCCTGGCTATAGCAGCTCATTATGATTATGAGATATGGCAGATGGATGTGAAAACGGCTTTCCTTAATGGAAACCTATTCGAGGACGTGTATATGATACAGCCTGAGGGTTTCACATCGGTTGATAAAACCAAGGTATGCAAATTGCGACGGTCCATATATGGATTGAAGCAAGCATCCAGAGTGGAATATCCGCTTTGATGAGACAATCAAAGTTTGATTTCTCACAAAATCCGCATTTAACCTTGTGTGTACAAGAAGGTTAGTGGGAGGCAAAGATTCCTAGTATTGTATGTCGATGACATACTACTTATAGGAAACGATGTTTCAATCTTACAATGATGAAGGTTTGGTTATCCAAGACATTCTCCATGAAAGACCTGGGAGAAGCAACCTACATCCTCGGGATTAAGATCTATAGAGATAGATCGAAACGGTTGCTTGGTCTTTCGCAGTCTACATATATAGATCGAGTGCTAAAGAGGTTTAGCATGTCGGAATCCAAGAAAGGTTTCCTACCCATCAGGCATGGGGTACACATTTCGAAGTCTATGTGTCCGTGCACAGAAGACGAGAGGATTTGCATGAGTAAGATTCCCTATGCATCCGCAATAGGATCTATCATGTATGCTATGTTATGTACGAGGCCCGATGTATCGTATGCTCTGAGTGTCACGAGCAGATACTCACCGATCCAGAATGGATCATTGGGTGGTTAAGACGATCCTTAAGTACTTGAGAAGAACTAAGGATGTGTTCCTAATATATGGAGAAGGGACATGGTGATACGCGGTATACGGATGCGGCTTCGCATGCATAAGGATGATTTTAGGTCTCACCGATACGTGTTCACCTTGAATGGGGCGAAGTGAGTTGGAAAAGTTCCAAACAAGAGATCATGGCGGATTCTACCATCGAGGCGAGACATACATTGCGGCAAAGGGAAGCGGTTTGGATCAAAAAGTTCGTTCATGAACTTGGTGTGATTCCGGCCATTGTTGAAGCAATACCGGTCATCGCGACAACAATGGAGCAATTGCACGCGAAAGAGCCAAGGTCTCATCGTGATCAAACATGTGCCGCGCTATCATCTTATCAGAGAGATCATCAGTAGGAACGAAATACAAATCGAGAAAATTCCCACTGAAAGGAACTTAGCGGATCCTTTGACTAAGGCATTACCTCAAAGTAAATTTGAGGGTCATGTTCAAGCTTATGGTATTGGATACCGTAGCGATTGGCATTAGGCCAAGTGGGAGTCTGTTAGTAATATATGAGAGATGTCCTAAGGCAATCGCCTTATGTATGAACCATTTATATGATAAATGAAGATTCACTATTTGAGTATACATGTTTTATGTATTTGATTGGATCTTAAACTCATTTATCAATGTCCACGAGATTCACAAAGATGAGAGAATTTGTGATTGGATCACAACTAGTGAGTATCTCTACATGTGTAATTGTGATGTATCGGAATTATCCCTAGTCGATGAATTGATGGATTTGGACACCATCAATTCTGTCGAGACTAGCACGAGGTATACTCCTTGGTGTATCCAAGCAGCTGATTCTCACTGGCTGGAGACATAGTGATGTTCGGAGTTAATCGTGGATGCTAGTTATGGTAACTAGTTCATTGGAGTGACCAGCCGTAAGACTTCATATGGTTCTCTGCATATATAGATATGTCAATGAAGTTCTTAGTGTAGCTTAAGTGCGATGTTCCTTTGACTTGCGGTATTCAAGTCATCCTGATCATGGAGACTTATGCTTTGAGATCTTAAGCAAACATCTCTAAGGAGATGTGGACCCAGGATGATTGGGTATAAGTCGAAGTGATCGAAGGTGTTTGAATAGCCTATAAAGGATTCACCACTCCTTGCGAGGAGATGTATACCCATGGCCTCTCGTCGGATTGTTACTAAAGTCTTTGGCCAAAGCATTACATGTTTAGAGTAAGGTACTCTTCGATACATGTGGAGTAACTAGAATCCGTGGGACGAGGAAATGATACTTGGGCTAGGTGACGTAGTCAGCCTAGTGGGGACTGACACAATAGACCATGTCCTGAACCAAGTGGGTATAAGATGAGTGAAGGGAATGGGGCACGAATCATTCGAGCTGCTGAAGGGTTTCAGAAATAGTTCTGGATCAACCGTTGATTTTTTCGGTTAATTGGGGATCATGATGTACTACTAGGTGCCACTCATGATCGTTCTATAATTAATGGTTAATTATAGACGGCCAACATAAACCGAGAACCTATTTGGTCACGGATTTAACGAGCTTGAGAATGGGATTCTCAGACCGAGAGAAACTAGGTTTGGTTGGACCAAACATAAAGCGAGCATGAAATCGTTTCAGTCGCAATGGAAGCGTGGATGGGTCGTGTCTTATGAAGACATAATTGATGAACCAAAATGGTTTGGTTCTAATCCAATGGAGGAGAATAAACCAAAGGGTTTGGTTTATTTTAAACGAATGAACCAAAAGTTGATTCGGTTCATTTTAACTTAAAATAAACCATCATGGTTTGGTTTATTTTAACTTATCTTAATGGAGCGGGTTAACGGGCCTAATGGTTATGATCCAATAACCATTAAGAGAATTAGTTCTCTATAAAATAGGGCTTAAACCCTAATCCAAAGCCCTAATCAAGCTTGGCCGCCCAAACCCCTTCCTCTTGTTGGCGTCAACTTCATTGCCGCCGCCCAGCTTGTGTGCTGCCGTCCATCTCCTTGCCGGCGTCCAAGCTTCAGCCGGTGAACCCTCCGGTGATCTTCCTAGGCCTCGGTGAAAAGGTGAGCACTTGGCTTCCTTGTTTTTGGCCGGCGCCTACTCCTCCACCAAGCTGTCCAGTTTTCTGGACAGCTTCTTCTCCTCTCGTCGGAGCGTCGTTTGGACGACGGTTAGAGCTCCGACAGCGGCTAAATTACCGGGGATTCGATCTCCGATAATCCTCTGAGGTGGAGGACGAAGGATTCGTCAATCGGTTGACGAATACCTCTCTGGAGAAGCGAGTTTTGAGAACTCGTATTAGGATCCGAATTTGGATTCGGATCGTGATCATCTCTCGATCACGTCGTCTTCAACACGAGGCTAGTAACCCGTACGAAGACGAAGCTCGTGGCTTAGCGAAGTCATCCCGAGGAACTCGGCGTGGATACGGATAGAGACGATTCTAGCGAGGATCGTTCCGGTTGATGTCGTTCCCGCTACACGTCATACGAAAGGTATAACGTAGATAAATTTCCTTTTATTGCAAATTTAAATTTACGGTTATGTCTACACTTGTAGTAATATGCATGCGTGTGTTGTGTGTGTTGTAATAAATAGGAGTATTTATTATTTTTATTGCTTCCGCTGTGTTCATGTTTACGAAACATGATCGAACACACACACGCCGCGGTGCCGGAAACCCAACATATGTGATGAACATGTTTTATGATTTAACATGCCATGAGTATGCCTATGAAATATGCTTATGTGATGAACATGTTTGTGCTTTAGGACCCCTTTATGTTATGAATGCATGTATGCTATGAAATGTCTAAGGTGGAGATGCTTCCCTTTCAAGTAGGGATTAAGAGCTCTCCTTATGATAAGATAAGATGGAGATGCTTCCCTTTCAAGTAGGGATTAAGAGCTCTCCTTATGA
Source organism: Wurfbainia villosa (assembly GCA_025175895.1). Lineage (NCBI taxonomy): Eukaryota > Viridiplantae > Streptophyta > Magnoliopsida > Zingiberales > Zingiberaceae > Wurfbainia > Wurfbainia villosa. The sequence goes on along the minus strand of CM046008.1, from coordinate 20,250,698 downwards.
TAAGATAAGATGGAGATGCTTCCCTTTCAAGTAGGGATTAAGAGCTCTCCTTATGATAAGACAAGAAAGAAAGGAATTAAGTATTTTACTTTGTAAGAGGTTAAGTACCCGACCCGTCAGGTGGTCGTTAATCAAATCCATAGGGACATAAGAAGACGTAAGAGGTCTTGCCCTGGTAAGACGTAAGAAGTCTTGCTCTAGTAGGTCTGGTGGCTCGCTACCCCAACCTATTAGGGAACGCGCATTATGTGGTACTTAACCTGGGGCCCCCCAAGCAAGTTATGATTATGTTGAAGTATCTATATGTATATGTTTTGAAAAGAAAAGACTTTTATGAAATTGTGCATGCTTATGTTAAAGTCTATGAATGCTTATGGTTAAGTTTAAAAATGTTTATGATTATGTCCTTTATGCATGATAGATTTTATGACGTTACGATGCTTATAGTTGAGTTAAGAATATTTGTGACTATAGGACTTTATGCATGTTTAAGATTTATGATGTTACGGATACTTATGTTATGAATGCTTATGAACTTGTCCTTTATGCATGTTAGATTTTATGAAGTTATGATGCTTATAGTTGAGTTAAGAATATTTGTGACTATAGAACTTTATGCATGTTTAAGATTTATGATGTTACGGATACTTATGTTATGAATGCTTATGAACTTGTCCTTTATACATGTTAGATTTTATGAAGTTATGATGCTTATAGTTGAGTTAAGAATATTTGTGACTATGGACTTTATGCATGTTTAAGATTTATGATGTTACGGATACTTATGTTATGAATGCTTATGAACTTGTCCTTTATACATGTTAGATTTTATGAAGTTATGATGCTTATAGTTGAGTTAAGAATATTTGTGATTATGTACTTTATGCATGTCTAAGATTTACAATGTTATGAATGCTTATGTTAAATTATGCCCTGCTTATATTTAATTATGCTTAACATGCTGATGTAATCTCTATGCCATGCTTAGGTTTTTTTTATTACGTGGGTATGTTGTTGATTAGTGTTGCTATGAAACACTTAGGCTATTTGTGCTAGTATGCTCATGTTTCTAATTGCTTGATGAAGTTTGTGGCTTTTGTGAGTAGGCAAGAATCTTACTAAGCTATATGCTTATAGTTTATGTTGTCCGTATACTGCAGATAAAGGAAACCTGAACTAGAGGAAGTAGCAGGAAGGGCCAAGTGTGTGTGATAGTGGCATGGTGGAGAAAGACCCTGTTACTATCTGCTTATATTACATGCACAATGAACCACTTAAGACTTTTCTTCCGCTTATAAGACTTATGAATCCTTAGTATCATGTTGGATGATGCTTATTTATGTTACTGTTCAATTACTTAAGAACTCATGAATGACTCTTTATGTTATGCAAGTTAGAAATGTGACAAGATATGTTAACATGCTGATTATGAATATGATATGTGACGCATGTGCAAAAGAAGATTTAAGTTATGATAACATGTTAAAAAAAACAGTAAAGTAGTGCCGCCCTTAGAGCAGATAAGGGCGAGCGTTACATTTTTCCTAAGCTTTCTAAGTGCTTTTAATTCTCCTGCTCTCTAATCTTCATCTTTATCTTTGTAAGAAGAGGAGGGTCTTGTAAGAAGAAAGTTTTTAGTGGAGAATTGCTTGGGTTGATCCACCTTAAGGATCACTATGGAGTAGGAGCTTTATCTCCGAATCACGTAAATTTCCTTGTTAGCGATTGTATTTGCTTGCTTCTCAATTTCGTTTAGCTTCTTGTTTTTCTTTCGCTAACCCTTTTATAGAACTCGAAAAAGAGGCTATTCATCCCCCCCCCTCTAGCCTTCCAAGGATTTCTAACAAGTGGTATTGGAGCCCGGATCTTGTCAGAAGATCTAACCATCAACCGGAGCATAATCGCGTTTCAAGAGGGGTATAGCACGGTAAGGCTTCCATTCTTCGACAGCAACGACTTTGTATATTGGAAAGGTAGGATGGAATACTACCTTATGAACGATATTGATAATTGGTTTAGCATTGTAGATTGTTTCGAGAAGTCGGTTGACGAATTCAGAGTGCCAATACCAACAAAGGATTGGACAAGAGACATGGCAAAGAAAGGGCAAGCAAATGCAAAGGCAACGACCACACTCCAATGTGGTCTATCAAAGGAGCAATTGTCCAAAGTTGGCCCCTTCAACTCCGCTAAAGAACTTTGGGAGAAGCTCATCGAATTGAATGAAGGATCAAAGGGGACGAGGAGAGCCAAGAGGGACCTCTTGATAGGCCAACTCCAAAGCTTCGCAATGAAGACCAATGAGACTGTGAGTCAAATGCACGGTCGCGTCAAGGAGGTAGTCAACGGACTACATGTGATAGGTGAGAAGGTCGAAAACCGAGACCTTGTGAGGTATATTCTCCAAGCCTTCCCTAGAACAACCTTATGGGCATCAATGGTAGATGCTTATAAGGTGTCTAGGGATCTTTCTTTGGTTAAATTAGATGAACTCTTTTGTGAATTTGAGTTGCACGAGCAAGCTAACACTTCATCCAAGGAGAAAGGTGTAGCTCTTTTTGTAGGAAAGAAGGATAAGAAGAAGAAGGAGAAGAAAGAAGTCTCTTCCTCATCCGAATCCAAGGAGGTGTCATCTAGTAGTGATGAAGAGCTATCGGCAAGTGAGGTGGCTCATTATGTAAAGAAGTTTGGTGGGAGGTCAAGGAAACTCACCAAGAAGGATGTGAGGAGGATGTTCCAATCCTCCAAAGGTAAAACCTCCACTAGTTCAATTCCTACTTCTAACGTTACTTTCTATGGTTGCAACAAAAAGGTCCATATCAAGCCAAATTGTCCGGAACTAAAGAAAAAGGAGGAGAAGGAGAAGAAGAAGAAGGAGAAGAAGGAGAAGAAGAAGAAGGAGGCCATGATAGCCTAAACTTGGGATACACAAAGCATAGAAGATTCCTCCGATGATGAAGAAATTTTCCATGTCACAAGAAACATGGCACTCATGGCCTTGGAAGATAGCTCAAGTGAAGAGTCATCCTCCTCCTCAAGCGATGAATCGTCATCTAGTGACGATGAGGTAAAGGACTCCCCTAGATTAGAATTACTATATAAAACTATTGCATGCCTTCAAAATGCACTAACTAAATCAAAATCTAGGATTAAGGATTTAAAAGTAGAGATTAAATCAATTAAGAATGTAGAAATTTCTTGTGATGATGCATGTTCATTTAGGAATGAGAATGATGAACTTAGAAAAGAAATAGGTAACCTAAGAACATGCTTAGAAAAATTTACAAATTGCTCTAAATACCTAGATATGATAATTTGGGACCAAAGGGTCATTTATAATAAGGTCGACATAGGATATAGGTCTAAGGAGAAGGAAGTAGCCTACACCTCACTAATTAGTAGAAAACCAACCATTAAGAGCAAGGCTAGAAAAGCTTGGGTTCCCAAAAGCTATATAGTTAATGCTAATGGTCCTAAAATTTGGGTGCCTAAGACTTGCATTTTTCATGTTTTATAAGTAGAAGGACCAAGCTTATAGATTGTTGATAGTGATTGCTCAAAACACATGACCGATGATGAGAGCGAATTTTCCACAATCAACCACACTAGCAAGGGAAAGGTGACTTTTGGAAATAGTGGTAAACTTAAGATCCTAGGAAAAGGGACAATTGAGGTATCCCCAAACCTTTCAATTCACAAAATATTATTAGTTAAAAATATGAAATTTAATTTGCTTAGTGTAAGTCAATTATGTTATGTCAATTTTGATGTTCAATTTGATTCTTCTAAATGCTTCATAAGACACAAAAATTTAAATGATTGCATGTTAGTAGGTTTTAGGAAATCAAATATATATTATGTTGATTTATCCTATGCTTCTAACGCTTCTACTAAGTGTCTTATTGCAAAAGAAGAAGAGAGTTGGCTATGGCATAAAAGGCTAGGGCACATCAACATGAAAAACATTGCCAAAATAGCCAAGATGAAGCTAGTCAAGGGGTTGCCAAAAGTCAAGTATCTTAAGGACAAAATGTGTGATGCATGCCAAGAAGGAAAGAAATCAAAATCATCACACAAAGGTAAAACTTTACTTAGTACCGCTTTACCTTTAGAACTCTTGCATGTTGATTTATTTGATTATCATAGTACTCCCACCATGATTGATAGTAAATATTGTTTAGTTATAGTAGATGATTTTTCTAGATTTACTTGGGTATTCTTCATGAAACATAAGGATGAAACCCTAGGAATAATCATAGGCTTTAGCAAAAGAGTAGAGAATGAAAAGAATCTCAAAATCAACTGGATCCGTAGTGATCATGGTGGAGAATTTGAGAACTCTAACTTCTCAAAATTTTGCCTAGAACAAGAGTACAAGCACGAATTTTCATGTCCTAGAACACCCCAACAAAATGGGATGGTGGAAAGAAAAAATCGTGTCCTACAAGAAGCGGCTAGGACTATGCTTAATGCATATTCTCTACCTAGCTACTTGTGGGCAGAAGCGGTTATACTGCTTGCTATATCCAAAATAGGGTTTTAATTCATAGGTTTTTAGAAAAACCCCCATTTGAATTATGGAAGGGTACAATTCCAACAATTCACTATTTTAAAGTCTTTGGATGCAAAGTCTACATTTTAAACACCAAAGACAACCTCGGTAAATTTGAATCCAAAGCGGATGAGGGAATCCTAGTTGGATACTCATCCACTAGTGTAGGGTATAGAGTTTATAATAAAAAAACTCAAAAGGTTGAGGAATCTTCAAATGTCCAATTTGATGAAACCTCTAATACTTACCCTAGGAAATCCCCCATTGATAATGATATCAATGACAAAAATCAAGAAATTACCCAAAAATTTCAAGATTTAACTTTATGGGGTAATGATCAAGGGGGAGAGTTAAATCAAGGAGAAGAGGTGATTTCGATGATGAAAGGAGGGTTGAGGATAATCATGATCAAAATCAATATAATACACCTCCTAGAACTATAAGAGTCCATCAAAATCATCCTCTAGATCAAGTAGTAGGGGAGTTATCTCAAGGTGTTAGAACTAGGTCATTTCATAGAGCTCCCTCTAGTCAAATAGCTCTTATCTCACAACTTGAGCCCAAGTCAATTGATGATGCATTGCTTGATCCGGATTGGGTCATAGCAACGCAAGATGAATTGGCTCAATTTGAGAGGAGTCAAGTTTGGGAGCTAGTTCCTAGACCCAATGATAGTACCATTAACACTACAAGATGGGTCTTTAGGAACAAATTAGATGATCAAGGTACAATAACAAGAAATAAAGCTAGGTTAGTTGCAAGAGGGTTTAATCAAGTAGAGGGGCTTGACTATGATGAGACTTATGCCCCGGTTGCTAGGTTAGAGTCGATTAGAATCCTACTAGGATATGCCTCTTACATGGGCTTTAAACTTCATCAAATGGATGTAAAGTCAGCATTCCTAAATGGGTTCATTAAGGAGGAAGTATATGTAGAACAACCTCCCGGGTTTGAAAGCATAGACTACTCAAACCATGTATTCAAGCTTAGAAAAGCTTTATACGGTTTGAAACAAGATCCCGGGCGTGGTATGAAAGATTGTCATCTTTCTTGGTCTCTAAGGGGTTTAGAAGGGGCCAAGTAGACCAAACTCTCTTCATTAAATCAAAATCTAAGGACATCTTTGTAGCCCAAGTATATGTAGATGACATTATCTTTGGGTCAACAAATGATGAGTTCCTTCAAGACTTCATAAAAAATATGGAGAATGAGTTTCAGATTAGTCTAGTTGGGGAACTAAATTTCTTCCTAGGTCTACAAGTCAAACAAACAAATGAAGGAATTTATGTATGCCAAACCAAATATGCTAAGGAAATGATTAAAAAATTTGGTTTGGAAAATGCTAAAGTAGTTTCAACCCCAATGGCAACTAATACAAAAATAGATAATGATCATGAAGGAAAACAAATTGACCTTAAACTCTATAGGAGAATGATTGGTAGCCTTTTGTACCTAATCGCTAGTAGACCCGATATATTATTTGCAATACGTATGTGTGCAAGGTACCAATCATGTGCCAAAGAGTCCCATTTAGTGGTCGTTAAGAGAATTTTAAGGTATATCAAGGGCACACTAAATGTAGAACTTTGGTACCCTAGGACTAAGTCTTTTGATTTGGTTGGGTACACCGACTCCGACTATGCGGGTTGCAAGTTGAATCGGAAGAGTACTAGCAATGGATGCCAATTTCTTGGATCCTCCCTAGTGAGTTGGAGTAGTAGAAAGCAACCTTGTGTTGCTTTGTCAACCACCGAGGCCGAATATGTGGCTATGGGTGGTTGTGTGGCTCAATTACCTTGGATAAGACACACATTAGAAGATTATGAGCTACACTACTCAAATTTCAAAGTTTATTGTGATAATGTGAGTATCATCAATTTGATCAAAAATCCGATACATCACTCTAGGACTAAGCACATTGAAGTGAAGCATCACTTCATTAGAGATCATGTGGCTAAGGGGGACATTGAACTTAATTACATCGAATCTAAGTCCAACTTAGCTAACATATTCACCAAGGCTCTCTCCGAAGCGGAATATTCATCACTAAGGAGAGAACTTGGGATGTGCTTAGTAGAATAGAGGTCTAGGTTTGCATGATCCTATAGAAAGTCTAGGATTTATACCTCTAAGTATCTCACAAAAGACCTAAGAAAGCATGATTTTTGTATTGAGCCACTTAGACAATATGTGAGATGTTAGGAAGATGCACTTGGTTCATCATGCTTGTTATGATGCATTACTGTGAATCAAAATGTCATCTAGAGACATTAATCTTTCATTGGACCAATCATTGGGAAGGCTTATGCACAATTGATGTGCATATAGATCCAAGAATATGATTGGAAATGTCAAATAAAATATAATTTAAACTATGTTTATCATACTTTGAAAAACAGTTTTCAATTGCTAAGCAAAAGTGATACAAAGTTTGCAAAACACTTAAAGCTTTTGCTAGGTTTCAAAATTTTATCATTTTCGAAATCTAGAAAACATATATTTTTTAAATTATTTTTTCTTGATAGAAAATGATTTCAGAAATGTGTACACAAAATTTCGTGATTTTTCGATGTTTCTTGAATTTTTGGTGCATTTCTGAAGTTGGGCTGAAAAACCTGAAAAAGGGCTTTCGGGTGTGGCAGTCAACTGATACCCTAGTTTTTCTACAATTCAGCTTTATTTCTTGATCTTTAGTGTACTCTTAAGTGTCCTAACCTTATGATATGTTAACTTAAGTAATTAAAAGGGTATAGGATTGTTTGATGCAATAGGGGGAGCTTCATAATATAAATCTTTTCATCCCCTAAATTTATATTGTTGGTGCAAAGTTAGGACTTAATTCTCTATCTTTGTTCATTCTTTGCTCCACATGGTATTCACACATCATGAACCATGTCTTGGATTAAGGAGGAGCCTCACACCTATCTTATACCTTAGTTCAAGACATAACCAAATTTATTTCTTTCATGAACTTTTCATTGTATGATTCCTTCTCTTTTTGATGTATGTCAAAGGGGGAGAAGGAAACTTTAAGTTAGAATTCATATTTGAAATATGATGCTTTCATTATGTGCAAGACCTAACTTAAATGATTGTCAAACATCAAAAAGGGGGAGATTGTTGGTGCAACAATGTCCCAAGCATTTATATGTTTTGATGTTTGGATAATCATCTAAGTTAGGCAATGTTTTGTGATCTAATTTTGAACATGTTTAAGTGACAAAAAAATACAAGTATGAAGACTTGGTAAAAGAAAAGTCCAAGTATGATCTTGGCAAGAGAAGTCCAAGGAAAGGTCTTGGTGGCGTAAGTCCAAGCATGTAGTCTTGGCGGTGTAAAGTCCAAGCGGACCTTGGCAAAGGAAGTCCAAAGGCAAGTCTTGGCAGCGTAAGTCCAAGCATGTAGTCTTGGCAGCGTAAAGTCCAAGCATACTTTGGCAAAGGGAAACCCAAGACATGATGAAACCGAAGGAAGCTCTTGGAAGCAAGTGCAAAGGATGAACAAGTCATGGACTCGGAGGGATCCTGGAGGCGCAAGGCTGAACGAAGAGCTAGAAGGTTAAGTGTAGGTCTAGGAAGTCAATTCAAGTATGAATTACTCATACTTGATGAGTATCCATCGACTTATATGATGTAGCAGTCGACTGATAGGGTGCTCGGATCGAAGCTAAAACGACAAGCGATCGCCTAGTCTTGGCGATGCGTTCGCCATCGATTGATCGCCAAGACTTGACATTCGACTGATCAAGTCGACATCGGGCATAGAATGGGGTCTCACTCAACTCCTCGCGGGGATCACTCGACTGATTGCTTCATCAGTCGACTGATCAGGCTACCGTTGGAAATGACGAATGCGTATCCCCACGGATTTGCCTCGTCAGAAGCCGTTGGCTGCGACGGCAGTCAACTGATGTTGTACATCAGTCGACTTATCGAGGCTCAACGGAAAAAATAGCCCTCTCTCTATAAAAAGAGGATTTGGGGTGCTTGAGTGGGCTAGTGCTTACATTTCAACCATACTCTCAAGATTCCATATTTTTCCTAAGATTTTTAAGTGCTTTTAATTCCCCTCCTCTCTAATCTTCATCTTCATCTTTGTAAGAAGAGGAGGGTCTTGTAAGAAGAAAGTTTTTAGTGGAGAATTGCTTGGGTTGATCCACCTTAAGGATCACCGTAGAGTAGAAGCTTTATCTCCGAACCACGTAAATTTCCATGTTAGTGATTGTATTTGCTTGCTTCTCAATTTTGTTTAGCTTCTTGTTTTGCTTTCGCTAACCCTTTTGTAGAACTTGAAAAAGAGGCTATTCACCCCCCTCTAGCCTTCCAAGGATCCCTAACAAGGGGCAGCACCCGTTCTCTCAAAATGAATCTCGCGAGTGTCCCATACAGATCTGACAGCGCCTTAAGTCGCTATCCCAAGAAACAAAAATGAGACCTTGTCGTTTCGGAGAGTTTTTCTCGGTGGTTGAAGCCTATAAGTGTCCAAACACTTGTTGCTTCGACTCTATGAGAAAAATACTCACAATCTATAAAATTAGGAAAATTACAGAAACTTACAGATCTATAACTTTTCGTATCTAATACAAAAATTACAAAAATAAACATGTACATGCTTCGAACCTGGCCCTGATACCACTGTTAGACTATCCGAGCCATAAAAATCGCTTTTTGCATTGCGGAAACCTCGAAAGCCGTGCACGGATCCGTGTGAAGATAAATAAAAATTTTATGTACATGTTTATCTACACTAGATCTATCTTATATCTACATGGGAAGAGTGCTAGCCTTGTAGTGAAGCCCTTCGCTTATCCCGCTCGTCCAAAAGGTTGTCGGATCTCGTAGAGTGTCAAGTGTACACTCCTCTACACATATCCACACAGACAAAAGGTGAAAGGAACCACTTAGAGTGTGCTATCACCCTTGGGAGGTCTCGGTAGTGGAGTAGAGGGAGAGAAGGGGAGAGGAGAAGGAAGAAGAAGACTTGAATTCCTCACTTAATTCATTTGGCTAGCCACTTAAGGATGGTTAAATACATCCATGTAATACCAAGAGTCATGGCTCTTGGTCTTCCTCATGAGGTGGCACACCATGATGTGTCCATGATGATATGGAACATCATTATTGGTTGACCTTTTGCCAAGTCACCATGAAATGGCATTTGGTCAAGTCAAACTTGACCCTTCATCATCCCTCTCAAGTCAAGTCAAACTTGACCTCTTATCTCCCATGGTTGATCAAATCTAACCTTTGATTCAAGTCAATTTAATTTAATGAATCTCTATTCATTAGTTTAAATTGACTCAATAAATCAAATCTAAATTAGACTGATTCAACACTTGAATCAAATTGAGTCCAACTCAATTAGTCTAAATTGGATTACTCTTAATCCAATTTAGTCCATCACATGAACCTAATCCTCTTGGTCCATCATATGAACCTAATCTTCATCTAATTGCCCTTTGTGTGTGACCCTATAGGTTCTTGTAATGTTGGCAATGCTTCTAAACTGATTTAGAAACATAAACAATGAGCGGTATCTAGCAACACATCATTGCTACCCAAGTTACAAGAATGTTGAGATCCAACATCACCATTGTGACTACTAATTGTGACTCCCACAATATGTGACAATGTCCTTCTATCCTTGACATCTAGATTGAATAATTGAGGCATAGACTGTGTCATCCTCTATACAATCTATATCTTGAACTCCAAGTAGACTCACTCTAATCAAATGAGCTCAATATCTCATATTGACTCATTTGGGCATGGCCATGCATTTAGTGGTCTCACTCTATCAAGAATCATGATATCACTCCCGTCATATAGGAGGGATAGATCCCATCTACATCACTCACATTCCTCCGTATAATTTGTTACATACCCAGTAATCGCCTTTATAGTCCACCCATTTACGGGTGACATTTGACGAAGCCAAAGTATGCAACTCCTTATGTAGGGAACCATGGTGACTTCAGGTCCAATGACTAATAGTCACATGAGAAAGTATATGACACTCATATAATGATCCATGATACTTTTTCATGGTGGGTCATTCAGTATACATTCTCCAATACATACCCTCCAGTCGACTTCGCATCAGCCCATCGATATGGTACTTCGGCCTTCCCAGTCGACTAGACCTGTTCCAGTCGACTCCAGGTCACCTGGCTCCTCATCGAAAAATTTGTCTTTCCAGTCGACTATACCTCCTCAGTCGACTGGAACTCTTTCCATCTGGGTTGCCAGATCTTCGATCGATCACCAGCTAATCTTGCCAACTAGGTATCCAATCGACTGGACCATACCCAGTCGACTGGACTTCAGTTGACTGGAATACTTTCAGTAGAATGGTTCCCTGCAAAATGAGATTAGCAGAATTAGCAGAAACATACAATATATAATACAATAGCAGTAGTAATACTACTCGATATCAACTTTTTAGTCCCATGCGGACTATCCATCGGATCGACACCTAGCTTTGTCCCCCTACAGAGGACTCGACCTCACCTCTTCACTCAAGGCTTACCTGTCGGCTGCCCTGTTGGATTTACCATTCTTGACATCCGATCTGACCCATCAGGACTTCTGCCAGCTATTCGGTCTCTCTAACCCAGCTGGTCTTCATGTCGATTGTCCAGTCTCCTGACCCATCTGGTCTTCCTGTCTGATGTCTGATCCTCTTGATCTGTCAAGGTTTCTATCTAGTATCCGATCAACGCGACCTACTAGGACTTTCAATACTCATTACCTAGTATCTTGTCTACTTGACCTACTAGGGTTTTCCTGTTAGCCTACAAACTTTACACATTCATCAAACCACAAGAAATTCCTAACTTTAACTATAGTTCAAACATCAAAACTAAGGAGTGGTGCTCTATGTACCAATAATCTCCCCCTTTTTTATGTATGATAACACATCAGTTAAAGTTAGGAGAATCGATTTGCAATATTTCAGTTCAAAACATATTAGCAATGCATTAAGCTGAAAATGTATAACATTTAAATGCATGAAATGCTTATATGCATGAGGTGCTTCCTTACTTTGAACTTCTCAAATTTTAAACTTTCTCTTCTCTCCCCCTTTGGCAAACATCAAAAATAATATTATACACCAAATTTAAAGATGAGTTCAAAATAATTAGCTTTTCAACACAAGAAGATATGAAAGTTATGCCTTATAAAAAATACTTAAAAATTTCAACAATACCTAATCTTTGTAATATTCATTTCAAAGTACTTCAAGATTTTAAAGGTTCAAAAGCATTTTAAAATTCATGGGCTCTTCAAAAAATTTCCAAAAATGAATATTTAGATTTAAATCAGATTTTCAAAATTTAAAAGATTTTTGAAAATATTCAAAAGTTAAAGTATAAAAGTTTCTCCCTCAATATTCTAAATTTTTCAAAAACTTCTTAAATAAAGCTATTAAATTTCAATCTTTCAAAACTCCCCCTTAAATAAAGATTCCAATTTTTCAAAACTCCCCCTTAATAAAAGCTAAAATATTTTCAAAACTTTGAAAACTCCCTGTCAAAAAATCACAAAATTTTCAAAACTCCCCCTCATGTAATGCAAATGAAATAAGAAATGTCCAAGCATGAATTCCTATACATAATTTATATATTGAAAATACATATCTAAAAATTGTCCTTAAAGTAAATTTCTAACTCTTAGTAGCTCAAGTGATATAGAATTATTAACAAGCTTTGAATTAGAGTTAGTCACCGAAGTGATTGATTTGCTTTTTAAACCCCGTGTTGGTTCATGTCGATGCACTGAATCTACATCTAGAACCTAGGGTGCAGTCCTAACATCTCATGCCCATTTTCGTGGCTCAATACACAAATAGGTAGTCCTAGGTGTTTGTGAGATGCGAAGGCTTACCTAAGTCTATAGGATCATGAAATCTAAAATTGACCTAGGCTAGACAAATTTTTAATTTTCCTTTAAGAAAATAATATTACTTAATAAAACAAAATAGATTTTGAATAGGAAACATTAAAGCATCCTAGTCTACAAAGCATAATCCAACTCATGTTTAAGAATAACCAAAATTTAAAAGTTAACAAATTAGATACATAAGTTAAAATTGTAACAACTAATGTAGCTAATACAATCCTAATCAGAAGGAGGTGGAGGAGGTGGATGACTCATGCTCTAAGATTAAAAAAACTCCATCATCTCTCGATGATCCTCTCTCTCTGTGCTTGAAGCATCTGCATCATCTCGAGATGACGTGTCTAATGCTGCTACTCCTGACGCTACATCGCATTCTACAATCTGGATAATCTCTCTGCTACAGTGGGAGGTGCTAGAAGCCCAAGAAAAGGAGATAGACTATCAAATCCTAATGCTTCCTGATGCTTAGACTGAGGATCGGAATGAAGCCCTGGGTCAATCTCAGGTTCAGGCTCAGGCTCAGGCTCAGGCTAGTGTTGGGGTTGAGGCTGAGGACCATCTCTTCGCCATGTCAAGACATTATTTTCATCTAAGCCTATTTTAGCTAATCTAAATTGTCTAGAACCTATTATTCCATACTCAGAAAGTTGTTTGATGTTACCTATGGTAACATCAAACCCTAATGTAGCTAACAAAGATGTGATGACATGGCAATAAGGCAGATGTGCCTTCCTACTAGTAACTACCCTAGAGTGATAGATGATAGAATGAAACATCTATAAACTAATATCTAAGTCTAATCTATGACTAAGTACATAAAGTAGAAATGAATGATAGGGATGTATCATAGTAATGTCCCTAGTGGTGAGTGGCAAAATACAGTTAACTATGACTCTGTACACGGCATAGTCCTGTACTTCGAGTCTAGTGGAACTAAAAATACTCACAGATGGAGTCCTCTCCTCACCAAATAGATATAAGTGTATCCTATATAATGCGATGTGCGAGTAGGGATCACCATACGATAATTCCATAGATGGAAAACATACAACTAGACATGATGAATGCATAAGTCCTAAATGATCTCTCAACAATGAGGGAGTTAAGATAAAATCTTTACCCTGTACTCTAGTGGAATATATGAGATCATCAATCCTAGTGAAGTTATTGAAAAACTCTACACATAGATCTATGTTAATAGAGTTTTTACAATAAACTAATTTATCTAGACCATAATGTGCTATGACTTCAATGCTAGGTATGCATGATCTACTAATATATCTAGTAGGCATGGAAGTATAAAGAGTGCCATCAAACCTAATCCTATGTCCCTCAGTGGGAAACCTAATATCTATACATGGAGTAGAAGATGACTCAACCTCAACTGCTCTTCTTTTACCCCTAATTAAAGTACAATAATTTAATATTTAAGAAAAAATAATTGAAAATAAAGTTTAGAATTATTGCCTTGGCATTATAGATGATATTATAGAATAGATTTGACGACCTAAGTGCTTTGAAAGGTTGAAAACTAGTGTTTGACGGTTGTTTGGGGTTGGTGTGAGTCAACTCGGCGTTGCCCTAGCGCTGGTTTTATAAACAGAATCCAGTCAACTAGAAATAGTTCAGTCGACTAAATTTAAGTTGACTGGACTCGATCCAGTCGACTGTAATAAATTTATCATTTACTGTGTCCGCTACCCAGTCGACTGTATTGCCTCGAGTCGGATGGATTAGTCTTAACTCTTACCTACCGATGTATTCCAGTCGACTAAAACTAATTCAGTCGACAGGAGTCATGTTTTATCTTTCTGAGGTTTGGAGACAACTGGACATGATCTAGTCGACTCTTTTACAGTCGACTGGAAATAGTCCAGTCGACTGAAATTGATAAATTTTATTTTTGATTGATTTTTAAGGTTAATTAATTCGGTTTAGTTAATTAAGTTCATTGAGTTGGTTAGGTTAATTGAGTTTATTAGATTGAGTTGATTTATTGAGTTGATTAAGTTAACTTGATTAGGTCGATCAAGTTGATTAAATTGATTAAATTAGGTTGATTAAATTCATTAAATTAAGTTGATTAAGTTGAAATGGTTAAGTTAAAAAATGGTTAAGTTGGATTAAGTAAATTTTGAGTTGAATTGGTTAGGTTGAATTACATTGAGTTGATTAAATTGTTTAAGCTTGGTTAAGTTTTAATTCATCTCACCTGATCTAAGTTTTCAATATATGTTAATCCTATGGGTTTTGTGAAATGAGGATTTATTTTAATCTTAATTAATTTTAATGAAAAATTTCAAAGTGTTTAAACTTGTGTTAGATTCAAGTTTAGCTTGAGCTAATCAAGTAGGTTTTTCCAGCATTGACTTCCCGGTCGTGGTGAGGCATATGACATGCTTGGTTATCGGATGGACCTTTCTAGACAAAGTCAATGAAGGAATCAAGTACTTGACTCACTTTGAACTAAGCTTTGATCTAACTAGTTAAAGACTTAGTGAGTTAGCTTTGGTCAGTTCCACTCGACTTAGTGCACTAGGTCGTGACGAGGCATATGGCCTTCTTGGATATTGGAGGGGCCACTTCGTAGACATGCACCTTGAAGAGCTTCCCTAACTTACTATCAGTTCACTTCATCTTAGTACTAGGTAGTTCAAGTTTAAACTACTTTATTTCCTATATAGTCCATTCTAAATTAAGCAAGTAAAGTAAACTAAGACATGCAAGAGTTTAACTAAATAAAGAAACAAGCAAAGTGTTTGCTCCCCCTCAGTGATAACTTGGTTGAGTTTTGTTCACTAGGTGAACTTGACTCTCGAGAATCCAAAATTGGTTCGGTCCAACTTGGTTGACTAAGCTAGTCTTAGGAACCCATGCTTGGACTCAACTCTTAGCATTTCTATTAAACAAGGACATGTATGATCTATTTGTGTCCTTAGCCTTGTATCCGAGTCCAGAGTTGTTGTACACAGCTCATTAAAACCCAAGCATCATGTTGAGATACTTGGAGCCCGAAGTGAACCTTTACAACGATCCGGTGAGATCTTCTACTTGCCTTTTTAGGACCGAGTTCTCTTCCTCAAGCTTTGCAACTTGAGTTGAGTCTCTATCTTAAATTCGGCAAGTCAAAGTCTTTGAGTTTACTTGCTCCTTAAGTACTTGGACTTTCTTAAGAAGCGAGTCGACTCGATTCTAGGACTTAGCTAACTTCCTACCTAGGCATGCTATTATATTGTACAACTTATCTTCTAAGGGAGCAGTTACCTCGTCTAGTCCTTCGAAAACGGATGTGGATCCATGGCTTCTCTCAAACTCAGACTCGGAGTTTGTCTCGCCTTCGGACTCGTTGGACGCCATGAATGCTACGAAGCTCGTCTCCTATATTTTGGCATCCAACTTGTCTGACAACGATTTGTCCATGGTTGGCTTAGATGCTTCTTTCCTTTTCCTTTTCCTCGGTTTGCATTTCTTTCCCTTTTTGTTTGTTCCTGCTATCAAACTATATCATCCTCGAGTTGACTCAAGTTAGCCTGTTCATGTAATTCAATTAATTTATCTCATAATTCTTTAGAATTTTGAGCCAACTTGACTCTGCTTAGTTCTTCATTTGTAAGTCCACATTGCAAGGTGTTTAAAGCCTTGTAATCAACTTGAGTCTTTTTCCTAATATTTGTGATCCATTTCTACGGATCTAACAACTCTCCCAAGTCATCTACCGGAACTATGAACCCTTTTTTAATCAAAAACTAAACCTCGAGGTCAGTTTTCAAAAAGCACTCCATTCGCCTCTACCAAGAGGGAAAATCCTCTCCATTAAAGAGAAGAGGGCCAACTGTAATTAAACCCTCTAAATGCGACATTTTTTATATTAAAAAAATTATAGATTTTTATTTTTCAAAAATATTCCTAGAGTTACAAAAATAGAGTAAGATTATACTAGTGCAAAAATTGAACTTATAATAAAGCAAGATGGACAAGTATGAGAAAATGATTCTAATGCAAAAGCAAAGATTAAAACTAATGTAAAAGTTAATCTAAGACTAGAATAATAAAATTAAATAAAATTTCTAATGCTCTCATTGGTGGTTACACCAAACTCGGAGCACCCCCGCTCTGATACTAATTGTATGATCATAATGTTCCGAGAGAGGGGGTGAATCTCAGAGTTATAAAAAAAATTATAATTTAAAACTTATTTTTACTTTATCTTGAGAGACAAAAGATTATGCAGGGGAATTAAATAAATAAGAAATAAAAAGACAAGTAATTTACTTGGTTCACAACCCTAGCCAGGTTGCTACTCCAAGGTCCGTAGCTCTCCTAGAGCTACCTCGATGGGCAATGCACTAAAAGGCCCTCCGACTCGAGAACTCTCTGTTGGAACTTCGGTGAGTGCTAGAGAGGTGGTGAATGGCGCTTACATTGGTCGACGGAATTCGATCATGCTTGTCTACAATTTCTGTTAGTGTGCGTAGCGAAAATACGAAATATACAATAAAAATAAACAAACACAATCACACAATACACAATTAACACAAAGATATAACGTGGTTCGGAACCTTAGGGTTCCTACTCAACGGGTTGAGCTCAAATGAGCTCTAGCAATGCAAAACATCACTACTAATCAACTCTCCTTCTCGGAAAATACTCTAGAAATGGAGGAACCCTCTTACAATAGATTACAAAAGTAATACAAGAAAATATAAGCAATTACAAATGAAATACACAAAACAACATAAAAAAAACTTTACAACAATTTCTTTGGATGCTTGCTTGTTTGATTACTTGAGCAGCACTTGAAGACCCTGACTTGCACAAGCAAATCGCTCCAAATGATCCAAGAAATCACTACTAAAAACCTTTCCTTCGAGCTCCCTTTAAAGCTGCAACTCAGGCTGATTTTAGCCTAGCAATCGACTGCTCGCGACCATCAGTCGACTGCTCCTATAGCCATTGTGAGACAATGACTTAATCTATATTGGACAAGTTCCAACAGATAAACCATCAGTCGACTACCAAACCCTATCAATCGACTGATGCACAGGCAGTCGAGCCACTGGTCGAGCCTGCCTCACTATAGGAATGTTGATGACCGCTAGAGGGGGGTGAATAGCGAGTTCGTTGCTTGATGGAATCCAATCGTGTTTGCTACAAAACTTGTTATACACAACGGAATATATAAAAACAAAAACAAATACACAAGCACAAGCACAAATACGCAAGATATAACGTGGTTCGGAATCTCAAGGTTCCTACTCTATGGGTTGGGCACGAATGAGCCCTAGTAATGCCAAACACCACTAATAATCAAATAAACTCTTTTTCAACAATAAGTCGGAGGTGGATAAGCCTCGTACAAGGATTACAAAAGTAATACAAAAGAAATAAAAGCCATTACAAGTGAAATTAACAAAACATGTAAAGAAAACATTACAAATGCACTTTGGATGCTTGCTTGTTTGATTGCTTGAACCAAGCTTGAAGACCCTGATTTGCACTAGCAAATCGCCTCAAATTGCCCAAGAAATTGCTGTCAAATCCTCCTCCACGAGCTACTTTTATAACCTGCATTTGGGTTGGAGTCGTGCCTGGTAGTCGACTGCCATAAGGCCCTAGTCGACTACCAATAGTATCGTTGTCTCACAACGAAATTAATCCACGTCGGCATCCAAGCCAACAGATACACTGGCAGTCGATCGCCATTACCCACCCGATCGCCGGTCATGAATCGACCGACCACCGGCTCATCGAGCATTCTCGCTCCCTGCAACCCTAACCAGATCGACATCCATCCATGTCGGGCCGACTACCATCACCAATCGCCTAATTATGGCAATCATCGCTAGGTCATTTCTTGCAGTCGAACACCAGTCGACTCTGATCAGTTCGACTGACCATAATCCCAGTGAACTACCAAGAGTCAACTTGACTGCCAAGTATCAAAATACTTGACCAAACAACTGGTCCAAAGCCCCAGTCGACTGATAACCTCAACCATGAGGTTTAACCCCAAGTATGATACCCTCATACTTGCTAAACCACCCTTAGCCTAGATCTAAGCCTTCTAGCCACCTCTGTCAACCTCATGCCTATCAGATCCCTCCAAGTCATCCATGACTTGTTCATCCATATGCTAGCCTTCAGGTGCTTCCATCGGCTATTGTCATGCTAAGCTGGTCTATACCGCCAAGGCACATTGGGCTTATGTTGCCAAGACTACCGCTTGGACTTTACGCCGCCAACCATTGGACTTAGGCTGCCAAGACTCCTGCTTAGACTTTGCGCTGCCAATATCAACCCTTGGACTTTCCATTTGCCAAGACTCAAGCTTGGATTTCCCTTGCCAAGACTCAAGCTTGGACTTTCCCTTACCAAGACTCATGCTTGGATTTTCCATGTCAATCCATGTTGGACTTTCCCATTGCCAAATGTCTCACTTGGACTTTCCATGCCAAGTACCCATGACTTGCACTTTCCATTGCCAAATACTCAAGACTTGGACTTTCCCATTGTCAAGACCCATGCTTGGACTTTCCATGCCAAGTACCCATGACTTGGACTTTCCCATTGCCAAGTGTCCCACTTTGACTTTCTAGGCATGTTGGTGGAATCGGCCCAGGTCATGATTAACCAGACTCGAGTTTGACTCGAGTGATGTTTTGATGTTTGACAAAGTGGTTTGACAAAGTGAGTTGACATTGATGTTTGACATTGATGTCGATTAATGTTTTGGGGAGATTGTTTATACAATCGACCCAGGTTATAATTGACCAGACTCGAGTTTGACTCAAGGGAGACTTTGATGGTTGACTAGGGTTGACCATGTGATTATGGGAAAGTCCAAGCATGGGTCTTGGCAAGGTAAAGTACAAGTCATGGGTACTTGGCATGGAAATTCCAAGTGGGACACTTGGCATTTGGGAAAGTCCAAGTCTTGAATACTTGGCACAAGGGAAGTCCAAGCATAGGTCTTGGCATGGAAAGTCCAACATGGGTTGGCAAGGGAAAGTCCAAGCTTGAGTCTTGGCATTTGAGAAGTCCAAGGGGTTTGATATTGGCGGCGTAAAGTCCAAGGGTGGAGTCTTGGCAGCATAAGTCCAATGGTTGGCGGCGTAAAGTCCAAGCAGAGTCTTGGCAGCGTAAGTCCAATGTGCCTTGGCGGTGTAGACACCGTTAGCATGACATAGCCGATGGAAGCACCTGAAGGCTAGCACGATGGATGAACAAGTCATGGATGACTTGGAGGGATCCGAGAGGCGTGAGGCTGATGGAGGTGGCTAGAAGGCTTAGGTCTAGGCTAAGGGTGGTCTAGCAAGTATGAGGACACTATACTTGGGTTAAAACCTCACATTATGGCCATTGCCGTGAGTTGACTAGAGCTCGATCGCCATTTAGGATCGAAATTGCCTTGGCGATCAAGCGCTCATTGGAAGCGATTGATCGCTAGCAATGATCGCTAATTGGAGTAGTTGATTGGCCGTGGCCAATCGCGCCATAGATGACAATGATCGCTAGTTGAGTCGCAAGCGCTAGAATGCTCGCGTAGCTAATCGGGCAATCGATTACGGTTGTAGTCGACCGCCAATGTTGGCGATCCCAACATTGAGAGTCCTGCTGGAACTTTTTCAGATGGATTGAGCCATGTTGGCAATGACTAGGGTCTTATGGCCGATCGCTGTGGAAATCCAAATCCGTCAGTGGTTAAAAGAGGAGCTCGTGGAGAATTTTGATATTGGTTCTTTGGGAGCTTTGGCGAGGCAATTTGAAGGCGATTTACAGGTGCATTTCAGGGTCCTTCAAGCTCATCCAAGCAACCGACAAGCAAGCGCTCAAAACCCTAGTTTGTAATGTGTTCTTTACATTTTCACTTGTATTTGCTTGTTTACTTTGCATTACTTATTGTAATCACTTGTAAGAGGTTTCTCCACCTCCGACGTGTTGTCGAGAAGGAATTTATTGCTTAGTGGTGTTTGTGCAAACGCTAGGGTTCGTACGAACCCAATCCATGGAGTATGAACCATTCGGTTCCGAACCACGTTATATCGTGCATGTTGTGATTGTATCTTGTATTTGTATTTGTAATTGTTTATTCCGCTGTGTACTAACAAGATTGTAGACAAGCAACGTGAACGATTTCCATCGACGAATAGCACGACGCTATTCACCCCCCTCTAGCGGGCGCACAGGTCCTAACAAGGCCAAGTACTCATGACTTGGACTTTCCCATGACAATAACATTGTCATATATTTTGTCAAATATCAAAATACCGCTCAAGTCAAACTCGAGTCTGGTCAATCATGACCTGGGCCGATTGCACCAACAATCTCCCCCTTTTTGATGTTTGACAAAAAACCATAAACACCTTTGAGTTAGGCCACCTAACTCAATTCTCCTTACCAATTCTCCAAAATTTGTAATTCCCAAATTCATCCATCAATTCTCCCATAACTTCTCTCCCTTTTGACATACATCAAAAAGGTTCTCCCCAAGGGTGTCAATGTCTCATATCCTAATGAGATCTTACAATCTCTCCCTTGGTCCAAAAACACCTAGGATGTCTTCACTCTTCCTAGTGATAAGTCTCATATCACTAAAGAGAGGCAATCCTCAAACTCTCCCAATTTTTCCAATTGGGCATCTCACATTCTCATTTCTTCAAAATTCTCCCCCTCATGAGGAAGAACACATCCATCATCCCATGACGGATAACCTCCTTCTAAAGGCTTGCTCCCCCTTGACCATTACACCAACAATGTCCTTGGAGAGTCCCTAAGCCTATAGGAACACTAAACTATCAAAATTAAGGTCAAAAGTTCAACCTTGAACTTTCATACACCTTAAACTTGATACACACCCAAACAACTCTCCTAATCCATATCCAATGGATTTTCACCCTTTCCAATATTTTTCAAAGCATATCCTAGGGTTATGAGCAGTTAGGGTAGTCTAACATAGCTGAAATCAGGTTAAACAAACCTTGTTTATCCAAAATCAAGCCTGGCAGTCGACTCTAACAGTCAGCAATTGACTTCCCTTGACGCCAGTCGACTGCAATAAGCGACAGTCGACTGATTTCTACAAATGCAAAAATTCAGTTTTCAGATAGACTTGAAAAGTTCAAAACTATGCACCCAGTTTTAAAATACCCAAAATAAAATACCCATAAAATAATGATATTGATAAAGTTCAAAACCATTGAAAAGTTCAATGTTTTGGCCTTACTTTGTATCAACTCTCTCAATGGTGATTGCTATCATAAGATAGACTTCACCAAGATTTTCTAAAATGATTTTAAAATGTTTTTGAAAAACTATATTGGATGATGATCAATGGGCTCAATGCACATGACTTGCACATTAGCTTTCCCCATGATCCACCATGGTATTAGATGAGTTTGAGTTCATCTAGATACAAGAACTATGTACCTTGAACTTAACTCATTTCCTAGAATCTCACATGTGTCTAGGGTGTATCAATACACACACATGTCAATGTGATGTGAGATGTGGGTTTTGTTCATCCTAATCTAAGTCCTCATGCATTTTCTAGGGCAACACTACTTGATTCCCATATACATGGGACTTTAAGTCATGTCAATTGTCCTTAAATCAATTTTACTTAAAGCATGAATGATCATGGCATAAATGATAACATAAATAAGCATTGTCAATAATCATGATGTCATGGCATATGATTAAATCTAAGTACACATGACATAAAAACAAAAACCTAAGCATGATCATGACATATTATATGATAAAAATAAATATGATGTCATAACATGGCATATGAAAATCAAGACATGACAAATAAAATATAAAGGTATAATAATACCTAAATTTTAGTATTAATTGCCATTTGTTATTATTAAGTTCATTTTTCCATATAATCACTTATCCCCCAAGTGTGTCAAAAACTCAAAATGGCACACCATGACTCTAAGACCTAACTTGTGCCAATTTAATTAGTTTTTCAAACTTCTTAAATGATATTGGCACATCCTAAAATCCTTTAGGATATAATCAAACCTATTTCAAAGATACCCATAACCTTGAAAATAACTTAAAGTGTCACCTTTACCAAGGTTAGGTTAACTACCTATCCATTCAAGGTTGGCACATCCTAACCCATCTAGCGTGAGTTGATCATGCTCCTAGTAACCTAAAACCTATTGGAGCTCCTTGGGTTTACTAGGTATTCCTTAGGGATGACCTCCCTAGATACCCTCCTAATGACCCTCCTAGTCTTGGTAGCCTTGGCCATTATGGTCTTGCCTAGGTTAACTCTAGGGGTGACTCCCCTTGTAACCTTCTTAGTGGCTTCCTTAGGTTTCCTTGAAACCTTAACCACTAGGCACTTGCCATGGTCAACTTTAGGGATGACTTCCCTAGTGACCTTGGCTCTCCTAGACCTAGGTTGTGTTCCATAATCGAATGGAACACTATGATAGGTCTCCTTGGACTTAGGTTTGTGACCCAAACCTTGCCTCCTAGATGGTTCTTGTCTCTTACACCCTAGATTTTGACAATTTGACCCTTTAATTGAATTTTGCATCCTTGCAAGGGTCTTTTCAAGTTTTTCAAGTCTTGACCTCAAGACTTGGTTCTCTAACTCTAATCTTCCCGATTTATATTTTTCATTAATCTTTTGGGAATGAGACTTCCTAGGCATTTGTCTATGGTTTTGGGATTAATGCCTAGGTGGTCCTCTACCTTCCTAATACACTCCCTAGATAGGATTGTTTTTGGGACATTAGTCTCAAATTTCTCCTTAGTTCTAAAATTACAACTCTTAGCACCTAAGCAAAAATACTTATTATTGTTACTAGCATGCTTTTCATGAACAATAGCAAGGGAATTAAATACATGCTTTTTAACATTAAACTTAGAAGGTGCATTACTAAATTTTACCTTAGGGTTTGCTTTAGAAGCTCCCCCTACATTTGATGCTCCTTCTTTTCTCCTAGGACATTGGCTTCTATAGTGCCCCTTTTGATGACATTTGAAGCAAATGACATGCTCCTTGCTCCTTTGTCTTTAGGCACTAGTTTCCTTAGTCTTTGGCATGACTTGTGTCATCTTCTTGACCTTTTTAGGGCACTTGATCTTATAGTGCCCGAGTTCCCTACACTCAAAGCATATGCTACGATTTATTTTTAAATGAAATGCTCGAGTTACCTAGGGTGGTGGTGGAATTTTGGACGTCTTCAATTCTTCCGGATATTGAAGACTCTTATTCTTGCTCCGGCATGGAAGGTGATCTCTCCTCCCCCTCAATCCTAGAGGTGGAGGCTTCTTCCACTTCTTTCTCTTCCACTGATTCGGATGTTGACTCCTTCTCAACTTTTGAATCCTCACTTCCTTGTGAGGATGAACACTCCTCTTTGTGCTCCCTTTATACTTGAGCCATGGATGGTTCTTGATGGAGTTTGGCCAATCTATCCCATAGCTCCTTGGCATCTTGAAATTCACCTAACCTAGACACAATATCGTTAGGTATTGAATTTAATATTAATTGCATTACCTTATCATTTCTTTCGAAGGCTTGGACTTGCTCTTCGGTCCATTTCTTCTTCTTGAGGTATCCACCTTTTGGACCCCTTGGAACTTCGAATCCCTTTATTAGGATGATCCAATCTTCGAAGTCCATCATGAAGAAATTCTCCATTCGTGCTTTCCATTGCTCGAACCCTTCTTGTCCATAGAAGGTGTATGGAATTGGGGTGTTGATATCCCATCCCAATTTTTCTTCAAACTCCATCTTCTTCCCTCTAGCATGCTCCCTTGGATGTGAAGCCGATGAAGTGCTCCTAACTCTGATACCAATTGTATGAACGTTGATGACCGCTAGAGGGGGGTGAATAGCGAGTTCGTTGCTTGATGGAATTCGATCGTGCTTGCTACAAAACTTGTTATACGCAGCGGAATATATAATAACAAAAACAAATGCACAACATGAGCACAATACGCAAGATATAACATGGTTCGGAACCTCAAGGTTCCTACTCCACGAGTTGGGCTCGAATGAGCCCTAGCAATGCCAAACACCATTAATAATCAAATAAACTCCTTCAAGACAATAAGTCGAAGACAGAGAAACCTTGTACAAGGATTACAAAAGTAATACAAAATAAATACAAGAAATTACAAGTGAAATACACAAAAAACGTAAAGAAAACTTTACAAATGCGCTTTGGATGCTTGCTTGTTTGATTGCTTGAACTGAGCTTGAAGACCATGATTTGCACCAACAAATCGCCTCAAAATCGCCCAAGAAATCACTACCAAATCCTCCTCCACGAGCTGCTTTTATAACCTGCATTCAAGCTGGATTCTCACCTAGCAGTCGACTACCATAAGGCCCCAGTCGACTGCCAATAGTACCGTTGTCTCACAATAGACTTAATCCATGTCGGCATCCAAGCCAACAGATACACTGGCAGTCGACTGCCATTACCCAGAAATCGACTGCCAGGGTCGTAGCAGATTGACTAGTCAGCTACCGAGCATTCTGCTCCCCCAACCCCGACCAGCAGTCGACTGACATCCATGTCAATCGATTGCCCAATTCTGGCAGTCGACTGTCAAGCCATTTCCTATAGTCGGACTGACTCTAATCAGTTCGACTGGTCATAATCCCAATCGACTGCAAAGAGTCAACTCAACTGCCAAGTGTCAAGTCACTTGACCAAATGACTGGTCCAAATCCCCAGTCGACTAATAACCTCAATCATGAGGTTTAACCCTAAGTATGATGCCCTCATACTTGCTAGACCACCCTCAGCCTCACGCCTATCAGATCCCTCCAAGTCATCCATGACTTGTTCATCCATATCTAGCCTTCAGGTGCTTCCATCAGCTATTGTCATGCTAAGCTGGTCTATACCGCCAAGGCACATTGGGCTTACACTGCCAAGACTACCGCTTGGACTTTACGCCGTCAACCATTGGACTTATGCTGCCAAGACTCCCGCTTGGACTTTACACCGCCAATATCAACCCTTGGACTTTCCTTGCCAACCCATGTTGGACTTTCCATTTGTCAAGACTCAAGCTTAGACTTTCCTTTGCCAAGACCCATGCATGAACTTTCCAGGCCAACCCATGTTGGACTTTCCCATTGCCAAGTGTCTCACTTGGACTTTCCATGCCAAGTACCCATGACTTGGACTTTCCATTGCCAAGTACTCAAGACTTGGACTTTCCCATTGCCAAGACCCATGTTTGGACTTTCCATGCCAAGTACCCATGACTTGGACTTTCCCATTGCCAAGTGTCCCACTTCGACTTTCCATGCCAAGTACCCAAGTTTAAACTTTCCATGCCAAGTACCCATGACTTGGACTTTCCATTGCCAAGTACTCAAGATTTGGACTTTCCTATTGCCAAGACCCATGCTTGGACTTTCCATGCCAAGTACCCATGACTTGGACTTTCCCATTGCCAAGTGTGCCACTTGGACTTTCCCATTGCCACGTGTCCCATGTGGACTTTCCAGGACAAGTACTCATAACTTGAATTTTCTCATGACAATCACATTTGTTGGTTCAATCGGCTTAGGTCACGATTGACCGGACTCGAGTTTGACTCAAGCGATATTTTGATGTTCAATAAAAACATATGACATTGTGATTGTCATGGTAAAGTCCAAGTCATGGGTACTTGGCATGGAAAGTCCAAGTGGGACACTTGGCATTGGGAAAGTCCAAGTCTTGAGTACTTGGCATGTAAAATCCAAGCATGGGTCTTGGCAAGGGAAAGTCTAACATGGGTTGGCAAAGGAAAGTCCAAGCATGGGTCTTGGCATGGAAAGTCCAACATGGGTTGGCAAGGGAAAGTCCAAGCTTGAGTCTTGGCATTTGGAAAGTCCAAGGGGAATATTGGCGGCATAAAGTCCAAGGGTGAAGTCTTGGCAGCATAAGTCCAATGGTTGGCGGCGTAAAGTCCAAGCGGGAGTCTTGGCAGCGTAAGTCCAATGTGCCTTGGCGGAGTAGACACCATTAGCATGATATAGCCGATGGAAGCACCTGAAGGCTAGCATATGGATGAACAAGTCATGGATGACTTGGAGGGATCCGATAGGTGCGAGGCTGATGGAGGTGGCTAGAAGGCTTAGGTTTAGGCTACGAGTGGTCTAGCAAGTATAGGGGCACCATACTTTGGGTAAAACCTCATGTTTGAGGTGTATCAGTCGACTGGGACCTATGGCCAGTCAACTGGAGTGAGTCAACTAAGGTTTGACTGCGAGGAGTGCCCTAGCGGTTATTTGCGAGGTGGGCGATCATTGGTCGAGCCGATCGATCCGGGTGATCACCGATCGTGCTCGAGAATTCGGGCACAGAATGGGGTCTCACTCGACTGCTAGAGTTAACAGTCGAGTGAAGGCTCGATCAGTAGACTGATGTGTATGATCAGTCGACTAATGTCCTATCCATTGGATTTTTTCAGCGTGGATCAACAGTGTCATCAGTCGACTGATGGTCCCGAGCAGTCGACTGATAGGCAAAATTCAGCCCAGGCAGAAGCTTTAAATGGAGCTCATGGAGGAGGATTTGGCAACCAGTTTTCTTGGACGATTTGGAGTGATTTGCTATTGAAAATTAGGGTCTTCAACGCTAGTCCAAGGCAATTAACAAGCAAGCTTCCAAAAGATTGTTGTAAAGTGTTCTTGGCTTTCTTTTGTTGTATTCATTTATATTTGCTTGTTGTTTACTTGTATTACTGTTGTAATATCTTGTAAGAAGTTTCTCCACCTCCGACTTGTGTCGAGAAGGAGTATTTATAATTAGTAGTGCGTGTTTGCATTGCTAGGGCTTTTAGAGCCCAATCCGTAGAGTATGAACCATTCGATTTCTTACCACGTTATATCTTGTGTAGTGTTTGTGATTGTGTCTCATGTATTGTTTTTATTATTATTATTCCGTTGTGCACTAACATAATTTGTAGACGCAATCACGATTGTAATCCATCGACGCATCGAAACGAGCTATTCACTCCCCCCCCCTCTAGCGGTCACCAAATCCTCAACAAAATTGTCATACATTTTGTCGAATATCAAAATATCGCTCAAGTCAAACTCGAGTCTGGTCAATCATAACCTGGGTCGATTACACCAACACTAAAGTATGTGGCATTTCCTCAACATCAATCGACTACCCTGCATGGCAGTCGACTGCCCAAGGGAAGTCGAGGCGCCTTGCGTCTATTCGACCGCAGTCGAGGTGGCGCCTCGACTAGGACTCCAATTGAAGCGCCAGTCGAGCCGCCTTACATCTGTGGCTACAATTCAGCCTCAGTTTATCGCCAGTCAACTCCCATTAGTTGACTGGTCATAATCCCAATCGACTGTTCAGCATCGACTCGGCTGCCAAGTGTCAAAACACTTGACCAGTCGACTGGTCCATGAACCCAGTCGACTGATACACCTCAACTATTAGGTTTAACTCAAGTATGATGCTCTCATACTTACTAGACCAACCTTAGCCTAAACTTAAGTCTTCTAGTCACCTCCATCAGCCTCACACCTATTGGATCCCTCCAATTCATCCATGACTTGTTCATCCATATGCTAGCCTTCAGGTGCTTTCATCGACTATTGTCATGCTAAGCTGGTCTACACCGCCAAGGCACATTAGGCTTACGCTGCCAAGACACACGCTTGGACTTTACGCTGCCAACCATTGGACTTATGCTACCAAGACTCTACCCTTGGACTTTACGTCGTCAATATCAAACCTTGGACTTCTCAAATGCCAAGTACCCATGACTTGGACTTTCACCTCCAAGACTACACACTTGGACATACGTGGGCAAGACTACACCCTTGGACTTTCCTTGTCAACCCATGTTGGACTTTCCAATTGCCAAGACTTAAGCTTGGACTTTTCCTTGCCAAGACCCATGCTTGGACTTTTCAAATGCCAAGACCCATGCTTGGACTTTCCATGCCAAGTACTCAAGACTTGGACTTCTCCATCATATGGTCAACCATATAGTCAACCCATTGTCAAACAATGGTCAACTCATTGTCAAACATCAAAACACCAACATTAAAACACTGCTCGAGCCAAACTCGAGTCTGGTCAATCATGACCTGGGCCGATTGCACCAATAATCTCCCTCTTTTTAATGTTTGACAAGAACCAAACCTTTGAGTTAGAACACTAACTCAATCCAATCCTCCCAATTGTCCAAATTGGGAATTCTGCATTCTCCCATTAATTCTCACACATAACTTCTCCCTCTTTATGACATACATCAAAAAGGCTCTCCCCAAGGGTATCAATGTCTCATATCCCAATGAGATCTTACAATCTCCCCCTTGGTCCAAAAACATCTAGGATGCCTTCACTTTTCTTAGTGATAAGTCACATATCACTAAAGAGAGGCACTCCTTCAAACTCTCCCAATTCTCAAAATTCTCCCCCTCATGAGGAAGAACACATCCATCATCCTATGATGGACAACCTCCCCCTAAAGGCTTGCTCCCCCTTGACCATTGCACCAACAATGTCCTTAGAGAGTCCCTAAGCCTATAGGAACACTAGACCCTAAAAATTAAGGGCAAAAGTTTATCCTTGAGCTTTCACACACCTTAAAATTGATACACACTCTAAACAACTCTTCTAATCCATATCCAATGGATTTTCACTCTTTATATTGCTTTCCAAAACATATCCTAGGGTTAGGAGCAGTTAGGGTAGTCTAACATAGCTAAAATTAGGCTAAACAAACCTTGTTTTCCTGAAATCAGTATTGACGGTCGATTGTTTCAGTTAACAATCGACTGCCCTATGCATTAGTCGACTGAGAAAGCTTCCAGTTGAGTGATAGCAGCTCCAGTCGAGGCGGCGCCTCGACTGGTTTCTGACTTTGTCGAAATTGAATTTTTAGACCATTTTTAGAAATGCATAAGTAATTCTAGAAAATTTAAAAAATCATGAAATTTCGACCACACATTACTTATGCCAAACACTATAGGGGAAAAATAATTTTCTATGAAAATAACTTTTAAAATCAAAGAATGATACAAAGTTCAAAAGCATTGAATCTTTCAATGTTTTCAGCCAACTTTGTTTCAATTTTCTCAATGGTGATTGCTATCAAAAGATAGACTTCACCAAGGTTTTTCAAAATGATTTTAAAATGTATTCAAAATCTTATATTAAACCATGGTCTATGGGCTTAATGCACATTACTTGTACATAAGCTTTCCTCATGATTCATCCATGGTATAAGATGAGTTTGAGTTCATCTAGATATAAGAACTATGCACCTTGAACTTAACTCATTTCCTAGCATCTCACATGTGTCTAGGGTGTTTATAAACACACATGTGTCAATGTGATGTGAGATGTGGGTTTTGTTCATCCTAATCTAAGGTCTCATACATTTTTCTAAGGTAATACTATTTGATTCCCTTATACATGGGACTTCAAATCATGCCAATTATCCTTAAATTAATTTTCATTAATCCTAAACGCATGAATGATGATTGTGGCATAAATGATAACATTAATAAGCATGTGTCAATAATCATGTTGTCATGGCATAAGATATAAACCTAAACATCAACATGACATTTTATATGATAGAAATAAATATGATGTCATGGCATGGCAAGGCAAATAAAGCATGGCAAGTATAAAATACCTAAGTGTTAAGCCCAAATTCTCATTATTAGAATTAGATCCATTTTGCCTTACTAACACGTACCCCCCAAGTGTGTCAAAACCCAAAATGGTACATCATGACTTCTAAGACCTAATTGCGCCAATTTGATCAATTTTTTCCAAGCTTCTATTATTATATTGGCACATCCTAAAATCCTTTAGGATTAAAATTAAAACTTCATTTCTAAGGTATCACATAATCTTAAAAATGTCCTAAAGTGCCAACTTTGCTATGGTTGAGTTAACTACTCATCCAATCAAGGTTGACACAACCTAACCCATTTAGCGTGAATCGATCACGCTCCTAGGAACCCAATACCTATTGGAGCTCTTTGGGTTTACTAGGTATTCCTTAGGGATGACCTCCCTTGATACCTTCCTAATGACCCTTCTAGGCTTAGAAGCCTTGGTCATTTGGGTCTTACCTAGGTTAACTCTAGGGGTGACTCCCCTTGTAACCTTCTTAGTGGCTTCCCTAGGTTTCCTTGAAACCTTAACCACTAGGCACTTACCTTGGTTACCCTTAGGGATAACTTCCCTAGTAACCATGGATTTTCTAGACCTAGGTTGTGTTCCATAATCGAATGGAACATTGTGGTAGGTCTCCTTTGGCTTAGGTTTGTGACCCAAACCTTACTTGCCCTTAGGTGGACCTTGCCTCCTAGACCCTAGGTTTTGACTCCTTGATCCCATATTTTGACCATTTAACCCTTGCATTTGATTTTGCATCTTTTTAAGGGTCTTCTCCATCTTCTCAAGTTTTGACCTCAAAACTTGATTCTCTAACTCTAATTGCCCAATTTTTATTTTTTCATCTATTCTATTGGCATGGTTCTTCATTTTAGGCATATGTCTACCCTTCTTAGAGTTAATGCCTAAATAATCTTCTATCTTCCTAATAGTTTCCCTATGTAGGATTTTTATAGGGTTATTAGTCCTAAATTTCTCCTTAGTTCTAAAATCGACATGTTTAGCCCCTAAGCAATAAAAATTATTATTTCTAGTATGCTCCTTATGAAAAATATCAAGATTATTAACATTATTCCTAGCATGCTTTTTGACATGAAGATTTGAAGGTGCATTACTAAATTTTACCTTAGGGTTTGCTTTAGAATTTCCCCCTACATTTGATGCTCCTCCTTTTCTCCTAGGGCATTGGCTTCGGTAGTGTCCCTTTTGATGGCACTTAAAGCAAATTACATGCTCCTTGCTCTTATGTGTTGGGGCATCGGCATCCTTTGATTTTTCTTGAATTTTTGACGCCGATTGAGTCTTCTTGACTCTTCTTGGGCACTTACTCTTGTAGTGTCCGGCTTCCCTACACTCAAAGCATACAATATGGTTTTATTTTTAATTGAAATGCTCGAGTTACCTAGGTCGATGGTAGCCGGAATTGGTTCTTCATCTCTTCCGGAGGTTGAAGCTATTTCTTGATTTTGCTCCGACTCCGATGATCTAATATCCTCCCCCTCAATCCAAGAGGTGAAGGCTTCCTCCAATTTAAAGTTGCAACTCGAGCTGATTTCCACCTAACAGTCGACAACTCCTGCAGTCATTGTGAGACAATGACAAAATCCATGTTGGACAAGTTCCAATGGATAGACCATCAGTCGACTGCCAAACCCTATCAGTCAACTGATGCAAAAGTAGTCGAGTTGCTGGTCAAGCCTGCCTCGCGTCTGTGGCATTTCCTCAATATCAGTTGACTGCCCTCCATGGTAGTCGACTGCTCAAGAGAAGTCGAGGCACTGCCTCGACTGGGGCTCCAGTCGAGGCGCCTTATGTCTGTTCGGCCACAGCCGAGGCCAGTCAAGTCGCCTTGCATCTGTGGCCATAGTTCGGCTATAGTTTATCGTCGGTCAACTCCCATCAGTCGACTAGTCATAATCCCAGTCGACTGCTCTGTGTTGACTTGGCTGCCAAGTGTCAAAACACTTGAACAATTGACTGATCCATGACCCCAGTCGACTGATACACCTCAACCATGAGGTTTAACTCAAGTATGATGCCCTCATACTTGCTAGACCACCCTTAGCCTAGACCTAGGCCTTCTAGCCACCTCCATCAGTCTCACGCCTATTTGATCCCTCCAAGTCATCTATGACTTGTTCATCCATACGCTAGCCTTCAAGTGCTTCTATCGGCTATTGTCATGCTAAGCTGGTCTACACTGCCAACGCACATTGGGCTTACGCTGCCAAGACATACGCTTGGACTTTACGCTGTCAACCATTGGACTTATGCTACAAAGACTCCACCCTTGGACTTTTCACCGCCAATATCAAACCTTGGACTTCTTAAATGTCAAGTAACCATGACTTGGACTTTCACCACCAAGACTACACCCTTGGACTTTCCTTGCCAACCCATGTTGGACTTTCCAATTGTCAAGACTTAAGCTTGGACTTTTCCTTGCCAAGACCCATGCTTGGACTTTTCAAATGCCAAAACCCATGCTTGGACTTTCCATGCCAAGTACTCAAGAATTGGACTTCTCCATCATATGATCAACCCCATGTCAACCATATAGTCAACCCATTGTCAAACAATGGTCAACTCATTGTCAAACATCAAAACACCAACATTAAAACACTGCTCAAGTCAAACTCGAGTCTGGTCAATCATGACCTGGGTCGATTGCACCAACACTCTCGACTTTGGAGGGATTCGCTTTTGTTCAATGATTAAGAGAAAGGTAACACACTATCTTCTCTTTTAAATGAAGTACATAAAGTGAAATAATAACAAGTAAAATGTACCGACACTTTAGTAACTACGAAATTAGTGCACGGAGCGTCGGAGTTGCGTCATTGCAATGAATGTAGCTTCTATGGATGAAGAACACTTATAACAACACTTGGATATTGTAGAATTGTATATTTCGAAGTTAGTCGTGTACTTCTTTTATAAGCTCTCTCCAGTCGACTCCACATCAGCCCGTCAATATGGTACTTCGGCCTTCCCAGTCAACTAGACCTATTCCAGTCGACTCCAGGTCACCTGGCTCCGCATCAGAAAATTTGCCTTTCTAATCGACTAGGCCTCCTCAGTCGACTGGAACTTCGATCGATCACTAGCTAATCTTGCCAACTAGGTATCCTGTTGACTGGACCATACTCAGTCAACTGGACATCAGTCGACTGGAATACTTTCAGTTGACTGGTTCCCTGCAAAATGAGATTAGAAAAAATATATAGTATAAAATACAACATCAATAGTAATGCTACTCGATCTCGACTTCTTAGTCCTATGCGGACTATCCGTCGGATCGATGCCTAGCTTTGTCCCCTACTAAGGACTCAGCCTCACCTCTTCACTTAAGGCTTACCTGTCGGCTGCCCTGTCGGACTTACTATTCTTGACATCCGATCTAACCCATCAGGACTTCTACCAGCTGTCCGATCTCTCTAACCCAACTTGTCTTCATGTCAATTGTCCCATCTCCCGACCCAATCGGTCTTCATTCAAGATGTCCGATTGGGTCGTCATGTATAACAAAAGCACTCACCTCAGATGAACAATGTTTGGAGGTAACAGTTAGCTTTCTTCATCGTCCGATTGGGCATTGGTCCTCTCTTGGCTCTTCTTACTTGGATGTAGAGATGTACCTGTAGTTCACAAAAGGTATATGAATGATAAATTATATAAAGGCAGGATATGGTAAATGAAAACTTTTCTTTATTGACTTTTTTTAAGGTAGTCAAACAATCTACCATCTTTTGCCTCTGAACTAATTTTGAAAGCACAGGTGGATATTAGTTGGCTCAATCAAGGGGCTAAACCAGTATCTGGTATAGAAACATTTCCAGGAATGTCAATTCATGACTTCTTCTGTAATTTAATTAAAATTTATCTTAAAAAGTTAATCACTTTAAACAAGTTTCAAGTGCTAAAATTTGAAACTATGAAGCATGCACATCAGTTTGTTAGTCAGGTTTTGATATTGTTGTATCATTCATCCTCTAAGTACTTGGCAAATGGAAAGTCCAACATGTGTTGGCAAGGAAAGTCCAAGCATGGGTCTTGGCAAATGGAAAGTCCAACATGAGTTGGCAAGGAAAGTCCAAGCATGGTCTTGGCATGGAAAGTCCAACATGGGTTGGCATTTGAAGTCCAAGGGGATTAATATTGGCGGCGTAAAGTCCAAGCGGTAGTCTTGGCAGCATAAGTCCAATGGTTGGCGGCGTAAAGTCCAAGCGGAGTCTTGGCGGCGTAAGTCCAATGTGCCTTGGCGGTGTAGACACCGTTAGCATGACATAGCCGACGGAAGCACCTAAAGGCTAGCGCGATGGATGAACAAGTCATGGATGACTTGGAGGGATCCGAGAGGCGTGAGGCTGATGGAGGTGGCTAGAAGGCTTAGGTCTAGGCTAAGGGTGGTCTAGCAAGTATGGGGGAACCATACTTGAGTTAAAACCTCATGTTTGAGGTGTGCCAGTCGACTGGTGCCATGTGGCAGTCGACTGGACCGAGTCAACTAGGGTTTGACTGCGGGTTATGGCCTAGCAGTCGACTGCCAGAGGTGGGCAGTCGACTGATCGTGTGATCAGTCGACTGGTGCTCGAGAATTGACATGAAGACATGGAATCATCCTTGTTAGTTTGGAGCTGGCATTCGTATACCCACGTATCATCATGCCCCCTTCTCCATATATTAGGAACACATCCTTAGTTCTTCTCAAGTACTTAAGGATTGTCTTAACAACCGCCCAATGATCCATTCCTGGATCAGACTGGTATATACTCGTGACACTCAGAGCATACAATACATCGGGCCTCGTACATAACATAACATACATGATAGATCCTATTGCAGATGCATAGGGAATCTTACTCATGCAAATCCTCTCATCTTCTGTGTGCGGACACATAGACTTCGAAAGGTGTATCCCATACTTGATGGGTAGGAAACCTTTCTTGGATTCCGACATGCTAAACCACTTTAGCACTCGGTCTATATATGTAGACTGCGAAAGACCAAGCAACCATTTCGATCTATCTCTATAGATCTTAATCCCGAGGATGTAGGTTGCTTCTCCCAGGTCTTTCATGGAGAATGTCTTGGACAACCAAATCTTAACTGACTGTAAGACTGAAACATCGTTTCCTATGAGTAATATGTCATCGACATACAATACTAGGAACACGACTGCACTCCCACTAACCTTCTTGTACACACAAGGTTCGTCTAGATTTTGTGAGAAATCAAACCTTTTGATTGTCTCATCAAAATGGATATTCCAGCTCCTGGATGCTTGCTTCAATCCATATATGGACCGTCGCAATTTGCATACCTTGGTTTTATCAACCGATGTGAAACCCTCAGGTTGTATCATATACACATCCTCGAACAGATTTCCATTAAGGAAAGATGTTTTCACATCCATCTGTCATATCTCATAATCATTATGAGCTGCTATGGCCCGGAGCATCCAAATGGATTTAAGCATAGCAACAGGCGAATAAGTTTCGTCATAATCAACACCTTGTTTTTGACGATATCCTTTCGCCACCAATCTAGCCTTATAGGTAATCACATTACCATCCATGTCGGTTTTCTTCTTGAAAACCCACTTGCACCCTATAGGCTTTATGCCTTCAGGTGGGTCAACCAAGTTCCAAACTTTGTTTTCATACATGGAATCCATTTCCGACTTCATGGCTTCAAGCCACTTATCCCTTTCTAAACTTGTCAGAACTTCTTCATAACTGGTAGGCTCCTCATCATCAATGAGTAACACGTCGTTCGATTCACTTACGAGAAATCCATATCTCTCAGGAATATTGCGTGTTCTACCAGATCTATGAAGATGTGGTGTTTCAATAGGTCCAGCCGATTGCTTATCACTATGAGTTATCGGCTGTTGTGCTTCACTAGGTATCTCATCAATGTCTATTTGAGTCTCTCGAGCCTCCTCAAGCTCGACGACACTCCCACTATTTTCTTGCAAGAGAAACTCTTTCTCTAGAAACACAGCATGCCTTGAAACAAACACCTTTTGTTCCACAGGATGATAGAATTGGTAACCTCTTGTTTTCTTAGGGTATCCAATAAATATACATTTATCAGACTTAGCATCCAATTTGTCTGATACAGTCCGCTTCACATAAGCAGGACAACCCCATATCTTCAAGTAAGATACATGAGGTTTCTTACTATTCCATATCTCATATGGAGTAGTGGAGACTACCTTAGTTGGCATTCTGTTTAACAAGTAAACAGCTATCTGAAGCGCATAGCCCCAAAAGGACTTGGGAAGATTCACATGATTCATCATTGACCTGACCATATCCAACAAGATCCGATTACGCCTCTCAGATACACCATTATACTGTGGTGTATATGACGGAGTCCATTGAGACAATATACCATTGTCTCTTAGATAATCTAGAAACTCTTGACTTAAGTATTCAACACCTTGATCCGATCGAAGTATTTTAATACTCTTGTCATGTTGTTTCTCTACTTCATTTCTGAATTCTTTGAATCTTTCAAAGGCTTCAGACTTGTGTTTCATCAAGAACACATACCCAAACCATGAGTGATCATCGGTGAAGGTAATGAAGTAGTTATAGCCTCCTAAAGCTTGAGTCAACATAGGTCCACATACATCAGTATGTATTAGACCTAGCAACTCACCCACCGGTTCACCCTTTCCAATAAAAGGTAACTTGGTCATCTTGCCTTTTAAGCATGATTCGCATATATCGTATGAATCTAATTCAAACGATTCCAGAATTCTATATCGGTGTAATTCGGACCTGCATTTCTTGCTCACATGGCCAAGACGACAATGCCACATGTAGAAGTCTAATTGATTATCTTTTCGAGCATGCTTGTTGCTCGCTTCGATATTGAAAATGTCACTGGATACGTCCAACGTATAAATACCATTGCTTGAAGTTCCATTCCCATAAAGAATGTCATTCAAAGTTATGTAACATCAATTGTTACTAAAAGTTAAATGGTACTCATTTCTATTTAAACAAGAAATAGAAATGATGTTCTTTATCAACGAAGGAACATAAAAGCAATTATCCAGTTCTAAGACAAGTCCTATAGGGAGTTTCAATAAATACGTTCCGATGGCGAGTGCAGCAACCTTTGCTCCATTCCCAACACATAAATTTGACTCTCCCTTGACGAGTCTTCTTCTATTTCTTATCCCATGTATGTCATTACATATATGTGAGTCACACCTAGAAGAAATAGAATGACAATCAATTACGAAGATATCTGAAGATGATGGGGAATCTGATGCCTTATTCTTCTTAACGGACTCAAGATAAATCTTGCAGTTTCTTCGCCAATGGCCCTCCTTGCCATAATGATGGAAAGTGCCCTTTTGAGTTGGTTTTGCCTTTTCTAGCCTTTTTCTTCTTCCCCTTCTGCTGTTCTTTTGACTTCTTCTTAGAACCTTTCTTTGAGGAACCAACTAACAGCACCATCCCCTGCTCATGCTTCTCAGAAGGCTCCACAGTCTTCAGCATGTTGAGCAGTACCACAGATGAACCCTCTTGCATCTCTAAGGTGAAGAGGAGCTTGGAGACTTCGAACATTTCGAATCTCACTTACTCATCAAACAACTCATAAATATGAAAGACTAAGGTATGAGCATCCATATACTCATGCTGCTTCCGCAACTCGGGTACCATTGCGGCTAGCATTATGCAACTCACTAGTTCAGAATCAATCACATGTTTCTAATAGACCAACAATTGGTCCGGAGTTGCATCGTCACTAGGATGGGTGGGAAGAGGCGCTTTGAGGACATTCGTAAGCTTTTCCGCCTTGAGAACAATTCTCAAGCTTCTAAGCCAGTCCAAGAAGATCGACCCAGTCAATTTATTTGAATTCAAGATAGAGTGCAAATTCAAAGACATCATGATCAATCAATTATCCTAGAAATACAACTGGAGCATATATGAGAAAATGATTTTAAAATGCATCAACATACATTTATAAATCCCATTCATTTTTCGAATTTCAAAAATCCCAAAATCACTTCGAGAGATCGCAGGTCCATCTCCGAATGGGTTGATATCCAACATAGATATGAACAACCTTGGAGAGAGTCCAACAAGTCATTCATAACTACAATGGTAGGTATCAAATATACCGATTGCATATCACATATATGCAACTATCACAATGTGCTATCAAATAATTGAATGTTCACACATACATCGGGTTGTTAACACATTAACAAGTATGCATCATATGCATAGCACCCAACTTCACCTCCCTTCACATCGACCTTGGAGAGAGTCCAACAAGCCGATGCTCTAAGTTAAAGTCAACCCATTAATCGAGAAATAGTTTTAATATGGTTAGAGTACATTCAACCAATTAGCCCGACTTAGAGAGAGTCCAACAACCAAAGATAACGATTGACCTCTGACTCTTACCATATTAGTATTAAACTATTCCATGGTTTGAACATGTTCGGGTTCGAGTCGGGCTTGGAGAGAGTCCAACAACCCAAATAAGAAACAGAACTCTAGTTCTAACCATATTAATGGAAGGTGTAGGCTTTAATATTGAGTAAGGGTTTTTATGTCTCATCCACTTTGCATGCAAATAACTATTATCTACATGGCATGACATACATGGCATACATCTACATGTCACGACACGCATGGCATAATGATATGCATCAAATGCAATTACATGATATACAATTATGACATGTACAAAATTTCCTTATATGTCATAACTATTTATGGAAATAAAATATATTTGAGATTTGATTCTCCAAATCAAATCATGATTAAATTAGAAAATAAATTTCCAAATCTAATCACATATTTTATTTGTGGAAAGTGTTTATTAAGGAAAGTCAATTTAGGAAATAAATTTCCTAAATCATCAAAACTACTTATGAAAATAAAATATTTTAAGATTTGATTTCCCAAATCAAATCATGATTCAATTAGGAAACAAATTTTCAAATCTAATCAAATATTTTATTTATGGAAAATATCAATTTCCACAAATACTTCTAACTTTCCAAAAGTAGAAGATTTCCATAAATACTTCTAGACTTTCCAAAATTAAAAATTTCCATAAATACTTCTAACTTTCCAAAAGTAGAAAATTTCCATAAATACCATTACGACTATCGCAAGATAATTTTACGATTATGTCGAAACACAACCTGGGCTCTGATACCACTGTTGGGTTTCCGGCACCGCGGCGAGTGTGTGTTCGAACATGTTTCGTAAACATGTGCACAGCGGAAGAAATAAAAATAATAAATCAAATTTATTACAACACACACACCACATGCATGCATAGTACAACATGTTTAGACATAACCGTAGTTTCAAATTTTGCAATAAAAGGAAATTAATTCTACGTATACCTGACGTATCACGTGTAGCGGGAAAGGCATCAACCGAAGCGACCCTCGCTAGAATCGCCTCTATCCGTATCCACGCTGAGTATCTTCGGGATGAATTCACAAAGTCACGAGCCTCGTCTTCGTACGAGTCACTAGCCTCGTGTCGAAGACGATGTGATCGAGAGAAGATCACAATCCGAATCAAAATTCAGATTCAAAGCGAGTCCTCAAAAACTCGCTACTCCGGAGAGGTATTCGCTAACCGTTTGACGAATCCTTCGTCCTCCACCTCTGAGGATTACCAGAGATCGAATCCCCGGCAAATTATCCATTGTCGGAGCTTCAAACGTCGTCAAAACAATGCTCTGACACGAAACAAACAAGCTGTCTAGAAAACTGGACAGCTTTGGGGGAGGATTTGCGCCGGCCAAATAAGGAAGCTAGATGCTCACCTTGTCGCCGGAGCCAAGGAAGATCACCGGAGGGTCACCGAAGGATTGCCGACTGAAGCTTGGACACCGGCAAGGATCTTGGACGGTGGCACAAGGGTGGGCGGCGGCTAGGGTTTGGGCGCCGACCACAAGAGGAGAAGGAGAGGGGGGCGGCAACTTTGGAGTTGCTTGGATTAGGTCTTCACAAAACCCTTAAGACCTATTTTTATAGAGAACAAATTCTCCTAATGGTTATTGGTTCATAACCAAAACCCGTTAACCCGCTCCATTAATTTAAGTTAAAATAAACCAAACCGATTTGGTCTATTTTAAGTTAAAACGAAACGAACCAACTTTGGTTCATTCATTTAAAACAAACCAAACCCCTTTGGTTTATTCTCCATCATTGGATCAGAACCAAACCAATTTGGTTCATCCATCATGTCTTCATAAGACACTTCCCATCCATGCTTCCATTGCGACTGAAACGATTTCATGCTCGCTCCTTGTTTGGTCCAACCAAACTTAGTTTCTCTCGGTCTGAGAATCTCATTCTCAAGCTCATTTTAAATCCTTCAGATTACGCTCATTGTGCATGTGACCAAATAGGTTCTCGATTTATGTTGGTCATCTATAATTAACCGTTAATTATAGAATGATCATGAGTGACACCTAGTAGTATATCATGATCCCCAATTAACCGAAAAGATCAACGGTTGATCCAGAACTATTTCTGAAACCCTTCAACAGCTACAATGAATCGTGCCACATTCCCGTCACTCATCTTATACCCACTTGGTTTAGGACATGGTCTATAGTGTCAGTCCCCACTAGGTTGACTACGTCACACCTAGTCCAAGTATCATTTCCTTGTCCTATGGATTCTAGTTACTGCACATGTATCCAAGAGTACCTTACTTTAAACATGTAATGCTTTGGCCAAAGACTTTAGTAATAATCCAATGAGAGGCCATGGGTATACATCTCCTCGCAAGGAGTGGTGAATCCTTTATAGTCTATTCAAACACCTTCGATCACTTCGACTTATACCCAATCATCCAGGGTCCACATCTCCTCAGAGATGCTTGCTTAAGATGTCAAAGCATAAGTCTTCATGGCCAAGATGACTTGAATACCGTAAGTCAAATGAACATCGCACTTAAGCTGCAGTAAGAACTTCATTGACATATCCATATATATGCAGAGAACCATATGAAGTCTTACAGCTAGTCACTCCAATGAACTAGTTACCATAACTAGCATCGACGATCAACTTCGGACATCACAATGTCTCCAGCCAGTGAGAATCAGCTGCTTGGATACACCAAGGAGTATACCTCATGCTAGTCTCGACAGAATTGATCGTGTCCAAATCCATTAATTCATCGACTAGGGATAATTCCAATACATCACAATTACACATGTAGAGATACTCACTAGTTGTGATCCAATCACAAATTCTCTCATGCTGTGAATCATATCGTGGACATTCAGTAAATGAGTTTAAGATCTAATCAAATACATGAAAACATGTATACTCAAATAGTGAATCTTCATTTATCATATAAATGGTTCAAACATAAGGTGATTGCCTTAGGACATCTCTCACATATTACTAACACATAGAAACAATGGGCCCACAAAATTAGAGAAATTAGAATTAGAGAACCAAGCCTTGAGGTCAAGGCTTGAGAAGTTGGAAAAGACCCTTGCAAAAATGACAAATCAAATAAACGGGTCAAATGGTCAAAGTCAAGAATCTAGAACCAAGAGTAAACACCTAGGGCCTGAGAGACAAAAGTCAACCAAGGGTAAGAAAGGTTTGGGTCACAAACCTAAGCCTAAGGTGGCTTATCATAGTGTTCCATTTGATTATGGAACACAAACTATGTCTAGGAAGACCAAGGTCAATAGGGAAGTCATTCCTAGAGTTGACCATGGTGTGTGCCTAGTGGCTAGGGTTTCAAGGAAACCTAGGGAAGCCACTAAGAAGGTTGCAAGGGGAGCTACCCCTAGAGTCAACCTAGGTAAGACCCAAATGACCAAGGCTAACATGCCTAAAAGGGTCATTAGGAAGGTATCTAGGAAGGTTATCCCTAAGGAATACCTAATTAACCCTAGGAGCTCAAATAGGTTTTGGGTTCCTAAGAACGTGATTAATTCATGCTAGATGGGGTTAGGGTGTGCCAACTTTAATTGGAAGGGTAGTTAACCTAACCATGGTAAAGGTGGCACTTTAGGTTATTTTCAAGGTTATGGATACCTTGGAAATAGATTTGATCTTTAATCCTAAAGGATTTTAAGATGTGCCAATACATTTTTGGGATTGTGAAAAATAATTTAAATTGGCACAATTTAGGGTTAAAGTTTGTAGTGTGTCATTTTGGATTTGTGGCACAAATAGGGGTTTAGTGATATTATGGCAAAATATACTTAATAATATCAAATGGCAATTAATATTAAAATTTAGGTATTATTATACCTATACATTTTATATGTCATGCTTTGTTTGTCATATAACATGTCATGACATCATGTTTATTTTTATCATTTAATATGTCATGATCATGTTTAGGATTAAAGTTAAATGTCATGTATGCTTAAATTGTATCATATGTCATGACATCATGATCATTGGTCATGCTTAATTATTGCTATCATTTATGCCATGATCATTCATGCATTTAAGTTAATGAAAATTGAGTTAAGGACTTTGGCATGACTTGGAGTCCCATTTATAAGGGAATCAAGTAGGGTTGCCTTAGAAAAATGCATGAAACCCTAGATTATGATGAAAAAAACCCACATCTCACATCACATTGACTTGTATGTGTTTTCATACACCCTAGATATATGTGAGATGCTAGGATATGAGTTAAGTTCAAGGTGCATAGTTTTTGCATCTAGGTGAACCTAAACTCATCTTATCTTAATGGTGGATCATTGGGAAAGCTTTTGCACAAGTCATGTACATTGAGCCCAAGGAACATGATCCAATATAGGTTTTTAAAATCATTTTAAAATCCATTTAGAAAACCTTGGTGAAGTCTATCTTTTGATAGCAATCACCATTGATGAAGTTGATACAAAGTAGGGCCAAAATATTAAAAATTTCAATGGTTTTGAACTTTGTGTCAATTTCATTATTTTATGAGTAAAATAATTTTCAATATTTTTCACCCATAGTGTTTGTAATAAGTATTATACGTATAAAGTTTCATGATTTTTCAGATTACATATAATTATTTATAAATTTCTAATGAAAATCGGAATTTTGATTATCGAATCATTGCGCTTATTTGCGATCAATGATCAAGCGGCTGATCGCTTACATTAGAGTCATTGTCAGTCGATTTCAGTTAACAAGGGTTGTTTAGCCCGTGTTCAGCTATGGTAAAGTTCCCTAACCACTCCTAACCCTAGGATATTCTTTGGGAAGCATTATAAAGGGTGAAAATCCATTGGATATGGATTAGGAGAGGTGATTAGGGTTTGTATCAAATTTAAGGATGGTTCTATGTTGAACTTTGAACCTTATTTTTTGATGGTTTAGAGTTCCTATTGGCTTAGGGACTTCCTAAGGACATTGTTGGTGCAATGGTCAAGGGGGAGCAAGCCTTTAAGGGGAGGTATCCATCATGGGATGATGGATGGTATTTTTCCTCATGAGGAGAAATGGAATTTTGAGATACCCAATTTGGAAATTGGGAGAATGTATAGGATTGCCTCTCTTGAGTGATATGGGACTTATCACTAGGAAGATGGTAGGCATCCTAGCTATTTTTGGACCAAGGGGGAGATTGTAACATCTCATTGGGACATGAGACATTGACCTTCTTGGAGAGAACCTTTTTGATGTTAGTCAAAAAGGGGGAGAACTTATTGGTAGAATGACATCAATTGAAAATTGATAGGGATGATTGGTTTGAGTTAGATGGTCTAACTCAATGGTTTGTTTAGTTTTTGTCAAACATCAAAAAGGAGGAGATTGTTGGTGCAATCGGCCCAGGTCATGATTGATCAGGACTCGAGTTTAACTCGAGAGATGTTTTGATGTTCGACAAAAACATATGACAATGTGATTGTCATGGGAAAGTCCAAGTCATGGGTACTGGGCATGGAAAGTCCAAGTGGGACACTTGGCATTTGGGAAAGTCCAAGTCTTGAGTACTTGGCATATAAAGTCCAAGCATGGGTCTTGGCAAGGAAAAGTCCAAGCATGGGTCTTGGCAAGGAAAAGTCTAACATGGGTTGGCAAGGGAAAGTCCAAGCTTGAGTCTTGGCATTTGAGAAGTCCAAGGGGTTTGATATTGGTGGCGTAAAGTCCAAGGGTGGAGTCTTGGCAGCATAAGTCCAATGGTTGGCGGCGTAAAATCCAATCGTGGTCTTGGCAGCGTAAGTCCAATGTGCCTTGGCGGTATAGACCGACTTAGCATGACAATAGCCGACGGAAGCATCTAAAGGCTAGCATATGGATGAACAAGTCATGGATGACTTGGAGGGATCCGATAGGCTCGAGGTTGAATTTTTCAAAACAAAATTTTTTAATTCGGAATTATCTTGATTAATCAGATCTAGTATTTGATAATTCTATCCTAGGTTTTGACTATTCTGATCTAGGCTTTGATTATTCTGATTATGTCCTAAATTAATTTTATTCTTGATTTGATCTAGATCTATGTTGATTAAACTAAAAATTTGATTAAGCTCTTGATTAATTTTATCAAAGGTTAGATTAATTTGATCATTTTCTTTAATAATATTATTATTATTTAAACTAATTAAATGTGAATTATTTAATTTTTTATAAGTTGAATTATTAATTGTATTAATTAATTGACAACAATCAACTAATTTTCTAGCTTTGACACATAATTTATCTAAATTATCAAGTATTTTAAAAATTAAATTCTTAAAACTTTTAATTTTACTAATCTTCTTTTTCTTCGAGCACCGATTTTTGTAGTGACCGAATCTTCTGCACCTGAAGCACTTGATGTGCTCTTTGTTCTTCCAAACTTCTAGCATTAGTGCCTCCTTTGTCGTCGGTTGTGTCGTTCGAG
The DNA here is from genome assembly GCA_025175895.1 of Wurfbainia villosa. Classification (NCBI taxonomy): domain Eukaryota; kingdom Viridiplantae; phylum Streptophyta; class Magnoliopsida; order Zingiberales; family Zingiberaceae; genus Wurfbainia; species Wurfbainia villosa. The sequence goes on along the minus strand of CM046008.1, from coordinate 20,205,736 downwards.
TCTTACAAGTAGGACACTTATTTTTATAGTTTTCTCTCTCCTTGCACTTGAAACAACTAATATGAAATTTAAATTTTAAATTTGATTTGTTACCTTGTGAGTCCTGATCTGAACTCTCCCCCTGAATCCTCGATATGATAGATTTATCCATTTTCCTGCAATGTTAGTTACACAAAAAATGTCCCAAGACTTGGTCTTGGATTAGTAGTGCGGGAGATAATAAATACAATAAAATAAATTTAAAAATAAAAAGAAAGTGCTCTACCAGTGGTTGCACCGAATCTGAGCATCCCCACTCTGATACCAAATGTTGGATCGAAAAAGACGCTAGAGGGGAGGGTGAATAACATATTTAAAATTTTCTTTTCTATTTTAAAAAACTTCGCAGCAGAAACACAAAAACACAAACAAAAAACACAAGGGCTTTTTTACTTGGTTCACAGTCAACTGGCTGCTAATCCAAGGCCCTGCGATCCTTGATCGCTTCCGAAGGGCAAACACTAATCTCTTCCTCAAAACAATTACACAAGATTAAAAGGTCGGTAACAATCTTACCGGTCCTTTTAGCAATTAAGTACACAAATGAAAAACTAAATAATAATTATACCGACAAATGAATGGAAGAGGAAGCTCGGTCGGAGTATCAATGTAGCATGAAGATTCATGGTCATGGAGCAAGAGCACTTGGAAGCATTGATTCTAGGATTTGTGTCCTCCCCTCCTTTTATAGACTAGTGTCTTGGAATAAGTCCTTATCTAGATCCAAATCTCATGGATCATATCTTGAGGTGGCAGTTTATCTTATCTTGAGGTGGCAGCTTTGATCGATAACTCTTTGACATTGTGCTTTGTGATGATTCGTTGACATCAGTCGACTGCACCATGTCAGTCGACTAGTAATTCCTATCAGTTGACTGTTGTAAGGTATTTTCTTGATGTTTCTTCAGTATTTCACTTGCATTACAAGATTAGCATAGAATATTCAAGCATATTAATAGTGACTGTCCTTTGACTATCTAATCTCGACCTCGGCATTCCTTTGGAAGCCTTGGTCAAATCAACGCCTAGGATTGTCCTCTTACCAAGGATGTGTCCTTACCATCGCTCTACACCCGAAGCTTACCTTTGCCAAACCCCTGGTCCTCTGACCAGTAGGACTTATCTGTTTAGCTTCTGATCCTGCAAACTTACTAAGACCAGCAAGCTTGACACATAACATTAGATCACAATATAACTTAACTTTGAACCTTTGTCATAATCAATACTTAAGTTCGATTATCTAATGCCCATGCACCAACAAAATTTTGATTACAAAAGAGAAGTGAGGGTTAGGTAAACCTTCATTGTGGATTATCTCTCATTTAGTGATAAGGGTTGTATCACAAAGAAGAATAAAGGCATCCAAGGTGATTTTGGACCAAGGGGGGAGAATGTAGGATCTCATTGGGAGATGAAACATTGAAAACCTTGGTAAGCTTTTTTATGTATGCCAAAGATGTTGGGTTTCCCCGGCGCCGAGGCGAGTGTGTGTTCGAACATGTTTCGTAAATATGCACACAGCGAAAGAAAAACAAGTAATAAACTAATTTTATTACAACACACACATCACACGCATGTAGGATACAACATGTGTAGACATAATCGCTATTTAAAATTTTGTAATAAAATAAAATTTATTCTAGTTATACCTGACGTATCACGTGTAGCAGGAATGACATCAACCGTAGCGACCATCGCTAGAATCGCCTCTATCCGTATCCACGCCGAGTATCATCAGGTTAGCTTCACAAAGCCACGAGCCCCATCTTTGCAAAAGTCACTAGCCTCGAGTCGAAGATGATGTGATCCGAGAGACGATCACAATCCGAATCAAATTCGGATCTAAAAATGAGCTCCACGAACTCGCTTCTCGGAAGCGGTTTTTGTCAACCAATTGGCGAAACCTTGGTCCTCCACCTATGAGGATTGCCAGAGATCCAATCTCTGGCAAGTAAGTCACTGTCGGAGCACAAAATGCCGACCAAATGACCTCTCCATGAGGAGAACAACAAGCGGACAGCTTGTTTCCGGTGGAAGAGATGGTCGGCTGCTCCTTGGTCGCCGACGGCCAAGAGAGGATGGCCGGAGGAGTTGCTAGCGGCTGGTGGGTGGCCGATGGCAAGGAGGAGGAGTAGCAACTCCAATGGGTAGCGTCCAAGGTTGGACGACAACTCCTTGGGCGACAAGGAAAGGAAGAGGAGAGGAGGTGGGTGGCTAGGGTTTGAACTTCTTAAGTCGTCCATGAAAAAACCCTTAAGCCGTGTTTTTATAGAGAACCCATTCTCCTAACGGTTATAGGTTCATAACCAAAATCCGTTAACCCACTCTAATAACTTGAGTTAAAATAAACCAAACTGCATTGGTCTATTTTAAGTTAAAACAAACCGAACAAACTTTGATTCATTCGTTTAAAACAAACCAAAACACTTCGGTTTATTTTCCACCATTGGATTAGAACCAAACCAATTTAGTTCATCCATCATGTCTTCATAAGACTCGGCCCATCCATGCTTTCGATGCGACTAAAATAATTTCATACTCACTCTTTGTTTGGTCCAACCAAACCAAGTCTCTCTCGATCTGAGAATCCTATTCTCAAACTCGTTTTAAATCCTTCAGATTACGCTCGTTGTGCGTGCGACCAAATAGGTTCCCGATCTATATTGGTCATCTATAATTAACCATTAATTATAGAACGATCATGAGTGGCACCTAGTAGTACATCATGATCCCCAATTAATCAGAAAATTAACGGTTGATCCCAGAACCTTTTTCTGAAACCCTTCAGCAGCTATAATGAATCGTGTCCCATTCCCTTCACTCATCTTATACCCGCTTGGTTCATGACATGGTCTATTGTGTCAGTCCCCACAAGGCTGACTACGTCACACCTTGCCCAAGTCTTGCTTCCTCATCCTCCGGATTATAGTTACTGCACATGTATCCAAGAGTACCATACTCTAAACATGTAATGCTTTGGCCAAAGACTTTAGTAACAATCCGATGAGAGGTCATAGGGTATACATCTCCTCGCAAGGAGTGGTGAATCCTCTGTTGGCTATTCAAACACCTTCAATCACTTCAACTTATACCCAATCATCCCGGGTCCACATCTCCTCAGAGATGCTTGCTTAAGATGTCAAAGCATAAGTCTTCATGACAAAGATGACTTGAATACCGCAAGTCGAAGGAAAATCGCACTTAAGCTGTTGTAAAACTTCATTGGCATATTCATATATGCAAAGAACCATATGAATTCTTACAGCTGGTCACTCCAATGAACTAGTTACCATAACTATCATCTACGATTAACTCCGGACATTCCAATGTCTCCAGCCAGTGAGGAACAGCTGCTTGGATAAACCAAAGAGTATACCTCGTGCTAGTCTCAACAGAATCGATGGCATCTGAATCCATCAATTCATCGGCTATGGATAATTCCAATACATCACAATTACACATGTAGAGATACTCACTAGTTGTGATCCAATCACAAATTATCTCATGATGTGAATCGTATTGCGGACATTCAGTAAATGAGTTTAAGATCCATTCAAATACATGAAAACATGTAAACTCAAATAGGGAATCTTCATTTATCAAATAAATGATACAACCATAAGGAGATTGCCTTAGGATATCTCTCATATATTACTAACAAACTCCCACTTGGCCTAATGTCAATCGCCATGGTATCCAATACCATAAGCTCTAATATAACCCTCAAACTTACTTTGAGATAAGGTCTTAGTTAAAGGGTCCGCTAAGTTCCTTTCAGTGGAAATATTGTCGATTTGTATTTCCTTCCTACTTATGATCTGTAACGCCCATAAAATTCCTAGCAATTTTACAAAAAATTTTGGCTTGATGATCATGGGCTTTATATGGGCCTTTTTAAAAATAAAAGAAAATAAGCCAAAAAGGGGTGCAAGGCCTAGGAATTGAACCCCAAACCTCTAGAGATAGCCAAGCCTTATAGATGCACCCACTAACCAGAAGCCCAATAGGATTATATGATTAAGGAAGAGGGGGAAACTATAGATAAATGGGACTAAGAGTAAATGAAGAGGCATGGAAAAGAAAAGAGGAACTTCTCTTCCTCCCCCCCTTTATAAAGAAGAGGGAAGATTGGATTTGGTCACTTCCACCCTTCTTCTTCTTCTCCTCACCGAATTCTAGCTTCTTCTCCACCTTTGGCCGAATCTCATCCAAGCAAGAGAAGGCTAGGGTTGGTTCTTCCTTAGGTTTTACTTCCACCAAAAAGCAACGCGAAGGAAGTAAGTATCCTCACTGCATACTGAGTAGCTCCGATTGCTATTTTTTTTTGTAAAAGAAACCTACATGATATATTCGGCCAAGCCATGATTTAGGGTTCAATGAAGCTCTATGCTATGTTGTTTATAACTAGATGATGATGTTAGGGGTTAAAAGGGATTAGGACAAAAGCTAACCCTAATAACCACTAAAGCCTATTCGGCCAAACCATGATTTAGGGTTCAATGAAGCTCTATGCTATGTTGTTTATAACTAGATGATGATGTTAGGGTTAAAAGGATTAGGACAAAGCTAACCCTAATAACCACTAAAGCCTATTCGTCCAAGCCATGATTTAGGGTTCAATGAAGCTCTATGCTATGTTGTTTATGACTAGATGATGATGTTAGGGGTTAAAAGTGGATTAGGACAAAAGCTAACCCTAATAGCCACTAAAGACCCATTCGGCCACCCCTAGATATTTAAGACCCAATGAGGTTTCAATCCATGTTTTGTAGGGTTATGATGTTGTAGTCATGTTTAATGAATTAGGTTAAAAGCAAACCCTAAAATCCCCACATGGGCCATTCGGCCACCTTTGGTCTTTTAGGTTACAATGAAGTTCATACCATGAAATTTATGGGATTTGTATGCATATGTATGTTACTTGAATTAGGTTAAAAGTCTAAACCCTAAAAAGCCTATAAGGGCCATTCGGCCACCTTTGGTCTTTTAGGTTACAATGAAGTTCATACCATGAAATTTATGGAATTTGTATGCATATGTATGTTACTTGAATTAGGTTAAAAGTCTAAACCCTAAAAAGCCTATAAGGGCCATTCGGCCACCTTTGGTCTCTTAGGTTACAATGAAGTTCATACCATGAATTGTATGCTATGCTATGTCAATGAAATGAAGCATGATGTGTAGGAAATGAAGTATGCTATGCTATGTTAATGAAATAAGCTATGTTGTTATGAGATGAAGTATGCTACGCTATGTTAATGAAATGAAGCATGATGTGTATGAAATGAAGTATGCTATGCTATGTTAATGAAATGAAGCATGATGTGTAGGAAATGAAGTATGCTATGCTATGTTAATGAAATAAGCTATGTTGTTATGAAATGAAGTATGCTACGCTATGTTAATGAAATGAAGCATGATGTGTAGGAAATGAAGTATGCTATGCTATGTTAATGAAATAAGCTATGTTGTTATGAAATGAAGTATGCTACGCTATGTTAATGAAATGAAGCATGATGTGTATGAAATGAAGTATGCTATGCTATGTTAATGAAATGAAGCATGATGTGTATGAAATGAAGTATGCTATGCTATGTTAAAGAAATAAGCTATGTTGTAAAATAAGCATATAAGTATTTTACCTTCTGCATGGCTTGTACCAAGACCTTAACAAGGTCCAAGAAGGGATGGGCTCCTAAGATGCCCTAGGTCGATGGAATAAGACTCGGGCCTAGGATGGGCTTCTATGTATGATTGCCCCTAGGTCGATGGAATAAGATTCGGGCCTAGTACGGGATGGGATCCAAGATGCCTTAGGTCGATGGAGTAAGACTCGGGCCTAGGATGGGCTTCTACGCTATGACGATTGCCCCTAGGTCGATGGAATAAGACTCGGGCCTAGGAACCTATTAGGTTCGAGACTTGCTACCTCGGGCCTATTTAGGGATGCGCGCTATGATAATGAAGAAGTGGTACAATGCCGGGCCCAAATATGTTGAGAATTATATTTACGTACCTAACATATATGTTTTCAAAAGCATCTTGCATATGTTTTCCTGTTAATGTTTAAGTTACCTGTTATGTTAGGTGATATGCCATAATGTTTAAGTTACATGTTATGTTAGATGATATGCCATAATGTTTAAGTTACATGTTATGTTAGATGATATGCCATAATGTTTAAGTTACATGTTATGTTAGGTGATATGCCATAATGTTTAAGTTACATGTTATGTTAGATGATATGCCATAATGTTAAGTTACATGTTATGTTAGATGATATGCCATAATGGTTAAGTTACATGTTATGTTAGATGATATGCCATAATATCTAAGTTACCTGTTATGCTAGATGATATGCCATAATGTGTAAGTTACCTGTTATGTTAGATGGTATGTCATGATGTATAAGTTACATGTTATGTTCGATGGTACGCTATGATGTTAGGTTACTAAGTTACCTATGATGCATATTATGCTGATTAAGTATATATATATATTTCATGTTATGCTGCTAAGTTAGGGATGATCCATGCTATATTATCTCATGTTACTTAAGCTACAAGTTAAGTTGATGATGCCATGTATGTTACGTGATATATTGATTATATGTTATAAATGCTACAAGTCATGATTAATGATGATGTATGGTTTTTGTGAGTAGGACAGGATCTTACTAAGCCTATGTGCTTATAGTTTATCTTTCCTCAGCATCGCAGAGATAAGGGTAAGGGATGGATAAACTAAAGGGAGCAGCAGGAGGGGTCAATGTGTGTGGTAGTGGCATGGTGGAGAAGATCCGTTAAGTCTACTTATACATGTATTACCTATGATGATGATGCCTATGGATGTCTTTACTTATGTCTCCCTATGACGATGATGTTATGAACCTACTAAGCCCTAAGTATCTATATATATATGATGCATGCTTTACGTTGATAAGAAGAAGTAAAGAAGAATGCTTTATGAAGTAAGAAGAAGTATCTATGCATGTTATGCTATGAAACATACTCTATGTTAAGAAGAAGTGTTAATGCATATTTATGTTTAAAAGAATCAAAAAAAAAATATTTAGGTCTTAAGTCTTCCGCTGTAAGAAAGAAGAAGTATATATATATAAAGTCTTCCGCTGTATGAAATGTATGTACGGTCGCGTCACGCGCCGCCTCTCCGGACATTTAGGGTCCCGGAAGGGCGGGCGTGACATGATCTCTCTGATCAAATGATAGTGGAGAAGCACATGTTTGGATCATTGATGAGACCACATCAAGTTCAAAGATGAACTTCTTGATCCAAACCGCTTCTTTTGCTGCTTCCGAAAGCTGCAAAGTATTCTGCCTCAGTTGCAGAATCCGCTATAGTGTCTTTCTTGGAAGCTTTCCAACTTATTGCGCCTCCATTCAAGCTGAATATGTACTAAGACTGAGACCTGGAATCATCCCTATCTATTTGGAAGCTGGCATCCGTATACCCGCGTATTACCATATCACCCTCTCCATATATTAGGAACACATCCTTAGTTATTCTTAAGTACTTAAGGATTATCTTAACAGCCACCCAATTATCCATTCTTGGATCAGTTTGGTATCTGCTCGTGACACTCAGAGCATACGATACATCGAGCCTCGTACATAAAATATCATACATGATAGATCCTATTACGGATGCATAGGGAATCTTACTCATGCAAATCCTTTCATCTTCTGTGCGTGGACATATAGACTTCGAAAGGTTCATCCCATGCCTGATGGCAAGAAAACCTTTTTTGGATTCTGACATGCTAAACCTCTTTAGCACTCGGTCTATATATGTAGACTGTGATAGACCAAGCAACCATTTTGATCTATCTCTATAGATCTTAATCCCGAGGATGTAGGTCACTTCTCCCAGGTCTTTCATGGAGAATGTTTTGGATAACCACATTTTAACTGACTGTAAGATAGAAACATCATTTTCTATAAGTAATATGTCATCGACATACAATACTAGGAACACGACTGCACTCCCACTAACCTTCTTGTACACACAAGGTTCGTTCGGATTTTGTGAGAAATCAAACTTTTTAATTGCCTCATCAAAATGGATATTTCAGCTCCTAGATGCTTGCTTCAATCCATATATGGACCATCGAAGTTTGCATACCTTGGTTTTATCAACCGATGTGAAACCCTCAGGTTGTATCATATATACATCCTCGAGTAGGTTTCCATTAAGGAAAGTCATTTTCACATCCATCTGTCATATCTCATAATCATAATGAGCCACTATAGTCAGGAGCATCCAAATGGATTTAAGCATAGCAACTGGTGAATAGGTTTCGTCATAATCAATACCTTGCTTTTGACGATAGCCTTTAGCCACTAATCTAGCCTTATAAGGTAATCACATTACCATCCATATCGGTTTTCTTCTTGAAAACCAACTTGCATCGTATAGGCTTAATGCCTTCAGGTGGGTCAACCAAGTTCCAAACTTGATTTTCATACATGGAATCCATTTCCGACTTCATGGCATCGAGCCATTTGTCCCTTTCTGAACTTTTCAGAACTTCTTCATAACTGGCATACTACTCATCATCAATGAGTAACATGTCGTTCGATTCACTTACGAGAAATCCATATCTCTCAGGAATGTTGCGTGTTCAACCAGATCTACGAAGATGTGGTGTCACAATAGATTTAGTCGAAGGCTCATCACTATGAGTTATTGGTTGTGGTGCTTGACCAAGTATCTCATTAATGTCTATTAGAGTCTCTTAAACCTCCTCAAGTTCAAAAACACTCCCACTGTTTTCTTACAAGAGAAACTCTTTCTCTAGAAACACAGCATGCCTTGAAACAAACACCTTTTGTTCCATATGACGATAGAATTGGTAACCCCTCATTTCCTTAGGCTATCCAATAAATAGATATTTATCAGACTTAGCATCTAACTTGTCTGACACAGTCTGCTTCACATAAGTATGACAATCCCATATCTTCAAGTAAGATAAATGAGGTTTCTTACTATTCCATATCTCATATAGAGTAGTAGAGACTACCTTGGTCGGAACTTTGTTTAGCAAGTAAATAGCAGTCTGAAGTGCATAGCCCCAAAAGGACCTGGAAAGATTCACGTGATTCATCATCGACCTAACCATGTCCAACAAGGTTCAGTTTTGCCTCTCAGATACACCATTATGCTATGGTGTATACGACGGAGTCCATTGGGACAATATACCATTGTCCCTCAGATAATCTAGAAACTCTTGACTCAAGTATTCACCACCTCGATCCGATCGAAATATTTTAATACTCTTGCCAAGTTGTTTCTCTACTTCACTTCTGAATTCTTTGAACCTTTCAAAGGTTTCAGACTTGTGTTTAATCAAGAACACATACCCAAACCGTGAGTGATCATCGGTGAAGGTAATGAAGTAGTTATAGCCTCCTAGAGCTTGAGTTGACATAGGTCCACATACATCAGTATGTATTAGACCAAGCAACTCTTTCACCGGTTCACCTTTTCCAGTAAAAGGTAACTTGGTCATCTTACCCTTTAAGCATGATTCACATGTATCGTATGAATCTAATTCAAACGATTCTAGAATTCCACATCGGTGTAATTCGGATATGCATTTCTTGCTCACATGGCCAAGACGACAATGCCACAATTAGGAGTCTAATTGATTATCTTTTCGAGAACGCTTGTTGCTCGCTTCGATATTGAAAATGTCACTGGATACTTCCAACGTATAAATACCATTACTTAAAGTTCCAGTCCCATAAAGTTCCATTCTCATAAAGAACGTCATTCAAAGTTATGTAATAACAATTGTTACTAAAAGTTAAATGATACTCATTGTTAGTACCTATAAGAATCATATATCTCCACAATGGCATGATATTGTCCACTTTGGGCCTAAGCTCTCGTGGTTTTGTTTTTGGGCTTTACCCAAAAGGCCTCATACCAATGGAGATATCTTTTCATCTTATAAACACATGATCTTTTCCATGTCTTACCAATGTGGAACTTTGATTGCATTCCAAATACTCCAACAATCCCCCCCCCCCCCTCAAACGAAGGACTACATTGACCCCCCCCCCTCAAGATTATCCGTCCTCGAAGGATATCCTCTGCTTGATGTCCAATCCTCAACCCACTAGGACTTTCTGCCAACTGTCTAGTCCTCCTGACCTAGCTGGACTTCCTGCCAGTTGTCCAGCCCTTCTGGCCCAACAGGACTTCCTGCCAATTGTTCGATCCTCCCGACCCAACTGGACTTTCTGTCTGGTGTATGGTTCTCTTGATCCGGACATGGGAGCTCAACTTCCTTCATTCGAGGTTCATGGCTTAACATGGACCATGGCTCTAATACCAATTGTTAGTACCTATAAGAATCATATATCTCCACAATGGTATGGTATTGTCCACTTTGGGCCTAAGCCCTCATGGTTTTATTTTTGGACTTTACCCAAAAGGTCTCATACCAATGGAGATATCTTTTCATCTTATAAGCACATGATTTTTTCCATGTCTTACCAATATGGGACTTTGATTGTATTCTCAATACTCCAACACCCATTTCTATTTAAACAAGAAATAGAAATGATGTTCTTTATCAACGAAGGAATATAAAAGCAATTGTCCAGTTCTAAGACAAGTCCTGCAGGGAGCTTTAATAGATACATTCTGATGGTGAGTGCAGCAACCATTGCTCCATTCCCAACACATAAATTTGACTCTGCCTTGACGAGTCTTCTTCTATTCCTTATCCCATGTATGTTATTACATATATGTGAACCACATCTGGTATCCAATACCTAAGTGTCTAAGGAAATAGAATGACAATCAATAACGAAGATATCTAAAGAAGATGGGGCATCGGATGTCTTATTCTTCTTCACAAACTCAAGATAAATCTTGCAGTTTCTTCACCAATGACCCTCCTTACCACAATGATGGCAAGTGCCCTTTTGAGATGGTTCTGCCTTCCTTGCTTTCTTCTTTCCCTTGTGTTGTACCTTTGATTTCCTCTTAGAACCTTGCTTTGAGGAATCAACTAACAGCACCGTCCCCTGCTCATGCTTCATAGAAGGCTCCATAGTCTTCAGCATATTGAGTAGTATCACAGATGAATCTTCTTGCATCTCAGAGGTGAAGAGGAGCTTGGAGACTTCGAACCTTTCGGATCTCACTTTCTCCTCAAACAACTCATAAAGATGAAAGATATTGGTATGAGCATCCATATGCTCATGCTGCTTCCATAGCTCGGGTACCATCATGGTTAGCATGATGCAACTCACTAGTTCAGAATCACTCACATGTTTCTGATGGGCCAACAATTGGTCTAGAGTCGTATCGTCACTAGGACAGGCGGGAAGAGGCGCTTCGAGGACATACGCAAGTTTTTCAGCCTTGAGAACAATTCTCATGTTTATAAGCTAGTCCAAGAACTTCGGCCCAATCAATTTATTCGAATCCAAAATAGAGCGCAAATTCAAAGACATCATGATCAAGCGATTTACCTAGAAAAACAAATCGAGCATATATGAGAAAGATGATTTAAAATGCATCCATATACATTTACAAAATCCCATTCATTTTTCGAAATCAAAACCCTCAAAATCAATTCGGGAGATCGTAGGTCCATCTCCGAATGGGTTGATATCCAACATAGATAAGAACAACCTTGGAGTGAGTCCAACAAGTCATTCTTAGCTATGATGGTAGGTATCATGTATACCGATTATATATCACGTATATGTAACTATCACAATGTGCTATCAACTAATTGAATGTTCACATATACATTGGGTTGTTAACACATTAACAAGTATGCATCATATGCATAGCACCCAACTTCACCTCTCTTCACATTGACCTTGGAGTGAGTCCAAAAAATCGATGCTCCAAGTTAGAGTCGACCCATTAATCGTGAAATAGTTTTAATATGGTTAGAGTGCATTCAACCAATTAGCCAGGCTTGGAGTGAGTCCAACAACCCAAACTAATGATTGACCTCTGACTGTTACCAGATTAGTGTTAAACTATTCTAATGATTTGAACATGTTTAGGTTCGAGCCGGGCTTGGAGTGAGTCTAACAACTCAAACAAGAAACGGAACTCTAGTTCTAATCATATTAATGGAAGGTGTAGGCTTTAATATTGTGTAAGAGTTTTAAAGTCTCAACCTCTTTTTCATGCAAATAACTATTATCTGCATGACATGACACACATGATATACATCTACATGTCACAATATGCTTGGCATAATGATATGCATCTAATGCAATTACACAGAATACAATTATGACATGTACAAATAGTTTCCTTATTTGTCATAACTATTTTGGAAATAAAATATGTCTTAGATTTGATTTCTTAAATCAAATCATGAATAAATTAAGAAACAAATTTCCAAATATAATCACATATTTTATTTATGGAAAGTGCTAATTAAGGAAAGTCAAATCTAATTTAGGAAACAAATTTCCTAATCATATTAGGAAACTTTCAATTTGAATTTCTTTACAAATTAAAATTTACATAAATACTTCTAAACTTTCCAAAAGTAGAATATTTCCATAAATACAATTATGACTATCGCAAAATAATTTTACAATTATGTCGAAACACAGTCGGCTCTGATACCACTATTGGGTTTCTCCGGCGCCGCGGCGAGTTTGTGTTCGAACATGTTTCGTAAACATGCACACAACGGAAGAAAAATAAGTAATAAACTAATTTTATTACAACACACACATCACACGCATGCAGGATACAACATGTGTAAACATAATCGCTATTTAAAATTTTGCAATAAAAGAAAATTTATGTTTTGCCTTCCCGAGTTGAACTCTAGACCTCCACGCTAAGTACTAAAGTTTATGAATCACGGTAACCCGTGATCGAGGATCGGCCAGGTTGCGAGATCGTAAACTTTAATGCTGCTGGAAGATCTAGAAATTCGAATCTGAGAAAACAAAACCAACTTCTAGAGGTGAAGATCAGTGGCTAACGGACCCAGCGGCGTGATCGACGACAATAAATCGCCAATCCGATAAAACCTCGCAAAAGCGGAAAGAATTTCATACTCGCTCTTTGTTTGGTCCAACCAAACCGAGTTTCTCTCGATCTGAGAATCCTATTCTCAAACTCATTTTAAATCTTTCGGATTACGCTCGTTTGTGCGTGTGACCAAATAGGTTCCCGGTTTATGTTGGTCATCTATAATTAACCATTAATTATAGAACAATCATGAGTGGCACCTAGTAGTACATCATGATCCCCAATTAATCGAAAAATCAACGGTTGATCCCAGAACCTTTTTCTGAACCTTTCAGCAGCTACAATGAATCATGCCTCATTCTCTTCACTCATCTTATATCCACTTGGTTCATGACATGGTCTATTGTGTCAGTCCCCACTAGACTGACTACGTCACACCTTGCCCAAGTCTTACTTCCTCATCCTCCGGATTCTAATTACTGCACATGTATCCAAGAGTAGCATACTCTAAACATGTAAAGTTTTGGCCAAAGACTTTAGTAACAATCCGACGAGAGGCCATAGGGTATACATCTCCTCGTAAGGAGTGGTGAATCCTCTGTTGGCTATTTAAACACCTTCAGTCACTTCGACTTATACCCAATCATCCCGGGTCCACGTCTCCTTAGAGATGTTTGCTTAAGATGTCAAAGCATAAGTCTTCATGACTAAGATGACTTGAATACCGCAAGTCGAAGGAACATCGCACTTAAGCTGTTGTAAAACTTCATTGACATATTCATATATGCATAGAACCATATGAAGTCGTACAGTTGGTCACTCCAATGAACTAGTTACCATAACTATCATCCACGATTAACTCCGGACATTCCAATGTCTCTAGCCAGTGAGGAACAGCTGCTTGGATAAACCAAAGTGTATACCTCATGCTAGTCTCAACAGAATCGATGGCATCCGAATCCATCAATTCATCGGTTAGGGATAATTCCAATACATCACAATTACATATGTAGAGATACTCACTAGTTGTGATCCAATCATAAATTATCTCATGTTGTGAATTGTATTGGGGATATTCAGTAAATGAGTTTAAGATCCAATCAAATACATGAAAATATATATACTCAAATAGTGAATCTTCTTTTATCAAATAAATGGTACAACCATAAGGCGATTGTCTTAGGACACCTCTCATATATTACTAACAAAAGGGGGAGAAATGAATGGTTTAAATTAGGTAAACCTTCATTATGCTTTGGCATAGGAAGAGGCAAGTTGGGTTTATTCGTTAGCCTAACATAAAGGTATTTTCAAACATTAAAAAGGAGAAGATTGTTGGTGCAATCGGCCCATGTCACGATTAACCAGAATCGAGTGGGACTCGAGTTGGGTTTTGATGTTTAACAATGGGTTTAACCATTGTTTGACAATATGGTTTGACCATATGTTGACCATATGACAATTGGATTTTTGAGATATCCAAATTCATATGGGGAGATTATTTGAGGGAGATTATTGGAGCAATCAAACCTCAGGTCAAGGTTGACCAGACTCGAGTGAGACTCGAGGGGAAGTCCAAGTTTAGATACTTGGCATGGAAAGTCAAAGAATGGTCTTGGCATGTAAAGTCCAAGAATGGCCTTGGAATAGAACTCCAAGTTTGGATACTTAGCATGGAAAGTCCAAGAATCGTCTTGGAATATAACTCCAAGTTTGGATACTTGGCATGGAAAGTCCAAGAATGTTTTTGGCATGGAAGTCCAAGTTTGGATACTTGACATGGAAAGTCCAAGCATGGTCTTGGCATGGAAGTCCAAGTTTGGATCTTGACATGGAAAGTTCAAGCATGGTCTTGGCATGGAAGTCCAAGTTTGGATACTTGGTATGGAAAGTCCAAGTTTAAAGTCTTGGCTACATAAGTCCAAGTATATAGTCTTGGCAGTGAAAGTCCAAGCATTGAGGCTTGGCAATCAGAAAGTCCAAGGGTGAGGTTTTTGGCAGCGTAAAGTCCAAGCATGTAGTCTTGGCGGCATAAGTCCAAATGAACTTTGGCAAAGGAGACTCAGTTAGCATGACATAGCCAATGGAAGCACCTGAAGGTTAATGCGAAGGGTGAAGGAGTCATGGAGGACTCAGATGAACCCTGAGGGTGTGAGGCTGATAGAGGTGGCTAGAAGGCTTAGGTCTAGATTAAGGGTGGTCGATCAAGTACGAGGGGATCAAACCTAGGTTAAACCTCATGTTTAAGATTTACTAGTCGACTGGGGTTATGGATCAATCGACTGGCCAAGTGCACAGCACTTGGGAGCCTAGTTTGACTCAAACAGTTGATTGGGATTATAACTAGTCGACTGATCATATAGTCAATTGAAGCTCGACTGCTATATGTGGCTTTGAAAGTTGACTGCTAGGGTTTAGCAGTCGACTGGCTACTAGCAGTTGACTACCAGGGTTGAGCAGTTAATTGGTCATAGGTGGCCAGAGCATAGAATGTCTGGTAGTTGACTGGTCAGTCAACTACTAGCTTGGCAATCGACTGCTGGTAAGGATAGTCGACTGTTAGGGTATCCATTAGAGTAATCCAATGTGGATTAAGTCGTTGTGAGACAACAGTACTATGCCCAGTCGACTTGAAGGGGATAGTTGTTGCTTTCCAGTCCTTCAAGGCTAGTCCAAGGCGATCAACAAGCAAGCATTCAAAAGCACATTTGTAAAGTTTTCTTTACTTGTATTTGTGTAGTTTACTTGTATTTGCTTGTATTTCTTGTTTATTGTTGTAAACGCTTGTACGAGGTTTCTCCACCTCTAACTTGTTGTCGAGAAGGAGATTTATTAGTGGTGTGTACATCACTAGAGCTCGTTAAGCTCGTCCGATGGAGTAGGAACCCTAAGGTTCCGAACCACATATATCTTATGTATTGTGTACTTGTGTATTTCATTTATGCTTTATTATTATTTCCGCTATGCATATTAATGAATATTATAGACAAGCACGCAAGCACGATCGAATTCCATCGTCGAATGAAAATGCGCCATTCACTCCTCCCCCTATAGCGCTCACTGAAGTTCCTATAAGTGGTATCAAAGCTAGGAGCTCTTCTACGAATTAACAACCAGGAGAAAAAGTGCTAGAGGAGATGGAGCTACCTAAGGACGGATTGAGGTACGCCATCAACATTCCTCCACCATACGACCAAGAAGACTTTCCGACATGGAGGGTGAGAATGGAGACATTCTTGATGATGGACATAGAGAAATGGTTCATCATCATAGAAGGTTTCAAACCCCCTAGGGATAAGAAGGGAGATGTCCTCAAATTGAAGAAGTGGACCCAAGAGCAACGCCAAAAATTCAAGATTGAGGTTAAGGTAACAAAAATTTTGGAAGATTTAATCCCTAATGATATTTTGTGCAAGCTAGCTGAATATCAAGATGCTAAGGAACTATGGAGCAAGTTAGCCAAGTTCCATGAAAAGCTTGCACTGGTCCAAGATAAGGAAAAAGAGGAGTGTTCTTCCTATCAAGCTCAAGAAGAAGAGAGTACATCATCATCCCAAGAGCTTGAGGATTCGGAGGTTGATAGGGAATCAACATCCGGATCAGAAGAGGTGGAAGAGGTAGAAGAAGCTTCCACCACTAGGATTGAGGGGGAGGAGATTATGCCAATCTCAATGCCGGAGCAACAAAAGGAAGCCTCGACCTCCGGAAGAGATGAAGAACCAATTCTGACAACCAACGACCTAGGTAACTTGAGCATTTCAATTAAAAATAAAAACCATATGGTATGCTTTGAGTGTAGGGAAGTCGGACACTACAAGAGTAAGAGTCCAAGAAGAGTCAAGAAGACTCAACTGGCACCAAAAGTTCAAGAAAAATCAAAGGATATCAGAGTCCCCACTAGGAAGAGCAAGGAGCACGTGGTGTGCTTCAAATGCCAACAACGGGGACATTATAGGAGTCAATCCCCTAGGGGGAGGAAGAAAGTCAAAGAAGGAGCTACACATGTAGGGGGAGCTAAGGCAAACCCTAAGGTAAATTTAAATAATGCTCATTCTTTAAGCAGTAGGCAAAAGCATGCTAGAAATAATTTTAATACCCTTGCAATTGTGCATAATCATAAGGAGCATGCTAGAAATAATAGATTTTATTGCCTATGTGCTAAGAGTTGTAATTTGAAAATTAAGGAGAAATTTGGGACTAATAGCCCTAGAAAAATCCTACCTAGTGAAACTATTAGGAAGGTAGAGGAGCATTTAGGCATTAACCCTAAGAATGGTAGGCATATGCCTAAAATGAAGAACCATGCCCAAAGACTAAATGAAAATTCAAAGATTGGGCAATTAGAGTTGGAAAATCAAGTCTTGAGGTCAAGACTTGAGAAATTAGAAAAGACCCTTAGGAAAATAAAAAATCAAATGCAATGGTCAAATGGTCAAGATTTAGGATCTAGGAGTCAAAACATAGGGTCTAGGAAGCAAGGTCCACCCAAGGGCAAGAAAGGTTTGGATCACAAACCTAAGCACAAGGAGATCTATCATCGTGTTTCATTCGATTATGGAACCATCCATAGGTCTAGGAATACCAAGGTTACTAGGAAATTCATCCCTAAGGGTAACCATGGTAAGTGCCTAGTGGCCAAGGTTTCCATGAAACCTAGGGAGGCCAATAAGAAGGTTACAAGGGGAGTTACCCCTAGAATTAACCTAGGCAAGACCACAATGACCAAGGCTTCTAAGCCTAGAAGGGTCATTAGGAGGGTATCTAGGGAAGTTATCCCTATGGAATACCTAGTAAATCCAAGGAGCTCCAATAGGTATTAGGTTCCTAGGAGCGTGATCGATTCACGCTAAATAGGTTAGGTTGTATCAACCTTGAATGGATGGGTAGTTAACCTAACCATAGAAAAGTTGACACTTTAGGACATTTTCAAGGTTACGTGATACCTTGGAAATGAAGTTTAATTTTATATCCTAAAGGATTTTTGGATGTGCCAATATATTTTGAGAACTATGAAAAATTGATCAAATTGGCACAATTAAGTTTAGAAGTATTGGTGTGTCATTTTGGGTTTGTGGCACACTTGGGAGATAAGTACTAATATGGTACAATGAACTTAATCCTAACAAATGACAATAAATATTAAAATTTAGGTATTCTTATACCTTTACCTTTTATTTGTCATACATTGTTTGTCATTTACCATGTCATGACATCATATTTCTTTTTATCATTTTATATGTCATGATGATGCTTAGGTTAGTTTTTAATGTCATGTATACTTAGATTGTATTTATATGTCATGACATCATGATTATTGGCACATGTTTATTTATGCTATCACTTATGCCATAATCATCATTCATGCATTTAGGTTAATTAAAATTGATGTAAGGACAATGACATGATTTGAAGTCTCATGCATAAGGAAATCAATTAGTGTTTCCTTAGAAAATGCATGAGACTTTAGTTTAGGATGAACAAAATTCACATCTCACATCACATTGACATGTGTGTGTATTGATACACTCTAGACACATGTGAGATGTTAGAAAAATGAGTTAAGTTCAAGGTGCATAGTTCTTACATCTAGATGAACTCAAACTCATCTTACATCATGGATGAATCATGAGGAAAGCTTATGCATAAGTCATGTGCATTAAGCCCATAGACCATGGTTCAATATAAGGTTTTAAAACTATTTCAAAATCACTTTGAAAAACTATGGTGTAGTCTATCTTTCGATAGAAGTCACCATTGAAGAAGTTGATAAAAAAATAAGTCAAAAATATTGAAGTTATCAATGGTTTTGAATTTTGTATCAATCTCTATATTTAATGTGTATTTTATTTTTCAAATATTTTTCACCCATTATGATTGTTATAAGTATTATACGTATGAAGTTTCATTATTTTTCAAATTACGTATAATTACTTATGTATTTCCGAAATTCATTTTCTGAACCTAATTTCTGCACTTGTAGAAATCAGTCAACTGCGATGGATGGTAGTCAACTGGCGTCAAGGGCAGTCAACTGTTGACTGACAGAGTCGTTTGTCAAATATTTATTTCGGCTAAACAAGGATGTTTAGCCCATGTTTCAGCTAAGTTAGGCTACCCTAACTATTCATAACCCTAGGATATACTTTGAAAAGCATTATAAAGTGTGAAAATCCATTGGATATGGATTAGGAGAGTTGTTGTGGTGTGTATCGAATTTTAAGGGAGTTGAACGTTCAATGTTGAATTTTTACCCTTAATTTCGATTGGTTAGTATTCTTATAGGCTTAGGGACTCTCCAAGGACATTGTTGGTGCAATGGTCAAGGGGGAATAAGCCTTTAGGGGGAGGTTATCCATCATGAGATGATGAATGTATTCTTCCTCATAAGGGGGAGAAGTTGGAGAATTTGGAGAAGTAAGGATTGTCTCTCTTTAAGTGATATGGGACTTATCACTAGGAAGAGTGAAGGCATCCTAGATGTTTTTGGATCAAGGGGGAGATTGTAAGATCTCATTGGGATATGAGACATTAATACCCTTGGGGAGAGCCTTTTTGATGTATGTCAAAAAGGGGGAGAATTGTGAGAAAATTGATGGGAGGATTTGAGAATTGTCCAATTGGGAGAATTGTGAGATTTGAGCTAGTGTTCTAACTCAAAGGTGTTGGTTTTTGTCAAACATCAAAAAGGAGGAGTTTGTTGGTGCAATCGGCCCAGGTCACGATTGACCAGACTCGAGTTTGACTCGAGTAGTGTGTTGATGTTTGTGTTTTGATGTTTGACGATGAGTTGACCATTATTTGATAATGGGTTGACTGTATGGTTGACATGGGGTTGATCATATGATGGAGAAGTCCAAGTGGGACACTTGACATGAAAAGTCCAAGCATGGGTCTTGGCAATGGTAAAGTCCAAGTCTTGAGTACTTGGTATGGAAAGTCCAAGCATAGGTCTTGGCAAGGGAAAGTCCAAGCTTGAGTATTGACAAATGGAAAGTCCAACATAGAGTTGGCATGGAAAGTCCAAGGGTTGATATTGGCAGTGTAAAGTCCAAGGGTGGAGCCTTGGCAGTATAAGTCCAATGATTGGCGGCGTAAAGTCCAAGCATGTGTCTTGGCAGCGTAAGCCCAATATGTCTTGGCGGTGTAGACCACATTAGCATAACAATAGCCGATGGAAGCACCTGAAGGCTAGCGTATGGATGAATAAGTCATGGATGACTTGGAGGAATCCGATAGGCATGAGGCTGATGGAGGTGGCTAGAAAGCTTAGGTCTAGGCTAAGGGTGGTCTAGCAAGTATGAGGGCATCATACTTGGGGTAAACCTCATGGTTGAGGTGTAGCAGTCGACTGGGGTTATGGACTAGTCGATTGGTCGAGTGTTTGGACACTTGGTAGCTGAGTCGACACCGGCGATCAATCGGGATTATGACCACGATCGTCGAGAGTCGGACCGGGGTTCGACTACGTAGTGGCCTTGGCGATCACGATTGGGCGCGTCGACTAGCCATGAGCCGTCGAATGCCATGGAGGGCAGTCAACTGTTGTTAGTTTTGGTCGCGAGGAATAATGCTCGATAGATGACTGAGCAGTCGGCTACGGGCTTGAGCAGTCGACTGCTGAAAATGGCAGTCAACTGCCAATGTATCCATTGGCTTGAATGCCAACGTGGATTAAGTCTGTTGTGAGACAATGGCACTATTAGCAGTTGACTGGGCCCTTTTGGCAGTCAACTTCCAGGCAAAAATCCAGGATGCGCGGAGGCTTAAAAGGAGCTCGACGGCAAGGATTTCGACAGTGATTTTCTTGGGCAATTTGAAGGGGATAGTTGTTGTTGTCCAGTCCTTCAAGGCTAGTCCAAGGCGATCAACAAGCAAACATTCAAAAGCACATTTGTAAAGTTTTCTTTACTTGTATTTGTATAGTTTACTTGTATTTTCTTGTATTTCTTATTTATTGTTGTAAATGCTTGTATGAGATTTCTCCACCTCTGACTTGTTGTCAAGAAGGAGATTTATTAGTGGTGTGTACATCACTAGAGCTCGTTGAGCTCGCCCCGTAGAGTAGGAACCCTAAGGTTCCGAACCACGTATATCTTGTGTATTGTGTGTTTGTGTATTTCATTTATGCTTTATTATTATTTCCGTTGTGCATATTAACAAATATTGTAGGTAAGCACACAAGTGCGATCGAATTCCGTCGACGAACGAAAACGCACCATTCACCCCCCCCCCCCTCTAGCACTCACCGAAGTTACTGCATTGTGTTATTTCTTTGTATGTTTTGTTTCCACTATGCTAACACTTTGTAGACAAAAATAATCCATTGAAGAAACTGAAATCGATGTTATTCACCCCCTCTAGCATACAAATCAGTCCCTACACAAGTTGTATGAGGTTTCTCCACCTCCGAAAGGTTTCCAAGGAGGAAGTGAAAATGGGACTATCGGTAGGAGCTAGACCGTGAAGTAGGAATCGGGGATTCCGAACCACGTAAAATCCTGACATTTTCTTTGTGAGTTTTTTTATATTATTTTTATTTGTTTCCGCTGCAAACTAACGACTTGTAGATAAGCATGAATGTGAGAACAAGAGACAAACGAGATCGAGAGCTATTCACCCCCTCCCCCCCCCCCCTCCCCCTCCTCCTCTAGCGCATTCGAATCCTGACAATTGCATCATGTGACTCTGGGCGATAGTTGTCTTCCCTGTAGGGAGAGCATTGCCAAAGTTTTAAGATAGCTAGATAGCTATTATTGGATCTGTCTATCCGACCACTCGGGGTAGTGGTAGTGAGAGTTATGGACAATTGGATATGTTGTTCCACCTGACCACTCAGGATAGTGGTAGCGGGAGTTATAGACAACTGGACATGCCGTGCCACTCGACCACTCAGGGTAGTGGTAACTGGAATCACATGTAGGCATCAGACCCTTGGGATATAGCTAGATAGCTAATTTCCCATACTGACACCAGGCCACTCGAGAGTAGTGGTAAGCTAGAGTCTGTGCAATGTCCCGTGTGCATCATTCAGCCACTCGGCGTCATGGAACTGGAGGGGGTGTAGGCAGTGAACATACATATGCATGTGATGTGTGTTGCATATGCTGCGGCTATATATGTGTTGTATTATTCTTGTGATATGTTGCATTATGCTTGTGATGTGTTGGTGATGTGTTGCATTTGTTTAATATATGGATGTTGCATATGTGTAGCATTGTTCATGCATATCATATGCATGTGTTATGTTGTTTATGACGCTCATATGGTTATAAGTTGTGTACATGTGTGATTCATTCATTCATGTTATTGGCATATGTCATGCATTTGATTATATGTTACTCATTTGGTTACGAGTTGTCCATGTGTGGGATATTGTTCAGGCATGATCTATGTTGTTACATGTTGCTCATGTGATTACGAGCAGAACCATTGTAGATTATTATGTAGTTTGGTACATTACACCTAGTGGATTAGGTTGGTATATGCATTGATTATGTTCATATTGTTGTTTAGCTGATATTGCTTGTGAGACTGTATGTATATATATATATAATATATATATATATATCATGCACTATCTTCCTTATAACCACTGAGTATTTTTACTCACCACCACAACTGAATTTCTTTCGCCTAGGTAGCAGGTAGAGGATGTTGTATGGTGCTTGGAGGTCTTGTCTGTCAATCCCATCTCACTCTTTTCCCCGATACTGCGACGAGTGTGTGTTCGAACATGTTTCGTAAACATGTGAACAGCGGAAGAATTAAAAAGTAATAAATCTAATTTATTACAACACACATACCACACGCATGCATAGTACAACATATGTAGACATAATCACAGTTTCAAATTTTGCAATAAAAGGAAATTACTCTAGTTATACTTGACGTATCACGTACAGTGGGAATGTCATCAACTGGAGCAACTCTCGCTAGAATTGCCTCTATCCGTATCAATGCTGAGTACCGTCAGAATAGCTTCGCCAAGCTACGAGCCTCATCTTCGTGGGAGTCATTAGCCTCGTGTCGAAGACGATGTGATCGAGAGAAGATCACAATCCGAATCAAAATTCAAATTCGAAAATGAGTCCCCAAAACTCGCTTCTCCGGAGAGGTATTCGTCAACCGATTGACGAATCCTTGGTCCTCCACCTATGAGGATTACCAGATCTAATCCCTGGCAATAAAGTTGTTGTCGGAGCTCCAAACGTCGTCCAAACGAGTCTCTGACAAGAAGGAAACAAGCTATCCAAAAACTGGATAGCTTGGTGGAGGACTTGGTGTCAGCCAAAAGAGATGGTCAGCTGATCCTTGGTCACCGAAGCCAAGGTGGATCGCCGGAGGGTCGCCGAAGGAGTGGCCAGCAGCAACTGGACGCCGGCAGCTAGGGTGGACGGCGACACAAAAGCTGGGCTGGCTTCCTTGGATGGCGGCAAGGAGAAGAGAGGGAGAGGAGAGGATGAGAGTTTTCCAAAAATAAAACTTAGGGCTCTCCAAACCTCTAGCCGCGCTTTTATAGAGCGCGTGTTTCTTAACCATTAAGAAACCTTCTCCTTAGAGTTATTGGTTCATAACTAAAACCCATTAACTCGCTCCAATAACTTAAGTTAAAATAAATCGAACCGAGTTGGTCTATTTTAAGTTAAAACGAACCAAACCAACTTTGGTTCATTCGTTTAAAACAAACCAAACCCCTTTGGTTTATTCTCCACCATTGGGTTAGAACTAAATCAATTTGGTTCATCCATCATGTCTTCATAAGACTCAGCCCATCCATGCTTCCATTGCAACTAAAACAATTTTATGCTCACTCCTTGTTTGGTCCAACCAAACCTAGTTTCTCTCGATCTGAGAATCTCATTCTCAAGCTCATTTTAAATCCTTCGGATTATACTCGTTGTGCGTGCGACCAAATAGGTTCCCGATTTATGTTGGTCATCTATAATTAACCATTAATTATAGAACGATCATGAGTGGCACCTAGTAGTACATCATGATCCCCAATTAACCAAAAAATCAACGGTTGATTCCAGAACCATTTCTGAAACCCTTCAACAGCTACAATGAATCATGCCACATTCCCTTCACTCATCTTATACCCACTTGGTTTAGGATTTGGTCTATAGTGTCAGTCACCACTAGGCTGACTACGTCACACCTAGCCCAAGTATCATTTTCTCATCCTACGGATTCTAGTTACTACATATGTATCCAAGAGTACCTTACTCTAAACATGTAATGCTTTGGCCAAAGACTTTAGTAACAATCCGACGAGAGGCCATGAGTATACATCTCATCGCAAGGAGTGGTGAATCCTTTATAGGCTATTCAAACACCTTCGACTTACACCCAATCATCCCGGGTCAACATCTCCTCAGAGATGTTTGCTTAAGATGTCAAAGCATAAGTCTTCATGACCAAGATGACTTGAATACCGCAAGTCAAAGGAACATCGCACTTAAGCTACAGTAAGAACTTCATTGACATATCCATATATGCAGAGAACCATATGAAGTCTTACAGCTGGTCACTCCAATGAACTAGTTACCATAACTAGCATCCACGATTAACTCAGGGCGTCACAATGTCTCTAGTCAGTGAGAATTGTTGGTGCAATCGGCCCAGGTCACGATTGACCAAGACTCGAGTTTGACTCGTGTGATGTTTTGATATTCGACAAAAACATATGACAATATGATTATCATGGGAAAGTCCAAGTCATGGGTACTTGGCATGGAAATTCCAAGTGAGACACTTGGCATTTGGGAACTCGAGTGATGTTTTGATGTTCGACAAAAACATATGACAATATGATTGTCATGGGAAAGTCCAAGTCATGGGTACTTGGCATGGAAAGTCCAAGTGAAACACTTGGCATTTGGGAAAATCCAAATCTTGAGTACTTGGCATGTAAAGTCCAAGCATGGGTCTTGGCATGGAAAGTCCAACATAGGTTGGCAAGGGAAAGTCCAAACTTGAGTCTTGGCATTTGAGAAGTCCAAGGGGTTTGATATTGACGCAGTAAAGTCCAAGCGGGAGTCTTGGCAGCATAAGTCCAATGGTTGGCGGCGTAAAGTCCAAGCGGAGTCTTGGTGGCGTAAGTCCAATGTGCCTTGGCGGTGTAGACACCGTTAGCATGACATAGCCGATGGAAGCAACCTGAAGGCTAGCGCGATGGATGAACAAGTCATGGATGAATTGGAGGGATCCGAGAGGCGTGAGGCTGATGGAGGTGGCTAGAAGGCTTAGGTCTAGGCTAAGGGTGATCTAGCAAGTATGGGGGAACCATACTTGGGCTAAAACCTCATGTTTGAGGTGTGTCAGTCGACTGGTGTCATGTGGCAGTCGACTGGTAAGAGTCAACTAGGGTTTGACTGCGGGAAGTGGCCTAGCAGTCGACTGCCAGAGATAGACAGTCGACTGATCATGTGATTAGTCGACTGATGCTCAGTGTTTCGGCCACAGAATGGAGTCTCACTCAACTGCTACGGCCAGCAGTCGAGTGGAGGCTTGATCAGTCGACTGATGGTCATAATCAGTCGACTGATGATGGATCCGTTGGATTTTTCCAACGTGGATCTAGACGTTGTCTCACGACAACAGTGGCATCAGTCGACTGATGGTCCCGAGCAGTTGACTGATCGGCGTTTTCCAGCACAGATAGAAGCTTTAAATGGAGCTCGTGGAGAAGGAAAACACAATGGTTCTTTGAGGAGTTTTTGGGGCGAATTGCTGGTGTAATTCAAGGTCTCCAAGTGCCACTCAACCAACCAAACAAGCAAGCTCTCAAAAGATCGATTGTAAAGTTTTCTTTGCATTTCTTTTGTTGTATTTACTTGTATTTGCTTGTTGTATTTAGTATTACTATTGTAATCATTTGTACGAGATTTCTCCACCTACGACTTGTGTCGAGAAGGAGTATTTGTGATTAGTGAGTGTGTGTGCATCACTAGAGCTCGATCCGTAGAGTAGGAACTGTTCGGTTCTGAACCACGTTATATTCTTGTGTTCGTGTTTGTCTTATATTCGTTATTGCTTTTATTATTATTCCGCTGTGCATAACGAGTTTTGTAGAGACACGCGAACGAGTTCCATCGACGTATAGCACGACGTTATTTACCCCCCCCCCCCCTCTAACATTCCAACGATCCCCTACAAGAATCAACTGCTTGGATACACCAAAGAGTATACCTCATGCTAGTCTCGACAGAATTGATGGTGTCCAAATCCATCAATTCATCGACTAGGGATAATTCCAATACATCACAATTACACATGTAGAGATACTTACTAGTTGTGATCCAATCACAAATTCTCTCATGTTGTGAATCATATTATGGACATTCAGTAAATGAGTTTAAGATCTAATTAAATACATGAAAACATGTACACTCAAATAATGAATCTTCATTTATCAAATAAATGGTACAATCATAAGGCGATTGCCTTAGGACATCTCTCATATATAACTAACAACTCTGAGTGTATTGGATTTTATCCCATATTGGTTCCGTATTTTGGTATATGATCGTATTGTTATGAATTTAGCCTTTACTAAGGATTTGGTTTGGATATTGGTTTCTATTATGTTTTTTTATTGTGTCGAAGTCGTATCGGTATGCATCTTTGAGTCTTTGTATCTTTATACTTGTCAGTATATTTCACTATGGTATATGGCTTGTGTGTGCAAACAGGTATTTGGATTTATCAGTGTTGTATCTTATATTGTCACAAGAGGGTACTGTTCGGTTGATTGACAAGTATTCTCTCGAGGCGTGACAGTAAGTTTTTCTTTCTTTCTCGATATTTTTTAATTAGTTTTCTGAGAAAGTGTATAACTTCTATTGTTGATCTTCTCAGTATAAATTCAAATTAATTTTTTGTCACCATGGTCTCTTTAATTTTTTTCTATTATTTTTTCCATATTTTCATAATATCACTTATTAGTTTAATATCTTTATAATTTGTACAATTTTATATATCTCCTTTGTTTTTATATAAAGGAACTAAAAAATAGATCTTCCACTGATCATATATTTTTTTATTTTTAAAATCAAGTTAAATAACTTTATAAGTTATTCAATACTTTGCTTGTCTATGTACTTCTATACCTCTATTGAAATATCATCTAGTTCAACTACTTTTTTATTTTGCATCTCATTTAAACCTTGTTCTACTTTTGAAGGTTGAATTTTACAATATAAATTTAAATTTTTATACTCCTTTAACCTACTTAAATTACCTAAATTAATTTGATCACATAAACCTTCATTGAAATGTTAATAAAAATACCTCTTTCATCGCTTTTTTATTTCCTCATTGTCCACTAATATCTTATTGTATTCATCTATAATATATCTTATTTGAGTAAAATCTTCTACAAATATCTTTTTTTCCCTTCTTTGATATTCTGTTATTGATATAAATGTTCAAAAGTTTCATTCTTAGCTTTATTTATTATTTTTTTACATCTTTCTTAGTCATTGTATATTTTTTTCCATTTCTTATAAGTGTATAATACATTATAGACTTTTCATTTTTCTTTCACTTGTATTTTCTCATTCCACCGCCAAAAATTTTTATTTTATAATGCACATCCTTTTAACTCGTCTAGTAAACCTTTAACTATCATTCTTAACTTTAATATCATCTTAAAACTTATTTTATTTAAATTATCATATATCTCTTTTAATACTCATATTTCTATCCTCTTTTTAAATATCTTTTGTTTCACACTTTTAAATATGCATTTAAATTTTGATTGTTTTCGTAAAATTATTTTGGCAGAATTCAAGGTGATGGGAACATCATATGCAAAGGCACACATTACATGACTATGCATTGCAATGAAACATACAGTAGAAATCAAGTAGAATACAATGCTATTGGCTCAATTTCCATATTCATCCACACGTTATTGTTTACCACTTTCCATGTCACAATCCTTGTCTTAATCATCCCTACAAAGACCCAAAAAAAAAAAAAAAGACAATCTTGTTCGCATATCCACGAGTGATAATTGAACAATAAACCTTATGGATCAAGTTCTGTTCTCACAAAAAGCAAACTCTAAGTTCAATATTCTTCTCTTGCAAAGTTTGATTTCAAAATTGAAGACGGCATAGGAAGGTCTTCTTGATACAAACAGCTTCGGTGACCTTGTTGCGAGGTAAGTCTCAACAAACCTACCTACACCCATCTGAAAACTATCTGCTTGATGAATAGCTGGGAAGGATCTCAAACATCTCATAAGTTACAAAGACTGCTAACCTCTTTCTTGGCGGGATTCACCCACCTCTTTAAAAAATTGTTAGAGAAATTTTTAAGAGATGATGTGTTTTTTGCAATATAAGATCTGGGACAAGAATCATGTTGTACGAGTTTTTGCCATATAAGATCAGGGACAAGAATCATGTTGTGAGAGCAGTCTTTGCCATAGCCAAGGCTCCGTCATAAGTTTGATTTCCACCAATGAATCCAGTGATATGAACAAAAACACATCCAGGAATACCAGAATTATCTGAAAGCTCTTGATCTCTCAATCCCCTCCATGCTGGTGGTAGCAGCTTTCTGCTCTCAAACTTGTAGGGAGAAACTGCCACAGTTTGCACCCTCCAACTTCCAGTTCTTTCATCCTACAATTTCACGGAGTGATACAATTTGTTAAAACAATAGATTTCATATTAATGCTTCTACAAAATAAATTGGCATTGAATGACACGTTTACCACGAGTAATGATAGCATCTTTTACCCTAAATATGCAAATTAAAAAAGCTGAAAAAAAAATTAAATTGTTAGGTCTCACTAGCGCAGTTGAATATTATTAGCTGCCAATACAGTATAATAATAAGCGCAGTTGAATATTCTTAAGATTATATAGAGGTATTTAACATACCAGTAAAGAAGAGTATCCAGCTCAAACACAGGAAAAAATATATACATACATGCCACTTGGTTAAATATAACAATTCATTTATCCTGGATCAATACGAGGAAGATTTTGTCAAAGAGATGTTTATATTTTTAATGATCTATATTGTTGTTAGATAATCCAAAACTCGTTTGCTAGATTATCTAATTCCAATGTGTAACAGAACTGAGACCATAGTTTTTTTCCCGAGGTTAGTTTAGAGTTGGTCAAATGGTTATAATTATACAAGTCCATCTCCTACTCTGGTCTGATATCCTTACCTTTTGTCCACCATGAGAATCCTTAAAACAGGAGAAAACTTCAATCACCTTATAGAAATATCAAACACCTTAATGACCTAAGTTTTTCTAAAGTTCACAACTTATAGAAATGTTGTTTGGCATCACATGAAGCAAATGGGCCAACCCAAAACGACAAATAAAACAAGAGACAAGGAACTATTAGGACCCAATTTGGGATAATTGTTACATCAACTAAACCTCCTAAATTTAATATTTGATTGAATCAGTTCTTTGTATTTTCTTGCTAGATTATTTTCCTGCATGTTGGATTTCTAGTAGTTCCTCTTAAGATTTTAGGGTTTAGGGTTTAGGCCCTGGCTGAAATGGAATTGGTTTGAGATACCGTGTTGTGTCAACTCCCAGTACACTTCCAAACTGGTTGAACATAACTCAAGTGGATTTTTATCCGATTACTCTCTTCCACTTTGTTTAACACCAAAATCAATTTAACAAAAATTTGAGAGCTACAAGATACGAAAATACAATAAGCAATTCAACTAATAATACGACTCCAAAACTATTCAGGGACCAAATTATTTCAGAAGGAAGTGAAATTCAAGTCCGTAGGCCTACAAACTCAAGCACAGCTGCCATAATGTTGATAACTTCTTAATTAGATAATCTATCAAAGTGAGGAAAATGCACAGTATTTAGACCACCGTAACTACAATATATACCTGATAAAGAACATATTTAATATGAGGTTCAATTTTAAGCTCCTCTTCAAGCTCAAACAAATGATGTTTCCACTGTAGAGTAAATAGAATGAGCAAGCAATCAGAACATATAAATATCCACTTGATAAAATTCAGGACATGAGCAACATGGCTAATGGATAAAATAATTAGGAATAAACAACATAACAGTGATGATACAAAAATGACCTTTAACAAGTAGGAGAAAACCTACTAAAAGACAGCCATGCTTGATTCATCAAATTTTCAAGTAACAAGTACCAATATTTCGATGATAATTAGTTCCGAGTAATAAAATTTCTTTGATAAATTTTTCATGTCCAAATGTGTTAAAAGGGAACAAATGGTGGGGTGAATCTCCAAAAAGAGGTGATCGATGATAGCTTGATGTCCTCAGGTGGCCTCTTTACCATGGAACTGTCTGGCATTCACTTGTGTAGAGGCATCTGATGAGCAAGCTTCTGCCTGAGCCCTTATCAATTGCCAATGTTGTTGTAAATGTCACATTTGCAATCTTATCTTTTGTTAGTGCTAATCATCATGCGTAAGCACAAAAAAAAATTGGCGTAGCACAGTTTTAGGAAAAGATAAAAAAAGATACAGATCATGTACTTCAATCAGTGAATCTCACTATAATGATACCCATCAGTTGAATGTCTCAAAACAGGGAAAGAGTATCAAAGAGAATTATTATAACTTGTAAACACTTGCTTCCGACCAAAACATAGACTAAATCCAACTTAAGAAAGATGAAACAAACCGATTTCAACACTAAAAGTAAAATACAATAGAATAATCATTGATGCAGACACGGTACAGCTCTGAAATCTAAGCTTTGAAGACATATAAGCATTTGAACAATTTCTCTTTTGCATCAACCCTCTCACAAAGATGAACTTGACTTTGACAAGCTAAAACTTTCTTAGTAAAATATCAATCCACAAAATGGAAATTCGAACTGATGTTTATTTTGTCATAAATCAACTGATGTAACCTGGGCTAGCTCCCTGAAGATAAATTCTCAACAGGGGTAGAAGACCTTACAGAAGCTTTAAAATAGGAGTTTCATATCATATATTGTCATTTTTAATTATATTTTGAGAGTTGTGTGCAACTCATATAATCATTACACAAAGTAACCATTTGCCTAACATCACCATGAAATAGCTGGATCCCTCACAATTTTCAAATGGTTCAACCGATAATTTTAAGACCTAATATTTCCATCAACACTCTGATTATTGTAAAGGTGAAGTTTGTCAGTTTTACAAGGATTTCAACTTTCTACTTTTAAGATCCTTTCCATTTTCCTTCTGTATTTTTATTACTTCTTATGAAGGGGAACCCTGACGCAACGGTAAAATTATTGTGTGATCCAAAGGTCATGGATTCGGGTCACAAAAATAATCTTTTGCAATGCAAGATAAGATTATGTATAATATACCCTTCACCCGGGATCCCATATTGGAGGAAGCTTCGTACACAAGACCATTTATTTTTATCACTTCTTATCAATTGAACAATTAATTTATCTACAAACTTCATTAAAATTATAAAGACATTTAAAATTCTTTTTTTAAGTATATATAATCTAGCATTTGTAGGAGTCAAGTCTCTCAAAACTATAGCGATGGCACTCTCATCTTTTTATTGTTTTTTGGCAGTGCAAAACTAACCACTCTGCCACCTGAAATGGATAATTTTCCAAGCCGAGAGAGAGACATGGAACAGCTCAAGATGAGCTCCATACTGCCCAAATGAGCATCAAGTTTTGTTCCATCCAAGTGAGAGATATGGAACATCATGAAATAATAGCTCCAACTTGAAATACCATCAGACCACTTCAGATACCAGATAACTTCTATTGCTTTTAATTTGCTTTGCAACATTTTTTCTTCCCCCTCCCCATGATTAGTATGGACATACACAAACTCACACTGACACATGATACACCAATCGAAACTGAAATAGAACTATTCTAGAAGTTCTTGCCAGTCACAGATACCCAACATCAGAATGCTATTTTAAACCTTTATTAGTAAAGTGGAAGTTTTTATTTGTAAGTTGCATCCACTGTGTAGCTTTTTGACAGTCAGCTAGGAAATGTACAATGACCACATTTCAATATCTGGGCAACGTCCACAGTAATCATAATATTCCATCTTTCCTAGAATAATGATTCAAATGGTCTACACAATATATGTGGTATGGATGATGTAAATGGAAATTCGTTTAAAGGTTTTAGATCATTTTCATATTTTATTTTATATACTCAAATTGGTGCATTTTATTTGGCTCTTAATTTAATCTCGATTATAATGGGTCATAATGCATAAAAAAGGGTTAGGATTATTATTGGAGACAATTTACATATTTTGATCATTAGTATAAAAAATCTATTGCTTTTTTTTCTCTTCTTGAGATCAGCAATTGAGGCACACCAGGCTGTGTCAAGTGCTGTCAGAATTTAATCTTCACATTAGTGCCTCCACTTGCCTACCATGTCATTAACCACCACCGTGTGTTCCTGTTATTTTTACCCATGTCATCACCACAAGGTCTCATCAAACTTATCATAATACTTATAAAAAGTAAATATTAGCCTAAATTTTAAGTTTGTGAGTGTGTTGTCTTACTAAGAGACTTTCAAACTTCCACCTATGTTTTCGATAGTTGTGTTGGGTAAATACAGCCATAATTTGAGGATGGATAACCATCAATAGTGTCCACAGTTAGGGTTGTGCAAAATATTGGTTAAACCAAATAAACCAACCGAATTTGGAAGTTCGGTTTAGTTAATTCAGATTAATTCACTTCGGTTTCGGGTTTAAAAAATCAATTTAACTAAGTAAATCAAACTGGAGACGATTGATGTCCTCAAACCGCAACTTTAAAATCGCGAAATCGCATTATGTTCAACCCATCTATCTCAAATCTCATGTGATTTCTTTCGTCCCTCCAATCCTAACCTCTCCAACACCCTGCATCTCCAACACTCCACTGATATTGACCCATGGACTCTCCGATCTAAACCCTAAAGGCTTAAACTCTCCTCTCCAATCTCCTCTTCTCTTCCCCCGCTACGCTGCCTTAAACATCACAACATCACTCTGGATTTAAACATCAGCCTTACGGCCCTCACACTCCTTAATCTCACTGTGGGTAGTAACACATTCTTCTCCCCTCACAGTCAAACAATAAAAAGGTCAGTTTAAGATTTTAAAATTTATCGATGATTTATAATAAAGTTGTTGCCTTGTGACCTAAAAGTCACGGGTTCAAGTTTTGAAAATAGACTCTTGCAAAGCAGGTTAAGATTGCATACAATAGACTCTTTCCTAAAACTCTGCATGATGAGAGTTTCATACACCGGACTGCTCTTTTTTTTCATAATAAATTATGAATGGGCGTATAATGTTGCTTACTATTTGATCATAATTCAAATTGTTAATCTAATTTTATGTATATGTTTTGATGAAAATTATATGTTTATATTTGTAAATGTCAATGCAAGAAGATATTTCAAATATAGATGTTGATAATAATTATTCAATGTCACAATCTAATCCTTCAATGGGTATAAGAACACCTGCGAATTCTAAAGGAAAAGTAAACAAACAAAAAGCAATAAAACAGATATGGGATCATTTCACAAAATTTACTAATGATGCTAAGGAACTCCGCCCATGATGCCCAAACTCGGATAAAGGAGGGTTGCGTTAGGTTGTCAACCAGCATTAAACTAAGGCAAATATTCAATGAATGAATCCATTTAACTATTGTGTTAATGCTAGATTATTCCCCGGAAGGAACGCATTGCAAGGTCAAACTATAACGTCTTGGCAAGGATCACTACATCTCTAGAACTCAGGTGTAGTGATAAATATGTAATAGTTCGTGTTGCACGGTCCAATTGTAACGTATCGACAATGTCCGCTACATCTTCATGAGAATTTAAGTATAGTGTTAAATAAGCAAGAGTTCTCACACCATTGGTTAGGTAAGAATAAATATTATAAAAAACTAATAGTTTAAATTTTGAAACATAGAACATAGGAACTCTCACTAGTAAAGCAATGAAGATAGTAGAAGAATTAATATTTTGTGTATACAAGAGACAAAATGGATAGGCAAAACGGCAAAAATGATAGAGAACTCGGATTGTATGTTATGGTACACAGAAAGAGTAAAACAAGAAACGAAGTGGGTATTATTATAGATAGTTCGTTAAAAGATGAAGTTATAGGAGTAGTTAGAAAATGGGATAAAATTATAGTTCTTAAGATAGTAATGAAGAAAGAAAACTATGAATGTAATCGGCATATATACACCTTAAGCAGGATTAGATAAAGGTATCAAATCAAAATTTTGCGACGACCTAGATGAAGTATTACAAAACATTTCGTCAAATGAAATGATTTTAATAGGAGGCAATCTAAATGGACATGTTGGAGTGAAAAATAAGGAATATGAGATGTATGGGGGTTATGGGGTTGGAATAAGAAATAAAGAAGGTAAAACTATATTGGATTTTACGATAGCATATGACCTTATACTAGCTAATATGTTTAAAAAAAAAAAAGAGAACACTTGATCACGTTCAAAAGTGTGAATAATAAATCATAAATTAATTTTCTAATGGTTAGGAAGAGAGAGAGAAAGATTTATAAAGATTATAAGGTCATTTTTGAAAAAAGCTTAATTATCCAACATAGGTTAACAGTGTTAGATATACGTCTCAAACATAGTATCAATAGAAGAAAAATATACACGACTCCTAGAATTAAGTGGTGAAAGTTAAGGACAGGAAACAGAACATATTTAAAGAGAAAGGAGTACAAATATTCGATAAAATATATGATACCCCTAATATGGCATAGGATAAGATGGTACCGAAGTTGAAAATAGTAACTAAGAGTATACTTGATGAGTCAAAAGGACATGCACCACTAAGGAATCTTGGTGGTAGAATGAGAAAATATAAAAGGAAGTGAAGGGAAAATGAATGACATATAAGGAATTATATATTTGTAAGAACGAGAAAATTTTAAAAAAATATACAATAGCCAAGAAAGAGACTAAGAAAGCAGTGAATAAAGCTAAGAATGAATCTTTTGAAAGGTTATATCAAAAATTAGATACAGAAGGAGAAAAGGACATTTATAAAATAACTAAAATGAGAAAGAGAAAGACAAAAGATCTTAATCAAATAAGATGTATTAAAGATGAATGTAATAAAGTACTAGTAAATGATAGAGAAATAAACGAGCAATTGAAGAGGTATTTTCATAACTTTTTAATGAAATATTAGAAGATCAACTTAACTTAGGTAATTTAAATAAGTCAAATGAGTATAGAAATTTAAATTTTTAGCGTAGAATTCAATTTCAGAAATAGAAAAAGCTTTAAATGTGATACAAAATGGAAAAGTCGTTGAACCAAATAATATTTCGATAGAAGTATGGAAGTGTCTAGGGAAACAAAGTTTTGAATGACTTACAAAATTATTTAACATGATATTGAAAATAAAAAATATCTGATCAATGGAGAGTAAGTACTCTAATTCCCTTATATAAGAATAAGAGATCGTACAAACTTGTGCAAATTATACGGATATTAAACTAATAAGTCATACCATGAAACTTTGAGAATAAGTAATAGAAAAAAAATTAAAGAAGGAAACCACAGTTTCCGAAAATCAATTTGAGTTCATGCCTAGAAGGTCGACAACAGAAGTTATATATCTTCTCATACAACTAATTGAAAATTATCGAAAGCAAAAGTAAGATCTACATATCGTATTCATTGACTCAGAAAAAACTTATGATAGAGTTCCAAAAGAAATTATATAGAGAATTCTAGAAAAGAGAAGTGTTAGCATAACATATATTGAACTAATTAAGGATATGTATGAGAAAGTAACAATCAGAGAGAAGACTTAAGACGGATTAACTGAAGTGTTTTCAATAAAAATAGAGTTACATCAAGGGTCAACTCTAAGTCCCTATCTTTTTACATTATTCATGGATGAACTCACTGGACACATTCAAGATACAATACCGTGGTGTATGTTGTTTGCAGATGATATTGTTTTAGTAGATGAGGCATGTGAAGGAGTAAATGTTAAATTTGAATCTTGACGGGAAACACTAGAAGTAAAAAGTTTTAGACTTAGTAGAGTAAAGACAGAATATATAGAATTTAGTTTAGCAATATTAGACGTAATAAGACAAATTAAGATAGGAGATGGCGAATTATCTGAAACTAAGAGCTTTGAGTATTTAGTATCATTTTTGCAAGACGATGAAGGAATCGAGAGAGATATCTTACATAAAATACAAATATGATAGTTAAAATGGAGGAAAGCATCAAGTGTTTTATGTGATCGTAAAGTACCTCTAAAACTTAGGAAAGTTCTACAAAATGACAGTTAGACCTGTTATGTTATATGGTGTTAAATGTTGAATTATGATTCGGACACATGAACAGAAGATGGGAGTTGCAGAGATGAAAATGGTAAGATTGGATGTGTGGACATACGAGGATGACAGAATAAGAAATGAGAGCATTAGAAAGAAAATCGGAGTTGCTTCTATTGAGGAAAAAGTTCGAGGGACACGTTTAAGATTGTAAGAACATATTCTTAAACGACCAATAAATGCTCCAGTCAGGCGATGTGAAATTATGACAAATATGCACATCAAACGAGGAAGAGGAAGACAAAAAAAAACTCGGTTAGCAAAAATAAAACAAGATAAAATATATTTAGGTATAGATGATGATATAGTAGGATATAGAGTCCAATAGTATAAAAGGATCTATATAGTCGACCCTACCTAGTGGGATAAGGTTTGGTGGTTGTTATTGTTGTACTAATGATGCTAAGGAGATTAAAGTTAAATGCAAATATTGTAATAAAGAATTTTTGTGATTCATACAAGAATGAAATAACAAGCTTGAGATCACATATGACCTCGTGTAAAAAAAATCCTCATGGGGTAAGGTATCTCTAATTTCTTGGAAATTTGATCGTAATACATTTAGAAAAGCATTAGATAGAATGATTATAATGGATGAACTCCCTTTTAAATTTATAGAAGAAGAGTTTAAAGCATTTATGTCTATGGTATGTCCGAGGTTTAGAATTCCTTTGAGATAGACAGTTACACGTGACTGTGTTAAATTATATATAATTGAAAAGGAAAAGTTAAAAAGTCTATTGCATGATTCAACCCAAAGAATTTATAAGTGTTTAATAGCTCATTTTATCTATAAATATTAGAAGTTACATAAAATAATTTTAAAATTTTATCCAATAGCCATAAAGGCGAAGTAATCCGTTTAGCTATTGAAAACTACTTAAGAGGTTGGGGAATTAATTGAATTTTTACTATTAGTATTGATAATGCAAATTCAAATGATGCAGCTATGACTAGTTTTAAGAAAAAGATGGCTAAACTTCCATGGCAAACTTCTGTGGGGTCAGGCCGGTCGCCTCCGGAATTAGTCGGGTCAAAGACCTGGATACTTAGTGCTAGCTAAAAAAAAGAAGGCTAATTGGGATTCTACTATTTTAAAAGTAAAATTCATTCATATGATGTGTATAGCTCATATAATCAACTTGATTATTGTTGATGCTTGAGAGATATAAATTCATTTGTGATGAGGGTTAGGAATACTATTAAATATGTTAAGTAATCCCCTTGTAGATTAAGCAAGTTCAAGGAATGTGTAAAAATTAAAAGCAAGAATGATGTTGAATGTAGCTTAAAAATTTAAAGAGTTTTTGATAAACTTAATGAACAACATCCATACTTTAAATTAAATCTTCAATATATAGATTGTCATATTGTTATAACTGATAATGGAGATATAATACTTGAATCAGATAGAAAACCTCTAAGAGAATTAAAGACTTTTGATCGGAAGCCAACAAGTGTAAATTGAAATAATATTAGACTTTTTCCATCTTTATTACAAGTTTTTTTATAAATTAACCGATATCGATAAGGTCTCCGCATCATTAACATTAAAGTTTAAAGATTTTTTTATGTCACTTCTAATGCTTTTGCGTCTGAAATTAGTTCTGATCATAACATATTGAAGGAGTGGCAAGAAAGTGATGAACGTAACGTATATTCAATGGGAATTAAAATGGAAAATAAATTTGACAAGTATTAAGGGGACCCAAAGAAGCTTTATATTGTAGTGGTACTTGATTCAAGGCACAAATTAAATTTCATAAAATTTATGTCGATTGAATTCAATGGACATGAAAAGGGTGCAAGAGCAAGAAAGATTATAAATGACACTTTATTTGCTTTGTACAAAAATTATAAAGAGAAAATGGAACCTTAAAGTAGTACCTCAAGAATTTCATCTATTCCAGAATTAAGTGATAGTAACATTGTGCCAAAAAAATATGAGTCAAATAAATTTGAAAAGACAATCAATCCTTACAAAGTATAAAAAACAAAAAGTATAAATTTTATGTGATAGAAATATGTCAAAATTAGACAAGTATCTTAATGAAATAATTGAGGGATATTGTAATACTTTTGACATTTTGGGATGGTGGAAGTAAAATTGTCCTACATTTTCTATACTTGCTCAAATTGCTCGTGATGTGTTAGCTACTCCAATATCAACGGTTGTTTCAGAATCCACTTTCAATATAGATGGTCGGGTAGTTGATTGTTTCAAGAGTTCATTGACTCCTTGACTGGTAGAAAATCTTATTTGTACTTAAAATTGACTTCGATTAAGTTTGGAGTCAATCAATATTGAAGAAAGTTTGGAGGATGTAAAAAAACTTAAAAGCGATAAGTTTTTTTAATGAAAAATATAGTTAATTTTTTGTTTACAGTTAAAAAATTATAAAGTATTGATTTATTTGACTTGTATGTTATCATTTTTTATCAAAATTCTCAAAAATAGGTCTGCTATACCATGAGTCCATCCAATTCAAAGATTCTCAGAAAACATGAAGAATTGTTAGAAAGAATGAAAATTCAGGGGTTTATAGGGGAAGATCCTTTAAGGTACTGGCTGAAAAACAAGATTATGTGCAAGATAGATATTATCAATCCTGATATAACAATTCAGGATAAACCACTGTCCCATGTAACTCCCCTCATGAAGCAGACATTTGACAGGCATATTAAGGTATTACTACAGCTGAAGGTCATACAACCAAGTAAAAGCAGACATAGAACTATGGCAATGATAGTTCAATCTGGTACAAGCATTGATCCAGTAACCAAAAAGGAGGTCAAGGGAAAGGAGAGGATGGTTTTCAATTACAGAACACTAAATGATAACACATACAAAGACCAGTACAGTCTACCAGGGATCAACACAATTCTAAAGAAGGTCGGGAATTCCAGAATATATTCCAAATTTGATCTTAAATCAGGATTTCACCAGATTGCCATGGATTCTGAATCAGTAGAATGGACGGCTTTTATAAGTCCTTCAGGACTTTATGAATGGCTAGTTATGCCATTCAGATTGAAAAATGTACCTGCTGCATTCCAGCGAAAGATGGATAACTGCTTTAGACGTACTGAAAACTTTATTGCAGTTTATATAGATGATATTTTGGTCTTTTCTTCATCAGAACAGGAGCATGTGAAGCATTTAGAAGTAATGCTGAAGATTTGTGAGGAAAACGGGCAAACTTGCAAAATAAAACCTGGTCTATGACCGGAATTTTATTTATAAGAAAAGGAACTTCAGCAAACTTGCAAACTCTGAGGAATGATTTACTCGGTGATGCTCGAGTGTGTCAAACCTCCTACCACTCTGGTCCTTTTATAATGAAGGAAGGTTGTATTGGAACTGAAGCGGGTGCTCATTGGGCCCCATCGTCCTTCATTTCCACTACCCTTTCTTATCATAAAGAACTTTACAGTTCATTCATTCTTTACAACTCATATTTACGTGCTTGGAAAGGGACGGCTCCCCGGGGCTTAGTCCTTTCCATTGGGCTCACCATGGCTTTCACGGGGGCATTTGCCTTATGTTCCTGTATATGTCCTGTAAAGCATTTGAGACACGCCAGATGTCACGTCTTACTTTACCAATTTCATGAGACTTCTTCACGAAGTATTCTTTCTTCGGACTTTCCCAATGTCTTCTACACAAAAAGTCAGATTCTTTGGCCTGCTGAATCAGCTCCAACTCTTTGAAAGCAGTAGCCAGCTGATTAATGGCATCCTCCTCTATGTCTGCCATCTTCTTTCTTTTAACGTGTTCCTCGGGGGGGGGGAATATGTCTTTTGGGGATGCTGCAACTCAGGCTTCATACTGAGTTAATAATTTAAACTCAATAGTGCTCTTCCATTTGGTTGAATTTCATAATTGTAGCATATAGAAAGATCATAACCGATTGACCCCTCCGTCTTCCTTGTAGGTACTTGTGCATCTGGATTTGTTTTTAGAACTTCAAGTGTAGGTTCCTCTGCTACAAGAACAGCTAGAATTTCCTGCTCTTCTTCTCCTAGTTCATAATCATCTTGATTTACGGCTACCATCCTGTTTTCAGAGGTGCGCTGGGAAACCGGGACCTCCACGCTCCATTATTGACTCTGATAACGTAATGCCTTCGGCACCGGTCAGACGGAGTCATCGCCGTTTTTGCTACCGACGAACCAAAGAATTCCGCTACCAATTCGCGGTCATTGCCGCTGCTTCTCTCACGCACTGGAATACCAACAGAAGCGCAGTATACAAGGACATAAGGCAAATGCCCCCGTGAAAGCCATGGTGAGCCCAATGGAAAGGACTAAGCCCCAGGGAGCTGTCCCTTTCCAAGCACGTAAATATGAGTTGTAAAGAATGAGTGAACTGTAAAGTTCTTTACGATAAG
Source organism: Wurfbainia villosa (assembly GCA_025175895.1). Classification (NCBI taxonomy): domain Eukaryota; kingdom Viridiplantae; phylum Streptophyta; class Magnoliopsida; order Zingiberales; family Zingiberaceae; genus Wurfbainia; species Wurfbainia villosa. The sequence continues at coordinate 20,164,929 of CM046008.1, read as the reverse complement.
AAAGGGTAGTGGAAATGAAGGACGATAGGGCCCAATGAGCACCCGCTTCAGTTCCAATACAACCTTCCTTCATTATAAAAGGACCAGAGTGGTAGGAGGTTTGACACACTCAAGCATCACCGAGTAAATCATTCCTCAAAGTTTCCAGAGTTCTAAGAGTTTGTGAGTTTGCAAGTTTGCTGAAGTTCCTTTTCTTATAAATAAAATTCCGGTAATTGAAGTAACATTCTTATAAATAGTAATCAAATTACCTTCTATCCGTAGTCCTCCTTGCATGTTCCTGATGAAATTACAGCCTATAACCATTTGAATTCCATCCCCAAGGGACATATCAAATGAATAAGTGAAGGGGATTCTGAATTTATTATCCCCTATAATCATCTACCCTCCTTTTAGTTTCCATTTCGCAAGCTGCTTGGAATTTACACCATTGATAACAATTGTGTAAGGATTTCTTTCTAGAATTCTTTCCGGGACAGCTCTCTTGTCTATGCAGCAGGTTGTTGCACCTGTATCAAGAATTGCACTGACCTTGATTGGGGCATTGTCGGGAATCTCTAGTATCACCATCATGTTATAGAGCCTGTAAGGTATTATTACAGCTGAAGGTCATACGACCAAGTAAAAGCAGGCATAGAACTATGGCAATGATAGTTCAATCTGATACAAGCATTGATCCAATAACCAAAAAGGAGGTCAAGGGAAAGGAGAGGATGGTTTTCAATTACAGAACACTAAATGATAACACATACAAAGACCAGTACAGTCTACCAGGGATCAACACAATTCTAAAGAAGGTCGGGAATTCCAGAATATATTCCAAATTTGATCTTAAATCAGGATTTCACCAGATTGCCATGGATTTTGAATCAGTAGAATGGACGGCTTTTATAAGTCCTTCAGGACTTTATAAATGGCTAGTTATGCCACTCGGATTGAAAAATGCACCTGCTGCATTCCAGCGAAAGATGGATAACTGCTTTAGAGGTACTGAAAACTTTATTGCAGTTTATATAGATGATATTTTGGTCTTTTCTTCATCAAAACAGGAGCATGTGAAGCATTTAGAAGTAATGCTGAAGATTTGTGAGGAAAACGGGCTAATACTATCTCCCACCAAGTATAAGCTGGCCGTTTCAAAAATAGAATTTCTCGGAGCTGAAATCGGCGAAGGAAAGCTGAAACTTCAACCTCACATTATAAAGAAGATAGCTGAGTTCAAGGAGGATCAGCTCAAAACGAAGAGTGGCCTTCGGTCCTGGCTTGGCATTCTTAATTATGTCAGGACTTATATTCCCAATTTAAGCACTAAGCTGGGACCACTCTACGAAAAGACATCCCCCCATGGGGATAAAAGGATGAAGACATCAGACTGGGAAATTGTCCGACAAATCAAGGCCCAAGTCCAGCAATTACCTGATCTTGAAATTCCTCCAGAAAATGCATATATTATTCTGGAAACCGATGGCTCAATGACCGGTTGGGGAGGAATCTGTAAGTGGAAGAATGGAAAGTCTGATTCAAGAAATACGGAGAAAATATGTGCATATGCACACGGAAAATTCCCAACAGTAAAAGCAGCTATTGATGCAGAAATTCACGCAGCAATGGAAACGATGAGTGCTCTTAAGATCCAATACATGGATAAAGAGGAGATAACACTCAGGACAGATTGTCAAGCCATAATTAGTTTCCACAACAAGACCTCAAGGAACAAACCATCCAGGGTCAGATGGTTGGCATTTACGGATTACATTACTGGAACAGGGGTAAAAGTTAATTTTGAACATATAGATGGCAAGCTAAATATTTTTGCAGATTCATTATCAAGGTTGATAGAAGGAAAGGAGGAAACTCTTAACATGATCCGAACTGAAGACGAATGGACGCGAATCATGCACCCAGAGGTAACCACATCTATTAAGTTTAAATTATTAACTCAGTATGAAGCCTTAGTTGCAGCATCCCCAAAAGACATATTCCCCCCCCCCCCCCCCCGAGGAACACGTTAAAAGAAAGAAGATGGCAGACATAGAGGAGGATGCCATTAATCAGCTGTCTACTGCTTTCAAAGAGTTGGAGCTGATTCAGCAGGCCAAAGAATCTGACTTTTTGTGTAGAAGACATTGGGAAAGTCCGAAGAAAGAATACTTCGTGAAGAAGTCTCATGAAATTGGTAAAGTAAGACGTGACATCTGGCGTGTCTCAAATTCTTTACAAAACATATACAGGGACTGCCCACGTGAAAGCCATGGTGAGCCCAATGGAAAGGACTGAGCCCCAAGGAGTCGTCCCTTTCCAAGCACGTAAATATGAGTTGTAAAGAATGAGTGAACTGTAAAGTTCTTTATGATAAGAAAGGGTAGTGGAAATGAAGGACGATGGGGCCCAATGAGCACCCGCTTCAGTTCCAATACAACCTTCCTTCATTATAAAAGGACCAAAGTGGTAGGAGGTTTGACACACTCGAGCATCACCAAGTAAATCATTCCTCAAAGTTTCCAAAGTTCTAAGAGTTTGTGAGTTTGCAAGTTTGCTGAAGTTCCTTTTCTTATAAATAAAATTCCGGTCATAGACCAGGTTTTATTTTCAATAAGAAAGCGATCCCCCTTTTGGTATCAGAGTCATGTATCTTGGCTAAAAACTTCATATATTCCAGGAGGAAGGTACGGGTATCATCCATTTCTCTTATTGCTAAACTATTGTTATCTTAATAATGGCTTATGATAAGGCAAACGATTTTGTTAATTAATTGCAAAAGGCCGCAGTGTACGTAAGACTCCAGGGAGAGCCGTGACCCGTCGGATGAGCAAGAAAATTTTACAAAATCCTAAGCCGTAAGTAAGTCAGAAAACTAGATGAGTGATAGGTTTGAGCATAACATAAGGCAATGGTATGAAAAATCCCAAACCCGAAACCTGGAATATCTCGATCTAGCTAAGAATCCAGAACCCACAAACTTGCTTCTAGCCAATAATCTTGAGGTTGTTTATGATAGAATCTCACTCTTGTCCAAAGTTTCACTAAAACATTTCTTCTTACTGAAAGAACTCGTCTTCTTCGACAACACAAATGTATTGATGAATTACATAACAATCAAAATCAATGGTATGTCTTAAATATTTTATTTTATTTATAAGTGCATTTACTTTTTGATTATCTTGTTCAAGTGGTAAATAACAAATTATTACTTCTTGATCATTACTTATTAGGGACAAGCATAAGCCACAAGGACTCAACTCTCATAATCCAAGGACAAAGCAAAACCTTCACATGATGCAAACAAAGTGCTTTTTATTCTTCCGTCTTCAAAATCAAATGTGATTTATGTGGAAGTGAAATTATATTTATCATCTCTGTATGACTGTATTAACATTTGATAAATATTGTAATTCTTAATTTTGTACTACATGTTATACTATTCTCTATCTCTCTGAGTTGTCGACTCGTAATAACATTCTTAATTCAAACGTAGCAATATTATTTGATTTAACTGGTTGTGTAATTGAAACATAATAATATATTGATTTGAATGTTTTTTAATTATTGACTTATTGTCTCGTTTAATTTTGTGAGATGTTTTTAATCCAGTTAATGAGTTGTAATCTTATATACTATGTTTTATGTTTTATGTTTTAACGGTTAAATATAAGAATGTGATTTAATTTGAGTTAGTTTTATAATTGTAAATGCACAGGAAAAATAATTTTGTAAATATAGCGAAGATATTTTTATTTTTTTTGTTAATTTAACAAACTGTGTCAATTTAACAAACTTACGAATCAAAAGTTCCCAAATATGAAATACTTAAATTATATTCAATTTTCACTCTTTGAAATGTTACTTCGATTTAGTTGCCCAACTAAAAAACTAAATAGATAGTGTATCAGTTGACTAATCGACTTAAAATAAAAAAAAAATGTATCAGTCGACTGATAATTTTGACTACTCATCTAAAAGATCAAACAAAATATTTAACAATCGACCAATCAACTCGATTAATTGGCTGAGAAATCTCATTGGACTCGACAACTGATGTGAAGCATCTGTCGATTGACAATGAAAAAAATTAATTTTTTCGATTTTTTACCGAATTAACTATTTTTTTATTGGCTTGGTTGGTTCGATTTTTTTGGAATGTTCGATCGGTTCGGTTAACTAAAAAAAAATCAGTTTATTCGGTTTCAATTTAATTGATTCAGTTAATAACCGATTGCTCGCCCCTATCCATAGTTGTCCAAATTTCAACATCTTTTCCATAATTGATTATCTAAAGAGAAATTGAAGGAATTACTAGAGAGACGATGATGCACTTTGCTCAAATTGATTTACAATGTCATTTTCTCCATTTGACAGGATGACTTGATGCACAGGTGACCTATTCAAACTGTGGAATTTGAGTTTTTCTCAGTAGGAGAGATTGATGCAATGAAACTTGTTGAAAGAGTAGAGTAGTTCAATTTAGATTGTAATTTGTGTCATTGTTTGTCTATTTATTTTATTGTTAGAATTAAAAATGAATTTTTACTGTAATCCAAACTTAGTCTATTTTATTGAGGTTGTAGAGCATAACTAAAATGTCAAGGCTTTATTGTAGGAGAGAGTTTACAAGTTTTGAAATTTAATAAAACTTCTCTTGTTATCTTCTCTCTAGTAATGGGAACTATGAGGAATGCAACAACAGCAGCAGCAATCACACTTTGGTTGGAGATAACTAAATATGGTTCCACTATTGATCTATGGTCTCCATCAATTTTGTAAATGGATGGCTTGTAAAATTTGACAAGTACTGTAATTTATTAAAGAGGTGGTGATTATTTGTTACAGAATTTAATAACAACGATGAACTTCTTATTTATTCCTTAACAAACATTAGATAGTAACCAATGAAAAATTTATCAATGTTGCATCCCAAACAGGATGTGGATTCCTAAGATAGGACCTAGAAAACTATGACAAGTCACTTGTATTTAGTCATGTCAAGACATAAGACTGACAGGAGAGAAATAAAAAAACTTTTCAAAGGTCCAAAAAAAATTCAAGTTAGTTAGCCGAAGTATCATTCTTCAGGACATGGGACACTAGAACGACCACACATTCCAAAAGATGACAATGTACCACCCAAGGTAGGCCAGATGCCAAGACCAACCATTCATAGATCGCTGAAAACGTGAGTAGCAAATTGTAAACTTTATACTGAACATTAATAGTTTTAAATTAATTGAGATTAGAGAATTACTTAAATGGCATGAATAAGAAAGAATAGTAATTAAACTAAGAGGTATAAATTAATAAAAAAAATAACTCTAGAGAAGCTACAAACGAACCCACCTACTAGGATAAAACTTGGTTATTGTTGTAACTCTAGAGAAGCTACGAGCTACAAATTTGGCACAATAATTGAACAACTTGACACTTACAGGGCAATATCTATCCAAAATCATAATTTCACCACTAGGATCAACATTCCCTCTTGAAGCTATACATTCAGCAACTATGGATCTCGCAGGTAGCCATGATCTAGCATGAAACCTTAGACTCTGCCAACATATGTAGAAATGGATAAAAAATGTCAGCCTTTATAGTAGTAAAAAAAACAAATCATCAACTAGCATGAATAGAAGTATCCAGGAAGACGAAACAAACAGTTCTTTGCCAACACAGGAAGATGGAAAAACTTGCATTCAAGAATTCTCCACCAGCAAGCATCATTGCATGCTGAAAAGCTGCATTTTCCTTATCAGAAGATTGATCAGGATCCATCCAGTCTAAATTTAGCCGACCAACTCTTGAGGACAAATGTGTATTGTTCACATATTTTGGAGGTTGATCAATGTCATATTCGTTGATCCCATTATCAACAGCATCAATTGCCTGACAAAGGTATATAACAAGGAATATAAATAATTGCCTAAACAATTGAAACATTAAATATGCCTAAACCACAGAGACCAGATCTATAAAATAAAGATAAAAAGCCAAAACCCCTTAAGACATGTGCTAAGGAATGAAAATATCTCAATTAATGACGTGAAACAGTCAGTGAATCAAAAAAGTTAAATACTTGAGCTACTAATAGAGCAAGATATGGAGATATTTCTTTGAAAAATGTTTTTTTTTGTGACAAGACCCATTAACCACATCAGATCTAATTGTTGAAGGATTTGGTACAATTTTTCAAATCTAATTAAAAAAAGAATCAGCAAAAAATTAAAACAGATACAGGATTGTCCAAGCTTAACATAGTAGGTTGCTCAGTTATGGCTATACAAACAATATAGAGCTAACATTATTTTAGGTTACTTTGTAGTGTTTAACTGTAGGCAGCATAATGACTCCCACAATTAATCAAACTTATAAGGATAAATATGGATAACTAGGAAAAGTGTATGTCTGGATCATCAACCAACAAATAAGGTAGGGATTATGAAACCAATTTATTTGAAGGCTATTCAACATTATCAGAAGCCTAGATTAATAGGTAAGGTAGTTATTCATAATTATGTATGGTTTAAAATCTCAAACCGTGCAAGGTGAAATAGTCAAAATGTATCAATCCAATAAATTACTAAAACTCATGTTGTTCGGCATTGACAGTATCTCCAATTGTTGTATCTTCATGTCAATAATATCTTTTCATGTTAACAGTCAACACTCCTTGGCATGTGGACTAAAACACAAATCAAGATATGACATGCTATTTTTTAGCTTGTCTCCGTATAAGATAATGTTAAAATTATAATATTCTAGATGGAAAACAAAGTTTAAAGTGTTTTATCTTTTATCTTCTTCATCTCCTTCAATTTGCCACTGACACCATACATCAAAACACTGGCCCAATATTGAAACAATATCATTCTAACTAAAGATTGAATAAACTCAGTTTAAGATGCAGTATTAGTCTTGATAATGGTAGGCACAAATTGTCTTCTAAGAGTTGAGTTCTCCGTGCTATATCCAAAACTACATATATCTCCTGGTTTGCATCATGATTTATTAACGGATGAATGCAATGAGAAAAGTGTAACGAAGATGGTCCATAATTACTCTAGGCTAGAGGAAGTTAAGGAAAATGGATGAAAAAGAGAGAACAGTAGGAGAGGAGGAGATGGGCAAAGGAAAGAAAAATTGTTCACTTGGGTGAGGGGAAGAGAGAAACAAAGTGGACTCGTCCTCACCTGCTCTCCCTTACCACCCTTATCAATGCTCATCCTCATCTTCATTGGAACTCGCCCACACTACTCTAAGTGTTAAATAGGATTCGTTTTTCCCTATTAGATTCAACATAATCCACTTGACTTCATTTGTCCCCCTTTCACAAACATTACTCATTGAGTAAATGTGGGAATGAGAATGTGATATACCTCATTCCCTCCCCCCACTCCAAAAAGTTGGGCTAAGGAAACAAACACTATACATTACATCAAAGTATTCATCTTCGGCTTAGTTTATTTTCTCAACAAGCACATATTTAAGCAATGAAATTAGACTCTTAAAGAGTTTAGTATTGCTTGACCCAATTAAATGTATATTTATATCTTCATTCCATGATTAAATATATATAGTTGTTGGAAAGAGAGAAAAACTTGCAAAGAATATCCACTCAAAAAGGATAAAACATTTTTATTTTTTATCCACGGAATTACAACATGGTCAGTCCCAAACCCGGATAAAGAAGGAGAGTTGCGTTAGGTTATCAGTCGGCATTAAAGTAAAGCAAATATTCAATGAATAGATTCATCGAACTATTATGTTAATACTAGGTTGTTCCCTGGAGGGAACACATTATAAGGTCCAACTGTAATATTTCGACAAGGACTGCTACATCTCCAAAACTCGGATGTAGTGATAAATATGCAAGAGTTCGTGTTACAAGGTCCGACTATAACGGTATCGACAAAGACTATTATATTTCCATAAGAACTTAGGTGTAGTATTAAATAAGCAAGAGTTCTCACATCATAAATTGAATAAAAACAAATATTATAGAAAAATTAATAGTATAAGATTTTGAATATGAAACATAAGAACTCTCCCTGGTAAAGCAATAGAGATAATAGATACAATGATTAAAAGAAGAATTAATATTTTATGTGTACAAGAGACAAAATGGATAGGCAAGAAGGCAAAGATGACAGAGAACTCGGATTTTTTAGTTATGGTATATAAGAAAGAGTAAAATAAGAAATAAAGCGGGTACTATTATAGATAGTTCGTTAAATAATGAAGTTATAGGAATAATTAAAAAAAGGAATAGAATTATAGCTCTCAAAATAGTAGTGGAGAAAGAAACTATGAACGTAATTAACATATATGTACCTCAAACAAGATCAGATGAAGATATCAAATCAAAGTTTTGAGACGACCTAAATAAAGTATTACAAAATATTTCGTTAAATAAAATGATTTCAATAGAAGGCAATCTAAATGGGTATATCGATATGAAAAATAAAGAATATGAGACGGTGCATGAGGGTTATGTGTTTGGAACAATAAATGAATAAGGTAAAACTATATTAGATTTTTCGATAACATATGGCCTTATACTGGCTAATATATTTTTTTTAAAAATGAGAAGAACACTTAGTCACGTTCAAAAGTGGGAATAATATATCGCAAATTTATTTTCTTATAGTCAAGAAAAGAGATAGAAAGATTTGTAAAATTTGCAAGGTCATCCCTAGAGAAGACTTAATTATCCAACATAGGTTAATACTATTGGATATACACCTCAAATATAGTATTAATAGAAGAAATATATACACGACTCCAAGAATTAAGGTGACGTTTGGTTGGAAGGTGGGAATAGGAATGGGAATGAGTTTGATAGTAGACGGGAATGGGAATGGGTTTTGTCATTCCAATAATGTTGTTTGGTTTATAAGTTGGGAATGAGAGCGATCGACGCGTCGGTCGACGTGATCGGCGGCAATGCGATCGACGCGGCCGACGGACCGGCGGCTGACGACGACGGGCGATCGACGGCGGCCAATCTACGGCATGGCAACAACGTCACGGCGAGCAATGAGCGACGGCACGGAATGAAACCCAAACCCCCCATGTGAGATGGGTTTTGTTGATTCCCAATTATTTAAAATTGATTCCCAAACCCTCCTTCCTAAAACCATTAACCAAATACTCTATATGATTCTCATTCCCATTCCCTCATTCCAAACCCACCAACCAAACGCCACCTAAGTGGTAGAAGTTAAAAGATAGAAAACAGAATATATTTAAGGAGAAGATAAAAGTACAAGTATTAAGTGAAATATATGGTGACTTTAATACGATATAGGATAAGATGATATCAAAGTTAAAAATAGTAGTCAAAAGTGCACTCGGTGAGTCAAAGGGGCATGACCACCAAGTAAGGAATCTTGGTGATGGAATGAGAAAGTACAGAAGTGAAGAAAAAACAAATAGCCTATAAGGAATTATATATTTTTAAGAATGAAAAAAACTTAAAAAAATATATAATAGCAAAGCAAGAGGTTAAGAAAGTAGTGAATGAAGCTAAGAATGAAATTTTTGAATGGTTATATTGAAAATTAAATATAAAAGAAGGGGAAAGAGACATTTATAGAATAGTTAAAATAAGAAAGAAAACAGATGAATGCAATAGAGTACTGGTAAATGGTGGAGAAATAAAAAAGCGATGGAAGAAGTATTTCCATCAACTTTTTAATGAAGGTTTAGATAACTAACTTAATTTAGATAATTTAAGTAGGTCAAATAAGTATAGAAATTTAAATTTTTATCATAGAATTCAAATTTCAGAATTAGACCAAGCTTTAAATGGGATGCAAAATGAAAAAAACATTGGACTATATAATATTCCGATAGAAGTATAGAAGTACCTAAGAGAAATAAGATATTTAATGACTTACAAAATTATTTAACATGATATTGAAAACAAAAAAAAATCTGATCAATGGAGGATAAGTACTCTAATTCTCTTATATAAGAATAAAGAATCATACATGTTAGGACCTCGGTGGCCACTAGAGGGGGGGGGGGGTGAATAGCGTCGTCGCTCGTCGATGGATTACGATCGTGTGCTTGCTACAATTCGATTAGTGCACAGCGGAATAATAATAAAAACAATAACACGAATACAAGCACACAACACAACACCAAATATAACGTAGTTCGGAACCGAATGGTTCCTACTCCACGGATTGGGCTCGAACGAGCCCTAGCGATGTCAATCACACACCACTACTCAATAACTCTTCGGAACAATCCAGAGGTGGAGAAACCTCGTACAAAGATTACACTAAGTAATACAAGAGATACAAGCAACTATGAATATGAAATGCAATACAAGTAAAGGAAAACACTTTACAAAGAGCTTTTAATTGTTTGATCTTTGATTGCCTTGGACTAGCCTTGAAGGACTGGAAAGCACCAACTATTCCCCTTTAAATCGCCCAAGAGAATCATGGCAAAAACCTCCTCCACGAGTTGCTTTTATAACCCGTGATTCGGCCGATGCCAGCCAACTAATCGAGACCATCACCGATCGCTTCAGCTGGCTTGTCTCACAACGACATGAGCCACATTGGATAAGTTCCAACGGATAGACCATCAATCGACTGATCATACCCATCAGTCGACAAATCGAGCCTTCACTCAACTGTCAAACCCTAACAATGACTGGAAGCTTCGCCTCGAAGCCTGATCGATTCGACCAGATCAATCCGATCGCCTAATGTCGGAAATAATCAAGCTAGCGATTCCAAAGAATAACTCTAGTCGACTTATCGGCGGTGACCATAGTCCCAGTCGACTGATACACTTCAAACATGAGATTTTAACCCAAGTATGATGCCCCCATACTTGCTAGATCACTCTTAGCCTAAACCTAAGCCTTCTAGTCACCTCCGTCACCCTTGTGCCTATCGGATCCCTCCAAGTCATCCATGACTTGTTCATCCATACGCTAGCATTCAGGTGCTTCCATCAACTATTGTCATGCTAATGTGGTCTACACCGCTAAGGCACATTGAGTTTACCCTGCCACGACTCCGCTTACACTTTACGCCGCCAACCATTGGACTTATGCTGCCAAGACTCCACCTTTAGACTTTACGCCGCCAATATTCCCCTTGGACTTCTCAATTGCCAAGACTCAAGCTTGGACTTTCCCTTGCCAACCCATGTTGGACTTTCCATGCCAAGACCCATGCTTGGACTTTCCATGCCAAGACTCATGCTTGGACTTTCCTTGTCAACCCATGTTGGACTTTCCATGCCAAGTACACAAGACTTGGACTTTTTATGTCAAGTATACAAGACTTGGACTTTTCCCATGACAATGGTCAAACCATCGTCAAACATCAAGTATGACTTGGGTCGATTGTACCAACAATCTCCCCAACACATGTCAGAAATCAATGTCAAACATCAAAACACTACTCGAGTCCAACTCGAATCTGGTCAATCGTGACCTGGGCCGATTGCACCAACAATCTCCCCCTTTTTGATGTTTGACAAAAATACCCTTGAGTTAGGCCCCTAAATCAAATTCCCTTACCAATTTTTCCAAATTGGTAATTTTATTTTATCTCCCTTTTTGACATACATCAAAAGGTTCTCCCCAAGGAGGTTAATGTCTTATATCCAATGAGATCTTACAATCTCCCCCTGGTCCAAAAACACCTAGGATGTCTACAATCTTCCTAGTGATAAGTCACATATCACTCAAGAGAGGCACTCCTATGAAGTCTCCCAATTTCCAAATTGGACATCTCAAATTCTCATTTCTCCCCCTCATGAGGAAAAATAACATCCATCATCCCATAATGGATACCTCCCCCTAAAGGCTTGCTTTCTCTTGACCATTGCATCAACAATGTCCTTGGGAAGTCCCTAAGTCTATAGGAACTCTAAACCATCTAAATTAAGGTTAAAAGTTCAAACTTGAACTTTCACATACCTTAAAATTGATACATCACCCTAACAACTCTCCTAATCCATATCCAATGGATTTTCACCCTTTCTAATGCTTCTCAAAGCATATTCTAGGGTTAGGAGTAGTTAGGGAACCCTAATATAGCTGAAACATGGGCTAAACATCCTCACATCTGAAATCACCGCTAATCGACTCTATCGATCAATGATCATTGTTTTACCCATCAGATCATCAAGCTTAGGCAATGATCGATAATAAAAATTCCGATTTTCAATTATCAGAATCGAATTTCAGAAATGTATAAGTAATTATACGTAACTTGAAAAATCGTGAAACTTCATACGTATAATACTTATTACTATGAAAAATAATTTACCTATAAAATAGTGAAATTGACATAAAGTTCAAAAGTGAAGAAAAACTTCAATGTTTGAGCTCATTTTGTATCAACATCATCAATGGTGATTGCTATCAAAAGATAGACTTCACCAAGGTTTTTTAAAATGATTTTAAAAGTGTTTTAAAACCTTATATTGGATCATATTCTTTGGGATTAATGTACATGGCTTGAACATAAGCTTTCCCAATGATCCATCACTAATATAAGATGAGTTTGAGTTCATCTAGATCCAAAAACTATTCACCTTGAACTTAATTCATATCCTAGCATATCACATGTATCTAGGGTGTATCAATACACATACATATCAATATAATGTGAGATGTGGGTTTTGTTCATCCTAAACTAAGGTCACATGTATTTTTCTAAGGCAACACTACTTGATTCCATTATACATAGGACTTCAAGTCATGTCAATTGTCCTTAAATCAATTTTCATAAATGCATGAATGATTATGGCATTAATGATGATATAAATAAGCATGTGCTCATAATCATGATGTCATGGCATAAAGTGGAATCTAAGCATACATGACATTTAACCTTAATCCTAAGCATGATCATGACATATTATATAATTAAAAATAGATATAATGTTATGACATGTTGTATGACAATCAAAGCATGGCAAATAAGATATAAAGGTATATAAATACCTAAATTTTAATGTTAATTGTCATTTGTTATTATTAAACTCATTTTGCTATATTACTACTAAGCCCCTAAGTATGCCAAAAACCCAAAATGGCACATCTCAACCTTTAAACCTAAATTGTGTCAATTTGATTGATTTTTCATAGTCTTCAAAATATATTGGCACATCCTAAAATCTTTTAGGATTATAATTCAAACCTATTTCTAAGGTATTTATAACCTTGAAAGTGACCTAAAGTGCTACCTTTACTATGATTAGGTTAACTACCCATTCATTCAAAGTTGGCACACCTAAACCCATTTAACGTGAATCGATCACGCTCCTAGGAACCCAATACCTATTGGAGCTCCTTGGGTTTACTAGGTATTCCTTAGGGATAACTTCCTTATATACCCTCCTAATGACCCTCCTAGGCTTTGAAGCCTTGGTCATTGTGGTCTTACCTAGGTTAACTCTAGGGGTAACTCCCCTTGTAACCTTCTTAGTGGCTTCCCTAGGTTTCCTTGAAACCCTAGCCACTAGGCACACACCTTGGTTACCCTTAGGGATGATTTCCCTAGTAACCTTGGTCTTCCTAGACCTAGGTTGTATTCGATAATCGAATGGAACACTATGGTAAGTCTCCTTGGGCTTAGGTTTGTGACCCTTGGATGGTTCTTGCTTTCTAAACCCTAGGTTTTGACTTCTTGACCTAGATTTTTTATCATTTTATCCTAGAATTTGATTTTGCATTTTTGCAAGGGTCCTTTCCATTTTCTCAAGTCTTGATCTCAAGATTTAATTTTCTTTTTCTAATATCTCAATCTCCTTATTCCTAAGATTGACACTCTTAGCACCTAGACAATAGCATTTGTTATTCCTAGCATGTTTTTCATGAGTAATAGCAAGATTACTAAAATTATTTCTAGCATGCTTTTGCCTATAACTTAAAGAATGAGCATTATTAAATTTTACCTTAGGATTTGCCTTAGAGACTCCCCCTATTTGTGATGCTCCTCCTTGACTCTTCTTCTTCCCCTTAGGGCATTAACTCCGGTAGTACCCGGTTGTTGACATTTGAAGCAAATAACATGCTCCTTGCTTTTTCTAGTGGGGACACCGGCATCCTTAGTTGTCTCTTGACTTTTAGGCGTCAGTGGAGTCTTCTTGATCTTTTTAGGACACTTGCTCTTGTAGTATCCATATTCCCTACACTCAAAACACATTATATGAATTTTATTTTGAAATGATGTGCTTAAGTTACCTAAGGTGGTGGTCGGTGCTGGAGTTGGTTCTTCATCTCCTCGATCGGAAGTTAAAGGCTCTTCTTCTTGCTCCGGCATGGAGAGTGATCTCTCCTTACACAGCCAATATCCCCCTTGGACTTCTCAATTGCCAAGACTCAAGCTTGGACTTTCCCTTGCCAACCCATGTTGGACTTTCCATGCCAAGACCCATGCTTGGACTTTCCTTTGCCAAAACCCATGCTTGAATTTTCCTTGCCAACCCATATTGAACTTTCCATGCCAAGACTCAAGCTTGGACTTTTCATATCAGGTACACAAGACTTGGACTTTTCATGCCAAGTATACAAGACTTGGACTTTTCCCATGACAATGGTCAAACCATCGTCAAACATAAAGTATGACCTGAATCGATTGTACCAACAATCTTCCCAACACATTTTAGACATCAATGTCAAACATCAAAATACTACTTGAGTCTAACTCGAGTCTGATCAATCGTAACCTGGGCCGATTGCACCAACAGTACAAACTTGTACAAACTAGAGGTATTAAACTAATGAGTCATACCATGAAACTTTGAGAAAGAGTAATAGAAAAAAGATTAAAGAAGGAGATGACGGTTTCCGAAAATCAATTTGAGTTTATGCCTGAAAGGTTGACAACAAAAGTTATATACATCTTCCATGCAACTAATTAAAAAATATCAGAAGCAAAAGTAAGATCTGCATATGGTATTCATGGGTTTAGAAAAAACTTATAATAGAGTCTCAAAAAATTTATATGAAAAATTCTAGAAAAGAGAAACGTTAGCGTAGCATATATTGAACTAATTAAGAATATGTATGAAAAAATAACGACCAGAGTGAAAACTTTAGGCAAATTAACTGAAGCATTTCTAATAAAAATAGGGTCAAGAATTAGCTCTAAGTCCCTATCTTTTTATACTAATCATGGACGAACTCACTGGACACATTCAAGATATAGTACCATGGTGCATGTTGTTTGCTGATGATATTATTTTATTAGATGAGTTACGTGAAAGAAGTAAATACTAAACTAGAATCTTGATGGGAAACACTAGAAGTGAAAAGTTTTAGACTTAGTAGAATAAAGACAGAATATATGGAATTTAAGTTTAACAATATTAGACGTAATAAGACAAATGTTAAGATAGGAGATAACAAATTATTTGGAACCGAGAGCTTTAAGTATTTAGGATTATTTTTGCAAGACAATTTAGGGATTAAGACAAATATCTTACATAGAATACAGACAGGATAGTTGAAACGGAGGAGAGCATCAGGTGTTTTATAATCGTAAAGTACCTCTAAAACTTAAAAGGAAGTTCTACAAAATAATGATTATACCTGCTATATTATATGACATTGAATGTTGGGCTACGACTCGAGCGCATGAGTATTAGATGAGAGTTACAGAGATGAGGATGTTAAGGTGGATGTATGGGCATACGAAGATGAACAAAATAAGAAATAAGAGCATTAGAGAGAAAATCGAAGTTGCATCTATTGAAGAAAAACTCCGAGAGACACATTTAAGGGGGTACGGACATGTACTTAGATGACCAATAAATGCTCCAGTTAGGCGATGTGAAATAATGACAAATATGCATATAAAATGAGAAAGAGGAAGACCAAAAAAGACTTGATTAGCAGCAATAAAACGAAATTAAATTTATTTAAATATAGATAATGATATAGTAGGGGATAGAGTTCAATGATACAGAAGGATCCATATAGCCGACTTCACTTAGCGAGATAAGATTTGGTTGTTATTGTTGCATCCACAGAATTACAGCACAATATGCAATATAGTAACTCTAGCAGATAATAAAGAAAATCCCAATATTGCAAACAAAAATGAAAATCTAAAATGTTTAGTACAAATGTAGTAGCTCATGATGCCAACGCCCTCACCAGCTTGATTTTGCTGAAACAGAAACACAAGTGGCAATATTATGCAGATTTATCAAATAAACAGCATCTTTTAGTGGTAAAGTTATATGTCTCAAAATTGATGAGCAACGGAGAAAAGTCAAGCAACAGGTAAAGTTCACCTCAATAAAGCTTTTGTAAACAGCAACGTATAATCGTTGTACGTTTTCATGTCCCATGTCAAGCTGAAGTTCCTTGGCAATTATCTCCTTTCCATAGTGCTGTAACAGGGAATGACATTTGTAAATTCCATTTTTGAAGGTTCAGGAAAAAATGATTAGATGAAGAGGAAAAATTACGTTGTTATCCAATCCCCTGTTCAAAGAAGTGGCAGTATATTCTATCACAGGACACTCATGAATCATGTTTTCTAGAGAGAATAATATCTTTCAATATGAATAGGATTCCAAAGATGAGAATACCACTACATCGATAGTTGTACTTACCCAAGTGGATATCACAATTAGATGAAGAGGGAAGCTTGATCTGTTATCCAATCAGCAGTAAAAATAAGTGGCAGTATATTCCCTAAATACAACACTCATGGATTGTGATTTATAGAGATAACACTATCTTCCAATATGAATAATCAACTTTGAAAGATGAGAATATCACTACAATTATAGTTGATATTTAGCCATGAAATCATTATTTTGTGGTTCTGAGGTGGCAAGGACCAAAATTGACTGAAAAAGCAACCAACCAAGGTTTCCACTCGAATATGTTGTTTTTCAAGTTGTATAAAGTTTAAAATTTCAAGTTGTACCAAAGTTTACGATTTCGGTACTTATATAATTAAATTCTTAATAACAGTAACTAACTTTTTACTATATTTAATTAGATTTCTAAAATGAGAGCCTTAGCGCAATAGTAAAGTTATTACCATGTGATCTAGATATCACGAGTTCGAGTCCTAAAAATTATCTCTTGCAAAGCAGGATAAGACTGCGTACAATAAACTTTTCCTCGAGATCCTACATAGCAGAAGCTTTGTGTACCTAGCTGCCTTTTTTAAATAATTAATTAGATTTCTAATATATATTTGTTTTTGATTTGTTTATGATTTCAATTTTTGATTAAATATGGGGCAACTAATTAAGTTTTAATTTTTAAATTGTATACTTCTTTGGTTTCATAATAATTTGCACTTATAATATATTAAAGTTTTGCTTTCATTATTAATTATATAGTTTTGTTTAAATGATGTATATTTATATGACTTTAGGTAATTATGTTTGAAATTTATTCTTTAGCATTTAATAAAAAAATGTGTATCAAAATCATTTTACATTTTGTTTAACAAAACGTAAATAGAACTTCCTAAAAAGTAAAATAATTTTAAATCTTGTTATTTGGTTTTATATTTTTCACGTAACCACAATTATTAGAATGGATGACGAATAAAGAAGTACAAGATTTTTTAAATTTTGGATTAAAAAATGATATTTTAGGCTTAAATTAATTTTGTAACTAAATTTATTTAATTTTATAAGTATTTTTTAAATAATAAAATATAAATTTTAACTTGGATTAGATTTGATTAAATTTGGAAATTTTAGATTTAAAATATCTTTAACAAAATGAAATTTAAATATGAAAAAAATTTATCCTTTTAACATCAATTTGAAATGAATATAGTCATTTTAAAAATTATTGTAATAATATTTGATATTTTAATTAAAGGAACTCAAAATAGTGAAAGAAAATAAATAAATTACATTTTTAAACTTAAGTAAATAAAATCTCATTCGATCATTAAGGTTTAATTCGTCTCATTAAACCTTTACATTTTTATATTTCTTACTCATATAACTTTCAAAATTTATCTTATTCAAAAATTTTATATTTTAATTATTTTTTATTTTCAATACTACTAATTAAGCTAAATTAAATTAATATGTTTTATTTTTCATCGGGTAGGTATGATGATTAAGGTTGAGTAGGTTTGAATCATATTTAATTTGGATTTATTTTGGCCAATTTAAAATTAAACCAAATTTACGATTGTGATTGTTAGTGCTCGTTCATTGGCTGCTTCCCATTTGGTATATCACATGATGGTAGAAATAGAGATCCCGTCTATTCCACCATTCCAGGTTAGTGCTATTTTAGATACTGGAGCTACTACTTGCTGTGTAGACCAGAGATCCGTTCCAGCGCAGGCTCTAGAAAAGAACCCTTTCACTGTTATTATTAACGGGGTTAATTCAAAACAAGTGGCAAACTGGAAATTCAAAGGAGGACAAATGAAGATTGGGGAAAATAAATTCAGAATTCTTTTTACTTATTCATTTGAAATGACATTAGGAGAAGGAATTCAGATGGTCCTCAGAGGAAATTTCATCAGAGGAATGCAAGGGGGAGTTCAGATAGAAGGAAATACTGTGACTTTCTATAAGAATATAACAACCATTTCCACAAGTCCCACAGCTGCAGTAGCAATTGAAGAACTTCAGCTAGAGGAAATGGAATATTTGGAAATCAAGGAAAAGGTATTCTTTACTGCTACTCCTTCAAATACATTTATACTGCAAAAACATGGACTATCATAAACAAAGTCAAGGAACAAGGGTATATAGGAGACAACCCACTTCAGCATTGGGTCAAGAATGACATTCTATGCAAAATAGATATCATAAATCCGGATATTACTATCCAGGATAAGTCATTATCTCATGTAACCCCTGCCATGAAAGTAGTATTCCAGAAGCATATAGATACATCCGTCCCAGCAAAAGCAGACACAGGACTATGGCTATGATAATTCAATCAGGAACTAGTGTGAATCCAGTCACTGGTAAAGAAGAAAAGGGCAAGGAGCGTATGGTATTCAACTACAGGACGCTCAATGACAACACCTATAAAGACCAATACAGTCTGCCAGGTATTAATACAATCCTCAAGAAGGTCGGGAATTCGAAGATTTATTCAAAATTTGATTTGAAGTCGGGATTTCATCAAGTGGCTATGGATTCAGTATCAATTGAATGGACGGCATTCATTTGCCCATCTGGTCTTTATGAATGGCTAGCAATGCCATTTGGATTAAAAAAATGCACCAGCAATATTTCAGCGCAAAATAGATCAGTGCTTTAAAGACTCTTTATTAAGACTAGTCTCTGGCAAAGAAATAGTCTCGGTAATAACAACAAGCAAAGGAAAAAAAAAGATGGATGAAGTAACTCGAGGGAAACAAATTACTGAAGGCATTTATTATAAAAACGAGGAAGAAGAGGCTGCTACAGAACTAGCTGCCTCCAGACGACGAATACTGAGAGATCAGTATGAAGAAGTTTTGCGAGACGTGGGAAAGAACATTCTTACTCCACCAGAGCATCAAAAAAGGCGGATGCTAGATGATATTGAAGAGCAAGCATCGCAAAATCTGTATTATGCTCTACAGGAACTTGAGATGATTGAGCAATTGAAGGAATCAGCCTTTACAAGCAGAAGGTACCAAGAAGGTGGGTATCAAAATTACTTTCTCAGCGCACTACCAAAGCTAAAGGAGATAAGGAAGGACCTCTGGAAGGTATCCAATGCGCTGAATTCTGTCCTTGGACAGATAAAGGCGACACCCCACTAGACCGAAAGCAGTGGTGAGCTCAAAACAAGACTGAGCCTTGGGGAGCCGTCTTGTCATCTGGTACAATAATGCAATCCTTTATAGCTGTAAAATAGGACCGTCGTATCATCCGGTACAATAATGCAATCCTTTATAGCTGTAAAGTAGGAGTGAGCTGTAAGGCCAGTGGAGAATAGAGGGTATCATAATCAAAGGACGATGGGGCTAATAAATGAGCACCCGCTTTAATTATTGATACAACCTCATTCATCTATATAAGGCCATAAGAGTGCAACGGTTTGATCAGACTTGAGCAATACCAAGCCTATCATTCCTAGTGAAGAAGTGTGAGATTGTAGTGTGAGCTTGTGAAATCATCAGTAGTTGTAAATCTTTCTGAAGGAAATTAAAAACTCCGAGCACCGTCTCAGGTTTTATTTCAAAATTCGGAAAGAGCTAGTTGATTAAAGATATGCAAGGCTAAAATTCAAGTTCTGGGTGAAGGTACGGGTACATACCTCTTCTTTCTATACAATCTCGTACTACTTAAATTTCACATATATGCCTGAGAAGTAACCGTAAAGACGAAAGGTGGAGACTCGATAAGCACCCTTGGTTCGGTATATCCACAAGGCTAGTAAGTGCGTAAGACGGTAAGCCTGAAATCTTAATTTGGCGATATTCTCAGTATAAATTGTGGAATTAGAAGACAGTTGATATATTAGTCTTAATCTTGCAATAAGGCGACCGAATCTGTTAATTGATTGCAAAAGACTGCAGTACTTATAAGTCTCCAAGAAGGAGCCGAGTCCGTCAGGTGAGCATGAAAATTTTATGGGTTCCTAAGCTGTAAGTAAGGGTAAGATTGATAAATCTTCTTAATGAGTGAAAAATTCGAGAAAAATATAAGGGATTGGTATGAGAAAACCCGGAACCCGAACCTAGAATATCTTAATCTTGCAGAGAAACCCAAACCAACAACTAGCGATTTGGCAAACAACCTTGAAATCATTCATAACAAAATTTCCTTACTCTCAAAAGTATCATTAAAGCACTTTTATTCACTAGAGGAGGAAAACAAGGTGTTAAAAGGTGAAAATGTCAAGCTTAGAACGGCTGTGAGTCTACTAGAAAACGAAGTTCTAAAAACTCAACCTGTAACAAAAAGGAAAGTAAGAACAGTGATAGCTGAGGCTTTAAATCAACCCAAGGTAGTTGAAAAAGAAATAGTCAGAGCAGCTAAGGATTTAAAGAAAAAGGTTAGAGAGGTTGAAACAGTTCTACAAGAAGTGAAGGACTTAATTGGCGGATGAATTGGGATAAGCAAGCAGAAAACCCAGTTTATATTAACGCCTTAAAAGCAACAGAAAGTATAGAAGCACCTGCTCAAGGATTTTCTATACCATCACAATCAAAATCAGCATTTGATTTTCAGAGGGTATTAATAAAACAAAATAATACTCTATTATCTCTTATAATTGAAATGCACAATCAGTTGCAGGACCTTCAAAACCAAGTCAAGAATCTTAAGCAAGCCTCAAGTGCATCAACTTAAGCACCAAAGGAGCTTGAAAGAGCAATTGACGATCTGTCAAAAAGAATTTCTGGTTTAAATTTGGGAACTGAAACCGTAATCCCAAAGAAGAAAGGTTCTATACTTGTGTTCAGGAATCCTTCGGATATTCTCCAAAAAGAAAAAGAGAAATAATGGCTGCAAGGACCTCTACAAGTACAAGACCACCAGCGGTAATAACACCAACTGATCTGCAAGTACCCAGTGCAGAAGATCAAATAAGAGACTACAGAGTTGGGCAAAGGAGGTTATATAATTTGCAGAGACGAATTATACCCAGCCAGAGAAGATACCGACGGACTATTGAAAGTCAAGTCAACCCAGAAGAACAGTTGGAGATTTCCAGATCCCAACGAGCAAACATGGTACCAGCTGAGGTACTATACTCAACAGGTTTTCGGCCTACACAACATCGAGTCTACCAACATTACTCAGAGGAAGATGTTTTATGTGTTGAAGAAGGGCAAGTGGATCTCCCACTTGTTACTGATCAAAGCCAGCAAACCCTGAGAGAATCAGGATTTTATCATATTCATATGGGTTTGGTTATGATAAGAACATATACTCTCCATAGAAGAAATACAGGTGTCATGGTTCTTGTGATATTACGGGACACTAGGTGGCGAGGAGATGATCTATAATTGCTACTATGGAGATGGACTTAACCAGAGGAATGCAAATGGTTTACGTGATTCCAGATATAATGATGAATCTAGAGGATTTTGCAAACCATATTGAAATATCTATTCAAACCCGAGGTTATCAAGACTGGCAAGGAGGATCTAGTAATCTACTGATTACTAGAATGATGATTGGTCGACTAACTAATACTAGTTTCACAAATTTTACTTATAATGTGCAGAATGTTGCAGATTACCTAGCCAGCAGAGGGGTAATCGCACTTCCAGGATCAAGATTCACTGTTGATGAGTTGCAACAACGTGTGGATATTCGACGACCAAAGGAGAAACCCTATGGCTGACGGGGTAGACACCAGAACACTATTGGATGGAAGTATTTCTTTGCAGTTTCAAGGGTACACTCCTATCGCAGGACCTCAAGCAATTGCCGTAAATGAAGAGGATATTGAAACATGCTCGCCTGAAAGAGAAATTCTATCAGTATTAATTACTGAGGAACCAGTGTTCGAAGTAATGAGAATGCATCCAGAAGCTATTTCGCCTATTCGGAGGACACAAGGAGCTACGGGGTATGATTTACATATTTGCAATAATTATAAAATACAACCATGGGGCAGGTCCTTGCTTTATACAGGATTAGCATTTGCTATTCCCGAAGGGCACTATGGTCGTATTGCAGCCAGATCAGGCAGCGCATGGAAAAAGGGAATTCTAATTTGAGCAGGAGTTATTGACTCGGATTACAGAGGGGAGGTTAAAATTCTAGTCTTCAATATGACTTCTGAAGATTTATTCATCAAAGCAAGCGAAGCCATAGCTCAAATAATTCTTGAGAAGATCTACACACCACCATTAACAATGGTACCTTGTCTTGAGAGTACTATACGAGGACAACAAGGATTTGGATCCACATCCTCCAGACCTGTGCAAATGAAGACTCCTGAATGGAATAATCTGATGAAAGTTCTGGTACCATCAGAACAGAAGCCGGCACCAACAAGGGTAATTGCAGAAGAATCATCTATTAGCCATGCATGGCATCAATGGCTGAATGAAGAACACCTTATTACCCTACAGGACAATATTGAATGGACTAATCCATTCGCGAAAGTTGGTGGAGAAGAATATTTATCTAATGATGAATATTTATCTGCCGATTCTAATTTTTGTGATGAACAGCTTGCTCATATTAACGAAGGAGATTATGATATGGATTATCCAGTGCAGAAGGGCAAGAAACAAATTTTGGCGTCTTCTGTAACATCTACCTTCAACCCTCCTGAAGATACAATGATGGGACCACCTCAATATGGTCCAGTAGACGAAAGACCGGCAACATCCAACCCATACAGGAACATGGATTTCATGAATGCAAAAATTGGAAGGTTCAGAAAAGTCTACAACAATGAGCAATGGACACTTCCATCAGCACAGCAAACCATAGGTGCTATGTTAGTTCTCCCTAATAATATTGGGCTGTATAATGATGTTATTTCCAGATGGGAATCCATAACTACCAACGTGGTGGATTCAAAGATATGGCCCGACAGAAGAACCAAAGTGCAATATGTGGAAAATTTATTGGGAGAAATAGAAAAGAAAACTTTCATTCAGTGGCGAATGATGTTTCCTGATCAGTATGATAAACTGATTAATGCTGCGGATGAGACCCAGAACATCCTATCACAAATAAGGAGGATTATCACTCTTGAAGATCCTGCCTCAGGAGCTACAGCTGAACAAAATCAAGCATACCTTGACCTTGAAAGGTTAGTATGCAATGGCACCAAGGATTTAGTAAATTACATGAACACATACAAAGACCTTGCTGCTAGAACAGGACGAATGTTCATAAATGAAGAGTTGTCAAGCAAATTCTACCGTAAGATGCCACCTCTCATTGGAAGACATTTGGAGGCAAAATTTCAAGAAAAATTCAGAGGAAATACCATAGGAGTTCTACCAAGAATTCATCATGCATATCAAGAACTTACGGAGATGTGCAAGCAAGCAACCCTTCAAAGAAGCCTTAAAGATCTGCAATTTTGTTCTCAAATTCCAATACCTAATTATTATCAGGGAGAGAAGAAAAGGTATGGACTTCGAAAATCAAACACTTATAAAGGAAAGCCTCATAAGTCACATGTGCGGGTAATCAAAAGAAAATATCAGAATGATCGAACCAGAGTAAAGAAGTGCAAGTGCTTCATATGTGGAGAAGAAGGACATTTCGCCAGGGAATGTCACAACAAAGTAGGCAACAAGGAAAGAGTGGCCATGATTAATGACCTGGATTTACCAGAGGATTTTGATGTAGTATCCGTTGATCCAGATGAGAGCAGTAGTGATGCCATCTGCAGTATGTCTGAGGGCGAAAATGCAACAGAACAACACTGCAATATTGCAACCAGTGTTCTTCCTATTACTGAGTCTATGTTTGTCTTAATAGGCGAACCACAAGGATGGCAAGTTCAAGTTGATATGCCAGAAGAAAAATTTTACTGTGAGCATAAATGGCAGGTAAATCAGGAAATAAGTACCCCATTTATCAAATGCAATTTTTGTGGTGCAGTCACTACACAAAGGGCAAACGGCTATGATAACTGTTTCAACCTCTCTAACCTTTTTCTTTAAATCCTCAGCTGCTCTGACTATTTCTTTTTCAACTACCTTGGGTTGATTTAAAGCCTCAGCTATCACTGTTCTTACTTCCCTTTTTGTTACAGGTTGAGTTTTTAGAACTTCGTTTTCTAGTAGACTCACAGCCGTTCTAAGCTTGACAATTTCACCTTTTAACACCTTGTTTTCCTCCTCTAGTGAATAAAAGTGCTTTAATGATACTTTTGAGAGTAAGGAAATTTTGTTATGAATGATTTCAAGGTTGTTTGCCAAATCGCTAGTTGTTGGTTTGGGTTTCTCTGCAAGATTAAGATATTCTAGGTTCGGGTTCCGGGTTTTCTCATACCAATCCCTTATATTTTTCTCGAATTTTTCACTCATTAAGAAGATTTATCAATCTTACCCTTACAGCTTAGGAACCCATAAAATTTTCATGCTCACCTGACGGACTCGGCTCCTTCTTGGAGACTTATAAGTACTGCAGTCTTTTGCAATCAATTAACAGATTCGGTCGCCTTATTGCAAGATTAAGACTAATATATCAACTGTCTTCTAATTCCACAATTTATACTGAGAATATCGCCAAATTAAGATTTCAGGCTTACCGTCTTACGCACTTACTAGCCTTGTGGATATACCGAACCAAGGATGCTTATCGAGTCTCCACCTTTCGTCTTTACGATTACTTCTCAGGCATATATGTGAAATTTAAGAAGTACGAGATTGTATAGAAAGAAGAGGTATGTACCCGTACCTTCACCCAGAACTTGAATTTTAGCCTTGCATATCTTTAATCAACTAGCTCTGATACCAAATAAGGATCGACTTTCCGAATTTTGAAATAAAACCTGAGACGGTGCTCGGAGTTTTTAATTTCCTTCAGAAAGATTTACAACTACTGATGACTTCACAAGCTCACACTACAATCTCACACTTCTTCACTAGGAATGATAGGCTTGGTATTGCTCAAGTCTGATCAAACCGTTGCACTCTTATGGCCTTATATAGATGAATGTGGTTGTATCAATAATTAAAGCGGGTGCTCATTTATTAGCCCCATCGTCCTTTGATTATGATACCCTCTATTCTCCACCGCCTTACTTACCATCTACTTTACGGCTATAAAGGATCGCATTATCAGACTGATGACACCGACAGACGGCCCCCAAGGCTCTTGTTTTGGGCTCACCACCGCTTTGGCCTAGTGGGGTGTCGCTTTATCCTCCTTATCTCCTTTAGCTTTGGTAGTGCGCTGAGAAAGTAATTTTGATACCCACCTTCTTGGTACCTTCTGCTTGTAAAGTCTGATTCCTTCAATTGCTCAATCATCTCAAGTTCCTGTAGAGCATAATACAGATTTTGCGATGCTTGCTCTTCAATATCATCTAGCATCCGCCTTTTTTGATGCTCTGGTGGAGTAAGAATGTTCTTTCCCATGTCTCATGAAAACTTCTTCATCGATCTCTCAAGATTCGCCGTCCTGGAGGCAGTTCTCAGGACCTCTTCTTCCTCGTTTTTATAATAAATGCCTTCAGTAATTTGTTTCCCTCGAGTTACTTCATCCATCTTTTCTTTTCCTTTGCTTGTTGTTATTACCGAGACTATTTCTTTGCCAGAGACTAGTCTTGATAAAGAGTCTGCAAAAATATTTAACTTAGCATCAATATGCTCGAATTGTACCTTTATACCTGACCCTGTGATGAAGTCGGTAAAAGCGATCCATCGAACTCGAGAAGGCTTGTTTCTGGCCACTTTGTTGTAGAAACTTATTATCGCTTGACAATCTGTTCTTAGAGTGATTTCTTCCTTGTCCAAATAGTGAATTTTTAGTGCACTCATGGTCTCTATAGCGGCAAATATTTCTGCATCAATCACAGATTTAACCACAGCAAATTTACCATGAGCATATGCACAAACCTTTTCGGTGCTTCTGGAATCATATTTGGAATTTTTCCATTTACATACACCACCCCAGCCTGTCATGCAGCCATCGGTTTCAAGTATGATGTAGGCTTGCTCTGGTGGGAGTTCCAAATCCGGAAGCTGCTGGATTTGGGCTTTTATTTCTTTCACCAAAGCCCAATCTGATGGTTTCATTCTTTTATCACCATGTATGGAAGTTTTCTCATATAATGGTCCCAATTTGGCACTTAGATTTGGGATATATGTCCTGGCATAATTGAGAATCCCTAGGCAAGATCTTAATCCCTTCTTTTCTTTAAGGCTTTCTTCCTTGAATTCAGCGATCTTCTTGATTATGTGCGGTTGTAATTTTAGTTTCCCTTCACCAATTTCCGCTCCAAGGAATTCAATCTTTGAGACCGCTAGTTTGCATTTTGTTGGGGACAAAACTAGTCCATGCTTTTCACATATATTCAGCATAACTTCAAGATGCTTTACGTGCTCTTTTTCTGAATTTGAAAAGACAAGAATATCATCAATATATACAGAAATGAATTCTTTTGTACCTTTAAAGCACTGATCCATTTTGCGCTGAAATATTGCTGGTGCATTTTTTAATTCAAATGACATTGCTAGCCATTCATAAAGACCAGATGAGCAAATGAATGTCGTCCATTCAATTGATGCTGAATCCATAGTCACTTGATGAAATCCCGACTTCAAATCAAATTTTGAATAAATCTTCGAATTCCCGACCTTCTTGAGGATTGTATTAATACCTAGCAGACTGTATTGGTCTTTATAGGTGTTGTCATTGAGCGTCCTGTAGTTGAATACCATACGCTCCTTGCCCTTTTTTTCTTTACCAGTGACTGGATTCACACTAGTTCCTGATTGAACTATCATAGCCATAGTCCTGTGTCTGCTTTTGCTGGGACGGATGACCTTCAATCCTAGGAGTATATCTATATGCTTCTGGAATACTGCTTTCATGGCAGGGGTTACATGAGATAATGGCTTATCCTGGATAGTAATATCCGGATTTATGATATCTATTTTGCATAGAATGTCATTCTTGACCCAATGTTGTAGTGGGTTGTCTCCTATATACCCTTGTTCCTTCAACCTGTTTAGCAATGGTCCATGTTTTTGCAGTATAAATGTATTTGAAGGAGTAGCAGTAAAGAATATCTTTTCCTTGATTTCCAAATATTCCATTTCCTCTAGCTGAAGTTCTTCAATTGCTACTGCAGCTGTGGGACTTGTGGAAATGGTTGTTATATTCTTATAGAAAGTCACAGTATTTCCTTCTATCCGAACTCCCCCTTGCATTCCTCTGATGAAATTTCCTCCGAGGACCATCTGAATTCCTTCTCCTAATGTCATTTCAAATGAATAAGTAAAAGGAATTCTGAATTTGTTTTCCCCAATCTTCATTTGTCCTCCTTTGAATTTCCAGTTTGCCACTTGTTTTGAATTAACCCCGTTAATAATAACAGTGAAAGGGTTCTTTTCTAGAGTCTCCGCTGGAACGGATCTCTGGTCTACACAGCAAGTAGTAGCTCCAGTATCTAAAATAGCACTAACCTGGAATGGTGGAATAGACGGGATCTCTATTTCTACCATCATGTGATATAGCCGGTTTAAGGTTCTCTTTGGATGATACTGGCCACTTATTGCTTGGAATATAGATACTTCCAGGAAATGCAGTTGCTCTTTCCCCCTCTGTATATCTCTAAGATTCAGTTGTTGAAGTTCCTCAGCTAATTCTTCACTTAGTGTTGCTTCTGCTTCATGGTTTCTTTTTAGAACTCTTTCCAACTCAGCTTGCAATCTTCTTATCTCAGCCTGTAAGTACTCAATATAACCAAACAATTCTGTTATTAAGTTATTTTCCTCGTACTTACTAGGTACTGGTGGCATAGTTGGGGTCTCAATCTTTAAATAATAATCTGAACATAGTGTGCATGCTGTCCACCTATATTCTGAACAATGCCTTCTCGCCCTTTGTGTAGTGACTGCACCACAAAAATTGCATTTGATAAATGGGGTACTTATTTCCTGATTTACCTGTCATTTATGCTCACAGTAAAATTTTTCTTCTGGCATATCAACCATGCATGATACTACTTCAATATCAGTCACAGACCAAAATAGGATTTTCTTTCCCTTTATTTAAAAAGAGGGGGAAAAAACAATAGTTTGTAGAGGATTTTGAATAGAGACACGATCACATTAGCTCAAATTATTTAATTAAGAAATTACACAAACCTGTTCCATCTAGCCTATTCAACCAAGGCAAGGATACTTCAATGTCTATAGTTCTCTTTGGTCCATTTTCACAGTTGTATGGAAAATTCCCGTAGCTAAATGGTTTATGTCCTTGTTTTCTAAAAGTAGAAAATAGCTAAGAAAAGAAAGAGATACCAATAAATAATCATCGGCAAAAACATCATCTACTGACTTCATTAGAACTTTTTTAAAATAACTAAGAAAAGGAAAATAGAAACTTAAATTTCAAAACTTTATTCGCCAAAATATTTTCTAGAAAAAAATGGTAAATTAAAACTAGATTTAAAATAAAAAGAATAATTTTTTACAAAATTTTTAAGGTCAAATTTAAACTCGCATTGTTTATAGAGGTGATAAGTAACTCCGTCCATGATAAGTAAACCTTGTCGTGGCCGGTCCCAAGCCCGAATAAAGGAGGAGGGTTGCGTTAGGTTGTCAATCAGCGTTAAACTAAGACAAATGTTCAATGAATTGATCAATTAAACTATTATGCTAATGCTAGGTTGTTCCCCGGAAGAAACGCGTTACAGGGTCCGACTGTAACGTCTCGACAAGGACCGCTATATTTCCAGAACTCAGGTGTAGTGAAAAATATATAAGAGTTCGCGTTGCAGAGTCCGACTGCAACATATCGGCAAGGACCGCTATATCTCCATAAGAACTTGGGTGTAGTGTTAAATAAGTAAAAATTCTCACATCATAGGTTGAGTAAGAACAAATATTATAGAAAAATTAATAGTCTAAGATTTAATACATGGAACATATGAACCCTCACTGGTAAAACAATGGAGATAGTAGATACAATGATTAGGAGAAAAATTAATATTGTATGTGTACAAGAAACAAAATGGATAGGTAAGAAGGCAAAGATGATAGAGAACTCGGGTTTTAAGTTATGGTATACAGGAAAGAGTAAAACAAGAAATGGAGCGGGTATTATTGTAGATAGTTCGTTAAAGGATGAAGTTGTAGAAGTAATTAGAAAGGGGGATAAAATTATAGCTCTCAAGATAGTAGCGGAGAAATAAACTATGAATGTAATTAGTGTATATGCACCTCAAATAGAATTATATGAAAATATCAAATTAAGGTTTTGGGATGACTTAGATGAAGTATTATAAAATATTCCGTCAAATGAGATAATTTTAATAGGAAGCGATTTAAATGGGCATATCAGAGAGAAAAATAACAAACATGAGAGGGTGCATAGGGGTTATGGGTTTGGAACAAGAAATGAAGAAGGTAAAATTATATTGGATTTTGCAATAGCATATGATCTTACACTAGTTAATATATTTTGTAAGAAAAGAGAAGAACACTTGGTCACGTTCAAAAGTGAAAATAATCAATCACAAATTGACTTTCTTATGGTTAGGAAGAGAAAAAAATTTGTAAAGATAGTAAGGTCATCCCTGGCGAAAGTTTAACTACTCAACATAGATTAATAGTATTAGATATACACCTCAAACGTAATATTAATAGAAGGAAAATATACACGACTCCTAGAATTAAGTGGTGGAAGTTAAAGGATGGGAAACTAAATATATTTAAAGAGAAGATAGGAGTATAAGTATTAGATAAAATATACAGTGACCCTAATACGACATGAGATAAGATGGTATCAAAGTTGAAAATAGTAGTCAAGAGTGTACTCGGTGAGCCAAAGGACATGCATTACCAAGTAAAGAATCTTAGTGGTAGAATGAGAAAGTGCAAGAGAAAGTCAAGGAAAAACGAATAGCATATAAGAAATTATATATTTGTAAAAATGAGGAAAATTTAAAAAAATATACAATAGCCAAAAAAGAAGCTAAGAAAACAATGAATGAAACTAAAACTGAAACTTTTGAACGGTTATTTCGAAAATTAGATACAGAAGAAGAGGAAAGAGACATTTATAGAATAGCTAAAGTGAGAGAGAGAGACAAAAGATCTTAATCAAATAAGATATATTAAAGATGAATGCAATAGGGTACTAGTAAATGATGAAGAAATAAAAGAGCGGTGGAAGAGATATTTTCATCAACTTTTTAATGAAGATTTAGGAGTCCAACTTAATTTAGGTAATTTAAGTAGGTCAAATGAGTATAGAAATTTAAATTTTTATCGTAGAATTCAAATTTCAGAAGTAGAACAAGCTTTAAATGGAATTCAAAATGGAAAAGTCATTGGACCAGATGATATTCCGATAGAAATATGAAAGTGTCTAGGGAAACAAGGTATTGAATGATTTACAAAATTATTTAACATGATATTGAAAACAAAAAGGATGTCTGATCAATGGAGGGTAAGTATCGTAATTCCCTTATATAAGAACAAAGGAGACATACAAACTTGTGAAAACTATAGGGGTATTAAACTAATAAGTCATACCATGAAACTTTGGAAAAGAATAATAGAAAAAAGATTAAGGAATGAAACCACGGTTCTCGAAAATCAATTTGGATTATGTTAGGAAGGTCGACAATAGAAGTCATATATTTTCTCAGACAACTAATTGAAAAGTATAGAGAGTAAAAGCAAGATCTACACATGGTATTCATTGAGTTAGAAACAGCTTATAATAGAGTTCCAAGAAAAATTATATGGAAAATTTTAAAAAAAAAAGATGTTAATATAACATATATTGAACTAATTAAGGATATGTATGAGAAAGTAACGGTCAGAGTGAAGACTTCAGAGGGATTAACTGAAGCATTTCTAATAAAAATAGAGTTACATCAAGGATCAACTTTAAGTACCTATCTTTTTATACTAATCATAGACGAACTCACTGGACACATTCAAGACATAGTACCGTGGTGCATGTTGTTTGCAAATGATATTGTTTTGCTAGATGAGACGCGTGAAGGAGTAAATGCTAAACTAGAATCTTGTCGGGAAACACTATAAGTAAAAGGTTTTAGGCTTAGTAAAGTAAAAACAGAATATATGAAATTTAAGTTTAGCAATATTAGACATAATGAGACAAGTGTTAAAATAGGAAATGACGAGTTGTCTGGAACTGAGAGTTTTAAATATTTATGATCATTTTTACAAGATGATGAAGGGATTGAGAGAGATGTCTTACATAGAATACAAACAGGATGATTAAAATGGAGGAAAACGTCGAGTGTTTTATGTGATCGTAAAATGCCTCTAAAACTTAAAAGGAAGTTCTACAAAATGACAATTAGACCTGCTATGTTATATAGCGTTGAATGTTGGGCTACAACTCGAGCACATGAGCAAAAGATAAGAGTTGCAAAGATGAGGATGTTAAAGTAGATGTGCGAGCATACGAGGATGGACAGAATAAGAAATGAGAGCATTAGAGAAAAAGTCGATGTTGCATCTATTGAAAGAAAGCTCCGAGAGATACGTTTAAGGTGATACGGACATGTACTTAGACGGCCAATAAATGCTTCAGTTAGACGATGTAAAATGATGACAAATATACACATCAAACGAGGAAGAGGAAGACCAAAAAAGACTTGATTAGCAACAATAAAACATGATAAAATTTATTTAAATATAGATGATGATATATTAGGGGATAGAGTCCAATGGCGTAGAAGGATCTATATAGTCGACCCCACCTAGTGGGAAAAGACTTTGTTGTCGTATTATTTATAGGGTTGACCAAACGAAATTAATTTGAAACTTTAGTTTCGTCAATACAACAACAACAACAAAGCCTTATCCCACTAGTTTGGTCAATATTCGGATTTTTAAAAAAATAATATTAGTTTTTTCAATTAAATCGGTTTGATTTCAATTATGAATTTTAAAAATATACTAAACCAATTAAATTTTTTTACTAAATAAAAAACTTTAAAAATATTAAGGTTTTTTAATTTTTTTTATTAAACAGATTTTTATTGAAAGTCTTAATTTTTGTTAAAAAAATTAACAATTAGTTAATTCAATTACCAACCGAATTAACTAATTTTTTATCGGTTGAATTTTAATAGCAAAAATTGGACAGTTCAACTGGCAGAAAAAATTTTTGATTAGTTCAGTTTTAACAAATTCGTTTCAATCAGTTTGGTTTTAACCGAATGCTCATCCCTTGTTGTTTCTACCTAAATCGCATAGAAACAATGTAAACAAAAAATAGAAAAAAAAAATCTCCAATTATTTTTCTTCGTTCCCTTTTATCCATCAAAGAGGATGGAAGCAAACTATGGCTAAAAAAAAATCTATAACCATATTTCCCTCTAGGTTCACTATGACTGGAAAAATATTTCTATCACCATAACTCCCTCTAGGTTTCCTTCTCACATAGGAATTACACCCAAAGTTTTGAAGTAAGATTATCCTAGTGTTTTTTGTATTTTCCTTTTGCATGAAGAACAAGTTCAATGTTCTGACCTCCCTCAGATTTTCAGAACCTCTTGACACAAATAATTTATTATACTGGCCATCAGTTTTTTTTTTTTTTATTTATATCAGGTATCAGGTACGATTTCTCTTCCCTACTAGTCCTGATGGCTGACCGGCCCCCACGGCCTTCAACGAGAGTCCCCACCGATCAACGAGGGTAAATCAGGGTGACGCGTGGCCCGACACATTAGGACCCATGCTGCCCAGAAGGATCGACCACGCTGGGACGAGGGGACAGCGTGCACCTCCACTCGCCAATACAGCGCGCATGGAATCGACCACTGGATGCAGAGAACCGTGCCTTACTAACGCCGTCATCGGGGCGATGGCTTTCCACTCTTGCTAAGCCCTTAAAATGCCAAATCAAAACACTTAAAGACCCTGCCTTAGAATCTCTAGGATAATGATTCTTATGATAATAAAAACATGACACATTAGCTAATTATATACTAAAATGCAGCAGAATAGGGCAGAGGTGCTGAAACATGGAGATAAAGCTAAAACGAAATTCTTCTCTGATAGAGCATAAAGGATAAGTTCCTAATCTTCAAAATAAAAATCATCTGTCAGGGAGACAATTAAATACCTTGTAGACAAGCCCAGCACTACTAAGCTTGGTGCTGAACCCATAGCCAAAAATTTCACCAAATCCTTTTTGGTGATGATCATAACGGTCATGGCTAGGATCATACATGCCACCAACATCAAGCACTGCATCTAGGGTTTCAAGGAGCTGCAAATTGGTTTTTGGAAAAAAAAATGATTAGTTTACAAAGTCAACAAGCACGACTTAGTGACAAATGAAATGGCACATAATTGTCAAACAAAAAAGTAAGGATGTGTATTGCATTTCATTTGGATTTCTTGCATTTAGCTGTCGTAGTCATAGTGAACGTTGCAGATTATTTGAACACACATGTGAAAATGAGAGATGGAGTTCAGTAGCAAATCACTGTCATCAATGACAAAATCTATCAAACAAAATGACAATGCCAATTCTATAATTCATGCATGTGGTGGGCAATGAAATTAGAATAACCAACTAAAGCACCATATTAAACAGATTCCAGTTATCCAAATAATTTTTAATTTTTTTTTTTTACATCTTTGTACTTGGCAGCAATTCTTCGCTATAACAAAATACTTTACTTTCAGTAGATCACAAGCATTGCAGCATCAAATAAGCTACTCAGTGAACTCATTTGTTCTCTACTGGCCCGTATATCCTTAACTTTTCTACAAATGCTATTAAGAAATAGTATAATAATAGATGAAAAAGAAAATCTAACAAGAACTCATGGGAAAAAAATTAGTGAATGGAACAACTATCATTTAGGTGATATAATATCTATCAGCACATATTAACCCATAATCTTTCAAGTAGAGAGGTGTCAATGGGTTGTACCTAGGTCAGGAACAACACAATCCCATTGGGCCCATATGTTTTTCATTTCGTGGACAACCCAGCATCTCCAAGAGGGTCATGTCGAGTCCTACTCTAAAAAGGTTGTCGCATTGCTCCAAACAAGTTGTGTGGCTCAAAATGCTCTATAATCCTGCTCAACACACGCCTGAGTGACTATGCCAACACTCCCAAGATCAATTTATTATTTAATTATTTTTTTAATATAATAATGAAAATTAAAAAAATATTAAAATAAGATTTTTATTGATTAAAATCTTGATATTTACAAGATTACATATAAACAAAACAAACAATTTAATTAAATTGAGTACAATAGTATATGAATATTACATCTCAACTTTGGGGAAAAAAATAAAATGCTTATATTTGTGAGTTGAACTTGACCTTTCAGCATTCCCCGTAGATTGCCTATATAGGTTCCTTAAGAAGGAACAAGATAAATGTAGTTTTATTTACAATATGGGAAATAGACTTGGGTCGAGTCATGCCAAGCTTGGCTTGTTCTTGTATCACTGAACCAATTTCATCGCACTTACGACCAATAATGATACTTGCAACTGTACTTAAAGTGACGCTTGCAATTGTACTTAAAATGTCACTTACAACTGTAGATAAGGATCAACATAATCTTTAGATATGAGGTTGAAATTATCTCAAATCTGACTATGACACTTACAACCGCAATTAAGGTTATCTGATGGCATTCTCATCTCTACCTTATTTATGTGAGTGCCCTATGACTCATCTCCAACTTCAGCACTTGACACAAATTCTTCTGACTTGAGATAATTTCAACCTCATCTCTAAAGATTATGTTGGTCCTTACCTACAATTGTAAGTGACATTTTAAGTACAATAACAAGTGTCACTTTAAGTACAGTTGCAAGCATCATTATTGGTCGTAAGTGCGATGAAATTGGTTCAGTGACACAAGAACAAGCCAAGCTTGGCATGACTCATCTCCAACTTCAGCACTTGACACAAATTCTTTGACTCAACGGTAAGGTGAAGGTTGACATAAAACTTGTTAATGGTAATTTCTTTTGAGTCTTGCTTTCCAGCTAACGTAAGTATTAACTTTGAAGGACCCTGATCCATAGACTTGGTGGAGTTTCTTAATCTCCATGGACATAAAATAGGTGGAGATATGTACCTATATACCCAAGAGGATCTAATATTTCCAACTCTAGAGTTAAAAGCTCCAAGCAATCTAGCACCATGATTTTGCAATATGATAATTAAAAAAATAACAATATTATCTATATGATGGAAAAATAATATTCTTCAATTAAATAAATGCATTAGTAAAAAATTTAAAATTAACTTAATGTGAAGAGTTACGTTGTCAAAATGATGGTATGCTTATAGCGTCTACATCAGCCCCATGAGGAATTATGAGAATTAGATAGCAAGATTATTATAAAATAAATAACATAATAATAGAAATACAGAGATTAATAAGGAGATTAGAGAGATTAAGAGAATATGATTGAGAATTGATAAAATGTGAGTTGAGAGAATGAAAATGAGGATTACGAGTTGTTTAAATGGAGGATGAGGGGTGGTATTAGATTGTTCGTATGAAAATTTTATCACATTCTAGAATTTTTGGGGTCAATTTGGATTAAGCTTAACTTAAGCAAATAACCTAAAGTAGCCATTATTTTAAAATTTTAGCAGTATTTTAATCAAAGTACACCTTTTAGCCACCAAAAGTTGTTAGACATGGTCTAAACATGGGTCATACCTAGCAGCAACAGCCCATCCCAACCCATAGAATAAGTCAAACTTGGCGTAGCACGGCTCGATCTTTGGCAAGCCACATTGTGCACTACCCACGTCATGTCGAGTCAAGTTGTGTCTCATTTGACACTACTACTTATAGAAACGAAGTCACATGTTAAATTGTTGACAGTTTTAATTAATAGATCATCGTGATCTTTATCTTGCTTCATCAAGAGGAGAATTATAAAAGGAGAAAATCACACTAATAAGTGATACCATGCACCAATATATCACTCAACACTTTGATAATTCAATACACAATTAATCACCAGCACAGAAGCAAATGAATCTCATGAGCACAAAATTACACTCATTTAACTCTCTTATTAAAGGAGAATTATTTTATCATATACTTTAAAGAGAAAACAAAAAATTCTTTTTCCATATCTTTAATAAAAGACAATTGACAAAAAAGAAGAAATTAGATTGTATAGCATATAGCCTATCCATAATAAATATCACTAATTTAATCTATTGTCCATTCCATAGTTAACATTCTAAATGTCATAGAATCCAAGCTCTTTAAGATGGTGTTAGGATGATGTCATTCCACACATTAATTCCCATTTGATATGTTTCCAAAAGTATTTTGATTTTAATCTTAGATGTGTTCGCCAAAAAAAGAGGATCTATAGATGTAACCTTGACTTTGATATCCAAATTCACTAATAGGTGACAATTTTCTTATATTAACATTATTCGAATTATCTAATTGTTTAATTCATTACTCTATAGTAAGCTCTCTTGTTACAAACAGTTCTAGTAGACTCGAGTTTATTTTTAGAAGAACACACTGTTTACACGGACACAAAAATAAAGCTTTTGAAGAATTATAAAAATATATTATGTAGCATTTTATATCTAGGGTCTACCAAACTCTAGAAATATCAAGGTCAGAATCATAACACACAATAACATGCAAAACCTTGTCATCCATGCTATCAGTCCTAGTAAAAACCATCCACCAGGAAACCACATTAAGCTATTAGTGATATGTGAAGTTGCACCATAGCATAATCTACACACAATATAGTTTTGTTTGTGTGTGTACGCGCGCGCTCTCGCCATTTTAGTTCCTTTCTTTTGAACTTTTTCTAAGAGGATAAGGAAAAGGCAACCTTTCGCGCTAAAACATTCAAAGACAAAAAGAAAAAGGGAAAAGAAAGAAACTGTTCTATAAATGATTGTCTTTTCCAAATAAAAAACATTAACAAAGGAAACAAATTGTTTGCCTGGGGGTCTCTGGTTCGGACGATATCGGCACCGGAGAACTTGTTGGTGAGACGGATTAAGAAGCATCCCAGGGCCTCATCGCAGTGGAAGCTGCCGTTGTGGGTGCCGACCCTCTTGACAGTAGGACTGGGGGATCCAGTGGAGAATGGAGCAGGAGAACTGGGGTTCCTCGCAGCGGCAGCCTCCATGATAGAGGCGAAGTAGGCCCCGCGTGTGCTGCTCCGCGAAGCTACCGGCCGCCACCACGAACCCCGAATCGCGAACATACCGCGGCGCCGCCGAGGGATGAGTTTGAGCGGGGCAGGGCTTTAATGGGAATCTGGATGGGTTGGGCCGGGCCAAGTGAACCCACGACCTTCTTTCAGGCTGTTGCGCCAACGGTCTTCGTGACATTGGAGGTGTATATAAGGTAGTATTTGGTATGCGAAAATATTTCATTTTCTATTTTTATTTTTTAAGAAAATAAGAAACTATGTTTGGTTCGTATTTTTCAACTGTGTTTTTTGAGAAAATAAAGAAGGATTTTTTGAAAAATTAAAAAAAAAAAAATCATTTTTTAGAAAATAAAAAATATTCTGAAAAATCAAACAGCGCCTAATATTCTCGTGGAAAATATAAAAAGAATACTCTTTTATTATTATTATTATTATTATTAGAATAATTAGAAAAACGTCTTTTATCTCACCTTAACACATTTTATTTTTTAAAAAAAATTACGTTTGTTTTTGACATCATTGTAGTAACTACGTGATTCATAAGTAATATAACATAAATATTTTAATTTTAATCAATACTAATCTAATGATATTATAACAACTGCAGTTTATAACTTTTATAATATAAATATGTCCCAGGCACAGGAGTTCGTTGTAAAGGTTTAAGATTTGATTTTCAACGGGGGTATTTTTGTCCATGCACTTTTCAATATGGATTTCTAATTTATCTTCATTCTAAAAGTATGAAGCAATCATGAGGGATCGTTAATGTAACGGTACTATATTTTTTTTCTATAATATAAATATTTTATGTGATGTGGCACGGATTTTATCTCTCCTTTTGAGACGAGGATGTCAGAAAGGCTTTGGAGTCTCTCCGGCCACAACAGTAAAGATAGATGAAAGCGCGATGAGAATGACAACAAGAGATTTAACGTGGTTCGGAATTTCAATTCCTACTCTACGAGTGAGCTCTATATTGAGCTCCGATGCTAGACACCCTTACTATGAATCTCTCCTTCTCGTAACACTACAACAAAAATGAAAAATAGCGACGCAATTTTTTCATCGCAAATACCAAAAATTCACCGCTAAATAAAATTTTTGACAAAATAATTTCGTCGCTAGAGTCGTCGTAATAAGCTTATCGCAAAGACAAATTAATGACTAATTAAGACTTTTTCGTCGTTAATATTACCGACGAAATAAAAAACGTCGCCAAAAATAAAACTTTCATCGCAAAATCTTGAATGTCAGAAAGAGGAAAATAAGCGATATTCGCGATGAAATATCACAATTTCGTTGCTAAACATCAGTCGAGTGACCCGATAAAGCAGTTGACTGCCAATTTTTTGTCCCCCTACAGAATCGGGAAAGACTCGACCAGCAACTCGATTGACACGTTAACGATGAAAACACCTCATTT
Source organism: Wurfbainia villosa (assembly GCA_025175895.1). NCBI lineage: Eukaryota > Viridiplantae > Streptophyta > Magnoliopsida > Zingiberales > Zingiberaceae > Wurfbainia > Wurfbainia villosa. The sequence continues at coordinate 20,125,740 of CM046008.1, read as the reverse complement.
CGTCGCTAAATATCAGTCGATTATTGCAAGAAATTACTCGATTGTCTTTTTTTGGCCAGCCACAGAATCGGAAGACCCTCGACTGGAGACTTATTTGCAACGAAATATATAAGTTTCGTCGCTAATTTCTTGCAGCAAGTGAGCGTATCAACTAACGCCTCGACTGATACACCAAACTTTAGCGACGAAATTAGTAATTTCGTCGTTAAACCTCAAATTCTTGATGTCGTATATCGACGGTTAGCGACGAAATAGAAAATATTCGTCGCTAACCATGAAAATACATATTTCCAAAATTCATTTAATTTGTATTTGAAATCCTGTAATACAATATCAACAATAATTTAACTTAACAACATATAACTTAAATAATACAACCAACATATACATTTAAAAATAACTAACATAACATCGAATTTAAGGTCCAAAACATCCAATTTAAACTCCAAAACATCCAATTTCACAAATCTATAGTATTCAAATGCAAAAACATTAAATGTTACAAACTCTAAGATGGAGGAGGAGGTGGAGATGAAGATGACTCGTGCATCAATGATTGTAATGCTCCAGGTGTAAGCCGATTCAGAATTGCTTCAAACATATCTTGTCTTGATCTCATTGATGCCAACTCATCTTGGGTGTTAGCTAATTGAGCCCGAGTGTTTGCTAGCTCCTCTTGCATCCCTTCTAGTCTTTACTCGGTGGATTGAAGTTGTTCACGCAGTGCTGCGTTAGTTGTTCTAGAGGAGGAGCTGGCATCTGAAGAAGTGAACCTAACTAGTTTTGTCCCACTTCCAAGTCCTCTAATATATCCAGAGCGAACACCGAGGACTTGATCACAAATCTGATCTGCAATCTGAACAACATCGATATCATCTCCGATTTCTTGTGATTGGATGTGTTCATCTCGTTGTCTCACCATATCACCCTAAGAATAACAAACATATTAGTAATATATTTACAAATAATTATGCAAATTTAAAAATAACTTTACTAAATTTTATCAATTATATCTTACGTATGCAGTCTCGGCTCTCTCCCCACTCCACCATTTTGACAAGCTACAGTGTGTTATATTGAAAACAGTAATTCGATCTTTTCTCTGAGACTGATCGGTCTAAAAAATATTATAATGTGTTAATATTTAAAATATCAAACAATATACTGTAATTATAAAGTTTGTACTTACACCGTCGTAATTATATTGGATGAATGATTTAGAGCCACCTCGATGGGTAAATGGTAGTTGTGCTCGATTTTGGGCATTTGTTGCCGATCGTGTCTACAATATAAAAATTTGTTAAGATAAAACGTAAAACATGAGTTATAGAACAAATATTTTAATTTGTATAAATTGAGTTACCTGAAATTTCTCTGATTCAAACAAATCACACATATAGTTTCAATCTTCTTGTGTCTCACAATACTCGATCGGCATATGATGTCGGTGCTCGGTAGGGGGAAGATGCAGTAGGCTCTTATAATGAGTGTGCATCTTATTTCTATTGTCTCAATACCTTGCACTCATTAGCCTGTTGGTCTCCTTTCTTACCGACATTGCCTCGTCGACAAAACTGATATTGATGTTGGTGCAATCGGCCCAGGTTAACTCGAGTTTGACTCAAGCAGTACCTTGATAATATTTTGATGATAGACAAAACTAATGACATGGGATTGTCATGGGAAAGTCCAACGTAGAGTTGGCATGAAAAATCCAAGCATGGAGCTTGGTGTGGGAAAGTCCAACATAGAGTTGGCATGAAAAATCCAAGCATGGAGCTTGGTGTGGGAAAGTCCAACATAGAGTTGGCATGAAAAATCCAAGCATGGAGCTTGGTGTGGGAAAGTCCAACATGGGATTGGCATGGAAAATCCAAGCATGGAGCTTGGTGTGGGAAAGTCCAATGCATTGAAAAGTCGTGCGCTTGGTGCATATGGGAAGTCTTGAGGACTTGGTAAGTTCACTAGGCTCGGGGTCCTTGAGTCGGTGAAGGATGATATTGCGAAGTCGTGCGCTTGGTGCATCCGAGGGACCACCGGACGGGGAGCGAATGAAGTGAGCCCAAAGGAAGCATACTTCTAGGGCAAGAGACGTGAAGGATGGCGTTGCGAAGCCGTACGCTTGGCGTATCCGAGAGACGTAGGCCGAGGGAAGAGAGCTTCGGTGGGGAACTCCATGAGGGGTAAGGTGGACTTGGCCAAGTGGCTAAGACTGAGTGTCGGAGGCTCAAACTTGATGTTTGAGGGTTTACCCGACGGTCGGATGCTCAAACAACTTGGTGTTTGAGGTTTTGCCCGACAGCAGTCGACTGACATAGGTGTCGGTTCGACTGGTCCAAGTCGACTAGGGCTCGACTGGTGTAAGGCTAGGGTTTTGTGTTGGGCAGTCGATGCCGACGGCAATGATCCGAGGGATGGCAATGATCGATGGGAGTGTCGCAAGCATAACGCCCGTGAGATCGGGCGCGACATTAGGTCACCACCGATCATGGGCATCATCGCTGATCGTAGGTGATCCGCTGAACTTATCCGATGTGGATCCGCCATTGTGAGACAACGACTACGAGGGGGCGGGCCTTTGGCGATGATCTGAATAAAATAGCTCGATGCAGGTTATAAAAGGAGCTCGAGATGGAGGTTTTTGCCATGCCTTTTGTGAAGCTATTGGAGGGGAATTGCTGCTGCATTCCAGACCTTCAAGAGCCATCTAAAGCAAGCTACAAGAAAGCGATCAAAGCAATTGTGTAAAAGTTCTCTTTTGTATTGTCTTTGTATTTCTTCTTGTATTTCATATTACTTGTTGTAATAGCTTGTGAGAGGTTTCTCCACCTCCGACGTGTAGTCGAGAAGGAGTTTAGTTAGTGTCGTACGCATAACTAGAGCTTGGTGAGCTCGCCCGTGGAGTAGGAACCATTCGGTTCCGAACCACGTATATGGTTGTGTATTGCTTGTGATTGTTATGTGTTGTTAGTATTATTATTATCATTGTTATTCCGCTGTGCTAACAACAATCGTAGACAAGCAACGCAACGAGAACGAGCAAATTCCGTCATCAAACGATTGAGGGCTATTCACCCCCCCTCTAGCCGGCCGATCGATCCCCTACAGGTGGTATCAGAGCCAAGGCGCTTGTCGAGGACTAATCGCCGACACAAGCAATTCAAGATGGTCGGCTACAACCTCCAACCACCAAAATTCGAAGGAGATTTTCTATGGTGGAGAAGAAAAATGGAGGTATACCTAGAAATCAATTTTGATTTTATACTAATCTTAGAAAACGGTTTCGAATTGCCTAGAAATGAAAGAAACAGGCAAATTGAGAAGTCAAGGTGGATCGAAGACCAAATCAAGGACTTCGAGACAAATCGCAAGGTCATCGAATTACTTAGTGATTTGATTCCTAACAACATTTGGTCTAGGTTGGGTAATTTTAGGGATGCAAAAGAATTATGGGATAAAGTAATGAAATTTCAAGAAAATTTCCAACCGGCACAAGTAGAGGAAAATGTCATGGAAGAATTGGCATCCACATTCGATGATGTGGATGATTTAGTGGAGACCTCCACCTCTAGCATTGAGAGGGAGGAAAGAGTTTCTATTCCAGAGCAAGATCAAAATGAAACTTCTACCTCCGGAAGAAGTAAAGAGGCCTCCACCACCTCCCTAAGTAACTCAAGTGTTATTATTTTAAATAAAAAACACATAATATACTTTGAGTGTAGGGAGAAAGGGCATTACAAGAGCAAATGCCCTAAATTGGCTAAGGAAAATTAAAGGCATCGACACCAAAAGTCAACATAAAGTCAAAGGATGCCGGAGTCCCCTCATTTAAGAGCAAAGAGCACATTGTGTGTTTCAAATGCAACCAAAGAGGGCACTACCAAAGCCAATGCCCTAGGGGGAGGAAGAAAGGGCAAGAAGGTGTATCTCAAGTAGGGGGAGCTTCAAAAGCTAACCCTAAGGTACATTTAGTTAATGCACCTTCAATTCCTAGAATTAAAAAGCATGCTAAAAATTATTTTAGTTCACTTGCAATTATAAATGAAAAGTATGCTAGGAGAAACAATAAGGTTTATTGCTTAGGTGCTAAGCATGTTAGTTTCTCTAAGGATAAACCTAGGACTCATAATTCTAGAAATATTTTGTCTAGGGAATCAATTAAAAGAGTAGAAGAAAATTTGGATATTAATCTCAAAAAGTCTAGGCACATGCCTAAAAAGAAAAGGTCTTCCCAAAAACCTAATGAAAATTCAAAAATGGGAAAATTAGAGCTAGAGAACCAAGTCTTGAGGTTAAAACTTGAGAGAATGGAGAAAACCCTTAGAATCATAGAAAATTCAATTCTAGGGTCAAATGCCCAAAAGTCAAGACCTAAGGTTCAAAAACGGTCTAAGGGCAAGAAAGGTTTGGGTCACAAACCTATGTCCTACCATAATATTCCATTTAATTATAGAATCACATCTAGGTCTAGCAAAACCAAGGCTAATAGGAAAGTTATCCCTAAGACTAGCCATGGTGTGTGTTTAGTGGCTAAGACCTCAAAGAAATCAAATGTAGCCACTAAGAAGGTCAATGGAGGAGTCACCTCTAGAGTTGACATAGGAAAGACCCAAAAGACTATGGTTTTAAAGCCTAAAAGGGTCATTAGGAAGGTATTTAGGGAGGTTATCCCTAGAGAATACCTTGTTAACCCAAGGAGCTCCAATAGATATTGGGTTCCTAAAAGCGTGATCGATTCACGCTAAATGGGTTTGGGTGTGTCAACCCTAAGTGGATGGGTAGTTAACCTAACCATAGTAGAGTTGACACATTAGGATGTGCCAATGTGCTTGAGAAGTTAAAAATGATTAATTTGGCACAAATAGGTCTTAGAGATATTAGTGTGTCATTTTGGGTTTATGGCACACTTGGGAGAAAATGGCTTTAAGGCAAAATGAAATTAATTCCTAGAAATGACAACTTGGATTTAATACTTAGGTATTCTATACCTTAGTATATTTTACTTGTCATGCTTTATTTGCCTTGCCATGTTATGACATCATTTTCATTTTTATCTCTAAAAATGTCATGATAATGTTTAGACTTATTGTTATATGTCATGTATGCTAAAATGTCCTTCACATGCCATGACATCATGAATTTTGGCATATGCTTTTATTTATATCATATCATGCATAAATTAAAATGGAATTAAGGACTATGACACAATTTGAAGGGAATCAAATAGAGTTGCCTTAGAAATATGCATGAGAACATAAAGAACAAAAACTCACATCTCACTAGATTAATTGCCTTGTATGTGCTTTACACATCTAGATATTTGTGAGATGTTTAGGAAAAAGAAAGTAAAGGTTTAAAAAAAACATTTTGAAAACATTTTGAAAAACCTTGGTGAAGTCTATCTTTTGATATCTATCACCATTGAATGAGATGATACAAAGAGAGCTCTTTATTGAAGCTTTTCTTAAATTTTGGACTTTGTATCAATCTCCTAATTTAATGGGTAAAATAAATTTCAAATATTTTTCACCCATAGTGTTTAGGATAAGTATTATACGTATGCATTTTCAAGATTTTTAAAATTATGTATATTTACTTATGGATCAAATGGCAATGATCGATGTAAGAGTATCTGACGGAGTCGACTAGCACAGGTTAATTTCGGGTAAACTTGATGGTTAGGCCCATGTTCAGCCATGTTTTGGTCCCCTAACCACTCCTAACCCTAGGACATGCTTAGGAGAGCATTAGAGAGGGAGGAAATCCATTGGATATGGATTAGGAGAAGGGTTGAGGGTGAGTATCAATTTTAAGGTGGAAGAGAGTTCATTGTTGAACTTTTCCTTAATTTTGATTTGGTTAATGTTCCTATTGGCTTAGGGACTCTCCAAGGGCATTGTTGGTGCAATGGTCAAGGGGGAGCAAGCCTCTAGGGGGAGATATCCATCATGAGAAGATGGATGTGTATTTCCTCATGGGAGGAAAAATGGGTTGCCTCTCTTAAGTGATATGGGATCACTAGAAAGATTGTAGGCATGTATTCCTCCAAGGGAGAGATTGTAAGATCTCATTGGGATATGAGACATTCATACCCTTGAGGAGGACCTTTTTGATGTAATGTCATAAAATGGGAGAAATTACCAAGTTACCAATTAAGGTTCATTGGAATTCTCATTGGGATATGAGAATTGCCAATATGAGAGAATTGGTAGACTTGAGATGGTAGTTTTGTCAATCATCAAAAAGGGAGAGATTATTGGTGCAATCGATCCAGGTTGACTCGAGTTTGACTCGAGCAGTACCTTGATAGTATTTTGATGATAGACAAAACTCATGACATGTGATTGTCATGGGAAAGTCCAACATAGAGTTGACATGAAAAATCCAAGCATGGAGCTTAGTGTGGGAAAGTCCAACATGGGGTTGGCATGGAAAATCCAAGCATGGAGCTTGGTGTGGGAAAGTCTAATGAATTGCGAAGCCGTGCGCTTGGTGCATATGGGAAGTCTTGAGGACTTGGTAAGTTCATTAGGCTCGGGGTCCTTAAGTCGGTGAAGGATGACATTGCGAAGCCGTGCGCTTGGTGCATCCGAGGGACCGTCGAACGGGGAGCGAATGAAGTGAGCCCAAAGGAAGCATATGTTAGTTATAGCCCTAGAACCAAACATGTGATGGTTGAATAGGGAACATTTTGTATCATATTCTATAAAGACAAAGGATTGGTTATTATATATTTACGTCTTGCTTGTGCCAGCTAAATTAAATATATAATATTGCCCTAGAAAAGTAGGTTCTTATCTACAGCACATCAATTGGCATAATTGATTATGAGAGGTTGTAAGAGAACACTTTCCTAAATGTTCCTAATCAAGTATTAATATGCAAGGACAATATTAATACATAAAGACTAGCATGTAGATCAATTGATGACTTGATCTCACAAGTCATGGATATATGATATCAAGTTGACACATGGGTATATATTAGAGAATATATACTGAACTGACCCGCCATGAGAAAGTTTCATGGATCGTCATATGAGTGTCATAAACTTTCTTGAATAGTCCTCAAACCTGAAGTCACTATGGTTCCCTACATAAGGAGTTATATACTTTGGTATCGTCAAACGTCACCCGTAACAGGGTGGACCATAAAGGCGATTACTGGGTATATAACAAATTATGCGGAGGGATGTGAGTGATGTAGATGGGATCTATCCCTCCCATATGGCCAGGAGTGATATCTGTAGGCCCCTTGATTGAGTAGAACTACTAAAACGCATGGCCATGCTCGAATGAGTCAATATGAGATATTGAGCTCATTTGTTTGAGTTAGTTTACTCAGGGATCAAGAAACACATAGATTGATCGAGGATGACACGGTCTATGCCTCATTGGTCAATCTGATATCAAGGATAGAAGGACACGGTCATACATTATAGTAGTCACGGAAAGGTTAGTCGGATCTTGACTTATCTCGTAACTTGGGTAGCAATGATGTATTGCTAGATGCCGCTCATTGCTTGTGTATCTAAAAGAGTTTAGATCCACTGCCAACGTTATGAGAGCCTATAGGATCACACACAAAGAGCACGATGATTAGAAGAATTAGTGCATTCTAGTTTGACTAGAATAATTTGGGAATAAGCTTAAGTATAAAATGGTTTTTGGACTTTAAGCTTAATGAGAATTTTAGCTTATTGATTTAATGAGATTAATTCAATATGCTAAGCTTAATTGATTTAATAAGATTAATTCAATATGTTACCTTATTGATTTAATGAGATTAATTCAATATGATAACATAAGCTTATTGAATTGATAAGATTAATTCAACATCCATGAATGCCACCTAAACATGCCACATAAGCATGCCACCTAAGCTTGATGAGTTGGAAGGAGACAAAGGGTTTTGACCCTTGGATTTCCTCCACATGTGGCCGGCCAAAACAAGGAGGATAACTCCTTGTTTAATTATCTTTCAATGCCATTGATTGCATTGAATGTGATAGGAGATGAAAGGTTTTTCAAATCCTATAAAACACCCCATGGGGTGGCCGGCCAAAGGAGTTGAGTTGGAGCTTAAGGCTTGGTGAGAGCTTGGTGGGAGAGGCTTTTGTTGTGTGGTTTTGTGAGTGTAAGCTAGCAAGAAGAGTAGTCTTCTTCTTCCTTTCTCTTCTTCCCTACCCTCCTCTCCTTTAGGGACTTCTCTAACAAGAAGTAAAGGAGAGATCTTCTAGTTTTCTTTTGTGAGACAAGAGCTTGCTCGTGTGGATACATATAGAGGCACGGACATTTGAACGTGCTAAAAGATCCAACACATCCAAGGAAAAGCGGGATTGCAAGACGCACGAACAAAGGTAGAATTCTCCTATAAGATAGGCTTTCTTTTGAGAAATTTATTTTTGTCTGAGTTTTTCTTTCAGGATCACTTGGAAGGATCCTAATTTTCCGTTCTTATATGCTATTTTGCATAAAGAGATCCCAGCGATGGTATCGAGCCACTTGCGAAAGATCGTATAAAAATAGTTTTTCTCTATTTTATATATGATATAGAAGTAGGATAAATTTTATTATGAGTTGATAATTGCATTAGCAATTTTTCAAACATAATAAAATATCCGATGTCTTTTAAAAGTTAAAAATGACATGGTGCATGGTTATGGCCTAGTCCCAAAAAGTTTGTGAATGTGTGTTGTAATTCTTAATACGACCTGCGAGTCGTGCCTTTCTCCTAAATAAAATCTTGTTGTAAAATTAGTTTTAGACTCGAATGTAACTCGAGTATTTCTCCTTTTGTAATATACAAAATAAAGATGGAGGGTCCATTGGAAGATGATGTTACAAGGAGGAAGTCAACAACACACGACAACCAAAAGGAAGCACTTGGGAGAAGATGCTATCCCTAGGTTGACCAATCAATCTTCTCATTGGCTTGAGAAGATTGTAGAATAAGGGCCATAACCATGACACGCTTAGTATGCTAATATGTATGTGATGCATGTTAATTTAGCTTATATGTGATGTATGCTAATATGTATGTGATGCATGTTTAAGGCACGAGCGTTTTGAAGTGTCTAAGGCTCTTTTTGCATGCAAGATGCAAGAAGGAACACCTGTAGGAACTCACGTACTTAAAATGATTGGGTACGTTGAGAACCTTGAAAGACTAGGTTTTCCATTGAGCCAAGAATTGGCAACCGATGTTATCCTGCAATCGTTGCCGGAAGCATATAATTAATTCGTCATGAATTATAACATGAATGAAATTGATAAACCTTTGCCTGAGATTCTCAGCATGTTAAGAACTGCTGAACCGAATCTCAAAAAGAAAGTTAGTAATGTACTAATGGTCAAGAAGGGCAAAGGTAAGCGCAAAGGCAAGGGTAAGACCCAAGCCAAAGGCAAGGCCAATTCATCCACTTCAAAGGGTAAAGGTAAAATACCTAAGGAAGGGGACTGTTTCCATTGCGGTGAGACTGGACACTGGAAGCGGAACTGCAAAGTCTACCTTGAGGAAGTAAAGAATAAAAGAAGTGGGACTTCTGCCTCAGGTATACATGTTATAGAAGTTAATCTATCTATTTCTTCTACATGGGTATTAGATACCGGATGTGCATCTCACATTTGTACTAATGTGCAGGGACTGAGAAATAGTAGACTAATGGCAAAAGGCGAAGTGGACCTACGAGTAGGCAATGGCCATAAAAGTTCTTCTTTATGTAGGAACATATTCTTTGTCTTTGCCCACTGGGCTTATCTTAGAACTAGAGGAGTGCTTTTATGTACCTGCATTAACAAAGAACATAATCTCTGTATTTTGTTTAGACAAGAAAAACTTCTCTTTTATAATAAAGGACAAATGTTGTTCCATTTATTTGAATGAAATGTTCTATTGTAATGCACCACTTATGAATGGTCTCTATGTTCTAGATTTAGAAAACCCAATTTATAACGTAAATACCAAATGATTCAAATCGAATAATCTAAACCAAACATATCTCTGGCACTGTCGCCTAGGTCACATAAATGAAAAACGCATATCCCAACTCCATAAAGATGGATTATTGGACTCATTTGATTTTGAATCATATGAGATATGCGAATCTTGTCTTTTAGGAAAGATGACTAAAACTCCATTTAGTGGACATGGCGAGAGAGCGACGGACTTGTTAGGACTCATACATACTGATGTATGTGGCCCTTTCAATGTCGAAGCCAGAGGAGGCTATAAATACTTTATTACTTTCACTGATGATATGAGTAGATTTGGCTACTTATATTTGATGAGACATAAGTCAGAATCCTTTGAAAAGTTCAAAGAATTCAAGAATGAAGTACAAAACCAACTTGGTAAGCGTATTAAGCTACTTCGATCAGATCGAGGTGGTGAATACCTTAGTCAAGAATTTCGTGATCACCTGGCTGAGTGTGGGATAATATCCCAACTCACTCACACGAACACCACAATGGAATGATGTATCGAAAGGAGAAATCGTACTCTATTAGATATGGTACGATCAATGATGAGCGGATTTACCTACTTCCTTTTGGGGTTTAGCTCTAGAGACTAGCTTTCACACTTAATCGCGTCCCATCAAAAGTAGAAAAGACACCATACACGTTATGGACTGGGAAGAGTCCCAAAATATCTTTTATAAAGATTTGGGGTTGTGAAGCTTATGTTAGACGTCAAGTCTCAGATAAACTAGGACCCAAATCAGATAAGTGTTATTTTGTAGGATATCCAAAGGAAACTAAGGGATATTACTTTTACAATCCCACACTTGGCAAGGTGTTTGTTGCCAGAAATGTTGTCTTTCTAGAAAGAGAATTTATTTCTAGAAAAACTAGTGGGAGTAAAATTCATCTTGAAGAAATTCAGGATGAAGATAACACTAAGGCTTCGATGGAAAATGAACAGGCACCACAAAGTGTTGTGGATGAGGAAATTGTTGCCCAAAGAGTTATGGAGCAAACACCTGTTCAAGTAGACCAACCTCTTCGTAGATCGATAGGATCGTCATCAACCCGAGAGATATTCTTTTCTCTTGGTAAAACGGTGAAGTATTGCTTGCCGATCTTGCGAGCCTACATCCTATCAAGAAGCTATGATGAGCCCAGATTCCGAGAAATGGCTAGAGGCCATGAGATCCGAAATGGAATCCATGTACACTAACCAAGTATGGACTTTGGTTGATCCACCTGAAGGGGTAAAACCTATTGGGTGTAAGTGGGTCTTTAAAGTAAAGACTGACATGGATGGTAATAAGCATACCTATAAAGGTAGATTGGTGGCTAAAGGATTCAAACAAATTCATGGTATTGACTATGATGAAACCTTTTCACCAGTTGCGATGCTTAAATCCATTCGGATCATACTTGCTATTGCGACCTACCACGATTATGAGATCTGGCGGATGGATGTCAAACCGCTTTTTAATGGAAAGCTACTCGAGGATGTGTACATGACCGCGAGGTTTTGAAGATCAAAGCATCCTGGAAAGGTATGCAAGCGCAAAGGTCCATTTATGGACTAAAGCAAGCCTCTCGGTGGAATCTTGATTCGATGATGCAATCAAGGAGTTTGGTTTCATCAAGAATGAAGATGAACCTTGTGTCTACAAGAGAAATAGTGGGAGCACAGTTGTATTTCTTATCTTGTATGTAGATGACATACTTCTCATCGGAAATGATATTCCCTCACTCCAGTCTGTGAAGATGTGGTTAGGAAATTGTTTCTCGATGAAAGACTTAGGTTAAGCTTCCTATATTCTAGGCATCAAGATCTATAGAGATAGATCTAAAAGATTACTTAGCCTAAGTCAGAGTACATACATTGATAAAGTGCTAGATCGTTTTGCTATGCAAAATTCCAAGAAAGGATTTCTGCCTTTATCACATGGTGTGAGTCTTTCGAAGACTCAATGTCCCTCTTCTAAGGAGGAGAGAGATCGCATGGATAAGATCCCTTATGCATCTGCTATAGGGTCTATCATGTACGCCATGCTTTGTACTCGTCCTGACGTCTCGTATGCTTTGAGCATGACGAGTAGATACCAGTCGGATCCAGGTGAAAGTCACTGGATAGCAGTCAAAAATATTCTTAAATACTTACGAAGAATGAAAGAATATTTCCTGATATTTGGAGGCAATGAGGAGCTAGCTGTAAAGGGTTACAGTGATGCAAGCTTCCAAACAGACATGGATGACTATAGATCGCAATCGAGTGCGTGTTTTGCACGAATGGTGGGTGTGAGTGGAAAAGTTCGAAGCGAGACACACGATTCTTGATTCTACAATGAGCCGAGTATATTCTTTGCGTCGATGCAACAAAGGAGGTTGTTTGGCTCATGAGTTCATCGATGAACTTGGGGTAGTTCCTAGCATTGCAGATCCAATAGACCTCTATTGTGACAACAATGAGGCTATTGCACAGGCTAAGGAACCTCGATCACATCAGCGGACCAAACACATACTGCGGCGCTTCCATCTCATTCGAGAGATCATCGATAGAGGAGATGTGAGGATATCTGCAATGCAAGCGAAGCTAACATCGCAGATCCATTGACGAGGCTTTGTACGGAGGAAGCATGATGGTCACACTAGGTCACTAGGTATTAGATATCATAGTGATTGGTACTAGTGCTAGTGGGAGATTGTTAGTTATAGCCCTAGAACCAAACATGTGATGGTTGAATAGGGAACATTTTGTATCATATTCTATAAAGGCAAAGGATTGATTATTATATATTTACATCTTGCTTGTGCCAACTAAATTAAATATATAATAATGCCCTAGAAAAGTAGGTTCTTATCTACAGCACATCAATTGGCAGAATTGATTATGAGAGGCTGTAAGAGAACACTTTCCTAAATGTTCCTAGTCAAGTATTAATATGCAAGGGCAATATTAATACATAAAGACTAGCATGTAGGTCAATTGATGACTTGATCTCACAAGTCATGGATATATGATATCAAGTTGACACATGGGTATATATTAGAGAATATATACTGAACTGACCCGCCATGAGAAAGTTTCATGGATCGTCATATGAGTGTCATAAACTTTCTTGAATAGTCCTCAAACCTGAAGTCATTATGGTTCCCTACATAAGGAGTTATGTACTTTGGTATCGTCAAACGTCACCCGTAATAGGGTGGACCATAAAGGCGATTACTGGGTATATAACAAATTATGCGGAGGGATGTGAGTGATGTAGATGAGATCTATCCCTCCCATATGACGGGAGTGATATCTGTGGGCCCCTTGATTGAGTAGAACTACTAAAACGCATGACCATGCTCGAATGAGTCAATATGAGAATTGAGCTCATTTGTTTGAGTCAGTTTACTCAGGGATCAAGAAACACATAGATTGATCGAGGATTGCACGGTCTATGCCTCATTGGTCAATCTGATATCAAGGATAGAAGGACACGGTCATACATTATAGTAGTCACGGAAAGGTTAGTCGGATCTTGACTTATCTCGTAACTTGGGTAGCAATGATGTATTGCTAGATGCCGCTCATTGCTTGTGTATCTAAAAGAGTTTAGATCCACTGCCAACGTTATGAGAGCCTATAGGATCACACACAAAGAGCATGATGATTAGAAGAATTAGTGCATTCTAGTTTGACTAGAATAATTTGGGAATAAGCTTAAGTACAAAATGGTTTTTGGACTTTAAGCTTAATGAGAATTTTAGCTTATTGATTTAATGAGATTAATTCAATATGCTAAGCTTAATTGATTTAATAAGATTAATTCAATATGTTACCTTATTGATTTAATGAGATTAATTCAATATGATAACATAAGCTTATTGAATTAATAAGATTAATTCAACATCCATGAATGCCACATAAGCATGCCACCTAAGCATGCCACATAAGCATGCAACCTAAGCTTGATGAGTTGGAAGGAGACAAAGGGTTTTGACCCTTGGATTTCCTCCACATGTGGCCGGCCAAAACAAGGAGGATAACTCCTTGTTTAATTATCTTTCAATGCCATTGATTGCATTGAATGTGATAGGAGATGAAAGGTTTTTCAAATCCTATAAAACACCCCATGGGGTGGCCGGCCAAAGGAGTTGAGTTGGAGCTTAAGGCTTGGTGAGAGCTTGGTGGGAGAGGCTTTTGTTGTGTGGTTTTGTGAGTGTAAGCTAGCAGGAAGAGTAGTCTTCTTCTTCCTTTCTCTTCTTCCCTACCTTCCTCTCCTTTAGGGACTTCTCTAACAAGAAGTAAAGGAGAGATCTTCTAGTTTTCTTTTGTGAGACAAGAGCTTGCTCGTGTGGATACATATAGAGGCACGGACATTTGAACGTGCTAAAAGATCCAACACATCCAAGGAAAAGCGGGATTGCAAAGGGCACGCAACAAAGGTAGAATTCTCCTATAAGATAGACTTTCTTTTGAGAAATTTATTTTGGTACGAGTTTTTCTTTCGCAAGGATCACTTGGAAGGGATCCTAATTTTTCCGTTGCGCATATGCTATTTTGCATAAAGAGATCCCAACAGCATACTTCTAGGGCAAGAGACGTGAAGGATGGCGTTGCGAAGTCGTGCGCTTGGCGCATCCGAGAGACGTAGGCCGAGGGAAGAGGGCTTCGGTGGGGAACTCCATGAGGGGTAAGGTGGACTTGGCCAAGTGGCTAAGACTGAGTGTCGGAGGCTCAAACTTGATGTTTGAGGGTTTACCCGACGGTCGGATGCTCAAATAACTTGGTGTTTGAGGTTTTGCCCGACAGCAGTCGACTGACATAGGTGTCGGTTCGACTGGTCCAAGTCGACTAGGGCTCGACTGGTGTAAGGCTAGGGTTTTGTTCTGGGCAGTCGACTAATGTCGACAGCAGTCGACTGTCGAGGGATGGCAGTCGACTGATGGGAGTGTCGCGAGCACAGAACGCTCCATAGCCGACTGGACAGTCAATTACTAGGTCACCAGTCGACTGATGGGCATCATCAGTCGACTGGTAGGTGATCCGTTGGAACTTATTCGACGTGGATCTGGCCGTTGTGAGACAACGGCTACAGGGGCAGTCGACTGGGTTCTTTTGGCAGTCGACTGCTAGGCGCGAAAATAGCTCGATGCAGGTTATAAAAGGAGCTCGAGATGGAGGTTTTTGCCATGCCTTTTGTGAAGCTATTGGAGGAGAATTGCTGCTGCATTCCAGACCTTCAAGAGTCATCTAAAGCAAGCTACAAGAAAGCGATCAAAGCAATTGTGTAAAAGTTCTCTTTTGTATTGTCTTTGTATTTCTTCTTGTATTTCATATTACTTGTTGTAATAGCTTGTGAGAAGTTTCTCCACCTCCGACGTGTAGTCGAGAAGGAGTTTAGTTAGTGTCGTGCGCATAACTAGAGCTCGGTGAGCTCGCCCGTGGAGTAGGAACCATTCGGTTCTGAATCACGTATATGGTTGTGTATTGCTTGTGATTGTTATGTGTTGTTACTATTATTATTATCATTGTTATTCCGCTGCGCTAACAACAATCGTAGACAAGCAACGCAACGAGAACGAGCAAATTCCATCATTAAACGATTGAGGGCTATTCACCCCGCCTCTAGCCGGCCGATCGATCCCCTACAATTGAAAGCAGCCTGAAAAAAATACCAATATTGAAATTTATTAACGAATGATGGTTGATTATATAAATATCAAATTACTTGTACTTACTGCTAATCGGTCATATATCATCTGTTTATTGTCCGCAGAGATATGCTTCCAGCTCTTAGCTTGTAAGGGAGCGAACTTCTTAATTGACAGCCCTAACTCTGTTTTAAAAGCAGTTGCATTTGTCCCGATAGGGTGACCATCGCTCTTACGGAAGGTAATGGGTAATTACCCCGTTCCTCGATTTGCCGTCTGAGGCGATCGGAGTGTGTGCTTTATGTCTCTCTACGTGTTGGATGAACTGTAAATCAAAGAATGTTAACAATTAACAAGTTAAATAAATAGCAAACAAAATATAAATATATAAAATCGCATAACTAACTAGTAAGAGCAGGAGCAATATCATCGTCAGGCGTAGGCACGACTAGGGGGCGCTCAATTCTCTTAGGCGGCATAGCTGTGACATAAATTATTATATATAGATCGACGTATAATAAAAGATTATATTAAATACATGAATTATAAATGAAGAACAATATAAATACCATGTACATACATCTAATCGCTATCATCATCTGAAAAGGATAAATAATCATCCGCCTCACTATCAATTTCACTATCTTCACCCTTAGCAATACGATTACTTTGAGCCCCCATATCTAGATCAACTTGTGTATTTACCATATTTATTTATTGATGCTCAATATCTATTCAACATAGTTGAGTTATCGCTAAGTCTTCACCGACTACTGAAGTTGAATCATTGGATGAAATCTCTTGGTTTGGCTCCATATTCAAGCTATTATCACCCTCAAAATCGTCTGATACTTCATCAACTTCAGTTACTTCGTATATTTCTCAGTGGCGAACCCTTTGCACGATCTTCCAATGACCTCCACATTTGATATCATTCAAATAATACACTTGATTTGCTTGGTTTGCCAAAATGAATGGGTCATCATCGTACCATATTTTAGAAGTGTCAATACACAAGAGATCATACTCTTCCACCAACGATTTTTTTTTGGATTACATTGGAATCATTCGCACCAAAATAATTGGACTTTATACCTAAAAGAGTAATATATTTGAACCACATCCTTCAACTCACTAAAAAAATCCAAATTGTCCCCATCGTCAGAGGATGGTACGCTGACCCCACTATTCTGAGTAGTTCTGTGTGAATCACGAGACCTCGTATGATATCGAATCTCATTTACAATGCATGCATCATACAGTTGAACTTCAGCATTAGATCTCATTGCTAAATAATACAACTCATCTGTGATATCTGAATTTGTAATATTTTTTAGTGCTACAATTTTATTCCTAAACCACAGTGGAAAATCTCGCTCGTGATATTGCATAACTTGATCAGCATGAACCCTTTGGGACATAAGTTGTAAATGCTCACTGGATAAAAACTTAATCAATTTAAACTCTGTAAATGAAATAGAATTAAAGTAATAACTTAATGTAAACACTTACTTTCGATATCGGTCGACTTCTTTACAATTGTTCAGAATGTACCAATGTGCTTTCTTAAACAATGACAATGGAAACTTCAGACTTTGTTAGTTGCCAAATACTCTTGTTTGTTGTGAGAAAACACTTAATTTGCATATTGCTGATTGAACATCTTTATTCCGTTCCGACCTAGAAAAACTTGTCTCAATCTGACTCATATCTAACGAACTGAAAGTCAATGTCTCATTTACAATATACCCCTCTGCAATAGATCCTTCAGGTTGTGCTTTATTACGAACATATTTTTTCAGTCTGCCCAAATATCGCTCAAAGGGATACATCCATCGTGACAAAACTGGCCCAGCCAACATAGCTTCATGGGGTAAATGCATTGTCAGATGAACCATAATGTCAAAAAATGTCGGAGGAAATATCCGTTCCATCTTACACAATTTTAGGACTATTTGCTCCTCCATTCTACATATGTCTGCTGTGTGTAAAGATCTTGCAGTGATCTTTTCGAAGAAATCACATAACTCAATTAGTGTGCTACATATGTCTTTTGGGAAAAATTTACGTACAACAACTGGAAGGATTTGTTGCAACAATACATGACAATCATGTGATTTTAGTCCATATATCTTTCCTTCATTTGCATTCACATGTCTAGATATATTAGTAGCATAACCATATGGAAACTTCACATATTTCAAAAATTAAAAAAATTCACGCCTTTCTTCCAATGTTAACGTGCCTTATAGCCTTGTGTGCTCCATCCAGAAACTGGTTTCATTCAGATTTGGTTTCATTCAGACATACTGGACATGCCTTATAGCCTTTTGTGCTCCATCCAGAAACTGTTCCATATGTTGGAAAGTTGTGAATGGTCCACATCACAGTAGCATGTAATTGAAAGACTTGTTCAGTCGATGCATCATATGCTTCCACCCCCTCATCCCATAGCTCCTTCAGTTCGTTTATCAGAGGTCATAGGTATACATCTATCTCTTTGTCAGGTGATCTAGGCCCAGGAATTAACAGAGACATAATCATATATAGTGGCTTCATCATTTTTCATGGTGGCAAATTATAATTCACAAGTATAACATGCCACATACTATATGCATTTGACATGTTTCCAAATGGATTAAACCCATCAGTAGCCAACCCTAAGCGAATATTTCGTGGATTACCTGTAAATATTTCATGTGCATTGGCAAATTCTTTCCATGATTCACTATCAGCTGGGTGTCTTAATACACCATCTATTTCAACTCGCTTTTCTTTATATCATCTCATTTCTTTAGTCATATGCTTCGAAATAAACAACCTCTTAAGTCTCGATTTCAGCGGAAAATATCGAAGAATTTTGTGAGGATTCTTTTTCTTATTCATCCCTTTGTACTTGTATCTTGGCTCCTTGCACACTGAACATTCATCTTTATTCTCGTGCTCATCCCAAAATAATATACAATCATTCTTACAGACATGTATATTCTCATATGTCAATCCTAACTCTTTCAATAATTTTTTGGCTTCATAATAAGAGTTTGGAATGACATTCGGTTTAGGAAATGTCTTCTGCAATAACTGAAGTAACATATCAAAAGATTTATTGCTCCAGCCATTTAACACCTTCACATGCATTAGCTTCACCAAAAAATTGAAACACAAAAAATTAGTACAATTGGGATACAATTCTTTTTGTGCTTCTTCCAACATTGAATTATAACTTCGTCTACAATCATTTGTATTCGTGTTTACATTGATATCATCTGATTGAGGCTCATTGTTGTTTATGTTTTTCGTATTTTGTAAATCAATAAACATGTCTTCAAAATCGTCTTTGAAATCATCTACTTCAACATCAAAATCATTTCCATCTTGATTGATAATATTTATACTACCGGATGATATATAAGCTTCTCCATGAAAGTTTCAGACTTTATATAATCTATTGAATCCCCACCTATAAAGATGTCCTCACACATAATCTAATTCATATTGAAACAAATTGCCACATGTCGACATGGACAACGAATTTTTGATAGATTCAGACTGATCATGTAATTTTCTGCCATACTTATAAACTGATTTAACCCATTTATATATTCAAGACTAATTCGATTCTGATTCATTATCCAACTTTTATCCATATTTTTGAACCCTAGTTAACCATATATAAAATAATTTTTATGTTAATTTTCAATAAAAAGAATTTATCAACTTAAATGTAGTTATCACATATAAAATAATTAAAACATTTATAATTTATAACCTCACACAACGTGTTATTACTATGAACATGCACAAATAAGTATGGACACAACATGTTACAACGTGTTAGTCCCAAATGCTTCAGGGTCAAATTTTATGAATTTACTATGAACATGTTATTAGATTTCAAACTATTTTCTCTCATTTTAATATTCACCTAATTGGTCTTGAATATAGTATCTAAGAGATATTAATTAGGCATGCATAAATAACACTTATTTTATTTTGTAGCGTTATCGAATGGAAGAATTTCCTAACATTAAGATTCCGTTGCACGATAAATTCACTACATCATAATCACACATGGGTATATATGCAACAAATTTAGTTTCAATGACTATTACTTAATTGCATGATATGACTACAAATGTGCTTCAAAAAATCTATGGCTAGCCAAGTTCAAGCAGTGGTATAGTCACTCAGGCTAAAAATAGAACCATCATGTTCAAACAAAGAGAATTAAGTAATAATTCAACTATGAATATTTTTTTCATTGCAGCAACTAAAAATTTCCTTAACTAAACAAATTTCTAAAGCGAATTGGCAGATGCAATTTCATGTGTGACAAATAGATATCAAAATAAAGTTGTTACCGATCAAGCCGGAGGGTTGAGCTATCGCCGGAGCTGGAGGTCGAAGGCTAGAGAGCGGAGGTCGGAGATGTAGCCGGAGCCGATCGCGGGAGATAAGCGCCGAGAAGAAGTCGCGCGCAAGAGGAAGCTAGGGGATGGGACCGAAGCTGGTCGCCGGAGAGTCGCGCGGAGAATCGTCGAAGAGCAGAAAATCGCCGGAAGAGAGGAAGTCATACTGAGAAAATGGGAGAATTGGCACGGGGTAGGATTTTTTCGCGTATATTAGCGACGAAATATGATTTATTTGTTCTAATATTTATTATATTAGCGACAAAACTGTACAAATTCGTCGCTAAAACTAAAAAAGTCGGGCCACAGAATTGAGTTCACTCGAATGGGCGCTCGACTGATTCTATTGGCGATGAATTTATAAATTTTCATTGCTAACTCATAAATACCGGGCCACAGAATCGAGTTCACTCAACTGACTGCTTGACTTAATATTTTGCGACGAATAATTATTTATTTCGTCGCTAAATATCAGTCGAGTCGCCAAATCGACTGCTATTATTGGCGACGAATTTAAAAATATCGTCGCTAAATTTTGTTTATTAGCGACGCTAAATACATTTTGTCGCTAATACTTAGTCTGGCGACGAAATAAAATTATACGTCGCTAATATATTTTTATATTAGCGACGAAATATTACTTTTTCATCGCAAAAGTAATATTGTTTACGACAATGAAGATATTCATCGTAAACTCCTTGATTTACCAACGAATTATAAATTCGTCGCTAATATTTCGTCGTTATTTTCCATTTTTCTTGTAGTGGAAGTACTTTTGAAGGTGAAGAAAATCTCTCACAGATAAAAACTTATACAGAGAAAATGAAAATAAGGCTTATAGGATCCTCCCTCTCTTTCCTCCATCCAGGATCCTTCTTCTCTTCTCTGGTGATGAGTCCTTCTTCAGAAAACTCCTACCTCGAGTGATAGAGCCTCCCCCTCAGTTCAAGTGTCCAGAGGTTGAAGATGAAGTTGAATCTCCTTCTTCTTCCTCCCTTTCCTCCTTTTATACCTGCTGCCCTTGGAGCTAGTTGTTGCATAACAAACCACCGGATCATCATCCATGTGAAAAGTGCTTCCAATCTGAGGAATAATGATGTTATGATATTAGTGAATGAAGGTTACTAAGAATATTTTGTGGGGTCTTCCTGGTGTCTTGGTTTGTTATGTTGCGTAACAAACTCTCATAATAGAAAGTACCTTCCCCTTTCTTTATCCTTACTTTACCACTGGGCCCTTCTTTCTCCTAGTCACCTCTTCTTATCCTTGTCCCAACTCGGCTAGCTATATTCCCCGAGCCTCCTCGCTACTGGCTTGAACCATTTTCTTGACTCACTCCCCTACATCATTCTAATCATTTAAGCCGAGGTGCCTATAACTTAACTCGGCTCTCCGAGTTGATATTTGACCTTGCTTTGGTTATTGGGCACATGCACTTATAACTCACTTCCACTTTCCCGAGTCGTTGTTTGTCACTACTCGGCTCGTTAATCCAATTGGGCTACCTGAGATGTCATCTCCTCAATTTAGTTTATTTCCCCGAGTTACTATCTAGTTTTATTTTGATCATCAGACCTCCTCTCCCTTCCCCAAGTTGCCATGTCATCAACTCGGCTCATTCTCCCGAATTGAGTCTTGCCATACCAGAGCCTATGATCCTTCCCTCCGATTTTATCCTACCAACCATTATTTCTTTCTCTAGCTCCTAAATCATATTATAGCAGTATTATTATGCACTCGAGGCTATGATGCAGCGACAGAGTGTCCAACTTGGCTCTCAGACATCCATAATTCAATCTCCAACTACAACGAATTTGTAGGATTTTCCTCCAGATGGAGTGACAAATCAAACAAGCTCAGGTTGTCCAATGCTTTTCGATTTATCTCCCTCCTTTAAATATTGGACAGTCTTAGAGGGTTGTTAACATGAAGGTTCTATATTTTTTATAATATAAATACTTTATCTCTGATTAATATTAATCAATATTATATTTTAGTAATTATAAATTATAGTTGTTACGATATAAAAAATTTATTGTTAATTAATAATAGCCAGTATTATATTGTAATAGCTATGAAATGGTAGTGTCCAAAAAAAAAAATTAGAAAAATATGCTGAAGTGGATGTTGTTTTGATAATAAATGAAAAGGAAATATATTTTTTTTGATAATTCTAATAAAAAAATGTTGCCCTTTTAACCTCTGTCCAATATTTTTAATATTTACTATGATCATTTTATAGGCTTGTTAAAAATTTACACATTATTATCCATATTTTAGTAACACTTCACAAGAGGTATCGAAGCAAATCTATTACAATCCTAAACTTGAGATGTTCATGTTGATGCAAATAAGATCTATATATCTTCACAATAGTATGATATCGTCAACTTTGGGTCTAAGTCCTCATAATTTTATTTTTGGACTTTATCCAAAAGGTCTTATTCTAATAGAGATATCTTTTTTATCTTATAAGCACATGATCTTTTCCATATCTTATCAATGTGAGAATTTGATTGTATTCCTAATACTTCCAACAATCCCTCCCCCTCTCCCCTCAAACAAATGATCGCATTGAACCCCCCTCAAGTCTATCTGTCCTCGAAGGACTTCCTCTGCTTGATGTCCGATCCTTAACTCACCAGAACTTCCTGTCAACTGTCTGGTCCTCTTGTCCCAATTGGACTTCCTGTCAATTGTACGGTCCTTCTGACCCAACTGGACTTTCTACCAGATATTTGATCCTCTTGACCCAACTAGACTTCTTTCTTGGTGTTTGGTTCTCTTGATTCGGACATGGGAGTCTCACTTCTTTTGTTCGAGGTGCATGGCTTAACATGGACCATGACTCTGATACCAATTTTTGATGCAAATAAGATTCACATATCTCCATAATGGTATGATATTATTTACTTTAGGTCTAAACCCTCATGGTTTAATTTTTGAGCTTTATCCAAAAGGCCTCATTCCAATAGATATATCTTTCCATCTTATAAGCATATGATCTTTTTTATGTCTTACCAATGTGGTAGTTTGATTGTATTTCCAATACCCCCAACAGTTCACAGAGTGTTAGATTGATTACAAAACTACATGAATTATTCTGATAACTGTAAACACTTATAGATTCCTTGTCGTTCCAAGTTCCTTGATTTGCATATCTGATCGTTCGAACAAGATATAAGGCTTGTCGTCGAAAGGATGATTACAAAATGAAAAGTCCTTTGTTGGTTCACAAACCAAATTCCAACCACACCTTGAATGTTCTTCCTGCAGTGCACATAATTGATTTGAGCAAAATATATAGGGTTTTAGGAGTAGTTTTAGCACACATCTTATTGCATTTCATATGTGTTCCGTGCATCTTTTTCCATGTTTTACATTCATTTCCTATTTTCTAGTTCATAGATTTGCTCTTGCTATTTTATGTGTAGGATGACATTTTGGAGGTAAAACGATACACTTTTGGAGCCAAAGGAAGACAAGTATGCTTTAGCCGTGTTTCTCCCAAAACACGGGCATGCTCTGGAGCAAAAGAAGGCATTCACCTGATAGTTCAAAGGCGGACACGACCTGGCCGTGTGAATCCCACACGGTCGTGTCAAACCCCCGAGGCCAAAATCAGGTAGAAATTCTAGCGCTCCACATGGTCGGCCGTGTGAATTCCACACAGTCGTGTGGCGCTTGGCTGACTTGATGCAACTAGGGTTTCGTGGGGATTTAATGAAAGCCGACTCCTCTTCAATAAATAGGAAGGCACACCCAAATCCTAGGGGGCCTGACAGTTAGGACGGTAAGAAGGTACCCTAAAAAGCACTAGAGATTTGCAGCGGAGAGGAAGGAAGCGGCTAGAAGATCCATCTCTGTTGGACCTTTGGTGAGCGCTGGGGGCGGGGCGGGGTGAATGTCACGTGTAGGAATGTTGGTGACTGCTAGAGGGGGGGGGGGTGAATAGCGCATTCGTTGCTTGATGGATTTCGATCGTGCTTGCTACAAAACTTGTTATACGTAGTGGAAATAATAATAACAATAGCAAAATAGACAAACACAATCACAACATGCAAATATAACGTGGTTCGGAACCTTGGGGTTCCTACTCCACGGGTTGGGCTCGAATGAGCCCTAGAGGTGCCAAGCACTACTAATAATTAATACACTCCTTCTCGGAACAATCCGGAGGTGGAGGAAACCTCTTACAATAATTCTTACAACAATAAGAAATAAATACAAACTAATACAAGTACACTACACAAATACAAGTAAAGAAAACTTTACATAATATGAACTTGAGTGCTTGCTTTTGGTTGCTTGAGAAGAGCCTTGAAGGTCTAGATTGCAACAACAAATCCCCTCCAAATCGCCTCAAAGAACCATTGCCAAGAATCTCCTCCTCAGCACCTTTTATAGTTGATTTCGCACCTGGCAGTTGATTGCCAACAGTGTTGTTGTGAGACAACGGCTTAATCCACGTCGGCATTCAAGCCAACGATTATACTAGAAGTAGACTGCAAGGCCGTGAGCTAATCGACTCTAGTGGCCATCGAGCATTTTGCCTCAGAACCTCGATCATCACGACTATCATCGATCGCCTAATTTTGGCTGATCGCCAAGGTATTTTATCGCAGTCGAACCCTAGTCGACTCATGGTAGTCGAACCCTAGTCGACTCATGGTAGTCGAACCCTAATCGACTCACGACAGTCGACGATCATAACCCCAGTAGACTACCAAGAGTCAACTCGACCAAGTATGAAAACACTTGACCAATCGACTGGTCCAAAACCCCAGTCGACTGATAACCTCAACCATGAGGTTTAACCCCAAGTATGATTCCCTCATACTTGCTAGACCACCCTTAGCCTAGACCTAAACCTTCTAGCTACCTCCGTCAGCCTCATGCCTATCAGATCCCTCCAAGTCATCCATGACTTATTCATCCATACGCTAGCCTTCAGGTGCTTCTATCGGCTATTGTCATGCTAATGTGGTCTATACCACCAAGACACATTGGGCTTACGTTGCCAAGACTACCGCTTGGATTTTACGGTGCCAACCATTGGACTTATGCTGCCAAGACTCCCTCTTGAACTTTACACCACCAATATCAACCCCTAGACTTCCCTTGCCAACTCATGTTGGACTTTCCATTTGCCAAGACTCACGCTTGAACTTTCCCTTGCCAAGACCCATGCTTGGACTTTCCATTGCCAAGTGTCCCACTTGGACTTTCCATGCCAAGTACCCATGACTTGGACTTTCCATTGCCAAGTGCTCAAGACTTGGACTTTTCCATTGGGAAGACTCATGCTTGGACTTTCCCATGACAATCACATTATCATACATTTTGTCGAATATTAAAATAGTGTTCGAGTCAAACTCGAGTCTAGTCAATCATGACCTAGGCCGATTGCACCAATAATATTCCCCTTTTTGATGTTTGACAAAAATCACAAAAACCTTTGAGTTAGGTCACCTAACTTAAATCTCCTTACCAATTCTCCCAAATTAGTAATCTCAAATTCTCCCATTGATTTTCCCATCAATTCTCCCCCTTTTTGACATACATCAAAAAGGTTCTCCCCAAGGGTGTCAATGTCTCATATCCCAATGAGATCTTACAATCTCCCCCTTGGTCCAAAAACACCTAGGATGCCTTCACTCTTCCTAGTGATAAGTCTCATATCACTAAAGAGAGACAATCCTCAAGTTATCCTAATTCTCCTCCTCATGAGGAAGAACACATCCATCATCCCATGATGGATAACCTCCCCCTAAAGGCTTGCTCCCCCTTGACCATTGCACTAACAATATCCTTGGAGAGTCCCTAAGCCTATTAGAACACTAAACCATCAAAATTAAGGTTAAAAGTTCAACCTTGAACTTTCACACACATTAAACTTGATATACACCCAAACAACTCTCTTAATCTATATCCAATGGATTTTCACCATTTCTAATCCTTTCCAAAGCATATCCTAGGGTTAAGAGCAGTTAGGGTAGCCTAACACAGCTGAAATCAGGCTGAACAAATTTTGTTTACTCAAAATTAGGCCTGGCAATCGACTCTGATTGTCAGCAGTTGACTGCCCTTGACGCCAGTCGACTACCATAAGCAGCAGTCAACTGATTTCTGCAAATGTAAAAATTCAGTTTCTAGAAATGGAATTCGGAAAATCATAAGTAATTATACATAAATCAAAAAATCACAAAAATTCATATGTATAATATCTATGTCAAACATTATGAGTGAAAAATATTTGAAAAATAAAATACCCATAAAATAATGAGATTGACACAAAGTTCAAAACCATTAAAAAGTTCAATGTTTTGGCCCTATTTTGTATCAACTCTATTAATGGTGATTGCTATCAAAAGATAAACTTCACCAATATTTTCTAAAATGATTTTAAAATGTTTTTGAAAACCTATATTGAATAATGATCAATAGACTCAATGCACATGACTTGCATATTAGCTTTCGCCATGATCCACCCATGATATAAGATGTGTTTGAGTTTATCTAGATGCAAAAACTATGCACTTGAACTTAACTCATTTCCTAGCATCTTACATATGTCTAGGGTGTTTGAAAACATACACATGTTAATGTAATGTGAGATGTGAGTTTTGTTCATTCTAATCTAAGGCCTCATGTATTTTTCTAAGGCAACACTACTTGATTCCCTTATACATGAGACTTCAAGTCATGCCATAATCCTTAAATAAATTTTCCTTAATGCATGGAATGATCATGACATAAATGATAGCATAAATAAGCATTGCCAATAATCATGATGTCATGACATATGATTAAATCTAAATACACATGACAAAAAAGATCAGCCCTAAGCATAATCATGACATTTATATGATTTAAATGAATATGATGTCATGACATGGTATATGATAATCAAATCATGGCAAATAAAATATAAAGGTATAACAATACCTAAATTTTAATATTGATTGTCATTTGTTATTATTAAGTTCATTTTGTCATATAATCAATTATCCCCCAAGTGTGCCAAAAACCCAAAATGGCACACCATGACTCTAAGACCTAACTTGTGCCAATTTGATCAATTTATCAAGATTCTCAAAATATATTGGTGTCAGATAATCCGAGCCACAAAAACCATTTTTTGCGTTGCAGAAACCTCGAAAGACTGCCACGGATCCGTACGAAGATAAATAAAAAAATCATGTACATGTTTATCTACACTAGATCTATCTTAGATCTACATGAGAAGAACGTTACCCTTGTAGCGATACCCTTCGCTTATCCCGCTTGTCCAAAGGTTGTCGGATCTCGTAGAGTGTCAAGTGTACACTTCTCTACACGTATCCACACGGACAAAAGGTGGAGAGAACCACTTAGAGTGTGCTAGCACTCTTTGGAGGTTTCGGCCATGGAGGAGAGGGAGAGAAGAAGATAGGAGAAGGAAGAAGAAGCAATCAATTAACCTTACTCCTCAATTGGCCGGCCACTTAAGGAGGGGGTTATAAACATCCATGTAATACCAAGAGCCATGGCTCTTGGTCTTCCTCATGAGGTGGCACACCATGATGTGTCTATGATGATGTGGAACATCATCATTGGCTGGCCCTATGCCAAGTCACCATGAAGTGACATTTGGTCAAGTCAAACTAGACCATTCATCTTCCCTCTCAAGTCAAGTCAAACTTGACCTCTTATCTCCCATGATTGATCAAATCTAACCTTTGATTCAAGTCAATTTAATTTAATGAATCTCTATTCATTAGTTTAAATTGACTCAATAAATCAAATCTAAATTATACTCATTCAACACTTGAATCAAATTGAGTCTAACTCAATTAGTCTAATTTGGATTACTCTTAATCCAATTTGGTTCATCACATGAACCTAATCTTCTTGGTCCATCATATGAATCTAATCTCCATCTAATTGCCCTTTGTGTGTGACCCTATAGGTTTTTGTAACATTGGCAATGCTCCTAAACTGATTTAGAAATATAAGCAATGAGCGGTATCCTGCAACACATCATTGCTACCCAAGTTACAAGAATGTTGAGATCCAACATTACCTTTGTGACTACTAATTGTGACTCTCATAATATGTGACAATGTCCCTCTATCCTTGACATCTAGATTGAACAATTGAGGCATAGACCATGTCATACTCTGTACAATCTATATCTTGAACTCCAAGTAGACTCACTCTAATCAAATGAGCTCAATATCTCATATTGACTCATTTGGGCATGACCATGCACTTAGTGATCTCACTCTATCAAGAATCATGATATCACTCCCGTCATATGGGAGGGATAAATCCCATCTACATCACTCACATCCCTCCGCATAATTTATTACATACCCAGTAATCGCCTTTATAGTCTACCCATTTACGAGTGACGTTTGACGAAGCCAAAGTATACAACTCCTTATGTAGGGAACCATGATGACTTCAGGTCCAAGGACTAATAGTCATACTAATAGTCACATGAGAAAGTATATGACACTCATATAACGATCCATGATACTTTCTCATGGCGGGTCATTCAGTATACATTCTCCAATGCATACCCATGTGTCAACTTGATATCTTATATCCATGACTTGTGAGATTAAGTCATCGAGTTGACCTACATGCTAGTCTCTTCGCATTAATATTATCCCTGAATATTAATACTTGACTAGGAATGATTAAGAGTAGTATTCTCTATATTATCTCATTATCGATTCAACCAATCGACTGATATAGATAAGAACCTTCTACTCAAGGATGCTATTATACTTAGTTATTTGGCACCAATACAAGTAAGTATAATAACTATAAAGAAATGCCTTTATAAATATATATAGGAATATGATACAACAAGTCCATACAATAATCATCACATGATCGACTCTAGGGCTTTCACTAACAATCTCCCACTAGCACTAGTGTCAATCACTGTAGTATCTAATACCCAATGACCTAGTGTGACCATCATACTTTTTCTATGCCAAAGCCTTGTTCAAGGGATCTGCGATGTTAGCCTCTGTGGGTACTCTGCAAATCTTCACATCTCCTCTATCGATAATATCTCAAATGAGATGGAAGCGCCGTAGTATGTGTTTGGTCTGCTGGTGTGAGCAAGGTTCCTTAGCCTGCGCAATCGCTCCATTGTTGTCACAATAGAGCTCTATAGGATCTACTATGCTAGAAACCACCCCAAGCTCAGTAATGAACTTGCGGATCCAAACTGCCTCCTTTGCTGCCTCTGATGCAGCAATATACTCGGCCTTTGTTGTAGAATCAGCAACTGTGTCCTGCTTCGAACACTTCTAGCTCACAGCGCCACCATTCAAGCAAAACACGAACCCTGACTGTGATCTATAATCATTCTGGTCAGTTTGAAAGCTAACATCACTGTAACCCTTTACAGCTAATTCCCTATCACCTCCAAATATCAAGAAATATTCTTTAGTCCTTCTCAAGTACATAAGAATATTCTTGACCGCTATCCAGTGATGCTCACCTGGATCTGACTGGTATCTGCTCGTCATGCTCAAAGCATACGAGATATCAGGACGAGTACATAACATGTCATACATGATAGATCCTATGGCAGATGCATAAGGGATCTTATCCATGCAGTCTCTCTCCTCTCTAGAAGAGGGACTTTGAGTCTTCGAAAGACTCACACCATGTGACATCGACAAAAATCCCTTCTTGGAATTCTGCATGGCAAATCGTAGTAATACCGTGTCAATATATGTACTCTGACTTAGGCCAAGCAATCTCTTAGATCTATCTCTATAGATCTTGATGCCTAGAATACAGACTGCTTCACCTAAGTCCTTCATTGAGAAACACTTCCCCAGCCAAGTCTTCACAGACTATAGCGAAGGGATGTCATTCCCAATGGGTAGTATGTCATCCACTTATAATACAAGGAAGACAACTGTGTTCCCATTAACCCTCTTATAGACACAGGACAGGGTTCATCTTCATTCTTGATGAAACCAAACTATTTGATCGCATCATCAAATCGAAGATTCCAGCCCCGAGAAGCTTGCTTTAGCCCATAAATGGACCTTTACAGCTTGCATACTTTGCCAGTATGCGGTGGATCTACAAAACCCTCAGGTTGTGTCATGTACACATCCTCAAGCAAGTTTCCATTCAGAAATGCAGTTTTGACATCCATTTGCCAGATCTCATAATCGTGGTACGCTGCAATAGCAAGCATGATCCGAATAGACTTAAACATTGCAACTGGAGAAAAGGTTTCATCATAGTCAATACCATGAATTTGCTTGAAACTCTTAGCCTCTAATCGACCCTTATTGGTATGCATAAGTCCATCCATGTCAGTCTTTCTCTTAAAGACCCACTTACACCTAATAGGTTTGACGCCTTCAGGTGGATCAACCAAAGTACATACTTGGTTGGTGTACATGGATTCCATCTCGGATCTCATGGTCTCTAGCCATTTCTCAGAATCTAGGCTTATCACAGCTTCCTGATAGGAGGTAGGTTCATTCTCAACGAGCATAATGTCATCATGGTCAGACAAGAGAAATTAGTATCTCTCAGGCTGATGACGTACCCTATCAAACCTGCGAAGAGGTAAGTCTACCTAAATAGGTTGTTGTTCCACAACTCTTTGTGCAACAATCTCATCATCCATAACACTTTGTGGTTCTTGTTCAACCTTCATCAAGGCCTCAGTGCTATGGTCCATATCTTGAATTTCTTCAAGATCGAACGTACTCCCACTAGTTTTTCTAGAAACAAAGTCCCTTTCTAAAAATACCCCAGTCTTTGCCACAAACACTTTCAGGCCGACCGAATGTAAGTAATAATATCTCTTCGCTTCTTAGGATATCCAACAAAATAACTTAGTTTGAGTCAGTCCCATGTCGAGACTTAATGTCGAACGTAAGCCTCACAACCCCAAATCCTCATGAAAGACATCTGGGGATTTTTCCTTGTCCATATCGTATATGGTGTCTTTATCACAGCTTTGGATGGAACACGATTAAGTGTGAAGGTTGCTGTGTCTAGAGCATATCCCCAAAAGGATATAGGAAGATCTGTGTGACTCATCATAGATCGTACCATATCTAATAGGGTACGATTCCTCCTTTCGGATGCACCATTCCACTGTGGTGTTCTAGGAGGAGTGAGTTGGGATAGAATCTCACATTCAGCTAGATAGTCACGAAACTCATGGCTAAGGTATTCACCACCACGATCTGATCAAAGTATCTTAATACTCTTGTCAAGCTGGTTTTGTACTTCATTTTTGAATTCTTTGAACTTTTCAAAGGATTCTAACTTATGTGTCATCAGATACACATAACCATATCTACTGAAGTCATCAGTAAATGTAATGAAGTACCTATAACCACCTCTAGCAGCGACATTGAAAGGGCCACACACATCACTATGTATAAGTCCTAACAAGTCTATTGCTCTTTCGCTGTGTCCACTAAAGGGAGTCTTGGTCATCTTGCCTAAAAGGCAAGACTCGCATGTCTCATATGATTCAAAATCAAATGAGTCCAGCAACCCATCCTTATGGAGCTGAGATAAGCGACTCTCATTTATGTGACATAAGCGACAATGCCAGAGATAGGTTTGGTTCAACTCATTTGATTTGAACCTTTTGGTACTTATGTTATAAATGAGGTTCTCTAGTCTAGAATTTAGAGTCCGTTCATCAGAGGTGCACGACAATAGAACATATCATTTAAATAAAAGAAACAACATTTGTTCTTTATTATAAATAAAAAGCCTTTCTTGTCTAAACAAGAAACTGAAATGATGTTCTTTGTGAGAGTAGGCATATAACAACATTCATCTAATTCTAGTACAAGCCCAGAGGGCAGAGATAGAAAATAAGTTCCTACAGTAACAGCAGTAACCCTTGCTCCATTGCCTACTCGTAGGTCTACCTCGCCCTTCGTCAATTCCCTGCTATTTCTCAGCGCCTGTACATTAGTACAAATGTGAGAAGCACATCTGGTATCAAATACCCACGATGAAGAAATAGATAGATTGACTTTTATAACATATATATGATAACTGTCATTTTGTCGGATTATTTTGGTCCTTAATATCATTGTTTTTATCCTCTCGAGTGATTAATTATCGATTATTTGCATGTTTTATGAGTTGGATATATTTTTGGACCTTACTGTAAATTCTCCTAAATTCTGGACTTATATGCAAATTTTGTCTTTATTTGTAGGAGATCGAGATGAACCAATGGATTATACTCGAGTTGGATCAGATATGGCTTCATCTAGGGCTGAAAGGACATTTTAAGCTGGAAGAATCTGAGTCATTCATCAAGATCAGAGGCAATTTAATCAAGGGTTCAGATATGTTTAATCTTGACCGTCTGATGAGATCTGATTGATCTGAGCCATCTATCTAGATTTGGAGTGATCCGGTCCACACATTAAGATTTGGACATCTTGACCGTTCATCCAGATTCAATCAATCGTAATTAGCCTTTCAGATTGATCAGATCCGTCCATTCAAAGTTGGAGTGATTTCAGCCGTTGGATGCACATCACATTAAGGGATTAATCAGCTTCATTTAGCCCTGGGTTTAACGGACGGCTGGGATTTGATGGGCTTGGATCGGACGGCTACCAAAATGCATTTAATTAAACACCATCTCTTCCGCAAGCTTTAGCCGACTTCACTCTTCTTCCCGCACACGACAAACGCCGACACCCTCTCCTTCAGCCGCGCTCATCTCCTCCCTCGTCGGTCGCCGGAGAGGAAGGGGATCCCCTCCTTCTCCGGTGACCGGTGCCACTCCACCACCGGTAGCTTCTTCTCCTCCGCAGCTCCACCCCATTTTCAAGTGACGCCAACGCACAGCTCCACCTCCGATCGGAGGTGTCATCCATTTCACTTCGGCAGAAGCTTCACACCTCCGGCAGCCACCATCACAACCTTCTGTAGCCACTCCACCGCCGGACAATATCAGCAGCTTCAT
Source organism: Wurfbainia villosa (assembly GCA_025175895.1). NCBI lineage: Eukaryota > Viridiplantae > Streptophyta > Magnoliopsida > Zingiberales > Zingiberaceae > Wurfbainia > Wurfbainia villosa. The sequence continues at coordinate 20,092,744 of CM046008.1, read as the reverse complement.
CCATTTTCTAGCTCCGTTCACATCATCTATTTCCAGCATTTCCAATTTTCTTGTTGATTGTTTCTTGATTTAGTTTGTATTGAATGCTTGTAGTAGATTTAATCCTCCATGTCTAGATTGCACGAACTTGGTTGAATTCGTTTAATGCTTACAACTTGTTTGATGAAATGCTTCTATGGGTAATTAGGTTGTAGTTAGTTAGGTTAGATTTAGTTTCAAGATTTACTTTAATTGCTTTCTTTTAATCATGTTTTCATTAGGTTGTTAGTTAAATCTTTTCTTCCCTTGAGCCTTAGCAGCCGCGTCCACCTTGCCTCCACCCACTTTCCTCCACGGATTCGAGGAGGAACCGCTTCATCGAGAGAATTCGACGACGTCCTCCATCTTCGCAGCTCATCCCACTTCTCCTTCGAATTCGAGGAGGAGTCCGTCCCGACGATACTTCTTCGAGCTCAATCGGATCCGCGAGAGTTCGGAGTATCCATCAAACTACTGGATTCAGGAGTTTGTACCATCTCACATCCACTGCCATTTGCAGAGTCTCGATCGAGCTTCGTTGGACTTAGCCGAAGGACCTTGTTCATTCACCGACCCTATCTTGGTTTGATCAGATTAGTTCCTTTTCCAGTTTTTATTGCTTTAATTCCTGCACTATTTGATTTAATTGTCTCATGTTAGTTTAGGATTTTAATTACCTTGCAACTGTAGGTTAGATCTCAAATTCCAAACCCCCATCTTCATTAGAAAACCCAAAGCAATAATTAGAAATATTAAGTTTACTATTCTATCGATTACACTCGTTAGGAAATGATCTAGGCTATCCACTATGCTATATTAGTGTAGTTAGGGGGTTCAGTAATTAATTTGAAATGGTACCATGACACAAATACCGTGCATATCAAATTTTGGCGCCGTTACCGGGGAGTGTAATGATGCTTAGTAGATTTATGATTGTTTTTCCATTTTTCTGAAAAAAAAATTCAAAAATTCAAAAACTTTTGTTTAGGGTTGCATTCTTTTATTTCTTGCATATCCATGTACTTGATCATATCTATTTCCTGTGACTTTTCATTGCGTTTGTTAGTTTTTCAGGAAAGACTAGGAATCTCTTGCAACACGGATCCATATTATCAACCATTTAGAGATCTCAGTGATGCTTACTATTCAGGCACTGGACAACAGGAGTATTATCAGTATCAACATCAATATCATCAACTTGATCCTCAGTATTCTCAGTATCATCAACCGTATCAGCAGGACAAGTATAATTCAATTTCTGGTACATCTTTTCATAATTTTGATTCAGATTTCAGGTATGGGCACACACCACTCTATGTTCCTGAGCAACCTCAGTGCTATCCACCCCCACCATCTATTGATACTTACATGCCTAGTTGGGGAGATCAATCAAGTTACAGTTATGGAGAAGCACATTAGGAAGAGGCTCATAATTTTTCAGCTTATCAGAGTCCATTGGGAATTCAAGATGACATAGTGTTTGATGGACTACAACCATTCCAACAAGCTGAGTCAACTACATAGACACTAGAAAAGCTTTTACAGCTAGGATCATTGATGCAGCAACAACAACAACGGATGCAGAACATGCAAATCCAGTTGGATCTAATTGCATCATCCATCAGCCAAACACAAGCACAAGAGTTCATTCAGCCTCCGTTAGAGACCATTTATATGGATATTGATGCGCTTAGGGAGATGGATTGTGGAGTGAGTGACAGGGATATTTATGATGCAGCTACTCCACAGGACTCCTATGACTCTTCATGCTGTGATGCTATTGTGGATACTGATGGATGTGGATTTGTAGATGAAGTTGCTGTTGTGGAAGATGGTATGGATGATGATACTAGCGGCTTAGATTTACTCTGTGATGTTATTTGTGCCCCGGATTATACTGAAGAAATGGAGTAGTTTCTAGATACCAGTGCCCAGACTTGCCAACCAGACCAGAAGACAAGTGAGGTAGTGGCAAGCAATTCTTATGAGCTGATTCCCATGGAAGTGGTGGATAGCTGGAGGCCCCCAGACTGGACACTTCCATCTCAGCCAGAGTCTCCAAGATTTTTGATGATAAAAGCCCTGACAATAAATGCAATAATCCAGCCCCAAGGCTGGACACTTTTACTGAATCGCCTCCGACCGCCAGAGATTATATATGATGAGGCAATCATATTGGAGGGAGCAACACAATACTATTATGATCATACCATGAAGGCGCTCACCCCCATTCAGTCCATCCCACTCCCGGCGTGGATGTTAAAGCTAAATCTTCTTCAACCACCGGGATGAGATTTCTTTCGGAGCACTCCACTGTCTGAGTGGATCCTCCTACTGAACCTTCTCCAACTGCCAGGATCTCAGGGGAGTTTGCTCCATCTCACCTCTTTTTTTTCTTTGTATATATATCTCTTTTACTTCATTTATTTTTGTTTCAGTTGTTAAGTTTTGTTTGTTGAGTTTTTGTTTTATCAGTTTTTCAAATAAATTTTCTATGCATTCCTTTATATCTTCTTAGAAGTTGTGAAAGCTAGTTAAATTTGATTGTCGAATTTCAGGGATTTATTGTCATGAATGGATTATTTGATTGCATGTGGTTACTACTTGGTGATGGATTCTATATTGATAGACTGAGTTGATTATTTTTGTTTACCTAGTGAGGATTGAGCCTATTTTTATTGCTTGTGTGTGGTGCACTTGTGGTTATTGTAACTCTAGAACTTGCTTTGATTCTTTCGAGACCACACAATGAGGTTGATGATTATTATGAAGGCAATCTCATTTGTTTTCCTTCACTTCTTTTATCATCACATGCTTATTGAATAACATTCTAGTCATTCATCCTTACATTTTTCTTTCCTTACTTTCTTCTCCATTTCTATTTCTGGATGTAGAATACTTGGATGTTCCATGATGAGTGTTTTGCTCAGGATGGACAAAAGTTTAAGTGTGGGGGAGAGAGTAGCTCAGGATAATTCAGTGTAAGCATAGGTAAGTCGTGCTTGATCACCATGAGCTAGCCATGCTTTTTTATCTTTTTAGCTGAGCTTGATGTTAGAGCATAGAGAAGTGCACTACATGTCAGAAAAAAAAAGAGTTTGAAAAAAAAGCTGAAAAAAAAGAAAAAAAAAAGAGAATAAACATTTGGGTGCCCATGAAATAAAAAAAATATGAAAATTTTGACATGTGCTATTTTTTATTGACGTGTGATAGTATTTTTGTTAGTGACATCCCTTGTTGCAATCATTGAGAGATTTATTGTATATCATGAGTAGATTTGTATTGAAAAAAAAAAAAAATGTGGAACCGCCACATTAGCGGCCCCCTCCGGCTGCCCCTACCGGTGGAGGAGGTAAATCAGGACCCAGGTGGTAAGTGCAAAGGAGAGGGTCTGTCGATGGCCCAGAGTCATGACCTCCCCGGGAATTGATCCCTGCCCACTTAAGAGTTGCCCCTTTGCACTTACCAACTGGGCTAGCCCTGGGGGCTAGTAGATTTGTATTGAAGAATGTGATAAGGGTTGTCTACATGTTTATTGGGTTGGAAAATTTCTTTTAGGGCAATGCTTTCTTGTACTCATTTATGCAATATTCCAGTATTTCCATATCTTCTTCTTGCATTTCTTTATCTATTTCATTTCTTACCTTTCTTTCCTTTCACAGATATTGTCATTTTTCTTGTATTCATGTTTCCCTTACATTCTTAATAAGCCTTCAGTGATTATGCATTCTTATGTGTATATAGTGGTGAAGGTAGAAGAAAAGCAAGCATATGGTAGTTCATAAACCATGAGTACCTTGAGTGAACTCCACTATTACATGCTTATGAGAGTGAGAGAAATCACCACTTACCTTGTGAGGCTTAATCATTCTTAGTCTATTCATAATGGATTGAAGTTACCATGTTTGTTAACCTGTGCAAGATTTGAGTCCATGATTGCTTGAGTTTCTGAGAATTGACAATCCTAGGTAACTTTCTTTTACGATTTTCTATGTATGCTTGGGAATTGCTAGGGAAATATACTTTCAGTGATTTTTAGTTTTATTTACTTGCTCGGGACGTGCAAGAATAAGTGTGGGAGAATTGATAACTGTCATTTTGTCGGATTATTTTGGTCCTTAATATCATTGTTTTTATCCTCTCGAGTGATTAATTATCGATTATTTGCATGTTTTATGAGTTGGATATATTTTTGGACCTTATTGTAAATTCTCCTAAATTCTGAACTTATATGTAAATTTTGTCTTTATTTGTAGGAGATCGAGATGAGTCAATGGATTAGACTCGAGTTGGATCAAATATGGCTTCATCTAGGGCTGAAAGGACATTTTAAGCTGGAAGAATCTGAGCCCTTCATCAAGATCAGAGGCAATTTAATCAAGGGTTCAGATCTGTTTAATCTTGACCGCCTGATGAGATCTGAGCCATCTATCTAGATTTGGAGCGATCCGGTCCACACATTAAGATATGGACATCTTGACCGTTCATCCAGATTCGACCGATCGTGATTAGCCTTTCAGATTGATTAGATCCGTCCATTCAGAGTTGGAGTGATTTCAGTCAGTTGGATGCACAACACATTAAGGGATTAATCAGCTTCATTTAGCCCTAGGTTTAATGGACAACTGGGATTTGATGGGCTTGGATCGGACGGCTACCAAAATGCATTTAATTAAACACCATCTCTCCCGCAAGCTTTAGCCGGCTTCACTCTTCTTCCCGCACGCGACAAACGCCAATGCCCTCTCCTTCAGCCGCGCTCATCTCCTCCCTCGCCGGCCGCCGGAGAGGAAGGGGATCCCCTCCTTCTCCGGTGACCGGTGCCACTCCACCACCGGTAGCTTCTTCTCCTCTGCAGCTCTGCCCCATTTTCAAGCGACGCCGACGCACAGCTCCACCTCCGATCGGAGGTGTCATCCATTTCACTCCGGCAGCACCCATCACAACCTTCTGCAGCCACTCCATCGCCGGACAAGATCAGCAGCTTCATCCATTTTCCAGCTCCGTTCAAAGCACCTAATTTCCAGCATTTCCAATTTTCTTGTTGATGGTTTCTTGATTTAGTTTGTATTGAATGCTTGTAGTAGATTTAATCCTCCATGTCTAGATTGCACGATCTTGGTTAAATTCGTTTAATGCTTACAACTTGTTTGATGAAATGTTTCTATGGGTAATTAGGTTGTAGTTAGTTAGGTTAGATTTAGTTTCAAGCTTTACTTTAATTGCTTTCTTTTAATCATGTTTTCATTAGGTTGTTAGTTAAATCTTTTCTTCCCTTGAGCCTTAGCAGTCGCGTCCACCTTGCCTCCACCCACTTTCCTCCACGGATTCGAGGAGGAACTGCTTCATCGAGAGAATTCGACGACGTCCTCCATCTTCGCAGCTCATCCCCATTCTCCTTCGGATTCGAGGAGGAGTTCATCCCGACGATACTTCTTCGAGCTCAACCGGATCCCCGAGAGTTCGGAGTATCCATCAAACTACTAGATTCAGGAGTTTGTACCATCCCACATCCACTGCCATTTGCGGAGTCTCGATCGAGCTTCGCTGGACTTAGCCGGAGGACCTTGTTCATTCATCGGGCCTATCTTGGGTTGATCAGATTAGTTCCTTTTTCAGTTTTTTATTGCTTTAATTCCTACACTATTTGATTTAATTGTCGCATGTTAGTTTAGGATTTTAATTACCTTGCAACTGTAGGTTAGATCTCAAATTCCAAACCCCCATTTTCATTAGAAAATTCAAAACAATAATTAGAAATCTTAAGTTTACTATTCTATCGATTACACTCGTTGGGAAACGATCCGGGCTATCCACTATGCTATATTAGTGTAGTTAGGGAGTTCGGTAATTAATTTGAAATGGTACCACGACACAAATACCGTTCATATCAAATTTTGCTATCTTGTTCATTCACCGGGCCTATCTTGGGTTGATCAACATACCTGAAGTAGAAGTCTCACTTCTCTTCTCCTTAAGATCTTCTAGGTATCCTTTGCAGTTCCGCTTCCAGTGACCGGTCTGACTGCAGTGGTAGCATTCAACATCCTTGGCAACCCCTCCTTTAGGTTTCATTGCCTTGCCTTTGCCCTTGGCTTGAGACTTTCCCTTACTTTTAGGCTTGTCCTTGCCTTTATTCTTTTGCACCATCAAAATGGAGTTGGGCTTTGCCTTCTTAAGGCTGAGCTCAACAGTTCTCAACATGCTAAGCATCTCAGACAGTGACTTATCAATTTCATTCATGTTGTAATTCATGACAAATTGATTGTAATTTTCTGACAAGGATTGCAAGATCAAGTCAGTGGCTAGTTCTTGGCCAAGTGGGAATCTCAACCTCTGTAGGTTTTCTATGTACCCAATCATCTTGAGTACATATGGACCTACGGGAGTCCCATCTTACATCTTGAACTAAAACAGTGCCTTAGAGATCTCGAATCTCTCGTGTCTTGCTTGTCCTTGATATAGTTGACGAAGATGTTCAACCATATCAAAAAGCATTCATCAACTCATGTTGCTTCTAAAGCTCAGAGTTCATGGTTGCGAGCATGAGGCATGACACATCTAATGCATCATCTTGATGCTTCTTGTAAGCATCTCGGTCAGCTCGCGAGGCAATGGCAGGAGGTGCTTTCGGAATGGGCTGCTCCAGGACGTACACTTTTCATTCTTGTTTGAGAACAATTCTCAGATTCCTGTACCAGTCCAGGAAATTAGCTCCATTGAGCTTGTCCTTCTCAAGGACAGAACGCAGGGAGAGAGTGTTCGTGTTTGACGACATGACAATCTACAACATAAATAATACAGAAAGTAAATATCATATTCCATTTATCATTTAATTAGATCTTTAATTAAATGATGCTCTCACTGAATTATAGGACTTTTGTAGAATCGAGTCATGGATGTGGTCAAACCACACTACTAGATTCATACTAACTTGCTATAATTCTCGTGGGACAAGATCCACATCATACAACTGTTGGTGCAGTAGGCACCTAAGTCGAACCTGAGTTTTGATTATAGCAAATGATACAATGTTAATCTCATATTGTTATCTCACGAGCTAAATCGAGTGTGCCGAAAAGTTCTAACGCTGGAGCTGAAGGCTAGCGACACCGAAAGGACTTCAGAGGGAGCCGAAGACCTCAGGTGGAGACCGGAAGCAAGGCTTCAAAGGTAAATGTTGAGGTAAGCTCGAGTGAGTAAAGTGAAGTGAGGCCGTGTCCTTCGTATGTGCACGTCCTTAGGCGACGATTCGACCAAGACTTTCCATGGAAGGTCTATGTCGAGATCGGACGACAAGTGGTCGTCGAATTCGCTTATATTTCAAGCTAACTCTTTATTGTAGTAAAAAATTCTGGCCATCAGTTCAACCGACCGATCAACTACTGGACATCAGTTCAATCGGCTAGTTAACTGCTGAGCCATCAGTTCAATCGGCCAAGAAATCAGTTCAACCACTGGTCAAGGATCAGCTTCGAGATGAGTCAAAACTCATCCCTTTCTTCAAGGGTGAGGTGGCCATTGATGTAGGATCTTGATATGCTCGAGGAGGGGACTTCTAGGGCAATAAAAGAAGGTCCATTCCTCCCCATTTCATTATCAAAAAGCTCTCCAAAAGCCTCCGCAACGTCACGACTCTCCGACGACTCTACAACGATGAAGTGCTACTACTCCGACGATCTAAGCTTGAGTTTTTATTTCTTTTTCGTCGGTATAAGTTTAATTTAGCTCGTCCCTTTCATATTATTGTATTACTCTTCTTGTCTCGGATCTTTTTATCGTAACGAGGAGAGGGGGAGTGTCCCTCTACCTCGAGTCTTGGCTTTCTCTTGCACTCGCTTACTCCTACCTCAAACGAGGAAGAGTATTTTAGTGATTTGCCCTCCATACACGGTCTAGGACCGTTAATGCCTTGGATTAACAGCCGAAGGCTATGAATAAAGTAAAAACAAAGCTTTTCCTTATTTATTTTCCGCTATGTACTCGTGTTTTAATGATACGAAAAGAAAAATTATTTTGCGCTATTCACCCCCCCTCTAGCGCTCAAATCGATCCAGCAATTGGTATCAGAGTCGGGGGTGCTAAGATTTGATGAAACCACCAATCTAGCTTTTTACAGATTTTTTTTCTTTTTTTTTTCTGTTTATTTCGAATTTTTTCTCTCTTTCATTCGTTTAGTTTTTTTTCTCCCGCACTACTAATCCAAGACGCGAGTCTTGGGACATTTCAATCGTTTGTGTTGTTGTTAGGTTTTTTTTGCTTCATTCTCTTGTTTTTTGTATCAATGACCCATCTCGAGGGTTTTAACACCATCCGACCTCCGTTTTACAATGGAGATGACTTCCGTTATTGGAAGGGTTAGATGGAGTGCTTCCTTAAGACCCAAATCGAGATGTGGATCATAATCCAAACGGGATTCACACTTCCGACTAACGAAGTGGGTGAATCTTTGGATTATGACCAATGGACCAATGCTACAAAAAGAAAAGTCGAAGCCGATGCCAAGGCGACTCAAATCCTCCAATGCGGCTTGTCCAAGGAGGAGCTTAATCACGTCGGCCCCTTCATCAGCGCAAAGGATCTTTGGACAAAACTAGTGGAGCTACACGAAGGGACCGATGAAGCCAAGGTATGTAAGCGCGATCTCTTGTTCAATAAGTTATATAATCTAAAAATGCAGGAACACGAGACAGCGATGCAACTTCACGCTCGCGTTCAAGATATCGTCAACAACCTACATGCAATCGGACAAAGGGTCGAAAACCGCGACTTTATTAGGTATGTACTAAACTCATTTTCTAGGACTACCTTGTGGGCATCCATGGTCGATGCTTACAAGGTCTCCAAGGATCTTTCAAAACTTAGATTAGATGAGTTGTTTTCTGATTTTGAACTCCATGAATAGTCTAACTCGGAACCCGAGAAGGGTATAGCACTTTTTGCAGGTTCGAATAAGAAAACCGCGAGCAAGCTACCCCCGAAGGAGGAAAAAGATGAATCCAATTCGAAGGTCGACCTGGAAATGGAGGCCGAACTAGTCAACCTAGTTCGGAGGATGGTCAAGGGCCGAAAGTGAATCGTCACTCGACCCAACGAAGGTAAGCCTAAAAGATCTAATGTTAGGTGTTACGAATGCAACAAGTTTGGACATATCAAGTCCGAATGTCCGAAGCTCAAGAACAAAGCACTAAAACACAAAAAGGCACTCAATGCTACGTGGGAAGAAGCGTCCGAGAAAGAAGACGATGACCACGTCTTCATGGCTAAACCGGTTGAATCGGAGATGGAGTCGGAATCGGAACACGAATCTGAAACCGAAGACGAATCGGACTGCGAAGCTCTATTCAAGATAAGCCACGAATCCGCATCCGGTTCAAAAGATACACTCAAGGTAAGTCGATCCCTTATTAGTACGCTTTATAGTGCAATTAAATTCTTAACTAGGAAATTAGCTAAGTTCGAGTCCAAGGTCGAGACCCTGGTTGAGGAGGTTATACTCCTTAAACACGAGGTCTCCCTAACCTCTTCGACTAGTCGAGTTCGAGAGGTGGACTCAAATTTGGTTGAAAAGCTCGAAGTTGAGAACTCACTCTTGAAGAGTCAAGTCGAAGATCTTAGGAACACATTGGAAAGGTTTACTTTGGGATCCAAAGGACTTGACCTCCTACTTGGATCGCAAAGGGCCGTGTACAACAAGGCCAGACTAGGGTTTAGCTCAAATACGACCAACAAGTCGTATATGTCGATTGTAAGTTGACATAAAAAATGTGTCCAAGCATGGGTCCCTAAGACCGCTTTGATTTCAAACATAGGATCGAACCAGTACTGGGTTCCCAAGGACCAAATCCACTATGCGGAGAGACCAAACCGATTCAACGGTCTGTTAGTGAAAACCCTAGAGCCAATCATGTGATGATTGTTGTATGGACTTTATTGTATCATATTCCTATTTATAAAGGCATGGTTATTATATTTACTTATATTGGTGCCAAATAACTAATTATAATAACGTCCTTGAGTAGAAGGTTCTTATCTATATCAATTGATTGGTTGAATCGATAATGAGATGATATAGAGAACACTACTCTTAATCATTCCTAGTCAAGTATCAACATTCAGGGACAATGTTAATGCGTAGAGACTAGCATGTAGGTCAACACGATGACTTGATCTCACAAGTCATGGATATGAGATATCAAGTTGACACATGGGTATGCATTGGAGAATGTATACTGAATGACCCGCCATGAGAAAGTATCATGGATCATATGAGTGTCATATACTTTCTCATGTGACTATTAGTATGACTATTAGTCCTTGTACATGAAGTCACCATGGTTTCCTACATAAGGAGTTGCATACTTTGACTTCGTCAAACGTCACCCGTAAATGGGTGGACTATAAAGGCGATTACTGGGTATGTAATAAATTATACAGAGGGATGTGAGTGATGTAGATGGGATCTATCCCTCATATATGACGGGAGTGACATTATTATTCTTGATAGAGTGAGACCACGAAGTGCATGGCCATGCCCAAATGAGTCAATATGAGATATTGAGCTTATTTGATTAGAGTGAGTCTACTTGGAGTTCAAGATATAGATTGTACTGAGGATGACATGGTCTATGCCTCAATTGGTCAATCTAGATGTCAAGGATAGAGGGACATTGTCACATATTGTGAGAGTCACAATTAGTAGTCACAAAGGTGATGTTGGATCTCAACATTCTTGTAACTTGGGTAGCAATGATGTGTTGCTAGATACCGCTCATTGCTTATGTTCCTAAATCGGTTTAGGAGCATTGCCAACGTTACAAGAACCTATAGGGTCACACACAAAGGACAATTAGATGGAGATTAGGTTCATATGATGAACCATGAGGATTAGGTTCATGGGATGAACCAAATTGGATTAAGAGTAATCCAAATTAGACTAATTGAGTTAGACTCAATTTGATTCAAGTGTTGAATGAGTCTAATTTAGATTTGATTCATTGAGTCAATTTAAATTAATGAATAGAGATTCATTAAATCAAATTGACTTGAATCAAGTGGTTAGATTTGATCAACCATGGGAGATAAGAGGTCAAGTTTGACTTGACTTGAGAGGGAAGATGAATGGTCAATTTTGACTTGACCAATTGCCATGTCATGATGACTTGGCATGGGGGCCGGCCAATGATGATGTTCCACATCATCAGGGACTTATCATATAGTGCCACCTCATGAGGGAGACCAAGAGCCAATGGCTCTTGGAGTTACATGCATGCATGTAACCTCCCAACTTGAAGTGGCCGACCACTTTTCCATTAGATGGTGAAGTTATTGGAATTAACTTCATAATCTTCTTCTTCCTTGGTTCTTCCTCTCTTGCTCTCCCATTCCTCATCTTGGCCGAAACTACCAAGAAGTGCTAGCACACTCTAGGTTGTTTTTCTCCACCATTTGTCCGTGTGGATACCAATAGAGGAGTGTACACTTGATACTCTTGAGTTTCGGCAAAGCGTTTGGATGAGCGGGATAAGCGAAGGGCGTCGCATCGAGGGTAACGCTCTCATCATGTATATCTAAGGTAGATCTAGGTTTCCATAACACATACATGTAATTTTTATTTTTTTATATCTTCGCATGGATCCGTGGTCAGGCTTCCGAGGTTTCCGCAACGCAAAAAGCGGTTTTTACGGCTCGGAAAGTCCAACAGTGGTATCAGAGCCACGTGCGAAGCATGTATGTGTTATTAAATTTGTAGTTTTTGTATTAGATATAAAAATTATATATTTTTAAGTTTCTGTAAATTTTCTATTTTTTTAGATTTTTTGGGTATTTTTCTCGAAGAGTTGAAGCAACAAGTGTTGGGACACTTGTAGGCTTCAACCACCGAGAAAGACTCTCCAAAACGGCGAGTTCTCGCTTTAGGTTTTTGGGACAGCGACTTAAGTTGCTGTAAGATAAAGTAGGGACACTCGTAAAGTTTATTTTTGCGAGTAGGGGCGCTGCCCCTATCCCCGAAAGGGGCCTTGTCCCGCGATCGCGCCCAAAAACTGCTTAGCGGGACCGTTACGGAGAGGTGACTTATAAAATTGAAAAAAATAAGAAAAATTATAGAAATTTCTGTAAAATACATAATTTAGAATTATGTATAATTCTTTGATGGTCATGGCCCAAGAACCCCAATATGATTTGATGATAAATGTGTTGTAATTCATAATACGGCTTGCGTGCCGTTTTTGTGGTTGTGCATGTTGTATAGGGTATGCGACCTGCGCGTCGTGCCTCTTCTTTTAAAATTCTAGTTGTAAATAGTTTTAGACTCGAATGTAACTCGAGTTCCATGTTTATAATGTACAAAATGGAGCGGTGGAAGGTCCACTACTAGACGGAGTTACGAGAAGGGTGCCGACGACATATGACAATCAAAGGAGGCGCTTGGAGAAGTCGCTAACCCTAGGTTGACCATCCAATCTTCTCAATGGCTTGAGAAGATCATAGTAGGGCCATGACCACATCACAATTAATTTATATATATATATATATATATATATATATATATATATATATATATATATATTTGTTTTGCTTGTATGTATGTGATGCATGCTAGTATGTTTTGCTTGTATGTATATGATGCATGCTAGGATATTTTTCTTGTATGTATTTGATGCATGCTAGAATAATGCTTGTATGTATGTGATGCATGCTAGTGTAGGGTAATAAAGGCCTTGATGCATATATGATACACATTCACGATTAGATTAGATCCTAATCGAATCAACTCGAAAATGCCTACCAAGTATTGATACCCATCACTACCTCGATCATTTGTAGTTGTTGAATCTGCCAAAGTAGAGCAATGCATATTATCTTGGTAAGGTGCGGAGGGACAATCTTGGTCCCGCCTATCACGGCTTGGGTTAGAGTAAGCTCAATTAGATTGAGTAGAACTAGTTAACTCAATTGGATCGAGTAAAACTATAGGCATATTTCAACCGTTGGAAAGATAGGATAAGATCACATTTACACTAAATCTTGGGCGATTTAGCCAAAGCTAACTCAAGGTCTTTTGTAAATGTGGATCTTGATCCTATAAACAAGAGCTGCATAGAGATGTAATCGGTAATGTGTTACCTACGGATCATACTAAGTCTTGGGCGATTTATCCAAAGCTAACTCAAGGCGTAGTATGATGTGGATCTTGTCCCACAAGAATTATAGCTAGTTTGTATGAATCAAGTAATGTGGTTTGACCACATCCATAACTCGATTCTACAAAAGTCCTATAATTCAGTGGGAGCATCATTTGATTAAAGTCCTAATTACATGATAAAAGAAATATGATATTAATTTTCTGCATTATGTATGTTGTAGATTACTACATTGACAAACACGAACACTCTCTCCCCGCGTTCTTTCCTTGAGAAGGACAAGCTCAATGGAGCAAATTTCCTGGACTGGTACATGAACATGAGAATTGTTCTCACCCAAGAAAGAAAACTGTACATCCTGGAGCAACCCATTCCGGAGGCACCTCTTGCCACTGCCTCACGAACTGACAAAGATGCTTACAAGAAGCATCAAGATGATGCATTAGATGTGTCATGTCTCATGTTCGCGACCATGAACTTTGAGCTTCAGAAGCAACACGAGTTCATGAATGCTCATGATATGGTTGAACATCTTTGTCAACTATATCAAGGATAAGTAAGGCACGAGAGATATGAGATCTCTAAGGCACTATTTTAGTTCAAGATGAAAGAAGGGACTCCCGTAGGTCCATATATACTCAAGATGATTGGGTACATCGAGAACCTACAGAGGCTGGGATTCCCACTTGGCCAAGAGCTGGCCACTGACTTGATCTTGCAGTCTTTGCCACAAGGCTGTTGGTGCAATCGACCCAGGTTGACTCGAGTTTGACTCAAGCAGTATTTTGATGATAGACAAAACTTATGACATGGGATTGTCATAGGAAAGTCCAACATGGAGTTGGCATGGAAAATCCAAGCATGGAGCTTAGTGTGGAAAAGTCCAAAGCATTGCGAAGCCGTGCGCTTGGTGCATGTGGGAAGTCTTGAGGACTTGGTAAGTTCACTAGGCTTGGGGTTCTTGAGTCGGTGAAGGATGACATTGTGAAGCCGCGTGCTTGGTGCATCCGAGAGACTGTCGGATGGAGAGCGAATGAAGTGAGCCCAAAGGGAAGCATACTTCGAGGGCATGAGACGCGAAGGATGGCGTTGCGAAATCGTGCGCTTGACGCATCCAAGGGACGTAGGCCGAGGGAAAAGAGCTTCAGTGGGGAACTCCATGAGGGATAAGGTGGACTTGGCCAAGTGGCTAAGATTGAGTGTCGGATGCTCAAACAACTTGATGTTTGAGGTTTTACCCGACATCAGTCGACTGACATAGGTGCCAGTCGACTGCTCTAGGTCGTATAGTTTCGACCAGTGTTCGATTGGTGTTTTGGCTGGATTGTCGACATCACCGATCGCAAGGGAAGCCGATCGATCGCGACTGCACGCGCGGCACGGCTTAGTCGAGCTCGCCAAAGACTGATCGATGTTATCACGATCGATGGGTACCATCAGTCGACTGATGTGTGATCCGTTGGAACTTGACCAACGTGGATCTGGCCGTTGTGAGACAATGGCTACAGGACCAGTCGACTGATGGTCACGATCAATCGACTGATGCACGCAAAATCAGCTTGATGCGGGTTATAAATGGAGCTCAAGATGGGGGATTTTGCCAAGACTTTTGTGAAGCTATTGGAGGGGAATTGCTGCTGCATTCCAGACCTTCAAGAGCCATCTAAAGCAAGCAACAAGCAAAGGGTTCAAAGCAAGCATTGTAAAGTGTTCTTTACATGTATTTCGTATTTGTCTTTGTATTGCTTGTATTTCATATTACTTAGTGTAATTGCTTGTGAGAGGTTTCTCCACCTCCGACGTGTTGTCGAGAAGGAGTGGTTTAGTGTAACACCCTAAATTTTAATTCCTATATTTTTATTAGAGAAAAATCGAAATAAGAATAAGAATAGAAATAATAAAAATAGGAATAGAATAATAATAATAATAAATCGAATAAATAGTTCGTTAGCTGAGGCTTGAACCATGAACCGTTAGTTTTGGAGAATAAGCTTCCCACCACTAAGTTATAAGATTACCAATGAGTAAGATATAACAAAATATATCTATAGGCGAAAAAAAAGAGAGATTGATTAATTTGACTAATTATTTAAAGGGGTAATTAGGTTAAGAAAAATTCTAATATATATATATATTTTTCTTCCTTATCTCTCTATAAATTTCACGCCAATGCCCTTTCTCTCTCTCCCTCTTCTCTCACCCACGCCGCCTCCTCCCCATCCCATTTTCTTTTCTTTCCAGCCACCGGAGCAAGGGCTTTTGCAGAAAGAATTGCTTCGTCCTCTCATCCCTCTTTCTCTCTCTCGATCTCTCGTGTTCCAGCCGTCGGAGCAAGGAAGAAGGTTGTCTTTCCTTTGGATAATTCAAGAGGGGATTTTCAAGAGGAATCTCCTCAAAGACTTGGTAGAGGATCACGATAAAGCAAAGGAACACATAGGAGGTCTTCTCTTTACAAAATCTAACAGTATAAATTGGTGAAAAAGCATAGGAGGTAAGTATTGCTCACCTGCAGTATAAGTAGTTATCGTATGTCTTTGATATGTTTTTATGTGCATATTATTTCCAGTTACATGGTGTTTTTAGTTACATAATTTTTACCTGTTGTGTCATGTTTGATTTAGTATCATGTTTAGATTCATGATAAGAATGTGATCTATGATCATGCATGTTGTAGATGAGTTGTAGCTTACAATTGTATGCATGATGTAGAGTAAGATGTAAAAATATTTCCTTTATAAATAAAATTTAAAGATGCTCCCCGTTCGAATTGGGGATTAAGAGCACGACGATCTTCAGTATGCTCCCCATTTCAGTTTTGGGGGTCAAGAGCATAATGATCTTTATGGTGCTCCCCATTCATGATTTAGGGGATTAAAAGCATTCTGTCAGTATGTATAAGAATATAAGTATAAAGGAAGTATTTTACTTTTGAAAGGGTATGTACCGGGCATCAGTTCTCCCATGGGCCAAGGCCCTCAGTCTCAGTTACCTTAGTAGGTTCGGTGGTTGGCCACCCTGACCTATTAGGAAAGCGCGCATTGGTACTATACCGGGCCCATATCCAGGATGATTATTATTTTTAAGTATCAGTATAAGTATAAGTAAAAGTTTTCAAAGTTAATCATTCCAGTTCAGATACACTATTTACAAGTTTTAAAATACTAAAGAGCATGATTTATACAAGAGACAAGTAATCAGAGTTATGATTTCCAGTTATGTTTGCATGTGTATCAATGTATCCAGGACAAGAGAACTAGTTGCATGATTTCATAAAGTGCATATTTTTGTGAGCATAGAAAGTACTTACTAAGCGTTATTGTTTATAGTGTGCATTTCCTTATACTGCAGATAAAGGTAAAGAAAAGTTTCAGTGAGGTGGCATGGCAGACGAAGTGCTTGGTGTGTGTGGCGACGGAACAGTGGAAATAAAAGATCCTAAGTACAAATGTCTAACCCAGATTTTTAGTTTTTAATTGTTTTCTTTTTTATATTGTTGAAGTTCAACTAGATTGCTTATGGTTGAGACCAAAGAATGCTAGAGTCATGTTGGGTTAGTCTTAATACTTGCATGTCATGTGAAGATCTTGAAATGATTATTATTTAAGTGATGTCAAGGTCCTTATGATCATGTTAGTTGTTAGCATATTGCATTAGTATATTGCATGAATTTAAGAATAAGACAGTAAAGTAGTGACATCTCCCCTGGTAGAGAGTGGAAAGACTAGGGGGGTGTTACATTTAGTTAGTGCCATGCACATAACTAGAGCTCGGTGAGCTCGCCCGTTGAGTAGGAACTGTTAGTAATATATGAGAGATGTCCTAAGGCAATCGCCTTATGTATGAACTATTTATATGATAAATGAAGATTCACTATTTGAGTATACATGTTTTATGTATTTAATTGGATCTTAAACTCATTTACTGAATGTCCACGATACGATTCACAGCATGAGAGAATTTGTGATTGGATCACAACTAGTGAGTATCTCTACATGTGTAATTGTGATGTATCGGAATTATCCCTAGTCGATGAATTGATGGATTTGGACACCATCAATTCTGTCGAGACTAGCACGAGGTATACTCCTTGGTGTATCCAAGCAGCTGATTCTCACTGGCTGGTGACATAGTGATGTCCGGAGTTAATCGTGGATGCTAGTTATGGTAACTAGTTCATTGGAGTGACCAGCCGTAAGACTTCATATGGTTCTCTGCATATATAGATATGTCAATGAAGTTCTTACTGTGGCTTAAGTGCGAGGTTCCTTTGACTTGCGGTATTCAAGTCATCTTGATCATGGAGACTTATGTTTTGACATCTTAAGCAAACATCTCTAAGCAGATGTGGACCCGGGATGATTGGGTATAAGTCGAAGTGATCGAAGGTGTTTGAATAGCCTATAAAGGATTCACCACTCCTTGCGAGGAGATGTATACCCATGGCCTCTCGTCGGATTGTTACTAAAGTCTTTGGCCAAAGCATTACATGTTTAGAGTAAGGTACTCTTCGATACATGTGGAGTAACTAGAATCCGTAGGACGAGGAAATGATACTTGGGCTAGGTGTGACGTAGTCAGCCTAGTGGAGACTGACACAATAGACCATGTCCTGAACCAAGTGGGTATAAGATGAGTGAAGGGAATGGGGCACGAATCATTCGAGCTACTGAAGGGTTTCAGAAATAGTTCTGGATCAACCGTTGATCTTTTCGGTTAATTGGGGATCATGATGTACTACTAGGTGCCACTCATGATCGTTCTATAATTAATGGTTAATTATAGACGGCTAACATAAACCGAGAACCTATTTGGTCACACGCACAACGAGTGTAATCCAAAGGATTTAAAACGAGCTTGAGAATGGGATTCTCAGACCGAGAGAAACTAGGTTTGGTTGGACCAAACATAAAGCGAGCATGAAATCGTTTCAGTCGCAATGGAAGCGTGGATGGGCCGTGTCTTATGAAGACATAATGGATGAACCAAAATGGTTTGGTTCTAATCCAATGGAGGAGAATAAACCAAAGGGTTTGGGTTATTTTAAACGAATGAACCAAAAGTTGGTTCGGTTCGTTTTAACTTAAAATAAACCATCATGGTTTGGTTTATTTTAACTTATCTTAATGGAGCGGGTTAACGGGCTTTATGGATATGATCCATTAACCATTAAGAGAATTAGTTCTCTATAAAATAGGGCTTAAACCCTAATCCAAAGCCCTAATCAAGCTTGGCCGCCCAAACCCCTTCCTCTTGTTGGCGTCAACTTCATTGCCGCCGCCCAGCTTGTGTGCTGCCGTCCATCTCCTTGCCGGCGTCCAAGCTTCAGCCGGTGAACCCTCCGACGACCCTCCGGTGATCTTCCTAGGCCTCGGTGAAAAGGTGAGCACTTGGCTTCCTTGTTTTGGCCGGCGCCTACTCCTCCACCAAGCTGTCCAGTTTTCTGGACAGCTTCTTCTCCTCTCGTCGGAGCATCGTTTGGACGACGGTTAGAGCTCCGACAGCGGCTAAATTACCGGGGATTCGATCTCCGGTAATCCTCTGAGGTGGAGGACGAAGGATTCGTCAATCGGTTAACGAATACCTCTCCGGAGAAGCGAGTTTTGAGGACTCGTCTTAGGATCCGAATTTGGATTCGGATCGTGATCATCTCTCGATCACGTCATCTTCAACACGAGGCTAGTAACCCGTACGAAGACGAAGCTCGTGGCTTAGCGAAGTCATCCCGAGGAACTCGGCGTGGATACGGATAGAGACGATTCTAGCGAGGATCGTTCCGGTTGATGCCGTTCCCGCTACACGTCATACGAAAGGTATAACGTAGATAAATTTCCTTTTTATTGCAAATTTAAATTTACGGTTATGTCTACACTTGTTGTAATATGCATGCGTGTGTTGTGTGTGTTGTAATAAATAGAAGTATTTATTATTTTTATTGCTTCCGCTGTGTTCATGTTTACGAAACATGATCGAACACACACACGCCGCGGTGCCGGAAACCCAACAGTGGTATCAGAGCCTAGGTTGTGTTTCGACATAATCGTAAAAATGGTTTTGCGATAGTCATAATGTATTTCTGGAAATTTTCTAATTTTGGAAATTTAGAAGTATTTGTGAAAATTTTTCAATTTTGGAAAGTCTAGAAGTATTTATGGAAATCTTCCACTTTTGGAAAGTTGGAAGTATTTATGGAAATTGATATTTTCCATAAATAAAATATTTGATTAGATTCTGGAAATTTGTTTCTTAATTTAATCATGATTTGATTTGGGAAATCAAATCTTAAAATATTTTATTTCCATAAGTAGTTTTAATGATTTAGGAAATTGGTTTCCTAAATAGATTTTTCTTAATCAAATAATTCCATGAATAAAATATGTGATTAGATTTGGAAATTGGTTTCCTAATTTAATTATGATTTGATTTGGAGAATCAAATCTTAAACATATTTTATTTCCATAAATAGTTATGACATATAAGGAAATATATACATGACATAATTGTATGCCATGTAAATGCATTAGATGCATAACATTATGCCATGCGTGTCGTGACATGTAGATGTATGCCATGTATGTCATGCCATGTAGATAATAGTTATTTGCATGCAAAGAGGATGAGACATAAAAACCCTTAAACAATATTAAAGCCTACACCTTCCATTAATATGGTTAGAACCAGAGTTCCGTTTCTTGTTTGGGTTGTTGGACTCTCTCCAAGCCCGGCTCGAACCCTAATATGTTCAAACCATGGAATAGTTTAATACTAATATGGTAAGAGTCAGAGGTCAATCGTTAGCTTTGGTTGTTGGACTCTCTCCAAGCTGGGCTAATTGGTTGAATGCGCTCTAACCATATTAAAACTATGTCCCGATTAATGGGTTGGCTTTAACCTGGAGCATCGGCTTGTTGGACTCTCTCCAAGGTCGATGTAAAGGGAGGTGAAGTTGGGTGCTATGCATATGATGCATACTTGTTAATGTGTTAACAACCCGATGTATGTGTGAACATTCAATTAGTTGATAGCACATTGTGATAGTTGCATATACGTGATATGCAATCGGTATAGTTGATACCTACCGTCATAGTTATGAATGGCTTGTTGGACTCTCTCCAAGGTTGTTCATAACTATGATGGATATCAGCCCATTCGGAGATGGACCTACGATCTCCCGAAGTGATTTTGGGGTTTTTGAAATTCGAAAAATGAATGGGATTTATAAATGTATATTGATGCATTTTAAAATCATCTTTCTCATATATGCTCGTTTTGTATTTCTAAGATTGATCATGATGTCTTTGAATTGCGTTCCATTTTGGATTCGAATAAATTGACTGGGCCGAGCTTCATGGACTGGCTTAAAAGCTTGAGAATTGTTCTCAAGGTTGAAAAGCTTGCGAATGTCCTCGAAGCGTCTCTTCCCGCCCGTCCTAGTGACAATGCAACTCTGGACCAATTGTTGGCCTATCAGAAACATGTGAATGATTCTGAAATGGTGAGTTGCATCATGCTAGCCGCGATGGAACCCAAGCTACGAAAGCAGCATGAGCATATGGATGCTCATATCGTAGTCCTTCATCTTTGTGAGTTGGTTGATGAGCAAGTGAGATTCGAAAGGTTCGAAGTCTCAAAGCTCCTCTTCATCTCTGAGATGCTAAGAGGTTCATCTGTGGTACTGCTCAATATGCTGAAGACTGTGGAGTCTTCTGAGAAGCATGAGCAGGGGACGGTGCTGTTAGTTGATTCCTCGAAGAAAGGTTCTAAGATGAAGTCAAAGGAACAGCAGAAGGGAAAGAAGAGAAGGGCTAAGAAGGTAGAACTAGCACAAAAGGAAACTTGCCATCATTATGGCAAGGAGAGCCATTTGCGAAGAAAGTGCAAGATTTATCTTGATTCCGTGAAGAAGGATAAGGCATCGGATGCCCCATCTTCTTCAGAAATCTTCTTTATTGATTGTCATTCTATTTCCTCAGACACTTGGGTATTTGATACTGGGTGTGGCTCACATATATGTAATGACATACATGGGCTAAGGAATAGAAGAAGACTCGTCAAGGGGAGAGTCAAATTTACGTGTTGGGAATGGAGCAACGGTTGCTGCACTCGCCATCGGAACGTATTTGTTGGAACTCCCTGTAGGACTTGTCTTAGAACTGGAAAATTGCTTTTATGTTCCTTCGTTGATAAAGAACATCATTTCTATTTCTTGTTTAAATAGAAATGGGTACCATTTGACTTTTAGTAACAATTGTTGTTACATAACTTTGAATGGAGTTCTTTAAGGGACTGGAACTTTAAGCAATGGTGTTTATACGTTGGACGTATCCAGTGATATTTTCAATATCGAAGCGAGCAACAAGCGTGCTCGAAAGGATAATCAAATAGACTCCTATATGTGGCATTGTCGTCTTGGCCATATAAGCAAGAAACGCATGTCCGAATTACACCGATGTGGAATTCTGGAATCGTTTGAATTGGATTCATACGATACATGCGAATCATGCTTAAAAGGCAAGATGACTAAGTTACCTTTTACTGGAAAAGGTGAACGAGTGGGAGAGTTACTAGGTCTAATACATACTGATGTATGTGGACCTATGTCAACTCAAGCATTAGGAGGCTATAACTACTTCATTACCTTCACCGATGATCACTCACGGTTTGGGTATGTGTTCTTGATGAAACACAAGTCTGAAGCCTTTGAAAGGTTCAAAGAATTCAGAAATGAAGTAGAGAAACAACATGACAAGAGTATTAAAATACTTCGATCGGATCGAGGTGGTGAATACTTAAGTCAAGATTTTCTTGATTATCTAAGAGACAATGACATATTGTCTCAATGGACTCCGCCCTATACACCACAGCATAATGGTGTATCTGAGAGGCGTAACCGGACCTTGTTGGACATGGTCAGGTCAATGATGAATCATGCAACTCTTCCCAAGTCCTTTTGGGGCTATGCACTTCAGACAGCTGTTTACTTGTTAAACAAAATGCCTAACAAGGTAGTCTCAACTACTCTATATGAGATATGGAATAGTAAGAAACCTCATGTATCTTACTTGAAGATATGGGGTTGTCCTGCTTATGTGAAGCGGACTGTATCAGACAAATTGGATGCTAAGTCTGATAAATGTCTATTTATTGGATACCCTAAGGAAACAAGGGGTTACCAATTCTATCATCCTGTGGAACAAAAGGTGTTTGTTTCAAGGCATACTGTGTTTCTAGAAAAAGAGTTTCTCTTGCAAGAAAACAGTGGGAGTGTCGTCGAGCTTGAGGAGGCTCGAGAGACTCAAATAGACATTGATGAGATACCTGGTGAAACACAACAGCCGACAACTCATAGTGATGAGCAATCGGCTGGACCTATTGTAACACCACATCTTCGTAGATCTGGTAGAACACGCAATATTCCTGAGAGATATGGATTTCGAAGTTTAATCGAACGACGTGTTACTCATTGATGATGAGGAGCCTACCAGCTTATGAAGAAGTGCCGATAAGTTCAGAAGGGATAAGTGGCTTGGTGCCATGAAGTCGGAAATGGATTCCATGTATGAAAACCAAGTTTGGAACTTGGTTGACCCACCAAGGGATAAAGCCTATAGGGTGCAAGTGGGTTTTCAAGAAGAAAACCGACATGGATGGTAATGTGATTACCTATAAGGCTAGATTGGTGGCGAAAGGATATCGTCAAAAACAAGGTGTTGATTATGACGAAACCTATTCGCCTGTAGCTACGCTTAAATCCATTCGGATGCTCCTGGCCATAGCAGCTCATTATGATTATGAGATATGGCAGATGGATGTGAAAACAGCTTTCCTTAATGGAAACCTGCTCGAGGACGTGTATATGATACAGCCTCAGGGTTTCACATCGGTTGATAAAACCAAGGTATGGAAATTGCGACGGTCCATTTATGGATCAAGCAAGCATCCAGAGTCGAATATCCATTTTGATGAGACAATCAAAAAGTTTGATTTCTCACAAAATCCGCATTTAACCTTGTGTGTACAAGAAGGTTAGTGGGAGTGCAATGTATTCCTAGTATTGTATGTCGATGACATATTACTTATAGGAAACGATGTTTCAATCTTACAATCAAGTGAAGGTTTGGTTATCCAAGACATTCTCCATGAAAGACTCGGGAGAAGCAACCTACATCCTCGGATTAAGATCTATAGTGATAGATCAAACTGCTTGGTCTTCGCACTACATATATAGACCGAAAAGCAAAGAGGTTTAGCATGTCAATCCAAGAAAGGTTTCTACCCATCGCATGGGGTACACCTTCAAGTCTATGTGTCCGCGCACGTAAGAGAGAGGATTTGCATGAGTAAGATTTCCTATGCATCCGCAATAGGATCTATCATGTATGTTATGTACGAGGCCCGATGTATCGTATGCTTTGAGTGTCACGAGCAGATACCATCCGATCCAGAATGGATCATTGATCATAAGACGATCCTTAAGTACTTGAGAAGAACTAAGGATGTGTTCCTAATATATGGAGAAGGGACATGGTGATACGGGTATACGGATGCCGGCTTCCGCATGCACAAGGATGATTCTGTGTCTCAACTGGATACGTGTTCACCTTGAATGGGGGCGCAGTGAGTTGGAAAAGTTCCAAACAAGAGACTGTAGCGGATTCTACCACTGAGGCAGAATACATTGCGGCCAGCAGCGAAGGCGGTTTGATCAAAAAGTTCGCTCATGAACTTGGTGTGATTCTCGCCATTGTTGAAGCAATACCGGTCTCATCGCGACAACAATGGAGCAATTGCAGCGAAAGAGCCAAGGTCTCATCACGATTCAAACATGTGCACGCTATCATCTTATCGAGAGATCATCGAGGAACGAAATACAAATCGAGAAAATTCCCACTGAAAGGAACTTAGCGGATCCTTTGACTAAGACATTACCTCAAAGTAAGTTTGAGGGTCATGTTCGAGCTTATGGTATTGGATACCGTAGCGATTGGCATTAGGCCAAGTGGGAGTCTGTTAGTAATATATGAGAGATGTCCTAAGGCAATCGCCTTATGTATGAACCATTTATATGATAAATGAAGATTCACTATTTGAGTATACATATTTTATGTATTTGATTGGATCTTAAACTCATTTACTGAATGTCCACGATACGATTCACAGCATGAGAGAATTTGTGATTGGATCACAACTAGTGAGTATCTCTACATGTGTAATTGTGATGTATCAGAATTATCCTAGTCGATGAATTGATGGATTTGGACACCATCGATTGCCGAGACTAACCGTATACTCCTTGGTGTATCAAGCGGTGATTCTCAGCTTGGTGGAGACATAGTGATGTCGGAGTTAATCGTGGATGCTAGTTATGGTAACTAGTTCATTGGAGTGACCAGTAGTAAGACTTCATATGGTTCTCTGCATATATAGATATGTCGATGAAGTTCTTCTTGTGGCTTAAGTGCGATGTTCCTTTGACTTGCGGTATTCAAGTCATCTTGATCATGGAGACTTATGCTTTGACATCTTAAGCAAACATCTCTAAGGAGATGTGGACCCGGGATGATTGGGTATAAGTCGAGTGATCGAAAGGTGTTTGAATAGCCTATAAAGGATTCACCACTCCTTGCGAGGAGATGTATACCCATAGGCCTCTCGTCGGATTGTTACTAAAGTCTTTGGCCAAAGCATTACATGTTTAGAGTAAGGTACTCTTGATACATGTGGAGTAACTAGAATCCGTAGGGCGAGGAAATGATACTTGGGCTAGGTGTGGCGTAGTCGACCTAGTGAGGGTGACACAATAGACCATGTCTGAACCAAGTGGGTATAAGATGAGTGAAGGGAATGGGGCCGCGAATCATTCGAGCTCTTGAAGGGTTTGAGAAATAGTTACGGATCAGGTTGATCTTTTGGTTAATTGGGGATCATGATGTACTACTAGGTGCCACTCATGATCGTTCTATAATTAATGGTTAATTATAGGCGGCCAACATAAACCGAGAACCTATTTGGTCACCACGCTGAGCGTAATCAAAGGATTTAAAGCGAGCTTGAGAATGGGATTCTCGGGCCAGAGAAACTAGGTTTGGTTGGACCAAACATAAGCGAGCATGAAATCGTTTGATCGCAATGGAGGCGTGGATGGGTAGAGTCTTATGAAGACATAATGGATGAACCAAAATGGTTTGGTTCTAATCCAATGGAGAGAATAAACCAAAGGGTTTGGTTTATTTTAAGCGAATGAACCAAAAGTTGGTTGGTTCGTTTAACTTAAAATAAACCATCATGGTTTGGTTTATTTTAACTTATCTTAATGGAGGCGGGTTAGCGGGCTTTATGGATATGATCCATTAACCATTAAGAGAATTAGTTCTCTATAAAATAGGGCTTAAATGGATAATTAAGCCCTAATCAAACCTAGCTAGTTGCCCCCAACCCCTTTTGTTGGCGTCAACTCATTGCTTGCCCGGCCCTTGACTGTGCGCCGTCCATCCTTGCGGCGTCAAGCTTCAGCGGTGAACCCTCCGACGACCCTCCGGTGATCTTCCTAGGCCTCGGTGAAAAGGTGAGCACTTGGCTTCCTTGTTTTGGCCGGTGCCTTCTCCTCCACCAAGCTGTCCAGTTTTCTGGACAGCTTCTTCTCCTCTCGTCGGAGCATCGTTTGGACGACGGTTAGAGCTCCGACAGCGGCTAAATTACCGGGGATTCGATCTCCGGTAATCCTCTGAGGTGGAGGACGAAGGATTCGTCAATCGGTTGACGAATACCTCTCCGGAGAAGCGAGTTTTGAGGACTCGTCTTAGGATCCGAATTTGGATTCGGATCGTGATCATCTCTCGATCATGTCGTCTTCAACACGAGGCTAGTAACCCGTACGAAGACGAAGCTCGTGGCTTAGCGAATTCATCCCGAGGAACTCGGCGTGGATACGGATAGAGACGATTCTAGCGAGGATCGTTCCGGTTGATGCCGTTCCCGCTACACGTCATACGAAAGGTATAACGTAGATAAATTTCCTTTTTATTGCAAATTTAAATTTACGGTTATGTCTACACTTGTTGTAATATGCATGCGTGTGTTGTAATAAATAGAAGTATTTATTATTTTTATTGCTTCCGCTGTGTTCATGTTTACGAAACATGATCGAACACACACACGCCGCGGTGCCGGAAACCCAACAGGAACCATTCGGTTTTGAACCACGTATATCTTGTGTATTGCGTGTGATTGTTATTGTTGTTATTTCTATTGTTATTCTGCTACATATATTAACGACAATTGTAGACAAGCATGCAAGAACGATCGTATTCCACCGTACGACGATTGAGGACTATTCACCCCCCTCTAGCCGGCCACCATCGACCCTACAAGTGGTATCAAAGCAAGGTTGCTTGTCGAGGACCAACCGCCAACACAAGCAATACAAAATAGCCGGCGTCATCCATCCACCGAAATTCGATGGAGACTTTTCTTGGTGGAAGAAAAGGATGGAGGTATATCTCGAAACCGACTTTCATTTTATGATTATTTTAGAAAACGGTTTTGAGATGCCTAGGGATAAAGACAACAAGCAAATTGAGAAGTCATGGTGGACCGAAGACCAAATTAAGGACTTCGAGACAAATCTCAAGGTAATCAAATTACTTAGTGATTTGATTCCTAACAACATTTGGTCTAGGTTGGGTAATTTTAGGGATGCAAAAGAATTATGGGATAAAGTAATGAAATTTCAAGAAAATTCTCAACCGGCACAAGTAGAGGAAAATGCCGTGGAAGAGAGCCCATCCACATTCGACGATGTAGATGATTTGGTGGAAACCTCCACCTCTAATATTGAGGGGGAGGAGAGGCAATCTTCTATCCCAGAGCAAGTTCAACAAGAAACATCCACATCCGGGAGAAATGAAGAGAAAGAAGAAAATTCCTTAGGTAACTCAAGTGTTGTTATTATAAATAAAAATCATATAACATGCTTTGAGTGTAGGGAACAAGGGCACTATAAAAGTAAGTGTCCTAAGAAGGTGAAGAAAACTCAACCGACACCAAAAGCCCAAAATGCCGGAGTCCCCGCAATTAGAAGCAAGGAGCACATTGTGTGCTTCAAATGCAACCAAATGGGGCATTATAGAAGTCAATGCCCTAGGGGGAGGAAGAAAGGTCAAGAAGGTGTATCTCATGTAGGGGGAGCTTCCAAAGCTAACCCTAAGGTATATTTAGTTAATGCACCTTCAATTCCTGGGGTTAACAAGCATGCTAAAAATTATTTTAGTTCTCTTGCAATTATTAATGAAAAGCATGCTAGTAGAAATGATAAGGTTTATTGTTTAAGTTTTAAGCATGTTCATATATCTAAGGACAAACCTAGGACCAATAACACTAGACTGATCTTGCCTAGGGAGAGCATTAGGAGAGTAGAAGAAAATTTGGGTATTAATCCCAAAAAGTCTAGGCATATGCCTAAGAAGAAGAGGTCTTCCCAAAAACCTAATGAACAATCAAAATTGGAAAAATTAGAAATGGAAAAGATCCTTAGGATTATAGAAAATTCTATTCAAGGGTCAAATGCCCAAAAGTCAAGACCTAGGGTTCAAAAACGGTCTAAGGGTAAGGAAGGTTTGGGTCACAAACCTAAACCCAAGAAGACTTATCATAATGTTCCATTTAATTATGGAACAACATCTAGGTCTAGAAAAACAAAGGCTAATAGGGAAGCCATCCCTAAGTCTAGCCATGGTATGTGCTTAGTGGCTAAGGACTTAAGGAAAACCAAGAAAGTCACTAAGAAGGTCAAAGGGGGAGTTACCCCTAGAATTGACTTAGCTAAGACCCAAAAGACTATGACTTCAAGGCCTAAAAGGGTTATTAGAAAGGTATCTAGGGAAGTTATCCCTAGTGAATACCTTATTAACCCAAGGAGCTCCAATAGGTATTGGGTTGCTAGAAGCGTGATTGAATCACGCTAGATGGGTTAGGGTGTGTCAACCCTAAGTGGATGGGTAGTTAACCTAGCCATAGTGAGTTGACACATTAGGATGTGCCAATATGCTTTGAGAAGTGTAAAAATAATTAAATTGGCACAAATAGGTCTTAGAGGTATTTGGGTGTGTCATTTTGGGTTTATGGCACATTTGGGTGAAAATTGGCATTAAGGCAAAAATGAGTTTAATCTTAGAAATGACAATTTGAATTTAACACTTAGGTATTTTATACCTTAGTATATTTTACTTGCCATGTTTTATTTGCCTTGCCATGTCATGACATCATTTTCATTTTTTATTTATAAAAATGTCATGATCATGTTTAGACTTATTTTTATATGTCATGCATGCTAAAAATTTCATTCACATGCCATGACATCATGATTTTGGCACATGTTTAGTTATATCATATATATGCCATAATCATATCATGCATAAAATAAAATGAAATTAAGGACTATGACATGATTTGATGGGAATCAAATAATATTGCCTAGAAATATGCATGAGACCATTAAAGAACAAAAACCCACATCTCACTAGATTAATTGCCTTGTATGTATTTTTACACATCTAGATACAAGTGAGATGTTTAGGAAAAAGGAATCAAAGGTTTTAAAAACATTTTGAAAACATTTTGAAAAACCTTAGTGAAGCTTATCTTTTGATAGCTATCACCATTGAATGGGATGATACAAAGAGGGCTATTTATTAAAACTTTTCTAAACTTTTGGAAGGCTCTTTATTTTGTATCTGTCTCACTATTTTGTGGGTAAAATAATTTTCTAATATTTTTCACCCATAATGATTGTGATAAGTAATATACGTACAAAATTTCATGATTTATCAACGTATGTATATTTACTTACGAATTTCAGAAATTCATTTTTGAAATTCAGAAAACTGCAATTGCAGTTATCAGTCGACTGCTAGGGCGGCCAATCGACTGATGTGGGAAGGAGTCAACTGGTAGCTAACAGAGTCGATTGGCACAGGCTGATTTCGGGTAAACCTTGGTGGTTAGGCCCATGTTCAACTGTGTTTTGGTCCCCTAACTACTCCTAACCCTAGGACATGCTTGGGAGAGCATTAAAAAGGGTTGAAATCCATTGGACATGGCTTAGGAGAAGTGTTTAGGGAGAGTATCAATTTTAAGGTGGATGAGAGTTCATTGTTGAACTTTGCCTTAATTTTGATTTGGTTAATGTTCCTATTGGCTTAGGGACTCTCCAAGGACATTGTTAGTGCAATGGTCAAGGGGAGCAAGCCTCTAGGGGGAGGTATCCATCATGGGAAGATGAATGTGTATTTCCTCATGGGAGAAAAATTGGGTTGCCTCTCTTAAGTGATATGGGATCACTAGAAAGATTGTAGGCATGTGTTCCTCCAAGGGAGAGATTGTAAGATCTCATTGGGATATGAGACATTCATACCCTTGGGGAGGACCTTTTTGATGTAATGTCAAAAAGGGGGAGAAGTTACCAAGTTACCAATTAGGGTTCGTTGGAATTCTCATTGGGATGTGAGAATTGCCAATATGGGAGAATTGGTAGGCTTGAGATGATAGTTTTGTCAATCATCAAAAAGGGGGTGATTGTTGGTGCAATCAGCCCAGGTTGACTCGAGTTTGACTCAAGCAATATTTTGATGATAGACAAAACTTATGACATGGGATTGTCATAGGAAAGTCCAACATGGAGTTGGCATGGAAAATCCAAGCATGGAGCTTGGTGTGGAAAAGTCCAAAGCATTGCGAAGCCGTGCGCTTGGTACTTGGTGAGAAATGCATTGTGAAGCTGTGCGCTTGGTGCATATGGGAAGTCTTGAGGACTTGGTAAGTTCACTAGGCTCGGGGTTCTTGAGTCGGTGAAGGATGACATTGCGAAGCCGTGTGCTTGGTGCATCCGAGGGACCGTCGGACGGAGAGCGAATGGAGTGAGCCCAAAGGGAAGCATACTTCAAGGGAATGAGACGCGAAGGATGGCGTTGTGAAGCCATGCGCTTGACGCATCCGAGGGACGTAGGCCGAGGGAAGAGAGCTTCGGTGGGGAACTCCATGAGGGATAAGGTGGACTTGGCCAAGTGGCTAAGACTGAGTGTCGGATGCTCAAACAGCTTGATGTTTGAGGTTTTATCGACATCGGTCGACCGCATAGGTGCCCGACCGCTTCTAGGTCATATGGTTTCACCGTTCAATTGGTGTTTGGTCGATTCGTCGACATCACCGATCGCTTAAGGGAAGCAATGATCGATCGAATCGCGACGCGGCACTAGTCGAGCTCGCCAGCACTCGACTGATGGGTTATCAGTCGACTGATGTGTGATCCATTGGAACTTGACCAACATGGATCTGGCCATTGTGAGACAATGGCTACAGACGATCCGATGATGGTCACGATCGCTGTTGGTGAAAATCGCCTTGATGGTTATAAATGGAGCTCAAGAAGGGGGATTTCACCAAGACTTTTGTGAAGCTATTGGAGGGAAATTACTACTGCATTCCAGACCTTCAAGAGCCATCTAAAGCAAGCAACAAGCAAAGGGTTCAAAGCAAGCATTGTAAAGTGTTCTTTACGTGTATTTCATATTTGTCTTTGTATTGCTTGTATTTCATATTACTTAGTGTAATTGCTTGTGAGAGGTTTCTCCACCTTCGATGTGTTGTCGAGAAGGAGTGGTTTACTTAGTGTCGTGCACATAACTAGAGCTCGGTGAGCTCGCCCATGGAGTAGGAACCATTCGGTTCCGAACCACGTATATCTTGTATATTGTGTGTGATTGTTATTGTTGTTATTTCTATTGTTATTCTGCTGTATATATTAACGACAATTGTAGACAAGCACGCAAGAATGATCATATTCCACCGTACGACGATTGAGGGCTATTCACCCCCCTCTAGCCGACCACCATCGACATACAAAGGCTAAAATCAATTTGTCATGAATTACAACATCAATGAAATTGATAAGCCACTACCTGAGATGCTCATCATGTTGAGAACTGCTGAGCTCAACCTTAAGAATGGAAAATCTGACTCCATTTTGATGGTGCAAAAGAAGAAAGGCAAGGGCAAGCCTAAAGGTAAGAGAAAGTCCCAAGCCAAGGGCAAAGGCAAAGAACTGAAATCCAAAGGAGGGGTAGCCAAAGAAGGGACTTGCTTCTACTGCAAGAAAGCTGGACACTAGAAGCGTAACTACAAAGCATACCTGGAAGATCTTAAGAAGAAGAGAAGTAAGACTTCTACTTTAGGTATAAATGTTATAGAAGTCAATCTATCTATTTCTTCACCATGGGTATTAGATACCGGATGTGCATCTCACATTTGTACCAATGTGCAGGCGCTGAGAAATAGTAGGGCATTGACAAAGGGCGACGTGGACCTACGAGTAGGCAATGGAGCAAGAGTTGTTGCTGTTGCTGTAGGAACTTATGATCTATCTCTGGCCTCTGGGCTTGTACTAGAATTAGATGAATGTTGTTATGTGCCTGCTTTGACTAAGAACATAATTTTAGTTTCTTGTTTGGACAAGAAAGGATTTACATTTATAATAAAGAACAAATATTGTTCAGTTTATTTAAATGATATGTTCTATTGTAGTGCACCTCTAATGAACGGACTCTACTTTCTAGACTTAGAGAGCCCCATCTATAACATAAGTACCAAAAGGTTCAAGTCAAATGAGTTAAACCAAACCTATCTCTGGCATTGTCGCTTAGGTCACATAAATGAGAGTCACTTATCTCAGCTCCATAAGGATGGGCTACTGGACTCATTTGATTTTGAATCATATGAGACATGCGAGTCTTGCCTTTTAGGCAAGATGACCAAGACTCCCTTTAGTGGACACAGCGAGAGAGCAATATACTTGTTAAGACTTATACATAGTGATGTATGCAGTCCTTTCAATGTTGTTGCTAGAGGTGGTTACAGGTACTTCATTACATTTACTGATGAGTTCAGTAGATATGGTTATGTGTATCTGATGACACATAAATCTGAATCCTTTGAAAAGTTCAAAGAATTCAAGAATGAAGTACAAAACCAACTTGGCAAGAGTATTAAGATACTTCAATCAGATCGAGGTGGTGAATACCTTAGCCATGAGTTTCGTGACTATCTAGCTGAGTGTGAGATTCTATCCCAACTCACTCCTCCTAGAACACCATAGTGGAATGGTGTATCCGAAAGGAGGAATCGTACCCTATTAGATATGGTACGATCTATGATGAGTCACACAGATCTTCCTATATCCTTTTGGGGATATGCTCTAGACACAACAATCTTCACACTTAACCATGTACCATCCAAGGCTGTGATAAAGACACCATATACGATATGGGCAGGGAGAAATCCCAAGATGTCTTTCATGAGGATTTGGGGTTGTGAGGCTTACGTTCGATGTCAAGTCTCAGACAAACTGGGACCTAAATCCGATAAGTGCTATTTTGTTAGATATCCCAAGGACACGAAGGGATATTACTTCTACATTCCCAGTCAGCACAAAGTATTTGTGGCAAAGACTGGGGTTTTTCTAGAAAGAGATTTTATTTCTAGAAAAACTAGTGGGAGTACATTCAATCTTGAAGAAATTCAAGATAGGGACCATAGCACTGAGGCCTTGATGGAGGTTGAACAAGAACCACAAAGTGTTGTGGGTGATGAGATTGTTGCACAAAGAGTTGTGGAACAACCACCTGTTCAGGTAGACCTACCTCTTCCTAGGTCTGATAGGGTACGTCATCATTCTGAGAGATACTCATTTCTCTTGTCTGATCATGATGATATTATGCTTATTGAGAATGAGCCTACCTCCTATCAGGAAGCTGTGATGAGCCCAGATTCTGAGAAATGGCTAGAGTCCATGAGATCCGAGATGGAATCCATGTACACCAACCAAGTATAGACTTTGGTTGATCCACCTGAAGGGCTCAAACTCATTGGGTGTAAGTGGGTCTTTAAGAGAAAGACTGACATGGATGGACTTACGCTTACCTATAAGGGCCGATTGGTGGCTAAAGGTTTCAAGCAAATTCATGGTATTGACTATGATGAAACTTTTTCTCCATTCAAATCATGCTTGCTATTGCAGCATACCACGATTATGAGATCTGGCAGATGGATGTCAAAACCGCGTTTCTGAATGGAAACTTGCTCAAGGATGTGTACATGACATAGCCTGAGGGTTTTGTAGATCCACAACATACTGAGAAAGTATGCAAGCTGCAAAGGTCCATTTATGGGCTAAAGCAAGCTTCTCGGAGCTGGAGTCTTCGATTCGATGATGCGATCAAACAGTTTGGTTTCATCAAGAATGAAGATGAACCCTGTGTCTATAAGAGGGTTAATGGGAACAGAGTTGTCTTCCTTGTATTGTATGTGGATGACATACTACTCATTGAAAATGACATCCCTTCGCTACAGTCTGTGAAGACTTGGCTGGGGACGTGCTTCTCAATGAAGGACTTAGGTGAAGCAGCCTGTATTCTAGGCATCAAGATCTATAGAGATAGATCTAAGAGATTGCTTAGCCTAAGTCAGAGTACATATATTGACACGGTATTACTACGATTTGCCATGTAGAATTCCAAGAAGGGACTTCTGTCGATGTCATATGGTGTGAGTCTTTCGAAGACACAAAGTCCCTCTTCTAGAGAGGAGAGATATCGCATGGATCAGATCCCTTACACATCTGCTATAGGATCTATCATGTACGTCATGCTGTGTACTCATCCTGATGTCTCGTATGCTTTGAGCATGATGAGTAGATACCAGTCAGATCCAGGTGAGTGTCACTGGATAGCAGTCAAGAATATTCTTAAGTACTTGAGAAGGACTAAAGAATATTTCTTGATATTTGGAGGCGATGAGGAGCTAGTTGTAAAGGGTTACAGCGATGCCAACTTCCAAACTGACCAGGATGATTATAGATCATAATCAGGGTTCGTGTTTTGCTTGAATGGTGGCACTGTGAGCTGGAAGAGTTTGAAGTAGGACACAGTTGCTGATTCTACAATAAAGGCCGAGTATATCGCTGCATCTGAGGCAGCAAAGGAGGCAGTTTGGATCCATAAGTTCATTACTGAGCTTGGGGTGGTTCCTAGCATAGCAGATCCTATAGAGCTCTATTGTGACAACAATGGAGCTATTGCGTAGGCTAAGGAACCTCACTCACACCAGCGGACCAAACACATACTATGGTGCTTCCATCTCATTCGAGAGATTATCGATAGAGGAGATGTGAAGATTTGCAGAGTACCCACAGAGGCTAACATCGCAGATCCCTTGACTAAGGCTTTGGCATAGAAAAAGCATGATGGTCACACTAGGTCATTGGGTATTAGATACTATGGTGATTGACACTAGTGCTAGTGGGAGATTATTAGTGAAAGCCCTAGAGCCAATCATGTGATGATTGTTGTATGGACTTTATTGTATCATATTCCTATTTATAAAGACATGGTTATTATATTTACTTGTATTGGTGCTAAATAACTAAGTATAATAACGTCCTTGAGTAGAAGGTTCTTATCTATATCAATCGATTGGTTGAATTGATAATGAGATGATATAGAGAACACTACTCTTAATCAGTCCTAGTCAAGTATTAACATTCAGGGACAATGTTAATGCGTAGAGACTAGCATGTAGGTCAACACGATGACTTAATCTCATAAGTCATGGATATGAGATATCAAGTTGACACATGGGTATGCATTGGAGAATGTATACTGAATGACCTGCCATGAGAAAGTATCATGGATCATTATATGAGTGTCATATACTTTCTCATATGACTATTAGTCCTTGGACATGAAGTCACCATGGTTCCCTACATAAGGAGTTGCATACTTTGGCTTCGTCAAATGTCACCCGTAAATGGGTGGACTATGAAGGCGATTACTGGATATGTAACAAATTATGCGGAGGGATATGAGTGATGTAGATGAGATCTATCCCTCCTATATGACGGGAGTGACATCGTTATTCTTGATAGAGTGAGACCACGAAGTGCATGACCATGCCCAAATGAGTCAATATGAGATATTGAGCTCATTTGATTAGAGTGAGTATACTTGGAGTTCAAGATATAGATTGTATTGAGGATGACATGGTCTATGCCTCAATTGGTCAATCTAGATGTCAAGGATAGAAGGACATTGTCACATATTGTGAGAGTCACAATTAGTAGTCACAAAGGTGATGTTGGATCTCAACATTCATGTAACTTGGGTAGTAATGATGTGTTGCTAGATACCGCTCATTGCTTATTTTCCTAAATCAGTTTAGGAGCATTGCCAATGTTACAAGAACCTATAGGGTCACACACAAAGGGCAATTAGATGGATATTAGGTTCATATGATGAACCATGAAGATTAGGTTCATGGGATGAACCAAATTGGCTTAAGAGTAATCCAAATTAGACTAATTGAGTTAGACTCAATTTGATTCAAGTGTTGAATGAGTCTAATTTAGATTTGATTCATTGAGTCAATTTAAATTAATGAATAGAGATTCATTAATGTTCCACATCATCATGGACTTATCATGTAGTACCACCTCATGAGGGATACCAAGAGCCAATGGCTCTTAGAGTTACATGCATGCATGTAACCTCCCAACTTGAAGTGGCCGGCCACTTTTCCATTAGATGGTGAAGTTATTGGAATTAACTTCATAATCTTCTTCTTCCTTGGTTCTTCCTCTCTTGCTCTCCCATTCCTCATCTTGGCCGAAACTACCAAGGAGTGCTAGCACACTCTAGGTTGTTTTTCTCCACCATTTGTCCGTGTGGATACCAATAGAGGAGTGTACACTTGACACTCTTGAGTTCCGGTAAAGCGTTTGGACGAGCGGGATAAGCGAAGGGCATCGTATCGAGGGTAACACTCTCATCATGTATATCTAAGGTAGATCTAGATTTCCATAACACATACATGTAGTTTTTATTTTTTTATATCTTCACACGGATCCGTGGCCGGGTTTCCGAGGTTCTCATGCCCTAGAACTCTACAACAGAATGACCTGGTAGAACGTAAAAATAGAACCCTACAAGAAGCCGCTAGGACAATGTTAAACGAGTATAACCTACCCGATAGGTTTTGGGCGGAAGCCGTTAGTACGGCGTGCTATGTCCAAAATAGGATCCTTATGGTAAAGAGGCACCTTAAGACCTCGTACGAGATTTATCACGATAAAATACCTAACATCAAGTACTTTAGGGTATTTGGGTGTAAGGTACATATCCTAAACACTAAGGATTACCCAGGGAAATTTACATCCAAAACCTCGACCGGAATCTTTCTAAGATACTCGACTACGAGTAGAGCTTATAGAGTATATAACCATGACACCCTTAGAGTCAAGGAGACTATCAATGTAGTGTTTGATGAAGGACACGAACCTACAAAACCCCCGGCAACCCTAATTAGCGAGGCGATTCATACCAGACTCAACTCCGATCCGGAGATCAAGTCTAGTATTAATCCTAACCTAAGTCAAACGAGTCATCCTATCGACACAGTGATAGATGACTCTAACCCAAATCAAACTAGGACTCAAACGAATCATCCTATCAACCAAGTGATAGGTGATCCAAGCCTAGGAGTTCAAACTAGAGCCTCATACCGAAACCTTAGTCAAATCTTCTTGATTTCCAAAATTGAACCCAAAACTATTGACCAAGCTCTTCTTGATCCCGATTGGATTATTGCAATGCAAGAAGAGCTAGCTCAGTTCACTAGGAACCATAATTAGTACCACCACCTAAAGATAAAACAATCGTTGGAACAAGGTGGGTGTTTATAAATAAACTTGATGATAAAGGTGAAGTAGTTAGAAATAAAGCTAGATTAGTCGCCAAAGGTTTTATCAAGTTGAAGGATTAGATTACGACGAGACCTATGCCCCAGTAGCTAGATTAGAGTCCATTCGAATGTTATTAGAATATGTTGCACATCGAGGATTTAAGTTATTTCAAATGGATGTAAAGTCAACATTCTTGAATTGATATATTAAGGAGGAGGTTTATGTTAGTCAACCCCTTGGTTTCGAAAGTCTAGATAAACCCGACCATGTCCTTAGATTAAAGAAAGCTCTCTATGGACTCAAACAAGCTCCTTGAGCTTGGTACGAGAGGCTTTCGATTTATCTTAAGTCCAAAGAATTTAACCAAGGTGTAGTTGACCCAACTCTTTTCGTAAAAACCGTAGGTAAAGACATATTCATAGCCCAAATCTATGTAGATGATATCATCTTCGGAACCACCAACTCGATCCTACTAAACAAATTCATTTCACTTATGGAAAGTGAATTTGAAATGAATTTAGTAGGTGAGTTGAGTTTCTTCTTAGGTCTACAAATTAAACAAACTAAAGATGGAATATACCTACACCAACGCCAATATACTAGGGAATTAATTAAACGCTTTGGAATGGAAGATGCTAAAATTATTAATACCCCAATGGCAACGAATTTAAATATAGAAGAAGATGTAACCGGAAATCCAATTGACTTAAAACACTATAGGAGCATGATAGGGAGTCTCCTTTACTTAACTGCAAGTCGACCTGATATCTTATTTGCAGTAAGTATGTGTGAAAGGTTCCAAACCTGTGCCAAGGAGTCTCACCTAACTCTAATCAAGCGTATCCTTAGATATCTAAAGGGTACACTTAATGTCGGTATTTGGTACCCTAGATCTACCGAGTTCGAACTAACCGGCTACTCCGACTCAGACTATGCCGGTAGTAAGCTCGATAGAAAGAGTATGAGTGGTTGTTGTCAACTTCTCAGTACAAGTCTAGTGAGTTGGTGCAGTAGAAAGCAACACTGTGTTGCCTTATCTACCACCGAAGCCAAATACATCGCGATGGGTGAGTGTGTCACTCAGCTTCTTTGGATGAAGCACACTCTCCGAGATTTTAAGTTAGACTTTACGAACACTAAAATTCACGTAGATAACATTAGCTCAATTAACCTAACTAAGAATCCAATATGTCATTCTAGGACCAAACATATAGAGGTCAAATACCATTTCATTCGAGAACATGTGGCCAACGGAGCCATACAACTCGAATACATCGAATCAAAGTCAAACTTGGCAGACCTATTTACTAAACCCCTACCCGAAGTCGAATTCAGTCTACTTAGACAAAAATTGGGCATGTGTGTAGTAGAATAGGAGGTTACAAATTATTTCTTCTTATTACTATTTTTTTTACTTTACATGCTCATGGAACTAGCTTAGGACATACATTAGATATCATGCACCTATAGATTTAAGGAGCCAATGCATCTCACAACACATAGGACTAATGTGTTTGTGTACTTGGCCACGTAGATGGGCGTGAGATGTTAGGACCTTACTCCTGGTTCCAGATGTAGATCTAGTGCATCGCCATGAACCACGGAGTATAATCATATATATTAACCAACTCTGACTAGGACTTGTTGATTCTTTATATCAATCAAGTCAAATAAGAGTTGAACATTATATAGATGAGCTTATTTTCAGTATATTATTTTCAAAATAATATGGAACATGCTTGGACTTGAAAACTTAAACTTAATACCTATAGCTTCTTTTTTTTCAAAACCCCCCACTCTTTTCGATATATGGCAAAAGGGGGAGAAAAAGGCCAAAGTTAAGGGATCATTTTTTTTTGATAACTTAACTTAAGACTTCATACTTATTCTCATGGCCAAAAGTTAAGTAAATGTTTTCTTTTACTTAAATTTAATTTTTGCAAATTTATTTAAACTTAATTGTTTTAAAAAGGGAGAAAGGGCCAACTTAAGTTTTTTTTACTAAGGCCAACTTTAAGTAATTGTTAATTACTTAAAGTCTTCCTAAAATAGCAAACATCAAGGGGGAGGATTGAGATCTTCTTTCAAGACTCACCCTCGGTCAAGGGGGAGGTTTCCTCAAACGGGAGACTTGGAAGAAAAACTCTACTACTTCTACTTAATCTTTATTATTTTTGATTCTCATGCATATTATTACTCTTCATGATATTATTTTCTTAACTTTGTATGTGGGTTTGCCATAGATCAAAAAGGGGGAGATTGTTGGTGTAGTAGGCACCTAAGTCGAACCTGAGTTTTGATTATAGCAAACGATACAAAGTTAAGCTCATATTGTTATCTCACAAGCTAAATCGAGTGTGCAGAAAAGTTCTAATGCTGGAGCTGAAGGCTAGCGACATCGGGAGGACTTCGGAGGGAGCCGAAGACCTCAAGTGGAGACCGAAAGCAAGGCTTCAAAGGTAAATGTTGAGGTAAGCTCGAGTGAGTAAAGTGAAGTGAGGTCGTGTCCTTCGTATGGAGACGTCCTTAGGCGACGATCCGACCAAGACTTCCCATGGAAGGTCTATGTCGAGATCGGACAGCAAGTGACTATCGAATTCACTTATATTTTGAGGTAACTCTTTATTGTAGTCAAAAATTCTAGCCATCAGTTCAACCGGCCAGTCAACTATTGGACATCAATTCAACCGACTAGTCAATTGCTGAGCCATCAGTTCAACCGGCCAAGAAATCAGTTCAACCGATGGTCAAGGATCAACTTCGAGATGAGTCAAAACTCATCCCTTTCTTCAAGGGTGAGGTGGCCATTGATGTAGGATCTTGATGTGCTCGAGGAGGGGACTTCTAGGGCTATAAAAGAAGGTCCATTCCTCC
Organism: Wurfbainia villosa; assembly: GCA_025175895.1. Taxonomy (NCBI): domain Eukaryota; kingdom Viridiplantae; phylum Streptophyta; class Magnoliopsida; order Zingiberales; family Zingiberaceae; genus Wurfbainia; species Wurfbainia villosa. The sequence goes on along the minus strand of CM046008.1, from coordinate 20,052,925 downwards.
CCATTTCATTATCAAAAAATCTCTCCAAAAGCCTCTGCAACGCCGTGACTCTCTGACGACTCTACGACGACGAAGTGCTACTATTCCGACGATCTAAGCTTGAGTTTTCATTTCTTTTTCGTCAGTATAAGTTTAATTTAGCTCGTCCCTTTCATATTATTGTATTACTCTTCTTGTCTCGGAGCTTTTTATCGTAACGAGGAGAGGGGGAGTGTCCCTCTACCTCGAGTCTTGGCTTTCTCTTGTACACGCTTACTCCTACCTCCAACGAGGAGGAGTATTTTAGTGATTTGCCCTCCGTATACGGTCTAGGACTGTTAATGCCTTGGATTAGCAATCGAAGGCTGTGAACCAAGTAAAAATAAAGTTTTGCCTTATTTATTTTCTACTATGCACTCGTGTTTTAATCGTACGAAAAGAAAAATTATTTTGCGCTATTCACCCCCCCTCTATTGCTCAAATTGATCCAACAACTACGCCTTGAGTTAGCTTTGGCTAAATCGCCCAAGACTTAGCTTGATCGATAGGTAACAAATTACCAAATACATCTCTATACAACTCTTGTTTATAGGATCAAGATCCACATTTGCAAAAAACTTGAGTTAGCTTTGGCTAAATCGCCCAAGATTTAGTGTAAATGTGATCTTATCCTATCTTTCCAACCGTTGGAATATGCCTATAGTTTTACCCGATACAATTGAGTTAACTAGTGTCACTCAATCTAATTGAGCTTATTCTCACCCAAGCTTTGATAGGCGGGGCCAAGATTGTCCCTCCGCACCCTACTAAGATAATATGCGTTGCTCTGCTTTGGCGGATTCAACAACAACAAATGATCGAGGTAGTGAGGGTATCAAAACTTGGTAGACATTTCGAGTTGACTTGATTAAGATCTAATCTAATTGTGAATGTGTATCATATACGCATTAAGACATTAATTACACTATACTAGCATGCATCACATACATACAAGCAAAAAAAAAATAAAAAAATAAAAAAATAAAAAAAATAATATATATATATATATATATATACTAATTAATTAATTTGTGATGAGGTCATGACCCTACTACGATCTTCTCAAGCCAATGAGAAGATCGGACGGTCAACCTAGGGTTAGCGGCTTCTCCAAGCACCTCCTTTGACTGCCATGTGTCGTCAGCACCCTTCTCGTAACTCCGTCTATGAGTGGACCTTCCACCGCTTCATTTTGTACATTACAAACATGAAACTCAAGTTACATTCGAGTCTAAAATCTATTTACAACAGGAATATAATAAGGGAGACATGACGCACAGGTCGCATATCATATACAACATGCACAATACTAAAAACGGCGCAAGCCGTATTATGAATTACAACACAATTTTATCTAATCACATTGGGGTTTTTGGGACATGACCATCACAATGTCATACATAATTCTAAATTATGTATTTTACATAAATTTCTATAATTTTTCTACCTTTTTTTTTTTTTTTCAATTTTATGAGTCACAACTCCGCAGCGGTCCCGCTAAGTGATTTTTGGGCGCGATCGCGGGACAATGCCCCTTGCGGGGTTAGGGGCAGTGCCCCTTCTCGCAAAATGAATCTCGCGAGTGTCCCATACCGATCTTATAATGCCTTAAGTCGTTGTCCCAAGAAACAAAAATGAGACCTTACCATTTCGGAGAGTTTTTCTCGGTGGTTGAAGCCTACAAGTGTCCAAACACTTGTTGCTTCGACTCTACGAGAAAAATACTCACAAAATCTATAAAATTAGGAAAATTTCAGAAACTTACAGATCCGTAACTTTTCATATCTAATACAAAAATTACAAATATAAATATGTACATGCTTCACACGTGGCTCCGATACCACTGTTAGACTATCCGAGCTGCAAAAGCCGCTTTTTGCATTGCGGAAACCTCGGAAGCCGGCCACAGATCCATGGGAAGATAAATAAAAAAATTCATGTACATGTTTATCTACACTAGATCTACCTTAGATCTACATGAGAAGAACGTTACCATTGTAGCGATGCCCTTCGCTTATCCCGCTCGTCCAAAGTTTGTCAGATCTCGTAGAGTGTCAAGTGTACACTTTTCTATACGTATCCACACGGACAAAAGGTGGAGAGAACCACTTAGAGTGTGCTAGCACTCTTTGGAGGTTTCGGCCATGGAGGAGAGAGAGAGAGGAAGATAGGAGAATAAAGAAGAAGTAATCAATTAACCTTACTCCTCAATTGGCCGGCCACTTAAGGAGGGGGTTATAAACATCCATGTAATAACAAGAGCCATGGCTCTTGGTCTTCCTCATGAGGTGGCACACCATGATGTGTCCATGATGATGTGGAACATCATCATTGGCCGGCCCTATGCCAAGTCACCATGAAGTGACATTTGGTCAAGTCAAACTTGACCATTCATCTTCCCTCTCAAGTCAAGTCAAACTTGACCTCTTATCTCCCATGGTTGATCAAATCTAACCTTTGATTCAAGTCAATTTAATTTAATGAATCTCTATTCATTAGTTTAAATTGACTCAATGAATCAAATATAAATTATACTCATTCAACACTTGAATCAAATTGAGACCAACTCAATTAGTCTAATTTTGATTACTCTTAATCCAATTTGGTTCATCACATGAACCTAATCCTCTTGGTCCATCATACGAACCTAATATCCATCTAATTTCCCTTTTGGTGTGACTCTATAGGTTCTTATAACATTGGCAGTGCTCCTAAATTGATTTAAAAACATAAGCAATGAGTGGTATCTAGCAACACATCATTGCTACCCAAGATACAAGAATGTTGAGATCCAACATCACCTTTGTGACTACTAATTGTGACTCTCACAATATGTGACAATGTCCCTCTATCCTTGATATCTAGATTCAACAATTGAGGCATAGACCGTGTCATCCTCTGTACAATCTATATCTTGAACTCCAAGTAGACTCACTCTAATCAAATGAGCTCAATATCTCATATTGACTCATTTGGTCATGACCATGCACTTAGTGACCTTACTCTATCAAGAATCATGATATCACTCCCATCATATAGGAGGGATAGATCCCATTTACATCACTCACATCCCTCCGCATAATTTGTTACATACCCAGTAATCGCCTTTATAGTCTATTGGGTTTCCTGCACCGCGGCGAGTGTGTGTTTGAACATGTTTCGCAAACATGTGCACAACGAAAGAAATAAAAATAATAAATCTACATTTATTACAACACACACATCACACGCATGCATAGTACAACATGTGTAGACATAACCGTAAATTTAAATTTGCAATAAAAGGAAATTTAACTACGTATACCTTTCGTATCACGTGTAGTGGGAATGACATCAACCGGAACGATCCTCGCTAGAATCGTCTCTATCCGTATCCACGCTGAGTATCCTCGGGATGACTTCGCTAAGTCACGAGCCTTGTCTTCGTACGGGTTACTAGCCTCGTGTTAAAGACGATGTGATCGAGAGATGATCACGATCCGAAACCAAATTCGGATCCAAAAACAAGTCCTCAAGACTCGCTTCTCCGGAGAGGTATTCGTCAACCGTTTGACGAATCCTTCGTCCTCCACCTCAGAGGATTATAGGAGATCAAATCCCCGGCAAGGCTACCGCTGTCGGAGCTCTAAACGTCGTCCAAACGACGCTCTGACGAGAGGGAAAAAAGCTGTCCAGAAAACTGGACAGCTTTGGTGGAGGAGTATGGGGCCGGCCAAAAGGAATGGTGGAGGCTCACCTTATTACCGAACCCAAGGGAGATCACCGGAGCTCCTCCGGCAGCAGCTCGTCGCCGGCAAGTGGAGGAAACGGCAGCAGCTGGTCACCGGTTGGAGAAGGTGGGCGGCGGCAACAACTTGGCGCCGACTAGAGGGAGGAAGAGGTTGGGCGGCAACTCTAGGTTAGGGTTTTTGGATTAGGGTTTAAGCCCTCTTTTATAGAGAACTAATTCTCTTAATGGTTATTGGATCATAACCATAAGACCCGTTAACCCGCTCCATTAATATAAGTTAAAATAAACCAAACCATGATGGTTTATTTTAAGTTAAAATGAACCGAACCAACTTTTGGTTCATTCGTTTAAAATAAACCAAACCCTTTGGTTTATTCTCCTCCATTGGATTAGAACCAAACCATTTTGGTTCATCCATTATGTCTTCATAAGACACGGCCCATCCACGCTTCCATTGCGACTGAAACAATTTCATGCTCGCTTCTTGTTTGGTCTAACCAAACCTAGTTTCTCTCGGTCTGAGAATCCCATTATCAAGCTCATTTTAAATCCTTCAGATTATGCTCGTTGTGCGTGTGACAAAATAGGTTCTCGGTTTATGTTGGCCGTCTATAATTAACATTAATTATAGAACGATCATGAGTGGCACTTAGTTGTACATCATGATCCCCAATTAACCGAAAAGATCAACGGTTGATCCAGAACTATTTTTGAAACCCTTCAACAGCTCGAATGATTCGTGCCCCATTCCCTTCACTCATCTTATACCCACTTGGTTTAGGACATGGTCTATAGTGTCAGTCCCCACTAGGCTGACTACGTCACACCTAGCCCAAGTATCATTTCCTCATCCTACGGATTCTAGTTACTGCACATGTATCGAAGAGTACCTTACTCTAAACATGTAATGCTTTGGCCAAAGACTTTAGTAACAATCCGACGAGAGGCCATGGGTATACATCTCCTCGCAAGGAGTGGTGAATCCTTTATAGGCTATTCAAACACCTTCGATCACTTCGACTTATACCCAATCATTTCGGGTCCACATCTCCTTAGAGATGCTTGCTTAAGATGTCAAAGCATAAGTCTCCATGATCAAGATGACTTGAATACCGCAAGTCAAAGGAACATCGCACTTAAGCTATAGTAAGAACTTCATTGACATATCTATATATGCAGAGAACCATATGAAGTCTTACGGCTAGTCTCCAATGAACTAGTTACCATAACTAGCATCCACGATCAACTCTGGACATCACAATGTCTCCAGCCAGTGAGAATCAGTTGCTTGGATACACCAAGGAGTATACCTCGTGCTAGTCTCGACAAAATTGATGTTGTCCAAATCCATCAATTCATCGACTAGGGATAATTCTGATACATCACAATTACACATGTAGAGATACTCACTAGTTGTGATCCAATCACAAATTCTCTCATGCTGTGAATCATATCGTGGACATTCAGTAAATGAGTTTAAAATCTAATCAAATACATGAAAACATGTATACTCAAATAGTGAATCTTTATTTATCATATAAATGGTTCATACATAAGGTGATTGCCTTAGGACATCTCTCATATATTACTAACATAGTCCACCCATTTACGAGTGACGTTTGATGAAGCCAAAGTATGCAACTCCTTATGTAGGGAACCATGACGACTTCAGGTCCAAGGACTAATAGTCATACTAATAGTCACATGAGAAAATATATGACACTCATATAACGATCCATGATACTTTCTCATGGTGGGTCATTCAGTATACATTCTCCAATGCATACCCATATGTCAACTTGATATCTCATATCCATGACTTGTGAGATCAAGTCATCGAGTTGACCTACATGCTAGTCTCTTCGCATTAATATTATCCCTGAATATTAATACTTGACTAGGAATGATTAAGAGTAGTATTCTCTATATTATCTCATTATTGATTCAACCAATCGACTGATATAGATAAGAACCTTCTACTCAAGGACACTATTATACTTAGTTATTTGGCACCAATACAAGTAAGTATAATAACCATAAAGAAATGCCTTTATCAATATATATAGGAATATGATACAATAAGTCCATACAACAATCATCACATGATCGACTCTAGGGTTTTCACTAACAATTAGCACATCCTAAAATCCTTTAGGATTATGATCAAAACTTATTTCCAAGGTATCCATAACCTTGAAAATGACCTAAAGTGCCACCTTTACCAAGGTTAGATTAACTACCTATCCATTCAAGATTAACACATCCTAACCCATCTAGCGTGAGTCGATCACACTCTTAGGAACCCAATACCTATTGGAGCTCCTTGGATTTACTAGGTAGTCCTTAGGGATGACCTCCTTAGATACCCTTCTAATGACCCTCTTAGGCTTGGTAGCCTTGGTCATTGTGGTCTTGCCTAGGTTAACTCTAGGGATGACTCCCCTTAGAACCTTCTTAGTGGCCTCCATAGGTTTCTTTGAAATCTTAGCCACTAGGCACACTCCATGGTTAGCTCTCTAGTAACCATAGCCTTCCTAGACCTAGGTTGTGTTCCATAATCGAATGGAACTCTATGATAGGTCTCCATGGACTTAGGTTTGTGACCAAAACCTTTCTTGCCCTTGGGTGGACCTTGCTTTCTAGACCCTAGGTTTTGACAATTTGACCCTTTAATTGAATTTTACATCATTTCAAGGGTCTTTTCAAGTTTTTCAAGCCTTGACCTCAAGGCTTGGTTCTCTAATTCTAATCTTTGCAATTTTGATTTTTCATTTGGTCTTTGGGCATTACCATTTCCTCTAGGCATATGCCTACCCTTCTTAGGGTTAATACCTAAATGGTCCTCTACCTTCCTAATAGTTTTCCTAGGTAGGATTCTTCTAGGGACATTAGTCCTAAATTTCTCTTTAGTTGAAATAGGTATAGAGTCATTATTTCTAGACTTGTCCTTAGACCTAAAATCAACATGTTTAGCCCCTAAGCAATAAAGTCTATTTCTAGCATGCTCTTTATGATAAATTGTAAGTGAATTAAAAGCATGCTTTTGATTCTTACATAAAGAACGAGCATTATGAAAATATACCTTAGGGTTTGCTTTAGAAGCTCCCCCTATATTGTTGACTTCTTCTTGGTCTTTCTTCCTCCTAGGGCATTGACTTCTATAGTGCCACTTTTGGTTGCATTTGAAGCACACCACGTGCTCCTTGCTCTTAATCGTTGGGGCTCCGGCTTCATTGGTCTTTTCTTGAACTTTTGGCACCGGTTGAGTCTTCTTGACTCTTTTTGAGCACTTACTCTTGTAATGCTCGACTTCCCTACACTCAAAACAAATTATATGATTTTTATTTTTAACTAAATTGCATGTAGAAGCTTCTTCTTGATGCTCCGGAGTGGAAGGTGATCTCTCCTCCCCCTCAATCCTAGAGGTGGAGACTTCTCTTACTTCTTCCTCCTCGGACGTCGAACACCTTTCGATTTCCGACTCCTCACTTTCTTATGAGGATGAGCACTCCTCTTCGGGCTCTCTTTCTACTTGAGCCACGGATGGTTCTTCATGGAGCTTAGCCAATTTATCCCATAGCTCCTTGGCGTCTTGAGATTCACCTAACCTAAACATGACATCGTTAGGTAATGAATTTAATATCAATTGAATTACCTTATCATTTCTTTCGAAGGCTTGGACTTGCTCTTCGGTCCATCTCTTCTTCTTGAGGTATCCACCTTTTGGACCTCTTGGAAATTCAAATCCCTTCACTAGGATCATCCAATCTTCAAAGTCCATCATGAAGAAGTTCTCCATCCGTGCCCTCCATTGCTCAAAACCTTCTCGTCCATAGAAGGTGTATGGGATTGGAGTGTTGATATCCCATCCCAATTTTTCTTCAAATTCCATCTTGCCCTCTAGCGTGTTTGCTCTTTGGTGGTTAGTCTAAATTAAGAGCATCCTTGCTCTGATACCAATTGTAGAAACATTGGTGACCGCTAAAGGAGGGTGGGGGGGGGGGGTGAATAACGCGTTCGTTGCTTGATGGATTTCGATCGTGCTTGCTACAAAACTTGTTATATGCAGTGAAAATAATAATAATAATAACAAAATAGACAAACACAATCACAACACACAAATATAACGTGGTTCGGAACCTTAGGATTCCTACTCCACGGGTTGGGCTCGAATGAGCCCTAGAGATGCCCAACACCACTAATAATCAATACACTCTTTCTCGGAACAATCCGGAGGTGGAGGAAACATCTTACAATAGTTCTTACAACAATAAGAAACAAATACAAGCTAATATAAGTAAACTACACAAATACAAGTAAAGAAAACTTTACACAATGTGAACTTGAGTGCTTGCTTTTGGTTGCTTGAGAAGAGCCTTAAAGGTCTGGATTACAGCGACAAATCCCCTCTAAATCGCCTCAAAGAACCATTGCCAAGAATCTCCTCCTCGAGCACCTTTTATAGCTGATTCCGCACCTGGCAATCGACTGCCAATAGTGCCGTTGTGAGACAACGATTTAATCCACGTCGGTATTCAAGCCAACGGTTACACTGGCAGTCGATTGCCATTATCCATTAGTCGACTGCCAGGGTCATACCCGATTGACCAGTCGACTACCAAGCATTCTGGTCCCGTAATCTCGACCAACAGTCGATTGCCATCCATGGCAGTCGACTGTCCAATTTTGGTAGTCAACTGCCAAGGCATTTTACCGCAGTCGAACCCCGAGTCGACTCATGACAGTCGACTGATCATAACCCCAGTCGACTGCCAAGAGTTAACTCGACTACCAAGTGTCAAAACACTTGACCAATTGACTAGTCCAAAGCCTCAGTCGACTGATAACCTCAACCATGAGGTTTAACCCCAAGTATGATTCCCTCATACTTGCTAGGCCACCCTTAGCCTTGACCTAAGCCTTCTAGCCACCTCCATCAGCCTCATGCCTATCGGATCCTTCCAAGTCATCCATACGTTAGCCTTCAGGTACTTCCATCGGCTATTGTCATGCTAACGTGATCTATACCGCCAAGGCACATTGGACTTACGTTGCCAAGACTGTCGCTTGGACTTTACACTGTTAACCATTGGACTTATGCTGCCAAGACTCCCACTTGGACTTTACTCCGCCAATATCAACCCTTGAACTTCCCTTGGCAACCCATGTTGGACTTTCCATTTGCCAAGACTCAAGCTTGAACTTTCCCTTGCCAAGATCCTTGTTTGGACTTTCCATTTCCAAGTGTTCCACTTGGACTTTCCATGCTAAGTACCAATGACTTGGACTTTCCATTTCCAAGTACTCAAGAATTGGACTTTCCCATTGCCAAGACCCATGCTTGGACTTTCCCATGACAATCACATTGTTATATATTTTGTCGAACATCAAAATACCGCTCGAGTCTGGTCAATCGTGACCTGGGCCGATTGCACCAACAACACATTCTCATTCGTCGATGGAATTTGATTGTGTTTGTCTCTACAATTTGTTAGTTTGCATAGCGGAATATAGAAATACAAAAGAAGACAAATACAAATACACAATCACATGAACACAACGATATAATGTGGTTCGAAACCCTAGTTCCTACTCTACGGGGCGAGCTCGATAATTAGCTCTAGTGATGTACACACCACTACTTAATAAACTCCTTCTCGACAACACGTTGGAGGTGGAGAAATATCGTATAAGCAGTTACAAATGTAATACAAAAGTACAAGAAAATACAAAAGACAATAATGAAATACGTAAAGGAAACTTTACAACAAATGCTTTGAACTCTTGCTTGTTGCTTGCTTTAGTTTTCTCTTGAAGGTCTGGAATGCAGTAGTAATTCCTCTTCAAAATCTCCCTAAAATTTTACTGTAAAATCCTCTAACTCGAGCTCCTTTTATAACCTGCATCGAGCTAATTTTGTGCCCAATAGTCGACTGCCATAAGGCCCTAGTCGACTGCCAACAGTATCGTTGTCTCACAACGACTTAATCCACATTGGCATTCCAGCCAACGAATACACTCACAGTCGACTGTGTTAGTGCAGGTGGACCAGATAATCAAACCTAGGTTTTGATTATTGCAAGGGCTTAAAGTTAAGTTGTTATTGTTATCTCATAAGTTATGTTAAGTGTGCAGGAAGTGTTTAAGCTAAGCTCAAGATCGAGCGACACTCAGAGAATCTCAGGACGAGAGACCATGGTGGTCAGGCGACACCAGGAGAACCTCATGGAGTCGAAGAACCTCAGTGGAAGACCGGAAGCTAAGTGACAGGTCGGTAAGGATCGGAGGTAAGCATGAGTGTGGAGTAATGGTGAGGTCGTGTCCTCTGTATAGGGACGAACTTAGGCGACAATCCGACTAAGACTTCCAGTGGAAGGTCTAGGTCGAGATTGGACGGTAAGTAGCCGTCGTATCTATCATTACTTTTGTTTTATGTGCTAACTCTTTGTTGCAGTTGAGAAACCAATCCAACAGTCGACTGACAGCTATTGGCAGTCGATTGATTCTAGCATCAGTCGAATGCTGAGGGTCATCAGTCAACTGCTATTCAAACTGCCCATCTCAATGAAGGTCAAGATAAGATCCCCTTATCTTGGGGTGATGTGTCCCTTTGACCCAGATCTGGATCTCAAAGGGCTAGGGTTTGGAGGGCTATAAAAGAAGGGGGTTTCACCCTTTTGGATCATCATTCCTTACTCCCAAAGTGCTCCAACAATGCTACGCTTTGACGACAATGCTACGACACCGACACGTCGACAACACACCGAGATTCTAACTCATCTTTGTCGGTAGCTTAATATTCTTTCAATTTGTTTCTATTTTATTATACTTGAAGTTTTCATCGTAACGAGGTGAGGTAGACTTGTTGCCTCATCCTCAATTTGGTTTTCATTGTAATCATTGTCTCTTACCTCTAACGAGGAGGAGACTTATAGTGGATTGCCCCTTCGTACGCAGTCAAGGATCGTGGGGCCTTGGAGAAGCAACCTTTCGATTGTGAACCAAGTAAAAATAAAGGTGTTTATCTTTATTTTATTGTCTTTACTTCCGCTGCAATACTCGAGTTTTCGACGAACGAAATAAAGTTTTTACGATTGCTATTCACTCCCCCCTCTAGTGATTCACTCGATCCAACAATTGATATCAGAGCGGGGGCGCTAAGAATCGGTGCAACCATCGATCTAGCACATTTTGTTTTCTTTTCGTGTTCTTCATTTCATATTTTAATTCAAGTAATTTTATCTCGCACTACTAATTCAAGACCAAGTCTTGGCAATTCGTTTGTTTTTCGTATGTGTATGTGCGAGGTTTTATTGAATGACCCATCTCGAAGGGTTTGTTAGGGATCCTTGGAAGGCTAGAGGGGGGTGAATAGCCTCTTTTCGAAATCTACAATAAATGTTAGCGGAAGCAAATACTAAATAAAAACAAGAAGCTAAACACAAATGCTAACACGAAGCCTTTTACGTGGTTCGGAGGTAACGCTCCTACTCCACGACAATTCTTAAGATGGATCAACCCAAAGTAATTCCACTAAGAAGCTTTCCTTTATAAGACACTCTCCTCTTCTTACAATGATGAAAATGAGATTTAGGAGAAGAGGAGGAATTAACACAAAGAAAGCCTTTAAAAATTAATGGGAGCTTGAGAACAAGGTTGGAAGATAAGCACTAGCCTTCTCAAGCATCCCAAGCTCTCTTTTTATAGAGAGAGGGCTATTTTTCCCGTTGGGCCATGATCAGTCCACTGATGTACAACATCAGTCGACTGTCGTCGAAGCCAACAACTTCTGACGAGGCAAATCCATAGAGATACGCAGTCGCCATTTCCAACGGCAGCCTGATCAGTCGACTAATCCCCGCGCGGAGTCGAGTGAGACTCCATTCTGTGCCCGTCGTCGACTTGATCAGTCGATTGCCAATATTGTCAGTCGACTGATTGCAACATCAGTCGACTGCCAGCTCTTGGCAGTCGACTGATCATCAGGGTTTCAGCCTGACTCAGTCGAGCACCTTATCATTCGACTGCTACATCGTATCAGTCGACTGATACTCGTCAAGTATGAGTAATTCATACTTGAATTGACTCCCTAGACCTAGACTTAACCTTCTAGCTCTTCCTTTAGCCTTGCGCCTCCAGGATCCCTCCGAGTCCGCGACTTGTTCATCCTTTGCGTTTGCTTCCAAGAGCTTCCTTCGGTTTCGTCATGTCTTGGGTTTCTCTTCACCAAAGTACGCTTGGACTTTACGCTGCCAAGACTACATGCTTGGACTTACGCTGCCAAGACTTACCTTTGGTCATCCTTTGCCAAGGTCCTCTTGGACTTTACGCCGCCAAGACTACATGCTTGGTCTTACGCCGCCAAGCCCTTTCCTTGGACTTCTTTTGCCAAGATCAAACTTGGACTTTTCCTTTACCAAGTCTTCATACTTGGATTTTTCCTGTCACTTAAACATGTTCACAATTAGATCACAAAATATTGCCTAACTTAGATGATTATTCAAACATCAAAACATATAAATGCTCGGGGCATTGTTGCACCAACAATCTCCCCTTTTTGATGTTTGACAATCATTTAAGTTAGGTCTTTAACATATGCACATAATCATATTTCCAATATGAATTCTAACTTAAACATCCCTTCTCCCCCTTTGACATACATCAAAAAGAGAAGAATTCTTACAAAAATAAGTTTCATGAAAGAATTGAATTTGTTATATCTTGAACTAAGGTATAAGATCAATATGAGGCTCCCCCTTAATCCAAGACATGGTTCATGATGTGAGAATAACATGTGGAGCAAAGCATAACAAAAGATAGAAGGTTAAGTCCTAACTTTGCACCGACAATATAAATTTAGGGGATGAAAAGATTTTTATTATGAAGCTCCCTCTAAAACATTGAATCAAACAGTCCCATACCCTTTTAATTACTTAAGTCAACATACCATAGGGTTAGGACACGTAATAGCACACTCAAGACTAAGAAATAAGGATGAATTGCAGAAAAACCAGGGTATCGGTCGACTGAATTCTGATTCAGTCGACTGCTACACCCGAATGCTCTTTTCCAGGTTTTTCAGCCTAACTTCAGAAATGCACCAAAAATTCTAGAAATATCGAAAAATCATGAAATTTTGTGTACATATTTCTGAATTCATGTTCTATCAACGAAAAATAATTCAAAAAATATATGTTTTCCATATTTTGAAAATGATACAATTTTGAAACCTAGCAAAAGCTTTAAGTATTTTACAAACTTTGTATCACTTTTGCTTAGCAATTGAAATCTGTTTTTCAAAGTATGATAAACATAGTTTAAATTATATTTTATTTGATATTTCCAATCATATTCTTGGAGCTATATGCACATCAATTATGCATAAGCCTTCCCAATGATTGATCCAATGAAGGATCAATGTCTCTAGATGTCACTTTGGTTCATAGTAATGCATCATAACAAGCATGATGAACAAAATGCATCTTCCTAACATCTCACATGTTGTCTAAGTGGCTCAATACAAAAAAAAATGGTTTATTAGATATTTTGCGAGATGCTTAAAGGTATAAAACCTAGAATTTCTTTAAGATCATGCAAACCTAGACCTCTATTCTACTAAGCACATTCTAAGTTCTCTCCTAAGTGATGAATATTCCACTTCGAGGAGAGCCTTGGTGAATATGTCAGCTAAGTTGGACTTAGATTCTATGTAATTAAGTTTAATGTCTCCCTTAGCCACATGATCCCTAATGAAGTGATGTTTCACTTCAATGTGCTTAGTTCTAGAGTGATGTACCGGATTTTTGGTCAAATTTATGGTACTCACATTATCACAATAGACTTTGACATTGGAATAGTGTAGCTCATAATCTTCTAATGTGTGTCTCATCCAAAGCAATTGAGCCACACAACCTCCCATAGCCACATATTCGGCCTTGGTAGTTGACAAAACAACACAAGGTTGCTTTCTACTATTCCAACTTACTAGGGAGGATCCAAGAAATTGACATCCACCACTAATACTCTTCCGATCCAACTTGCAATCGACATAGTCAGAGTCGGTGTACCCAACCAAATCAAAAGACTAAGTCCTAGGGTACCAATGTCTTACATTTAGTGTGCCCTTGATATACCTTAAGATTCTTTTTACGGCCACTAAATGGGACTCTTTGGCACATGATTGGTACCTTGCACACATCCCTACCGCAAATAATATATCGGGTCTGTTGGTGCAACAATGCCCCAAGCATTTATATGTTTTGATGTTTGGATAATCATCTAAGTTAGGCAATGCTTTGTGATCTAATTGCGAATATATTTAAGTGACAGGAAAATCCAAGAATGAAGACTTGGTAAAAGAGAAGTCCAAGTATAGTCTTGGCAAGGAAAGTCCAAGGGACGAACTTGGCAGCATAAGACCAAGCTTGTAGTCTTGGCAGCGTAAAGTCCAAGTGAACCTTGGCAAAGGAAGACCAAGTATGATCTTGGCAAGGGAAGTTCAAGGGATGGACTTGGCAGCGTAAGACCAAGCTTGTAGTCTTGGCAGCGTAAAATCCAAGTGAACCTTGGCAAAAGAAGTCCAAAGTAAAGTCTTAGCAGCATAAGTCCAAGCTTGTAGTCTTGGCAGCATAAAGTCCAAACATTTGGCAACCCAAGACATGACGAAACCGAAGGAAGCTCTTGGAAGCAAAGCGCAAAGGATGAACAAGTGGCTGACTCGGAGGGATCCTGGAGGCGCAAGGCTTAATGAGGAGCTAGAAGGTTGAGTCTAGGTCTAGGGTGTAAAATCAAGTGTGAATTACTCATACTTGATGAGTATCAGTCGACTGGTCAGGTGCTCGACTAAGTCAGGATGAAACCCTGACCATCGATCGCTTTGGCGATGGCGATCGTGATGTTGAATCGCCGACCGTCAGCGGTGGCGGTCGGTGATCAATGCAAATACGAGCATAGAGTGTAGTCGCACTCGACTGTGGCCTATGATCACTCGACTGATCACTCCATTAGTCGACTGATGGAGGAATAAGTCGACTGATCACTTGGCCGTTGGAAATTATGGCTATGTATCTCCGCGGATCTGCTTGTTCAGAAGTCATTGGCTTCGGCAACAGTCGACTGATGGTGAGCATCAGTCGACTGATCGAAGCCCAACGGGAAAAATAACCCTTCTTCTATAAGAAGGGGCCTTGGGGAGCTTGGTGAAGCTAGTGCTCTCATTCCTAGCTACACCTTCGTGCTCACCAAGCTTTCCCAAGTGCTTTTGTGATTCTAAACCTCGTCTTCTCTAGTTCTTAATCTTCCATCATTGTAAAGAAGAGGAGAGCATTGTAAGATAAGGTTTCTCCACCTTGGTTCATCCAAAGGAGGATCTAGTGAAGCTTGGCTAGGGCTAATCCACCTTACGGATTGCCGTAGAGTAGGAGCGTCATCTCCGAACCACGTACATCGGGTGTTAGCATTGCTTTCATTGTTTTCTTATTTGTATTCTTATTTGTATTTGTATTGCTTCCGCTAACGTTCTTGTAGAAACAAAGAAAGGCTAATCACCCCCCTCTAGCCATTACAAAGATCCTAACAAGTGGTATCAGAGCCCGGATAGCTTGGAAGATTTCACCATCAACCAAGGCATCAATGGCTCTTCAAGAGGGATATAACACCGCTAAGCCACCTCTCTTTGATGGGAGTCATTTTGCGTATTGGAAAGGTAGGATGGAATATTATCTAATGAGTAATATTGAAATTTGGCATAGCATTGTAGATGGCTTTGAGGAACCGGTGGATGAACATGGAGACCCTATTCCAAGCAAGGATTGGACAAGGGAAATGAATAGGCGGTTCGAATCAAATGCAAATGCGGTACTCACCATCCAATGCGACATTACAATGGAGCAACTCAACAAGGTGGGGCCTTTCGAATCCGCCAAGGAGTTATAGGAAAAGCTCATTGTGCTAAATGAAGGATCCAAGGAGTCAAAGAGGGCCAAGAAAGACTTGCTAATTGGACAACGTCAAGCCTTCCAAATGAAGACCCATGAAACCGTAAGCCAAATGCATGGAAGGTTTAAGGAGATTGTGAATGGGCTTCACATCATAGGTGAGCGAGTTGACAACCGGGATTTGGTAAGGTATATTCTTCAAGCATTTCCTAGAACTTCTCTATGGACTTCTATAGTTGATGCTATTAAGGTAACTAGGGATCTTTCTCAAATTAAAATTGATGAATTATTTTGTGAGTTTGAATTGCATGAGCAAACTAACATGTCTTCTAAGGAAAAGGGTTTAGCTCTATTTGTTGAAAAGAAGGAAAAGAAGAAGAAAGAAAGGAAAGAGGTGTCATCATCATCCGAGTCGGAGCATGATTCAAGTGGTGATGGAGACTCGTCTAGTGAGATGGCCCATTTTGTCAAGAAGTTCCTTAGAAAATCAAAGGAGTTCAAGAATAGAGAAGCAAGGAAGGGGTCTCATTCTTCAAGAGGTAAGTTTAGTGGTAATTCAAATTTTAATAACAATGTGATTTGCCATGCTTGCAATTAGAAGGGGCACATAAAGCCAAATTGCCCGGAGCTAAAGAAGAAAGAAGAAAAAGAAACGAAAAAGAAGGAAAGGAAGGAGAAGAAGAAGAAGGAGGCCATGATGGCTCAAACCACATGGGACACACCAAATATTGAAGATTCCTCCTTTGATGATGAACTTTGCCACATCACACGCCATGTGGCACTCATGGCCCTAGGAGATGACTCTGGTACATCAAGCCAAGAAGAAGGCTCTTCAAGTGATGAATCGTCATCTAGTGACGATGAGGTAATGAACTCTCCCAAAGTTAAGCTTCTTTATAAATCAATTTCTTATCTTAAAGAGGCTCTAGATAAGTCTAAATCTAAGGTTAAAAGCATGAAGGTGGAACTAAAGGCCATTAGGAATGAAAAACCTTCACATGTTGATTCTTGCATGCTTAAGGAAGAGAATGACAAACTTAAGGATGAGGTTAGTGAGTTAAAGGCATGCTTAGAGAAATTTACAAATGGTTCAAAATACCTTGACATGATCCTTAACCGACAAAGAGCCGTTTACAACAAGGCCGGTGTAGGATACAAGCCAAAAGAAAAAGAAGTTGCTTATATCTCATTAATAAATAGAAAAGCAACCATTAAGGGTAAGGTTAAGAAAGCATGGGTACCTAAGAAGTTTTTACTTAATGTTACCGGTCCAAATGTTTGGGTACAAAAAGCTTGTGTTTATCATGTGATTTAGGTAGGAGAGCAAGGTATATGGATCGTGGATAGCGGTTGTTCAACACACATGACTGGGGATGTAAGCAAGTTCTCAACAATTAAGTATGTGAAGAAGGGAGCGGTGTCTTTTGGAAATAGTGGAAAACTCAAGATATTAGGTAGAGGTACAATTGAGGTATCCTCCAAAATTGTCATTCACAAAGTTTTACTAGTTGAAAATATGAAATTTAATTTATTAAGTGTTAGTCAACTTTGTGATGCAAACTATCATGTTTCTTTTGAATCCTCTAAATGCATGATTAGACACAAGGAATTAAATGATGGTATGTTAGTTGGATATAGGAAATCAAATATCTATTATGTTGATCTTTCATATGCTTCCAACATTTCTACTAAGTGTCTTGTTGCAAAAGAAGAAGAAAGTTGGCTATGACATAGGAGATTGGGGCACATCAATATGAAAAACATAGCCAAGGTAGCCAAGATGGAGTTGGTCAAAGGGCTACCAAAGATCAAGTATGTCAAGAACAAAATGTGTGATGCATGCCAAGAAGGAAAACAAACAAAAGCATCACACAAAGGTAAAATCTTAACTAATACTTCCTTACCATTAGAACTATTGCATCTTGACTTATTTGATTGCCATAGTACTCCTTCTTTAAATGGTAGCAAATATTGTTTAGTTATAGTAGATGATTTTTCTAGGTATACTTGGGTCTACTTTATGAAACATAAGGATGATACCTTAGAAATAATCATAGGATTTAGTAAAAGGGTTGAAAATAAAAAGAGTCTCAAAATCAACCGGATCCGTAGTGATCATGGTGGTGAATTTGAGAATTCTAAATTTTCACAATTTTGTTTAGAGCAAGGGTACAAGCATGAGTTCTCTTGTCCTAGAACACCCCAACAAAATGGGGTGGTGGAAAGGAGAAATCGTGCCCTACAAGAGGCGGCTAGGACTATGCTTAATGCATATTCTCTACCTAGCTACTTGTGGGCGGATCCAAAATAGGGTTCAAATCCATAGGTTTTTAGGAAAGACACCATTTGAATTATGAAATGGGACTATTCCCACAATTCATTATTTCAAAGCCTTTGGATGTAAAGTCTATATTTTAAACACCAAAGATAACTTAGGAAAATTTGAATCCAAAGCGGATGAGAGAATCCTAGTTGGATACTCATCCACGAGTAGAGGATATAGAGTCTACAATAAGAGAACCCAAGGGATTGAGGAGTCCTCCAATGTTCAATTTGATGAAACCACTAGTACCTACCCTAGAAAGTCCTCCATTGATAAGGATATTAATGACAATAATCAAGACATTACCCAAAAACTTCAAAATTTGACCATAAGGGGTAATGATCAAGGGGGAGGAAGAGGAGATTCCGATGATGAAAGAAGGGTGGAAGATAACAATGATCAATTTGAAACCCCTTCTAGAACCCTAAGAATTCATCAAGATCATCCACTTGACTAAGTAGTAGGAGATATATCTCAAGGAGTAAGAACTATGTCATTTCATAGACCTCCTACTAGTCAAGTTGCTCTTATTTCACAAATTGAGCCCAAATCGATCAATGATGCATTACATGATCCGGATTGGATCTTGGCAATGCAAGATGAATTGGCTTAATTTGAAAGGAGTCAAGTATGAGAGTTAGTACCTAGACCCAATGATAGCACCATAATTACTACAAGATGGGTCTTTAGGAATAAGCTAGATGACCAAGGAAATATCACTAGAAATAAGGCTAGGTTGGTTGCTAGGGGATTCAATCAAGTTGAGGGGCTTGACTATGATGAGACTTATGCCCCGGTTGCTAGGTTAGAATCTATTAGAATTCTCTTAGGGTATGCTTCCTATATGGTATTTAAACTTTACCAAATGGATGTTAAATCGGCATTCTTAAATGGTTATATTAAGGAGGAAGTATATGTAGAGCAACCACCCGAGTTTGAGAACATAGATTATCCAAACCACGTATATAAGCTTAGGAAAGCACTATATGGGTTAAAACAAGCTCTCCGGGCATGGTATGAAAGATTGTCATCTTTCTTAATTTTTAAGGATTTTAGGAGAGGCCAAGTAGATCAAACCTTGTTTATAAAGTCAACATTAAAGGATATCTTTATAGCCCAAATATATGTTGATGATATTATTTTTGGGTCAACAAATGATGATCTTCTTCAAGACTTTATAAAAAACATGGAGAATGAATTTGAAATGAGTTTAGTGGGAGAGCTTAACTTTTTCCTAGGGTTACAAGTCAAGCAAACCAATGAAGGGATTCATATTTATCAAACCAAATATGCAAATGAAATGATCAAGAAATTTGGTTTGGAAAATGCCAAAATTGTAACAACTCCTATGGACACTAGCACTAGAATAGATAGTGATCATGATGGTAAATCAATTGATCTTAAACTTTATAGGAGTATAATTGGTAGCCTACTATACCTAACCGCTAGTAGACCCGATATCTTATTTGTGGTAGGTATGTGTGCAAGATACCAATCTTGTGCCAAAGAATCACATTTAGTAGCCGTTAAGAGAATTTTAAAATATATTAAAGGCACCCTAAATGTAGGACTTTGGTATCCTAGGACTAGGTCCTTTGAGTTGCTTGGTTATACCGATTCCGATTATGCCGGTTGCAAATTGGATAGGAAGAGTACTAGCGGTGGATGCTAATTTCTTGGGTCCTCCCTAGTTAGTTGGAGTAGTAGGAAACAACATTGTGTTTCTTTATCAACCACCGAAGCCGAATATGTGACTATGGGTGGTTGTGTAGCTCAATTACTTTGGATGAGACATACTCTTAAGGACTATGAGCTACACTACTCTAACATTAAAGTTTATTGTGACAATGTGAGTACCATCAACTTGACCAAAAATCCGGTACATCACTCTAGGACCAAGCACATTGAAGTGAAACATCACTTCATAAGAGATCATGTGGCAAGAGGGGACATTGAACTTAATTATGTAGAATCTAAGTTTAACCTTGCCGATATCTTCACCAAAGCTCTTCCCGAAACCGAATTTTCATCATTAAGGAGAGAGCTTGGTATGTGCTTTGTAGAGTAAAAGTCTAGGTTTGCATGATCCCATATTCATATGTTAGCCTTATACCTTGATGCATCTCACAAAAGCCTTAAGCAACCTTGATTTTTGTATTGAGACATTTAGGAATATGTGAGATGATAGGGAAGGTGTACTTGGCTCATCATGCTTGTTATGATGCATTACTATGAGCCAATGACACACCTAGAGACATGAATACCTTATGGACCAATCATTGGGAAGGCTTGTATTCAAGTAATGAATACATGGCTCTAAGAACATGGTTGGAAATTCCAAATCATATATATTTTAAACTATGTTCATCATATTTTGAAAAACAGTTTTCAAGTGAAACACAAAAGTGATACAAAGTTTGCAAAATTTTTAGAACTTTTGTTAGTTTCTAAATTTGTATCAATCTTAAAATCTGGAAAACATATATTTTTAAAAATATTTTTTCTTGATAAAGTATGATTTCAGAAATGTGTACGCAAAATTTCGTGATTTTTCAAGATTTCTGGAATTTATACCGCATTTTTGAAGTTGGGATGAAAAGGCTGAAATTTCGATTTCAGGCGTAGCAGTCGACTGGTTCAGAAACTAGTCGACCGATACACTGTGTTTTCTGATAAATAGCTGTATTTTCTGATATTTAGTTTATCTTTGATGTCCTAAAACTATAGTATGATAATATTAAGTATAAACAAATTTTTAGGACTGTTTTATGCAGTGTTTTTGGGGGAGTTTTATAAAATGTATCTTTTCATCCCCAAATTTCCATTGTTGGTGCAAAGCTAGGACTTAATTTTTGAATTTTTGTTATGCTCTGATTCAAATATTATTTACACATCATGAAGCATATCTTGGATTAAGGGGGAGCTTAATATCAATATTATACCTTAGTCCAAGATATAACATCTTTAAATTCTTTTAGTTATGAATCCTTCTCTTTTTGATGTATGTCAAAGGGGGAGAAGGAATGTTTAAGTTAGAATTCATATTGAAAATATGATTATGTGCGTATCTTTAAAAGACCTAACTTAAGTGATTGCCAAACATCAAAAAGGGAGAGATTGTTGGTGCAACAATGCCCCAAGCATTTATATGTTTTGATGTTTGGATAATCATCTAAGTTAGGCAATGCTTTGTGATCTAATTACGAATATGTTTAAGTGACAGGGAAATCCAAGGATGAAGACTTGGTAAAAGAGAAGTCCAAGTATAGTCTTGGCAAGGAAAGTCCAAGGGACGGACTTGGCAGCATAAGACCAAGCTTGTAGTCTTGGCAGCGTAAAGTCCAAGTGAACCTTGGCAAAGGAAGACCAAGTATGATCTTGGCAAGGGAAGTCCAAGGGATGGACTTGGCAGCGTAAGACCAAGCTTGTAGTCTTGGCAGCGTAAAGTCCAAGTGAACCTTGGCAAAAGAAGTCCAAAGTAAAGTCTTGGCAGCATAAGTCCAAGCTTGTAGTCTTGGCAGTATAAAGTCCAAGCATTTGGCAACCCAAGACATGACGAGACCGAAGGAAGCTCTTGGAAGCAAAGCACAAAGGATGAACAAGTCGTGGACTCGGAGGGATCCTGGAGGCGCAAGGCTTAATGAGGAGCTAGAAGGTTGAGTCTAGGTCTAGGGTATAAAATCAAGTGTGAATTACTCATACTTGATGAGTATCGATCGGCCGATCACGATGTATCGATCGGCAGTCGTGCTCGACTAAGTCGAGGATGAAACCACGACCATCGATCATTGCTTTGGCGATGGCGATTGGTGATGTTGCAATCGATCGGCCGCCAGCGATGGCGATCGGTGATCAACGCAAATACGATCACAGAGTGTAGTCGCACTCGACTGCGGCCTACGATCACTCCATCAATCGACTGATGGAGGGATTAGTCGACTGATCACTTGGCCGTTGGAAATTGTGGCTACGTATCTCCGTGGATTTTCTTGTTCAGAAGCCGTTGGCTTCGGCGGCAGTCAACTGATGGTGAGCATCAGTCGACTGATCGAAGCCCAATGGGAAAAACATCCCTTCTTCTATAAGAAGGGGCCTTGGGGAGCTTGGTGAAGCTAGTGCTCTCATTCCTAGCTACACCCTCGTGCTCACCAAGCTTTCCCAAGTGCTTTTGTGATTCTAAACCTCCTCTTCTCTAGTTCTTAATCTTCCATCATTGTAAAGAAGAGGAGAGCATTGTAAGACAAGGTTTCTCCACCTTGGTTCATCCAAAGAAAGATATAGTGAAGCTTGGCTAGGGCTAATCCACCTTACGGATTGCCATGGAGTAGGAGCGTCATCTCCGAACCACGTACATCGGGTGTTAGCATTGCTTTCATTGTTTTCTTATTTGTATTCTTATTTATATTTGTATTGCTTCCGCTAACGTTCTTGTAGAAACAAAGAAAGGCTAATCACCCCCCTCTACCCATTACAAAGATCCTAACAGGGTCTACTAGCGGTTAGGTACAAAAGGCTACCAATCACACTTCTATAGAGTTTAAGTTCAATTTGTTTTCCTTCAAGATCATTATCTATTTTTGTATTAGTTTCCATTGGAGTTGACACTACTTTAGCATTTTCCAAACCAAATTTCTTAATCATTTCCTTAGCATATTTGGTTTGGTATACATAAATTCCTTCATTTGTTTGTTTGACTTGTAGACCTAGGAAGAAATTTAGTTCCCCAACTAGACTCATCTCAAACTCATTCTCCATATTTTTGATGAAGTCTTGAAGGAGCTCATCATTTGTTGACCCAAAGATAATGTCATCTACATATACTTGGGCTACAAAGATGTCCTTAGACTTTGATTTAATGAAGAGAGTTTGGTCTACTTGACCCTTTCTAAATCCCTTAGAGACCAAGAAAGATGACAATCTTTCATACCAAGCCCGGGGAGCTTGTTTTAAACTGTATAAAGCTTTTTTTAAGCTTGAATACATGGTTTGGGTAATCTACATTTTCAAACCCGGGAGGTTGTTCTACATATACCTCTTCCTTAATGAACCCATTTAGGAATGCCGACTTTACATCCATTTGATGAAGTTTAAAGCCCATGTAAGAGGCATATCCTAATAGAATTCTAATGGATTCTAACCTAGCAACCGGGGCATATGTTTCATCATAATCAAGTCCTTCAACTTGATTGAAACCCCTTGCAACTAACCTTGCCTTATTTCTAGTGATACTGCCTTGATCATCTAGTTTGTTTCTAAAAACCCATCTTGTAGTAATGATGGTATTATCATTAGGTCTAGGAACTAACTCTCAGACTTGACTTCTTTCAAATTGAGCCAATTCATCTTGCATTGCTAAGATCCAATCCGGATCAAGTAATGCATCATTGATTATTTTGGGCTCAATTTGGGAGATGAGGGCTATATGACTAGAGGGAGCTCTATGAAATGACCTAGTCCTAACACCTTGAAATAATTCACCTACAACTTGATCTAGGGGGTGATTTTGATGAACTCTTATTGTTCAAGGAAGTGTATTAACTTGATTTTGATCATAATTATCCTCAACCCTTCTTTCATCATCGGAATCACCTCTTACTCCCCCTTGATTTAACTCTCCCCCTTGATCATTACCCCATAAAGTCAAATCTTGAAAATTTTGGGTAATTTCTTGATTTTTGTCATTGATATCATCATCAATAGGGGATTTTCTAGGGTAAGTATTTGAAGTTTCATCAAATTGGACATTTGAAGATTCCTCAACCTTTTGAGTTCTTTTATTATAAATTCTATACCCTACACTAGTGGATGAGTATCCAACTAGGATTCCCTCATCTGCTTTGGATTCAAATTTACCGAGGTTGTCTTTGGTGTTTAAAATATAAACTTTACATCCAAAGACTTTGAAGTAGTGAATTATTGGAATTGTACCATTCCACAATTCAAATGGGGTTTTTCCTAAAAACCTATGAATTAAAACTCTATTTTGGATATAGCAAGCGGTATTGACCGCTTCTGCCCACAAGTAGCTAGGTAAAGAATATGCATTAAGCATAGTCCTAGCCGCTTCTTGTAGGGCACGATTTTTCCTTTCCACCACCCCATTTTATTGGGGTATTATAGGACATGAAAATTTGTGCTTGTACCCTTGTTCCAGGCAAAATTTTGAGAAGTTAGAATTCTCAAATTCTCCACTATGATCACTATAGATCCGGTTGATTTTGAGATTCCTTTCATTCTCTACTCTTTTGCTAAAGCCTATGATTATTCCTAGGGTTTCATCCTTATGTTTCATGAAGAATACCCAAGTAAATCTAGAGAAATCATCTACTATTACTAGACAATATTTACTACCAATCATGGAGGGAGTACTATGACAATCAAATAAATCAACATGCAATAGTTCTAAAGGTAAAGCGGTACTAAGCAAAGTTTTACTTTTGTGTGATGATCTTGATTGCTTTCCTTCTTGACATGCATCACACATTTTGTCCTTAAGATACTTGACTTTTGGCAACCCCTTGACTAGCTTCATCTTGGCTATTTTGGCAATGTTTTTCATGTTGATGTGCCTTAGCCTCCTATGCCATAGCCAACTCTCTTCTTCTTTTGCAATAAGACACTTAGTAGAAGCGTTAGTAGCATAGGATAAATCAACATAGTATATATTTTCTTTTCTAAAACCTACTAACATGCAATCATTTTGATTTTTTTTGTCTTATGAAGCATTTAGAAGAATCAAATTGAACATCAAAATTGACATCACATAATTGACTTACACTAAGCAAATTAAATTTCATATTTTTGACTAATAATACTTTGTGAATTGCAAGGTTTGGAGATACCTTAATTGACCCTTTTCCTAAGATCTTAAGTTTACCACTATTTCCAAAAGACACCTTCCCTTTGCTAATGTGGTTGATTATTGAGAATTTGCTCTCATCACCGGTCATGTGTTTTGAACAACCACTATCAACAATCCATAAGCTTGGTCCTTCTACCTATACAACATGAAAAATGCAAGTCTTAGGCACCCAAATTTTAGGTCCAGTAGCATCAATTAAAAATTCCTTAGGGACCCAATCCTTTCTAATCTTGCTCTTAACGGTTGATTTTCTACTCACAAGGGATGTAAAGGCTACCTCCTTCTCCTTAGGCCTATATCCTATGCCGGCCTTGTTATAAATGACCCTTTGGTCCCTAAGAATCATATCAAGATATTTGGACCCATTAGTAAATTTCTCTAAGCATGCTTTTAGGTTATCTATTTCTTTTCTAAGTTCATCATTCTCATCCCTAAATGAACATGCTTCATTACAAGAAATTTCTACATTCTTAATGGATCTAATTTCTACTTTTAAATCCTTAATCCTAGACTTTGATTTATTTAGTGCATTTTGAATGCATGCAATAGTTTCATATAATAATTCTATTCTAGGGGAGTCCTTTACCTCATCGTCACTAGATGACAATTCGTCGCTTGAGGAGGAGGAGGATGACTCTTCACTTGAGCTATCCTCCAAAGCCATGAGTGCCATGTTTCTTGTGACATGATAAATTTCTTCATCATCGGAGGAATCTTCTATGCTTTGTGTATCCCAAGTTTGTGTCACCATTGCCTTCTTCTTCTTCTTCTCCTTCTTTTCCTTCTTCTTCTTTTCCTTCTCCTCCTTCTTCTTTAGGTCCGGGCAATTTGGCTTGATGTGCCCTTTCTTGTTGCAACCATAACAAGTTACATTAGATGTAGAAATTGAACTAGTTGAGGTTTTACCTTTGGAGGATTGGAACATCCTCCTCACATCCTTCTTGGTGAGTTTTCTTGATCTCCCACCAAATTTCTTTACATAGTGAGCTACCTCACTAGCCGATAGCTCGTCGTCGCTACTAGATGACTCCTCCTCGGATTCGGATGAAGAAGAGACTTCTTTCTTCTCCTTCTTCTTCTTGTCCTTCTTTCCTACAAAAAGAGCTACACCTTTCTCCTTGGATGAAGTGTTAGCTTGCTCGTGCAACTCAAACTCACAAAAAAGTTCATCTAATTTAACCAAAGAAAGATCCCTAGACACCTTATAAGCATCTACCATTGATGCCCATAAGGTTGTTCTAGGGAAGGCTTGAAGAATATACCTCACAAGGTCTCGGTTGTCGACCTTCTCACCTATCACATGTAGTCCGTTGACTACCTCTTTGAAGTGACCGTGCATTTGACTTACGGTCTCGTTGGTCTTCATGGAAAAACTTTAGAGTTGACCTATCAAGAGATCTCTCTTAGCTCTTCTTGTTTCCTTTGATCCCTCGTTGAGCTCAATTAGCTTCTCCTAAAGCTCCTTTGCCGATTCGAAAGGCTCCACTTTGCTTAGTTGCTCTTTTGACAAACCATATTGAAGTGTGGTTGTTGCTTTGGCATTAGCTTGAGCCTTCTTGGTCATGTCCCTCGTCCAATCCTTGGTTGGTATAGGCGCTCCGTGTTCATCGATCGGCTTCTCAAATCCATCTACAACACTAAATCAATTTTCAATATAATTCATAAGGTAGTATTCCATCCTACCTTTCCAGTAGCCGAAGTCATTGCCGTCGAAGAAAGGAGGCCTCACCGTGCTATACCCCTCTTGGAATGCCATCGTGCTCCGGTTGATTGTTAGATCTTCCGATGTGATCCGGGCTCTGATACCACTTGTTAGGGATCCTTGGAAGGCTAGAGGGGGGGGGGGTGAATAGCCTTTTTTTGAAATCTACAAGAAATGTTAGCGGAAGTAAATACTAAACAAAAATAAGAAGCTAAACATAAACGCTAACACGAAGCCTTTTACGTGGTTCGGAGGTAACACTCCTACTCCACGACAATCCTTAAGGTGGATCAACCCAAAGCAATTCCACTAAGAAGCTTTCCTTTACAAGACACTCTCCTCTTCTTACAATGGTGAAAATGAGATTTAGGAGAAGAGGAGGAATTAACACAAAGAAAGCCTTTGAAAATTCGTGGGAGCTTGAGAATAAGGTTGGAAGATAAGCACTAGCCTTCTCAAGCATCCCAAGCCCTCTTTTTATAGAGAGAGGGCTATTTTTCCCGTTGGGTCATGATTAGTCGACTGATGTACAACATCAGTCGATTTCCATCAAAGCCAATGACTTCTGATGAGGCGAATCCGCAGAGATACGCAGTCGCCATTTCCAACGACATCCTGATAAGTCGACTGATCAAGCGATCAGTCGAGTGATCCCCGCACGGAGTCGAGTGAGACTCGATTCTGTGCCCATTGTCGACGATCACCGATCACAAGATATCGATCGGATCGATTGCAGATCGCTGGATGTTGGCTCTTGGTAGTCAATCGATCATCGGTGTTCACCGACTCGAGCACCTTATCGATCATTGCTACGCTATCGATCGGTGATACTAAATCCCCTAGACCTATACTTAACCTTCTAGCTCTTCCTTTAGCCTTGCGCCTCCAGGATCCCTCCGAGTCCGCGACTTGTTCATCCTTTGCGTTTGCTTCCAAGAGCTTCCTTCGGTTTCATCATGTCTTGGGTTTCTCTTCGCCAAAGTACGCTTGGACTTTACGCTGCCAAGACTACATGCTTAGACTTACGCTGCCAAGACTTACCTTTGGTCATCCTTTGCCAAGGTCCGCTTGGACTTTACGTCACTAAGACTACATGCTTGGTCTTATGCCGCCAAGCCCTTTCCTTGGACTTCTTTTGCCAAGATCAAACTTGGACTTTTCCTTTACCAAGTCTTCATACTTGGATTTTTCCTGTCACTTAAACATGTTCACAATTAGATCACAAAATATTGCCTAACTTAGATGATTATCCAAACATCAAAACATATAAATGGTTGGGGCATTTTTGCACCAACAGGGTTTAGCACTGCCCGACCTCTGTTTTACAACAGAAACAACTTTCATTACTGGAAGGGTTGGATGGAGTGCCATCTAAAACTCAAGTTGAGATGTGGATAGTGATCTAGACCGGGTTCACGCTACCAACAAACGAAGATAGCGAGTTCCTAGATTACGATAAATGGACGAGCGTCATGTGGAGGCCGATGTGAAAGCTACACAGATCCTACAATGCGGGCTCTCCAAAGAGGAACTCAACCGAGTCGGACTGTTCATCAGTGCGAAGGACTTATGGAACAAGCTCATTGAGCTACACGAAGGAACGACCAACACAAAGGTATATAAGCGTGATTTGTTATTGAATAAAATATTTAATTTGAAAATTCAAGATCACAAGACCACTACACAACTTCACGCGAGGATCCATAACATCATGAATGACCTCCACTCGATCGGACAAAAAGTCAAGAATCGAGATATAATAAGGTATACCTTGAATGCTTTTCCTAGGACCACCTTGTGGGCATCCATGATTGATGCCTACAAGGTATCTAAAGATTTATCTAAAATTAGATTAGATGATCTTTTTTCAGAATTTGAATTGCATGAAAAATCTAACACAGTCACGATCCAAAAAGTTGTAACATTGTTTGCAGGACAAAGAAGAAAAGTGATGGGCAAGCCACCTCCCGAAGAAGAAGAGTCTGAATCCGAGGGCGAATCTGAGTCAGAATCGGAGGAAGAAATTGAGGTTGAACTAGTCAACCTAGTTCAGAGAATGATCAAAAAAGGAAGAAAGCAATCGAAGAACAAGAAACCCCCACAGAACTACACGTGGTATGAGTGCAACAAGAAGGGGCACTTCAAGTTAGACTGCCTAAAAATGAAGCCAAGACAAAAGCAACCGAAGAAGGTGATGTGAGCAAAACATATAGAGTTTTAGGAGTAGTTTTCGCTCACATCCTGTTGCATTTTATATTTAATTCTTGCATATTTCACTTTATTTTGCATGCATTTCCTATTTTTTGGTTCGGAGATCTGCTCTTTTTTCTCTTGTGCGTAGGATAACATTCTACGGGGAAAATGACGCACTTTTGGAGCGAAAAGAAGGCATTTGGTAGCTAGAACAGAAGGACACACACCCTGGCCCTGTGAATCCACATGGCTCGCACCCCAGTGCCACACATGGCCTGGCCGTGTGAATCCACACGACCATGTGGCGTTGGATGATTTCGACGCGATTCAGTTATTTTCCAAGTTTCGAGGAGATCTGACCTGATGTCTATATAAAGGAAGCTATGCCCAAACCCTAGGGGGGAGACACGACAACCGGGACAACACTTCGACGCCCTAAAAAGCTTCGGGAACTCGCAATGGGGAGGAAGAAGGCCGCTCGAGGATCAAGTTCTGCACATCAACGCCGGAGAGGAGAGCTAAAGTGCATTGTAATTCATGTTCTTTGCGCAGTTTACATTGTTTCTATGAATTCTAATATGCTTTGTGTTTCTCTTCTCGTATTTATGGAGTAGATTCTCCTATTCTAGGATTAGGGAGTAGTTTGTGTGCGTATAACATATTATTTCAAATATATTTCTATTCTTGAAATCATATTTACAATTGGTCATTGTTTAGATCGATAGCTATTTATTTTGGTCTTCTATTTACTATGCATAGCCGATTTGAGGGGTGATAACCCTTGTATCAAAGATTTAGGAAAATTAAGAAGGAACCTAGGGGTTGGCCTCATCTTTAGTAACCGTAGATAGAAGGGTATGATAGAATCAGAAACGGGACATGTTCTGACTCGTCATAGGGATTGAATTGGCATCCTCATACCACCTATCCCATCCTAAAGCCAGGGGTCGACCTGGTATGACAGAGGTAGTTCCCGATAGATGTGAAGGCTCATCGGAGAAGTGTATGATGTCCCTTCCACAAAACCATAGTTAGACGTCTAGATAATACCCAATTGATAGTGTGTTCTGTGACACACAAGCGAAACTGAAATCCTAGAATTCCCTCAAAAGACTTGTAGCAACCCTTCTCTTCCTCCGTGTGACACCGTACTAGAGTTAGGACCGCCGACAACCCTTGTCATCACAACCATTAGAATGGAACTCCGAACAATAATGTCCACTAAACCAATCGATACCCGAATCTCAGTCCCTGTGGAATCGATAATCTTTTTTATTACTTGACGACATCCGTGCACTTGTGGGCGTTGAGCGCGAGCGCGCGCTTCGAGTCCTCGACGATTCCCATCGTGAGATTTGAGGTCACGTTCGCGTGCACCAGAAGGCATTTCAAGCAAGTTGGGACGAGGAAGAAGAAAACCAAGACGATGACTTAGCATTAATGGCAAGACCGGTAGAGTCCAAGTCTGAAGCTAACGACAAATATGAATCCAACTCCGACTCTGACTCCAAGGATGATTTTGAGTCAAGACTCAAAGCTGGCTCAAAGGAGAAGATAAAGGTAAGTCTTTTTTTAATTGGTAATCTATATCATGCAATTAAGTTATTAGATAAGAAGTTAGCTAAGTTCAAGTCTAGAGTTGAGTCCTTGCTTGAAGAGGTTAAACTCCTTAAACATGAGGCCACCCTAACCTCTTCGACTAGTCAAATTCAAGACGAAAACTCAACTCAAGTCAAGAAACTTGAGGAAGAGAATTCTCTCTTGAAAGGGCAAGTTCAAGATCTCGAGGCTAGGTTGGAAAGGTTTATGTTGGGATCCAAGAATCTTAACCGACTCCTTGGAACTCAAAAAGCCATGTACAACAAAGTCGGACTCGGGTTTAGTACAACTACTATGAACAAATCTTATATGTCGATTGTCAATCGTAGAAATCAAAGAGTCCAGACATGGGTCCCTGAGATTTTGCTAAACTCACATATAAGGACTAATAAGTATTGGATTCCCAATGATCAAGTCCACTATATGGTTAGACCGTACCGGTTCAATGATCTAGGGTGAGCTAATACTAAAATTGTGTACCCAATCTCTTAATGCTTAGTCTTTTCTTTTAATTTCTAGAATGGTTAGATAGGACCAATGATTAATCAAACTTGATAACATAGTATCAGGACGCGGCGAGATGATAGTACATTAGGGAAATGAGGTCATGTGTATCCAAGCTGGATAAGGCATATCTAGCTTGGTGCACTTGACTAAGTTGAACTAGCTGAAGCTACCTCACCACATCCTAAACTAGTTAGACCAGGAAGTGAACCTAAGTGACTTAAGTACACATTTTCTTGAAAATGTCTTTGTCTAAGGAAGTGGTCATTTTTCCGATCAAAGAAGACCCCTGTGTCTCTTCACGACCTGGAAGCCATTTTCTCGAAAAGTTTACTTAACTATCTAAATGTTAAATTCGAATCTAACCCAAGGTTGATTAATCTTTGAATCACTAAAGTTTAAACAAGTAAAATCAAAATCATCTCACAAGAACATATAAGGTTAACATGACTTGAGACACATAGAATGGGTGAGATGCTAAGGACAATTTAAATGAGAATAACCTAATATTCAAAATACCTTCAAAACTTATATGAATACTTATATTCTTGATTGATGCATTTAATAGTTACTTATATTTTGAAAACATACTTATGGTTATAACGTTCAAGTATTTTTGAAATCAAAGACTATGTTTGTAAGTAGTTTCAAAAACTCACTTTACCAAAACTAGCTATTATACACTTTCTCTCTAAAAAAAAACTAGTTTAATATTATTGGTGCAGAGGAATAAAAACTTAAATTTTTCTACACCTTTTCACGATCCCTAGGACTTAATTTTTCTATTTTTTCAATGATTTTACAAATGCATATAACATTTCTTCTCCTATTAATATTTTAAATATACCCATACTTTATAAATACACCCCTATTTTTTGATATATTGCAAAAGGGGGAGAAGTGGCCAAACGTTAAGGGGGAGGGCTAAGCTTCTTTTTAAAAAACTCATCTAAGGTCAAAGGGAAGGTAACCTCAAGGGGGAGGATTTGAAAAAGAGTTTACTCATGCTCATTCTATACTCATTTCATACTTATAGTAAGTTACTCATACTAACTTACTCATGCTTATTTTTACTACATACTTGCTTACTTATATTTCATTACTACATGCTATTCATGTTTATTACCTTATTACTTCACTTTGTGCTTAAATTTTCCTTAACTTTGAATCGGTTTTCCATAGATTAAAAAGGGGGAGATTGTTGGTGTAGGGGCACAAGATAATCGAACCTAGGTTTTGATTATGGCAAAGGATCAAAATTAAGTTGTTATTGTTATCTCATAAGCTATGTTAAGTGTGTAGGAAGTGTTTAAGCTAAGCTCAAGGTCGAGCGACACCCGGAGAATCTCAGGACGAGAGACTGTGGTGGTCGGGCGACACCAGGAGAACCTCATCGAGTCGAGGAACCTCGGTGGAAGACCGGAAGCTAAGCGACAAGTTGGTAAGGACCAGAGATAAGCATGAGTGCAGAGTAATGGTGAGGCCATTTCCTCTGTATGGGGATGAGCTTAGGCGGTGATCTGACTAAGACTTCCAGTGGAAGGTCTAGGTCGAGATTGGATGGTAAGTAGCCATCGTATCTATCATTACTTCTGTTTTATGTGTTAACTCTTTGTTGCACTAGATAATCGAACCTAGGTTTTGATTATGGCAAAGGCTCTAAGGTAAGGTGTTATCTTTATCTCATAAGCTACTGTTAAGTGTGCAAAAGTGTTTAAGCTGAGCTAAAGGTCAGCAACACCCGGAGAATTTCGAGTCGAGAAATCGTGGTGGTCGGGCGACACCGGGAGAACTTCGAATGGAGTTGAAGAACCTAGGTGAAGATTGGAAGATAAGTGACAAGTCACAAAGGACCAGAGGTAAGCATGAGTGTGAGTAATGGTGAGGTCGGGTCCTCTGTACGGGGATGACTTTAGGCGGCGATCCGACTAAGACTTCCAGTGGAAGGTCTAGGTCGAGATCGGATGGTAAGTAGCTGTCAAATTCACTATTACTTGTGTTTTCGTGCTAACTCTTTCTTGCAGATGAATAACCTAGCTGGAAGTCGACTGCTAGCTTGTGGCAGTTGATTGCTGCTAGCATCAGTCGACTAATAAAGGCCATCAGTCGACTGATATTCAAACTGTCCAACTCGATGAAGGTGAAGATAAGATCCCCTTATCTTGAGGTGAGGTGTCCTTTTGATCAAGATCTGGATATCAACGAGATAGGACTTGGAGGGCTATAAAAGAAGGGGGGGGGGGTTTCACCCCTTTAGGTCATCAAATTTCTCTCCAAGTGATCCCACAACATCGCGCCATCAACGACTACTCTACGCCATCGAAACGCTGCCACAACACCGATGACACACCACAATATGAAATCTTTGTTTTCGTCGGTACATTTCAAGTTGTAGTTTCAATCTTTATACTTTTTATTCAAGATTTTATCTTCAAGCTTTTTCGTTGTAAAGAGGAGAGGTGGGATTGTGCCTCTACCTCGAGATTTCTTCTTGTTGTAATCATTGTCTCCTACCTCCAATGAGAAGGAGATCTTTAGTGGATTGCCCCTTCGTACGCAGTCAAGGATCGCGGGGTCTTGGAGTAGATACCCTTTGGTTGTGAACCAAATAAAAACAAAGTGTCTTCTTTTATTTATTGTCTTTACTTCAGCTACATTAATTACTCAAGTTTTAGTCGAATAAAATGAAAAGTTTTTCTATCGCTATTCACCCCCCTCTAGCGATTCGCCTCGATCCAACAATTGGTATTAGAGCGGGGGTGCTACGATTTGGTGCAACCACCAATCTAGCAATTTTATTTTCTTTTCATATTGTTCTTCATTTCGTTCAATTTTCTTTACTATTTTTCCCACACTACTAATCCAAGGTGAAGGCTTGGAATTTTTTTTCGTTGTCTTTTATTTCTTTGTGCAAGGTTCGTTTTTGATGGCCCATCTTGAAGGGTTTAACACCACCCGACCTCCGTTTTACAATGGAGATGACTTTCATTACTGGAAGGGTCGGATGGAGTGCTACTTAAAAATCCAAGTCGAGATGTGGATTGTCATCCAGATCGGGTTCTCGCTGCCTACCAACGAAGACGGCGAGTTCCTAAACTGTGACAAGTGGACCAACGCCATGAAGCGTCAAGTGGAGGCCGATGCAAAGGCAACCCAAATCCTACAATGTGGTCTTTCCAAGGAGGAGCTCAACTGGGTCGGACCATTCATAAGTGCGAAAGACCTATGGAATAAGCTCATCGAGCTTCACGAAGGAACCGTCAACACTAAGGTATGCAAAAGAGACCTTTTATTAAATAAGTTATTTAACTTGAAAATGTAGGAACACGAGACTGCCACTCGATTACACGCAAGGATCTAGGATGTCATGAATGGACTCCACTCGATCGGACAAAAGGTCAAAAAAAGAGATGTTATCAGGTATGCCTTAAACGCTTTTCCTAGGATAACTTTGTTGGCATCTATGGTTTATGCCTACAAAGTCTCTAGAGATTTATTTAAGATTAGATGAGCTTTTTTTTGAGTTTGAGCTACATGAACAATATAACTCGGCCCCAGTTGAGAAAGGTATTGCATTGGTTGTAGGTCGAAAGAAGAAGGCGAAGAACAAACAATCCAAGAAGAAGGCGCTCAACGCAACATGGGAGGAGTTGTTGGAGGAGGAAGACAAGCTCAACAATCTCGCATTCATGGCCAAGACGATCGAGCCCAAAGATGAATTTGAACCCGAAATGAGTTATGAGTCCGATAATGTAAAATATCGTAAATAGATGGCTAAAGGCTAATATTATGCGTGGGTTAATTAAGATTTTTGAGGGATGGTTAGGGAATTAATTAGGCTTAACCTAGGTTAATGTTTATGTGTTTAATTAAACTTAGGTTTAGTCTTATAGAGTTTAAACCCGATCCTTTTCCTATAAACCCGACCCTAGCCACTCTTCCGCTCTTTCGTTTCCTCCGTTTTTCTTCAGTTTCTGTCTGCCGATTAAAGCTGAGCATTTCTCCGATTTCAACCTCACGCGCAACAACTCTTCTTCATATCGTTGTCTTCTCCTCACTGTCTTCTCTCTCGCGCCCATGCGCCCGCGCCGCATCTCCAACCCTCGGACAACTCCCCCTCCCCTTTTCCCTAGCGACAACCGTCTACCCTCGACGGTGCCCACAGACGCGCCGGCAGTGAGGGTGCGCATAGCTGTAAGCTCATGCCGGTGGTGTCTACATCTTTTTCTACTAGAAGCCACGATTTATCTACCAGAGCAAGTGATCCGGAGCCGGTGAATAGAGAATAGGAAGAGGAATTGCATCGGTGGTCGCCAGAGCAAGGGCAGCGACAAATTCTGTCGGCGAACAAAGCTGTTGGGAGGGAAGTTCCGCCGATGAGGTTGAAGCTTCTGGTAAATACCTCATTTTTCCCTTGTTCCTTTCTGTCCAGTGTTTCTAGGGATTTTGTGATCAAGGAAGGGGGGCATTGGTGCCAATTGTGAGTTAGGGCAGCGGCTGGCGTGGGTGTTCGGGCGAACCAAGTAGATTGGGGGAAACTCCGACTGTGATTGGAGTTTACTGTCGATTGAGAGGGCGGTGAGGTTCTATTTGGGTGTTGTCGGCTATGAAGTTGTGGAGTGTTGTGATTGGTTGCGAATGAGGTTGTTCTTGGCCGCAAAGGGGCTGTGAAAGGGTTAGATAAATTAGTGAAATTGGGTGTTGATTTGGGTTAATTGGTTTATGTACGAAATCGATTTAGGATTAGATTTGACAGTGGATCGTATCATGGTACTTAATAATGGTTCTGTTTTATGCAGGTTTCGGTCACGAGACAGATCCACGAGCATAGAGACACTTGGTATTTTTCATAGCAGGCAGGTATTTTGACTTATCTTTTAGATATGGTCATATTGATATGCTTAGTTGGTTATAGATTGCAATAATTTTTATGTTTTATCTACCTTGTATGTCACTGTGCCATACATGATACATGCATTGCTATCTTAGTCGATACTATCTTGATACATGCATTTGATCAACTTTTAGTTATACCTTCTCTATTTTACCTAGGTCAATTGATATGTACCCATTTGTTTGTGCATATTATTCGGAGATGTATTTTTGGTTGGTGTTTTGTGCATATTATTCGAAGATGTATTTTTGGTTGGTGTTACATGCTTTAGTGTCATACACCATCTTGCACGATTGCATGCTGGTTGGACGGGGTTCCTTTATAGTTGAGCCCGCAACCAGTTACATGATCTGCACACGCTGCCACTCATGGGTTAGTGATACATCAGGAGGGTGTGTGTAGTAGTTCTGTCAGGCTCCGCTGGTCCGCTCATGGGTAGCAGTGAGGCAGCGTGGTAGCGGGCAGGGATCCCTCCTCTGGTCTACGACACCGGGAGATGAGAGCATTGCTCCCCCACTCTGTTTGGGGCAGGAGGATAGGTGTACTCCGACAGCATCCTGTCCACTCGGTCACTCAGGAGCAGTGATGACAGAGTGCACAGTTGTCATAGCCCTACCCATTCGGCTTCACCATCGCGTGTGAGGTGGCTGACTGGCGTCAAGAGTGACCATGTCATTTGCATCGCATGCATATTGTATGGATTGCATTTGTATTGTGTTTGCTGTATTTTGGTTGCTGCCTTGGATGTTGCATATGATTGACATGCATACAGGATACATTTTTGTATTTGGTCTGACGACCTTATTTATGCTAGTATGGCTCATGCTCCTATGTTAGGATAGGAGATTCAGGTAAGTACAGTCTTTCCGCATTTCTTTTTATGCATTTCCTATATTTGATTAGGAGACTGTACTGGCATGATTATTATTATTAGATATATCTTACTATGCATATCAACTATTATCCACTGAGTTCATTGAACTTACCCCGTTGCTTTATATATTTTTTAGGATGAAACTGCCAGGAGAGTCCAACTGCCAATCCCCCTCGTCGAAATGGATTTGTTTTTGTTGGTTTTATGGTTTCGATTGTTGACTAGATGAAATGTGTAGGACTTGGGGATGTTTTGGTGATATTTGTTATGTCCTTATGGACTTCTATTCGGACTTTTATTCGATTGGTTTGGTTGAGTGTTCCTCCTCAGATGGCAGAAGGGGTAACTCTAGATATGGTAGACTTTTTGTTGTTTACTTTGATTGTTGGCCTGAGGCTTATTTATGACCTGCATGTGGGGTTTTTATTTTGGTCGTGTTGACCGATGTATAGTAGGCCATGTGGGCCTTGTATGCAAGTTTTGTATTGTCACCCGTACAGGGGAGATGCTGTCGGATTTTTTTCTGGCGGGGACTCCTCCGGGGCGTGACAATTTATTTGGTATCAGAGCATAGGTTTCGAGTTCCTTAGGGTCTTTGGGTTTTCGGAGTTCGCCACGTTTGGCAGGTTAACTTGAGTATTTTCGGTTTTGTACGGATTTCCGACGATTTTTATGTTTCAGAAATTTGAGGTATTATTGACGAGGTCAATTTGGGGATTTGGCGGCGACAGGACATCTCCATATGGCTAACAGGTGAATAAATTCTCGAGATAAATTTTCTAGATTTAGTGCATGATGATATGATTACGTTGCTTATGTGGTTTAGGGTATATTTGCACTTGATGCTCTATAGCATATTGCTTTGACTTTATACTGGCATGACCCCTTTAGATATACCCTAAATAAAATTTCATCCATTAATTGCCATTAGTATGACTATGCTGTCATTTATTGGATATCATTGTTATGTGTTTATTTGGTTATGTGTTATTGCGGTGGATATCATGATTGAGACTAGTAGAGATAGAATAACTTAGATGAGGTTATTCCGTAGGAGCGGATCTCAGGAATGAAACATTAGTAAAACTCTAGGTGTGGGAACCCTAGGCGTAATAATCCGGATGTGCATATTGGTATATGTTTATCCATTTACCATTTCAGTTGATATGGTGATCGGACTAGTAGAGGTCGTATGATTAGGATGCGATTAATCCTTAGAGGGTATATAACGTTGTTCATATCTCGGCTGCCAACTATACCTCCCATTCTTGGATGAGAGAGAGTCTACAGTAGAGTCTCCCTAGGGTTGCTTTGTATATCTGTGGTCGAATATGTCTCTCATGCATAGTTGAGATAATCTACCATAAAGTTATACTCTTGCGTTATCCGTTTGGAGTTGGTGATAATCGGATTCGTATGACATCTATACCTAGATAGCTACTTTACATCTTAAGTACCCACGAGATCTGTTCGTGGTAGCATGTTGTAGCATGCATGATTGAACTGGTAGAAATGATATAATTTAGGCTTAACCCTCTTGTCGTGCTTATTAGTAGATTTGTTGTCCTTATTGGCCTTGATAGACGTTTCTTGTTAGCTGGGATGAAACCTTATGATTAATCATCTTGACGTGATTATTAGTGGACTTATGATTTTTATCGACCTTGATAACCGTTCATGTTAGAAGGGTTGGAACCCTAGACTTAACCATCTCGACATATTTATTTATAAGTCGATGATCTTTATTGACTTTGGTAAACATTTCGTATTAGAGGTGTTGAAACCCTCGCTTGACCACTTCAATGGGCTTAATTGTAGATCGATGATCTTTATCGACTTTAATAGATGTTCTATGCTAGATGTATTGGATAACCCTAGGCTTAACAACCTAGGATAATCGACTGCCCTCGCAACCCATTAGAGGTAGCATGTTGTTGTGAGCAGTCAATAACTAGATATCTATATACGCGGTCTGCCCACGAGACTCATTCGTGGTAGCATGTCGTTGCTTGTAGACATTGAGTCTTTATACTGTCTGTTTACCCACGAGTCCCATTTATGGTCGCATGTAGTTGCGCGTAGACAGTGTTTAGCGTATTGATTGTCGACCCACGAGTTCCGTTCGCGATAGCTCATAGATAGTTCCCTTTGTATTACCTCGAGAGCCACGAGACTTTGTCGTGGTATCCAGATGTGCATTACTTGTAGATTGAGGTGGTTGTGTATGTTGCGGGTATATTTGTTATACTGCCGCTCAGGTTAGTTGCAGAATGATATTGGCACTCTGAGGGTTGGATTACTCTAGTTTGTTTGCTTTGACTTCCATTATGTGCATTATGATTATGCACTATTATCTATCCATCCACTAAGTGGTTGTACTTATCCCCTCCTCACTTATCCTCTAGGTTAACTGATGGAGGACGTGTCTGTTGGTGCAACAATGCCCCAAGCATTTATATGTTTTGATGTTTGGATAATCATCTAAGTTAGGCAACAATTTGTGATCTAAATTGTGATGATGTTTAAGTGACAGGAAAATCCAAGTATGAAGACTTGGTGAAAGAAAAGTCCAAGGTAAAGGTTTGGCGGCATAAGACCAAGCATGTTGCCTTGGCAGCATTAAATCCAAACGGACCTTGGCAAAGGGAGTCCAAAAGCAAGTCTTGGCAGCGTAAGTCCAAGCATGTAGACTTGGCAGCGTAAAGTCCAAGCATGTAGACTTGGCGGCGTAAAGTCCAAGCACACTTTGGCAAAGGAAAACCCTAGACATGACAAAACCGAAGGAAGCTCTTGGAAGCAAGGCGCAAAGGATGAACAAGTCGCGAACTCGGAGGGATCCTGAAGGCGCAAGGCTTAAGGAAGAGCTAGGAGGTTAAGTCTAGGTCTAGGGGGTGAAATCAAGTGTGAAATATTCACACTTGATGAGTATCAGTCGACTGATACTATGTATCGATCGGACCGTTAGGTGCTCGGCCGAGTCGGTGAAACCACGACCGGTGATCGGCTTCGTGACCAAGGCGCGATCGATGTTGGAATCGGCCGACGCGCCAATAGTGGCAATGATCGATGATACGAAAAACGAGCGCAGAATGGAGTCACACTCGACTACGGCCGTGATCACTCGACTGATCACTCCATCAGTCGAGTGATGGAGGGATCAGTCGACTGATGAAAGTGCCGTTGGATGAAACGACTCTGAATCCCGCGAATCCGACTATTCAGAGGCCGTTAACCACGCCAGCAGTCGACTGATGCTGTACATTAGTCGACTGATCGTGCTCCAATGGGAAAATCAACCTCTTCTCTATAAAAAGAGGGCTGGTGGAGGTTTTTGGGGTTAATGCTTATTCTCTAATCCCTCTCAAGAGCCTCCACGAATTCTCTAGCTTTCTAAGTGATTTAAATCTCCTCCTCTTCTCTCTAAGCTTAGATCTTCATTCTTTGTAAAGAAGAGGAGTTGTTTTGTAAAGAAAGCTTATTAGTGGATATTGCTTGGATTGATCCACCTTAAGGATCACCGTGGAGTAGGAGCGCTATCTCCGAACCACGTAAACGGCCTTGTTTGTGTTTTGTTATTGTTTTTACATATATTATTGTGTTTGCTTCCGCTAATCATTTTTGTAGAAACCGAAAAATGCTATTCACCCCCCCTCTAGCTTCCAAACGATCCCTAACAGTGTCCTATTGACCTACCTTCGTGTAGCTCAGAGAGTCCCTTGCCGTGCTTGTCCCACTACATCGTCGGGATGCCACTTTATTTACTTTATCGGTATTGCATTTTGTTTATGCACTTTGGATTTTGTCGCAATTTGATTTGGTGTCATAAAACTATTTTACTTTAATTGATTTATGTTTAGTCGTGCATGCATGAAGTCAATAAAATACTTGTATTTCTATTATTATTTCGAGATTTTTACTAGACCTGGTCCATGTATTTCTGAATATTGTCACTAAGGGCCTCCTCTGTCATTTGGATGACGGATATGCCCCCGAGGCGTGAAAATTTTATTGATTTGCGATTTTGGTTTGTGGGTTTTGTGTTTCAAGGATTTTCTTTTCCTTGGATTTTTAGGAGTTCTCGTGTTTTGTGACTAGGCAAGTTGAAGGAGATCTCTGAGCTATAGGAAAAGTATTGTCTTTAGTGGTTACTATACTTTTCTTATGTAATAGAAAGTTGTCATTATGTTCTTGTTAGATACTTACTCATTGTAGGAAATGCTACCTAGTGAAATTGCCCCTACTCATGGTCGTGGACAAGGTCGACGACGTATTGACCTTGCAAAACCTAATGATGATTTGAGAAGTATGGACTCTTTAGAGGTGTCGACTGATGTCGAATTAGGAAGCTAGGGATTTAGCCTGCTAGCCACCCATTTGAAGGTCAAGAAGTAAACCCTCAGAGAATATCAGTCCCTACTATTAGTGATTTGGTTATGGATAAGGTGTGTATACCTATACTGGTCAAGATGATGAAAGATCATTTTAACTTATTATAGAAGGTGTTGGATGGGATTGAAGGTAGGAAACTTCGCTTCCCACTTCAACTCGATCGCTTGTTCATGGCGATCCCTTCTACGTCCCCGGATAAAAAAATTTATCCTTGACAAGAGGGATTACCCAAACTACCGTTTCATCGTTGTGCTATTTGATTAGAGTAGTCACTTGAACAAATTTATCCATGGAATAGACGATGTACGGATCGCCGACTTTTGTATTTGTATTCGGGGTCCAAGTTAATTTAATCACAAAACAGAATATACAACATGTATATGATTGAAAAATAATTATAGACATGTTACAAAAGATAAACAAGCGTTATACCTCTCGATCTTCTATTGTATGTCCTTCCTCCTTTTGGACGTCGTGTGGGTGACGATCTTCCAAAAGTCGAAGCCTCCTAGATCACCAATCTTCCTTCCTTGCTCGCTCCGAAC
Source organism: Wurfbainia villosa (assembly GCA_025175895.1). Taxonomy (NCBI): domain Eukaryota; kingdom Viridiplantae; phylum Streptophyta; class Magnoliopsida; order Zingiberales; family Zingiberaceae; genus Wurfbainia; species Wurfbainia villosa. The sequence continues at coordinate 20,011,356 of CM046008.1, read as the reverse complement.
AAGAGGAAGTATAGAAACAAAACTCTTCTCCTTCCTTTAACCAACCACCAAGCACCAACCTTGATGCTTGCCGCCGGCCAAGAGGAGAAGAAGGATGGTGGACGCCAACCAAAACTCCAAGGGAAGAGACCCTAGCCTTTGTTTCCACTGGCCAAGGAGAAGAGGAGGAAGTGCTTTGGACGCCGGCCAAGGAGAGGAGAGAAGAAGATGGGTGTCGGCCACCAAGGAAGAAGAAGAAGAAGGAAACAATTTCCTAATTTGTGGCCGCCCAACCTCCAAACCCTAGCCCATCTACAATTCTTCTTGCCGCCCACCCCCTTGCCTCCTTTTATAGAGTTAGGCCTAAGCCTCCTTTAATCTCCACCGTCGATTTTAGGGATTTAATCTCAACCGTCAGATCTAGAGATTTAATCTCAACCGTCGGATTTAGAGATTTAATCTCCACTGTCAGATCTAGAGTTTTGTTTTCAACCATTGGATCTAGGCTTCATGAGGTTTTAATAGGCTACAATAGGGACCATGAGGAGGAGTTGGATCTTGGCCACCCAATGGATCAAGCCCACATAAAGTCCGATCCATTAATGATAATCCATTCCACTAGAGGATTATCATTGATCTACCTCACCAACCCCCATAAGTTAATATGGGCTCCATATATTATTTGTACATTTATCTCCCCATGTTTAAGATCTCGAATGTCCGTCGATTAATTAATTTACTGATAATTAATCAATCAACTTCTAACGCCATGAGTAGTACCACTCAACCTTATCATCATGCTGGACCAAGTCCACCTGCAGGGTTTACATGATGAACCTTATGAGCTCCTCAAGGAGACATCATCATCCTAATATATAGGACACAATTTCCTCCTATAATCAATGACACACCATATAAATAATACAATTTTCCAACTTACCGAGCCTATCGATTTACTCTATAAATCTCGCCCATTGGTAAATCAAAGAAATGAATACTAAGTATATGTTTGAGGTCCGATTCGATTCTGTAGTCAGCAATAAATTGAATTATCTCTAAGTCGGTCCTACTCAATACACACAAAGTGTACTAGTGTGATTCTATGGTCAAGACAAACCAATACCAAATCACACTACAACCATTCCAATGGTTTGTCCATAACCATCTCGGTTGTGAGCCTTTATTCATACTTTACAAATGAACGGATAACATGATCTCCTGTGTGACACTACACACCATATTATCTACAATGTAATGTATTAGACAATATGCATAACCATAAATATGCAAACAATGATCATGTGATTCTTATTTCAAAAATAAAGATGTTCATACAAAAGATAGACTTTTCAGTATACATCTCAACAATCTCCCACTTATACTAAAAGACTATGTTGTCCTCAAACTGCCATACATCTGATTCTCATTCCCTCCACATGCCTATCAAAAGCTCTCGCTGGAAGGGCCTTAGTGAAAGGATCTGCCAGGTTATCCTCCGATGCAATCTTGGCCATAACAACTTCTCCTCTCTTTACGATTTCTTGTATCAGGTGGTACTTGTGCTCTATGTGTTTACTTGCCTTTTGGGCTTGTGGTTTCTTCGAGTTTGCAATTGCACCACTATTATCACAATAAATTGTGATAGTTCTGGACAAATCAGGAATCACATCCAAGTCCATCAAGAAGTTCCTGAGCCACATAACTTCTTTGGCCGTCTCAGAGGCTGCCACATACTCAACTTCCATGGTGGAGTCCGCCACGCATTTCTGCTTGACACTCCTCCATACAATGGCTCCACCTCCCAAAGTAAACACAAAACCTGAGGTAGACTTACTGTTATCCCTGTCTGATTGGAAGTCAGAATCTGTGTAACCCACGGGGAGTAATTGGTCTGTCTGGTAAACTAGCATATAATCCCTAGTCCTTCTCAGGTACTTCAATATATGTTTTATCACATTCCAATGTCTCTGTCCTGGATTACTCTGATATTTGCTGACCATGCCCACGACAAAGCAGATATCTGGTCTCGTACATAGCATCGCATACATGAGGCTTCCTACCACTGAAGCATAAGGAACCGCCTTCATCTCCTCTATCTCCTAAGATGTTCTAGGACACATCTTCTTAGATAAAGGAACTCCATGCTTGAAAGGTAGAAAACCTTTCTTGGAGTTTTGCATGCTAAAATGATCCATAATTGTGTCTATGTATGAAGCTTGAGATAAGCACAACATCCTTTTCTTGCGATCCCTTATAACTTTAATCTCAAGGATGTGTCCCACTTCTCCCAAGTCTTTCATATCAAACTGTTTGGACAACCATACCCTTACGTCCGATAACACCTTGACATTGTTTCCAATTAACAAAATGTCATCTACGTATAGTACAAGAAATACCACTACGTTTCCGTCACATCTCTTGTATACACAAGACTCATCCGGACTTTGAATAAATCCATAAGACTGGATTACCTCATCAAAGCGGATGTTCCAAGACCTCGAAGCTTGCTTCAATTTATAAATGGGCCGATTAAGCTTACACACAAGATGCTCTTTGCCCTTTGCAATGAATCCTTCTGGTTGCTTCATATAGATGTTTTCCTCAAGACATCCATTAAGGAAAGCTGTCTTGACATCCATCTGCCATACCTCATAATCCATATGAGCAGCAATGCATAAGAGAATCCGGATAGACTTAAGCATGGCTACCGGCGAAAAGGTCTCCTCATAATCGATACTCTCTTTCTGAGTATACCCTTTCGCAATAAGCCTCGCTTTGAAGGTCTCAACCTTCCCGTCTATTCCTCTCTTTCTTTTGTAGATCCACTTGCATCCAATGGTTTTTACACCATTGGTAGTTCTACTAGCTCCCAGACCTGATTTGAATCCATAGATTCAATCTCAGCATTCATTTCACATTGCCACGATACTGTATCTTTATCTTGGATTGCCTTGTCATATGTCCAGGGATCAGGTTCATGTTCGCTTGGGACCAAATCAGAAGATTCTCCCAAGAACATGAATCTATCAGGCTGTCTCACAACCCTCCCACTACGACGAGGTATCACCTGTGTATCCTCTGTGACACGCGGTGCAGTGACTTGTGGTATATCCTCTTGTACCGATGGTACTGAAGTAGTGACTTCCCCTTTTAATTCCTCCAGAATAATCTTACTCATGGGCTTGTGGTTCATCACATAGTCTTCCTCTAGAAATTTGGCGTTCGTGCTAACAATCACCTTTTGATCTCTAGGACTATAAAACAAACCACCTTTCATTCCTCTAGGATAGCCAACGAACATGCGCACTTCTGTACGAGGTTCCAACTTACCAGCATCTGCCTTCAGCACATGTGCTGGAATCCCCCAAATCTAAATATGTCTCAGACTAGGCTTTCGCCCAGTCCACAATTCTGTGGGAGTAGAAGGCACTGATTTAGATGGAACCAAGTTCAGAATATACACTGCCGTATCTAGAGCATATTCCCAGAACAAATCTGGCAACTCAGAATAACTCATCATCGATCTAACCATCTTTATAAGAGTCCTATTCCTTTGCTCTGCTACACCATTCCGCTGGGGTGTGCTAGGTGCAGACAATTGGGATTGAATCCCAGCCTCTGATAAGTAATTCCTAAACTCTCCCAAGAGGTACTCACCACCACGATCAGATCGTAGTGTCTTGATACTTTTACCTTGACGTTTCTCCACATCAGCCTTGAATTCTTTGAACTTGTCAAAGCATTCAGACTTGCGGCGCATCAAGTAAATGTATCCATATCTTGAATAATCGTCTATAAAGGAGACGAAATATTCAAAACCACCTCTTGCCTAGATAGACATAGGACCACACAAATCAGAATGAACCAACTCCAACACATCTTTGGCTCTATACCCCTTGGCCTTAAAAGGCCTCTTGGTCATTTTACCCTGCAAGCAAGATTCGCAAGTTGGGAAATCTTCCACCACTAATGAACCCAAAGGTCCATCAATTATCAACCTTTGAATTCTACTTAGGTTAATATGACCAAGTCTTAGATGCCAAAGATATGTTTGGTTCATCTTTGAAGGTTCTTTTCTCTTATTGAAATTAGAAGATGAGTTATTAACTTCTATTTGCATCGTGGGAGCTTTTGGTTCAAGTGTATACAAATTTCCTATCAATGCACCAGAACAGATAATCTCCCTATTCTTTTTTATAACAACTCTGTCATTAAAAGAAATAGAATATCCATCCATAAAAAATTTAGAAACTGAAATTAAATTCTTTCTAAATAAAGGTACATAAAGACAATTTTTAAGAACCAAAACTTTATTTCTATCAAAAGATAAATAAACATTTCCCACTGCAACAGCCGCCACCTTTGTGACATCGCCCAAGTATACGGTAATCTCCCCCTCAGCCAGTCGTCTGGTTTCCTGAAACCCCTGCAAAGTATTGCAAACATAATCAGTGGCTTTCGTATCTACACACCAGGTGCCGGTAGATAACACCGCTAAAGATGTTTCAACGACTAGACCAAAAGATATACCTTTGTTCTGCTTGCGATTGGGGCAGTCCTTCTGCTTACAAGTGAAGCACTTGCCTTTCGGCTTCTTCACTCCTCCCTGAGTTCCTCCCACTGCCTTTGCCCCAGCTTATTTTTACTTCTTCTTGCCTTTCGTCTTAGAAGTAGAAACCTTTTGGGCAACCATGGCTTGTGTCTGAGCACTCTGATGAAAAAGCCCCTTTGCTGCCTGGAGTTCTGTCAGAAGCTCCGCCAACGAATACAACCTCTTGTTCATGTTGTAGTTCAGGCAAAACTGCTCAAAACTCCTAGGTAGAGACTGAAGAATGATATCGACCTGGGTTTCCCCATCGATCTCAGCTTCAAGGACTTCCAACTCATTCAAATGAGCCATCATCTTGAAAACAGGATCCCTTACGGGTGTTCCCTTGATCATGGTGGTCATCATCAAGTTCCTCATGGCTTCCTGCCTGGCAGCCCATTATGGTGTCCGAAAAGCTCTTTGAGATTGAGCATCATGTCATAAGCAGTGGGCATGGCTTGATGCTGATGTTGCAGTACATTTGACATAGATGCCAAAATGTAACACCGCGCCATCTCATCGGCCTTGATCCACTTCTTATAACTCTCCTTCTCCTTTTCTCCAGAATCATCCGCAGTCTTAGGAGGGCACTCTTCGAGGAGTACATATTTGTATTTCTCAGCAGTCAAGACAATGTCAAGATTCCTCTTCCAATCAACATAATTGGGTCCAGTAAGTTTATTTTCTTTCAGTATCATAGCAAGCGGGTTGAAAGTCATTTTGAAAACAACCTAAGAATCACATAGATCAAAACATTAGATTTCAAAAAATTTATTGATTCCTCAAACAATAAAATTTTAAAATCAACCAACACCTCAAAACACCGAGAATATCGTATGCCACGATAGTATGGACGTATACGAATTCTACATTTGTAAGAGGAGGTTTCACCCATTAATTTTACTATCTTGTCAACCTAACTTTTTGACAAATAAAATTAATAATTGGTTCCTCTTCGGCCCTACAAATAAAAGTAGTGACTCCGATGGGGAGGATACTTATATTTGTATCTAAGTGTTCACCATTACTCGGTACCAAGGTAATTATCTCGGGTTATGTGCCTTCCGATGGGAAAGTACACACGCTCCTTAATAATTTCCTATAACCATATTCGACCTTGTGATCCGCAAAAAAACTCATCCGATGGGGAGGAAGACACTTAGAGCAGACATGCAAGTTTGTTTGCATCACATGTCAAATTGTAATGGAGGTCGTGGGAATTTATAAAAATATCCCTCTCCCACTTAGTAATTTAAAATTGAGGAATTTTCTAGCCTACGACATGCATATCAAACAATAAGCAATAAATATGAAAATTAAATATTTTACAATTATTATGGCTTTTGTCTTCAATATGCCTTCCGTCATATCGCCATCTCGTCCGCTCCTCCCTACGCCATGTACAAGCCATCCGGAGATCCGAGCCGAGAAAAAAAACTATTTTAATTTACATCCATTGATCCTATACTCCACGAAGGAGTGTACATGAAATCTAGATCGAAAGTAAACTAAAATAAAAAGAGTGGCTAAACAATGTCGTATCTAATTACCAAAATTAAATACTAGCCTCGTCAACCCCGAGGATTCAACAAAATATACAATTACACACATACAATCACATACACACATATGGCCATAATAGTTGGATCCTATGCTTGCAACCAAAAAGTTAACCTATGCACATCCTACTATTATCTGGCACATATAATATATGAAAAGTGCATAAAAGAAACCGAATCCTAAACACACAAAATCGGAAACCGTGGCTCTGATACCACTTGAAGGTAGGAAACTTCGCTTCCCACTTCAACTCGGTCGCTTGTTCATGGCGATCCCTTCTACGTCCTCGGATAAAAAAATTTATCCTTGACAAGAGGGATTACCCATGCTACCATTTCATCGTCGTGCTATTCGATTAGAGTAGTCACATGAACAAACTTGTTGTTCAAGCCACCAACCTCTATTCTACGAATAGCCATGGAATAGACGATGTACGGATCGCCGACTTTTGTGTTTGTATTCGGGGTACAAGTTAATTTAATCACAAAATAGAATATACAACATGTATATGATTGAAAAACAATTATAGACATGTTACAAAAGATAAACAAGCGTTATACCTCTCGATCTTCTATTGTATGTCCTTCCTCCTTTTGAACGTCGTGTGGGCGACGATCTTCCAAAAGTCGAAGCCTCTTAGATCACCAATCTTCCTTCCTTGCTCGCTCCAAACAAGAGGAAGTATAGAAACAAAACTCTTCTCCTTCCTTTAACCAACCACCAAGCACCAACCTTGATGTTTGCCGCCGACCAAGAGGAGAAGAAGGATGGTGGACGCCGGCTAAAACTCCAAGGGAAGATACCCTAGGCTTTGTTTCCACTGGCCAAGGAGAAGAGGAGGAAGTGCTTTGGACACCGACCAAGGAGAGGAGAGAAGAAGATGGGCGCCGGCCACCACGGAAGAAGAAGAAGAAGGAAACAATTTCCTTATTTGTGGTCGCCCAACCTCCAAACCCTAGCCGCCCAAACCCTAGCCCCTCTACAATTCTTCTTGCCGCCCACCCCGTTGCCTCCTTTTATAGAGTTAGGCCTAAGCCTCCTTGAATCTCCACCATCAGTTCTAGGGATTTAATCTCAACCGTCGGATCTAGAGATTTAATCTCAACCGTCGGATCTAGAGATTTAATCTCCACCGTCGGATCTAGAGTTTTGTTTTCAACCATTGGATCTAGGCTTCATGAGGTTTTAATAGGCTACAATAGGGACCATGAGGAGGAGTTGGATCTTGGCCACCCAATGGATCAAGCCTACATAAAGTCCGATCCATTAATGATAATCCATTCCACTAGAGGATTATCATTGATCTACCTCACAAACCCCCATAAGTTAATATGGGCTCCATACATTATTTGTACATTTATCTCCCCATGTTTAAGATCTCGAATGTCCGTCGATTAATTAATTTACTGACAATTAATCAATCTACATCTAACTCCATGAGTAGTACCACTCAACCTTATCATCATGTCGGACCAAGTCCACCTGCAGGGTTTACATGATGAACCTTATGAGCTCCTCAAGGGGACATCATCATCCTAATATATAGGACACAGTTTCCTCCTATAATCAACGACACACCATATAAATAATACCATTTCCCAACTTACCGAGCCTATCGATTTACTCTATAAATCTCGCCCATTGGTAAATAAAAGAAATGAATACTAAGTATATGTGCCCGTTATTATATCGGGATTAAGAGCATGTACAATATAATATCTAAGGTCTGATTCGATTATGTAGTCAGCAATAAATCGAATCACCTCTATGTCGGTCCTGCTCAATACACACAAAGTGTACTAGTGTGATTCTATGGTCAAGACAAACCAATACCAAATCACACTACAACCATTCCAATGGTTTGTCCATAACCATCTCGGTTGTGAGCCTTTACTTATACTTTATAATGAACGGATAACATGATCTCCTGTGTGACACTACACACCATGTTATCTACAATGTAATGTATCAGCCAATATGCATAACCATAAATATGCAAACAATGATCATGTGATTCTTATTTCAAAAATAAAAATGTTCATACAAAAGATAGACTTTTCAGTATACATCCCAACAGGGATATTTATTAGTCCCAGTATTTCTTCTAGAGAAGATCCGAAACTCTTTATTAAAAGAGAGATGAACCTTTGAGATTATGCATCGATTATCGATGATAGAATGCGACAGTTGTAGTTGGAAATGAATATCCTTAATTTTGGATAGATGATCTGTTTAGATCAGCTAAGGACACCTATGTATACTCTAGGGTTGGTATACGACTGGTGTGTTGATATTGTAGTGACATGGTGTCATACAATTATCATTGTCGTTGTGATGATTGATATATCATCAACCTAGAGTAAAGAGAATGCAGGTGTGTAGCAACGATAATTTCATACTTGGTATGAATTATATGAGCTTCTGATTATCTTATTAGACTTATTGACGACTTAGTCATCCAGGGATTTGGGAAGTCATGTATTCTGGACACGGTTGGATCAGTTGTGGTTGTTGGAGTTGCTTAACTTGGCCACTGTTGATGGTGGTAGTTGGAGTTGCACACTCGGCCACCGTAGATGGTGGTTTCCTGGTATTGATTTGATTATTACTATAGATATGGATAGGATGCTCTAGCGGTACTACATTGTTGACTGGTTGGACCATGAAGGTGATGGAATTTACTTGGTCTGAAGCTTGTGAAACTAGTTTTATGGTTCAGATGATGGTTGACTTTTACGTCAGTGTTGATTAATCATTCTGTTGTGGATGGAAGGGTAGTGTACATGGATGCATCATTTCGGGGATCGTAGCAATTTCGATGCTATTGAATAAGATGTATCCTAAGCTTATGACAGTTAAAGAACTACGAGGTAAGTGTTAGTGCCTATAAGATCCACATATCTCCACAATGGCATGATATTGTCCACTTTGGGTCTAAGCCCTCATGGTTTTATTTTTGGGCTTTACCCAAAAGGCCTCATACCAATGGAGATATCTTTTTTCTTATAAGCACATGATCTTTTCCATGTCTTACCAATGTGGGACTTTGATTGTATTCCTCATACTCCCAACAATCCCCCCCTCAAACGAAGGACCACATTGGGCCCCCCCCCTCAAGCCTATCCCTCCTCGAAGGATTTTCTCTGCTTGATGTCCGATCTTCAACCCACCAGGACTTCCTGCCAGTTGTTCGGTCCCCCCGACCCAACTAGACTTCCTTCCTGATGTCTGGTTCTCTTGATCCGGACGTGGGAGCTCAACTTCCTTCGTTCGAGGTTCATGGCTTGACATGGACCATGGCTCTGATACCAATTGTTAGTGCCTATAAGATCCACATATCTCCACAATGGCATGATATTGTCCACTTTGGGTCTAAGCCCTCATGGTTTTATTTTCATATCTCCACAATGGCATGATATTGTCCACTTTGGGTCTAAGCCCTCATGGTTTTATTTTTGGGCTTTACCCAAAAGGCCTCATACCAATGGAGATATCTTTTTTCTTATAAGCACATGATCTTTTCCATGTCTTACCAATGTGGGACTTTGATTGTATTCCCCATACTCCCAACAAACCCCCCCTCAAACGAAGGACCACATTGGGCCCCCCCTCAAGCCTATCCCTCCTCGAAGGATTTTCTCTGCTTGATGTCCGATCTTCAACCCACCAGGACTTCCTGCCAGTTGTTCGGTCCCCCCGACCCAACTAGACTTCCTTCCTGATGTCTGGTTCTCTTGATCCGGACGTGGGAGCTCAACTTCCTTCGTTCGAGGTTCATGGCTTGACATGGACCATGGCTCTGATACCAATGGTTAGTGCTTATAATATCCACATATCTCCACAATGACATGATATTGTCCACTTTGGGCCTAGACCCTCATGGTTTTATTTTTGGGCTTTACCCAAAAGGCCTCATGCCAATGGAGATATCTTTTTTCTTATAAGCACATGATCTTTTCCATGTCTTACCAATGTGGGACTTTGATTGTATTCCTCATACTCCCAACAGTAAGCCATCATATATATGATGTAGACTTAGCAATTATTATGTTGTTTTGTAGAGGTGAGGAGCAGCGACCAACAGAGAAGGGCGTTCTTGTTATCATGGTTGCTCAGTCATCTATCAGGACGAGAGTCCGAGAGGCTCAGGTCGGTGATCAGTACTTACAGTTCATTGGAAGTCAGATAACCTCTGGACAGCAGACTGAGTTCACTCGAGATGATGAAGGTATTATTTATTTCTGGGGCAGATTATGCATACCTTAGTCTCACCCGGTCATGGAGGAGTTACTTTAGGAGGCTCATCACTCTCGATTTGCAATCCACCCAGGCGGAACTTGCATGTATCGAGATTTAAAATGTTTGTATTGGTGGAACGACATGAAGAAAGACATCGCAGATTTTGTGGCTAGATGCCTAGTTTGCCAACAGGTGAAGGCTGAACACCAGAGACCAGCCGGACTACTTCAGAGGATTCCTATTCCCAAGTGGAAGTGGGATCACATTACCATGAATTTTGTGGTGGGTTTGCCTAGGACACGTCAAGGCCATGACACAATTTGGGTAGTCGTTGACCGACTAACTAAATTTGTGCACTTCTTAGCGATTCAGAAGATCGACTCTCTGGATCGTTTGGTAGAGTTATATTGTTGGGAGACCATCAGATTGCATGGTGTTCCTTCGAGCATAATATCAGATAGAGATCCCCGGTTCACGTCTCGATTCTGACAGAGTCTGCAGCAGGCCTTAGGCACACAACTTCGTTTTAGTACTACATTCCATCCGCAGACAGATGGACAGTCTGAGCAGACCATTCATACAATAAAGGACTTGCTGAGGTCCTGTGTTATGGATTTCGAGGGCAACTGGGAGGACCACTTGCCATTAGTGGAATTCGCCTACAACAACAACTATCATTCGGCTATCCAAATGACCCCATTTAAAGCATTGTATGGTAGACAGTGTCATACACCCACCCTCTGGGAGGAGGTTGGGGAGGCCTAGTTGCTAGGACCCCAGAGAGCTCAGCATGAGGCAGAGTTGGTCCGTACTATCAGATGAAGGATGGAAGAGGCACAGGATCATCAGAAGAGTTATGCAGATCGGAGACGGAGACCTCTGGAGTTCTCTATTGGTGACCATATATTCCTGCGAGTCTCACCCATGAAAGGGGTGAAGAGATTTGGCCTCCGTGGTATGTTAGCTCTAAGGTACATTGGCCCTTTCGAGATTTTGGAGAGGATCAGAGCAGTTGCTTATCGCCTAGCGCTACCACTGTCCTTGACTGGTATCCATGATGTGTTTCATGTGTCCATGCTGAGGAAGTATGTGCCAGACTCTACACATATTCTGTCAGATGTTCAGGTTCCATGTAACCTGATGCTACTTACGAAGAGGTTCCGGTACGAATTCTGGATCACAAAGAACGACAATTGCGGAACAAGACTGTGCGACTTGTTAAAGTCGGGTGGAGTCACCACACCAGTGAGGAGGCTATGTGGGAGCTTGAGGAAAAGATTAGAGCTCAATATCCCCACCTGTTTGCTTAAGGTATGTGAGATATATTTTCAACACCTGTGGTATCTCTTACTCATTATACATTTGAGTGGGAAATTTGGGGACCAAATTTTATTAAGTGGGGGAGAATATAAAATACCGCAAATAGATGGCTAAAGGGTAATATTATGCGTGGGTTAATTAAGATTTTTGAGGGATAGTTAGGGAATTAATTAGGCTTAACCTAGGTTAATGTTTATGTGTTTAATTAAACTTAGGTTTAGTCTTATAGGGTTTAAACCCGATCCATTTCCTATAAACCCGACCCTAGCCACCTCTTCCGCTCTTTCGTTTCCTCTGTTTTTCTTCGATTTCTGTCTGCCGATTAAAGCCGAGCGTTTCTCCGATTTCAACCTCACGCGCAATAACTCTTCTTCTCATTGTTGCCTTCTCCTCACAGTCTTCTATCTCACGCCCATGTGCCCGTGCTGCATCTCCAACCCTTAGACAACTCCCCCTCCCCTTTTCCCTAGCGGCAACCATCTACCCTCGACGGTGCCCACAGACGCGCCGACAGTGAGGGTGCGCATGGCTGTAAGCTCATGCCGGTGGTGTCTACATCTTTTTCTGCTAGAAGCCACGATTTCTCTACCGGAACAAGTGATCCGGAGCTGGTGAATAGAGAATAGGAAGAGGAATCACGTCAGTGGTCACCAGAGCAAGGGCAGCGATAAATTTTGCCGGCGAACAGAGCTGTTGGGAGGGAAGTTCTGTCGATGAGGTTGAAGCTTCTAGTAAATACCTCATTTTTCCCTTGTTCCTTTCTGTCCAGTGTTTCTAGGGATTTTGTGATCAAGGAAGGGGGCGTTGGTGCCAATTGTGAGTTAGGGTAGCGGCTGGCGTGGGTGTTCCAGCGAACCAAGTAGATTGGGGGAAACTCCGACTGTGATTGGAGTTTATTGTCGATTGAGAGGGCGGTGAGGTTCTATTTGGGTGTTGTCGGCTATGAAGTTGTGGAGTGTTGTGATTGGTTGCGAATGAGGTTGTTCTTGGCCACGAAGGGGCTGTGAAAGGGTTAGATAAATTAGTGAAACTGAGAGTTGATTTGGGTTAATTGGTTTATGTACGAAATCAGCTTAGGATTCGATTTGACGGTGGATCGTATCATGGTACTTAACAATGGTTCTGTTTTATGTAGGTTTCGGTCACGAGATAGGTCCACGGGCATAGAGACACTTGGTATTTTTCATAGCAGGCGGGTATTTTGACTTATCTTTTAGATATGGTCATATTGATATGCTTAGTTGGTTATAGCTTGCAATAATTTTTATGTTTTATCTGCCTTGTATGTCACTATGTCATACATGATACATGCATTGCTATCTTAGTCGATACTATCTTGATACATGCACTTGATCAGCTTTTAGTTATACCTTCCTTGTTTTACTTAGGTCAATTGATATGTACCCATTTGTTTGTGCATATTATTTGGAGATGTATTTTTGGTTGGTGTTTTGTGCATATTATTCGGAGACGTATTTTTGGTTGGTGTTACATGCTTTAATGTCATGCACCATCTTGCACGATTGCATGCTGGCTGGACGGGGTTCCTTTATAGTTGAGCCCGCAGCCAGTTACATGATCTGCACATGCTTCCACTCATAGGTTAGTGGTACATCAGGAGGGTGTGTGCAGTAACTCTGTCAGGCTCCGCTAGTCCGCTCATGGGTAGCGGTGAGGCAGCGTGGTAGCGGGCAGAGATCCCTCCTCTGGTCTACGATACCGGGAGATGAGAGCATTGCTCCCCCACTCTGTTTGGGGCAGGAGGATAGGTGTACTTCGACATCATCGTGTCCACTCGGTCACTCAGGAGCAGTGATGGCAGAGTGCACAATTATCATAGCCCTACCCACTCGGCTTCACCATTGCGTGTGAGACGACTGACTGGTGTCAGGGGTGACCATGTCATTTGCATCGCATGCATATTGCATGGATTGCATTTGTATTGTGTTTGCTGCATTTTGGTTGCTGCCTTGGATGTTGCATATGATTGACATGCATGCAGGATACATTTTTGTATTTGGTCTGACGACCTTATTTCTGCTAGTATGGCTCATGCTCCTATGTCAGGATAGGAGATTCAGGTAAGTACAGTCTTTTCATATTTCTTTTTATGCATTTCCTATATTTGATTAGGAGACTGTACTGGCATTATTATTATTATTAGATATATCTTACTATGCATATCAATTATTATCCGCTGAGTTCATTGAACTTACCCCGTTGCTTTATATCTTTTTCAGGATGAAACTTCCAGGATAGTCCAGCTGTCAATCCCCCTCGTCGAAATGGATTTGTTTTTGTTGGTTTTATGGTTTCGGTTTTTGACTAGATGAAATGTGTAGGACTTGGGGATGTTTTGGTGATATTTGTTATATCCTTATGGACTTCTATTCGGACTTCTATTCGATTGGTTTGGTTGAATGTTCCTGCTCAGATGGCAGAAGGGGTAACTCTAGATATGGTAGACTTTTTGTTGTTTACTTTGATTGTTGGCTTGAGGCCTATTTATGACTTGCATGTGGGGTTTTTGTTTTGGTCGTGTTGACCGATGTATAGTAGGCCGTGTGGGCCTTGTATGCAAGTTTCGTATTGTCACCTGTACAGGAGAAATGCTGTCAGATTTTTGTCTGGCGGGGACTCCTCCGGGGCATGACAGATACCGAGTCCGACTCGGATCCAAGAGTGAACTTAAATTCAAGACAAGCCACGAATCCGTATCCAGTTCAAAAGATTCGATCAAGGTGAGTCGGTCATTAATCGATACTCTTTATAATGCAATTAAGTATTTAACTAAGAAATTTGCTAAGTTTGAGTCCAAGGTCGAGACTTTAGTTGAGGAGGTGAAACTTCTTAAACATGAGGTCTCCCTAACCTCTTCGACTTGTCAAGTTCGAGAGGAGAACTCAACTCGAGTTGAAAGACTCGAAGAAGAGAACTCTCTCTTGAAAGGACAAGTCCAAGATCTTAGAAAAACATTGGAAAGGTTTACTTTGGGATCCAAGGGTCTTGACCTACTACTTGTATCTCAAAAGGCCGTGTACAATAAGGCCGGACTCAGGTTTATATCAAACATAACAAATAAATCGTATATGTTAATTGTGAATCAAAATAGACAAATAGTCCAAGCATGGGTCCCTAAGAACGCTTTGAATTCTCAATTAGGATCCACCAAATATTGGATTCCCAAGGACCAAATCCACTACGTGGAAAGACTGAATCGATTCAATGGTTCAGGGGGAGCTAGTACTAAACTTGTTTTCCTTACTTCTTGATTTAATTGTTGCATGCTTAGTTAAAATTTTGTTTTAATTTTTAGAATGGCTAGATAGGGTTAGTAGTTAGTCAACCTTGACAACATAGTATCAGAATGCGACGAGATGATAGTACATTAGGGAAATGAAGTCTTGTGTGCCCGAGATTGATAAGGAGTATCTAGCTTGGTGCACTCGGCTAAGTTGAACTAGCTGAAGCTACCTCGCCACATCCTAAACTAGTTAGACCTGGAAGTGACTCTAAGTGACTTAAGTGAACATTTTCTTGAAATTAACTTTGTTTAAGGAAGTGGTCGTTGTTCCGATCAATGAAGGCCTCTGTGCCTCGCCACGACCTGGAAGCTAGTCTCTCGAAAAGTTTACTTAATGATCTAAGGGTTAAATCCGAATCTTACCCAAAGTTAACTATCTTCAATTCACTAAACTTAATCAAGTAAAATTGAAGTCATCTCACAAAACATATAAGGTTAACATGTTTGATCATGTAGAAAGGGTGAGATGACTACTAGTCTAAAATATTCAACCAACTCTTAAAAATTCCAATTTCCGATCCAACTACTATATGTGTAGGATCAATGGATGTTGGACAGTGGGTGCTCCTAACACATGACCAGAGACCAACTAAAATTTTCAAAGCTCAGATTCAAAAGTCAAGGATCGGTAGCATTTAGAAACAACAGGAAGCTCAAAATTATCGGTTCAGGTGATATTGAGCTAAACTCTAACTTTATAATTCGTAATGTACTTTTAGTTGAGAATTTTGATTTAATTTACTTAGTGTTAGTCAATTGTGTGATAATAACTATAAGGTCACCTTCTTACAAAATGAATGCCTAATCAAAAATAATGTTACTTCAAAAATTATACTTAAGGGAACTAGGAATAGCAACATTTACACAATTAACTTACCCAACTCCTCAACCAAGTGTCTAATGACACAGCAAGAGGAATCCTGGTTGTGGCACCGATGACTCGGTCACTCTCACCCAAGACTCGTACACAAAATGAGTTAGAGTGGTTTAGTCAGAGGTCTACCCAACCTTAATAACTTGGAAAATAAAATTTATAATGCTTGTCAACAAGGTAAACAAACTAGGACCTCACATCAACTAACCAACCAAGAAAGAACCAAAAGTGTACTTGAGCTCATACACTTAGACCTATTTGATTCTCATGGAGCCAAGTCACTAAACGGAAGTCAATATTGTCTAGTTATAGTTGATGACTTCTCTAGATTCACTTGGGTTAGGTTTCTAAAACATAAAAGTGAAGCCTTAGAACAACTCACCAACTTATGTAAATTAATAGAAAATGAAAAGAATCTTAGGATAAAAAGACTTAGAAGTGTTCATGATGGTGAATTCGAAAACCATAGGTTTACCGATTTTTGTAACCAAAACGGGTACCACCATGAGTTTTCCTACCCTAGGACTCCTCAACAAAACGGTCTAGTCGGACGTAAAAATCAAACATTACAAGAAGCTGCTAGAACCATGTTGAATGAGTATAACTTACCTAATAGGTTTTGGACAAAAGCAGTCAATACGGTCTGCAACGTTCAAAATAGGATCTTACTAGTTAGAAGACACCTTAAAATGTCATATAAAATCTATTACAAAAAATTACCAAACATTAAGTATTTTAGGGTCTTTGGTTGTAGGGTGCACATATTGAACACTAAAGATTACTTAGGGAAATTCACCCCTAAAACAACTACTAGGACATTCCTAGGATACTCAACCACTAGTAAAGCCTATAGGGTGTATAACAATGAAACCCTAAGAATCGAAGAAACAATTAATGTAGTATTTGATGAAGAAAACAAAAATACAAAACCCAGATTAGAAGTGATTAATGAACCTAACTCTAGACCTGAACCTAACTCTAGAACTAAACCTAATTCTAGACCCGAATCTAACTCACAAAATGAATCTAGTGTAAATTCTAACCCAAATCAATCTAGGTTACAAATGAATCACCCTATTGATCAAGTAATAGGTGATCCCAATTTAGGAGTTTGAACTAGAGCATTTTATAGGAACCTAAGCCAAATTTCACTTATCTCAAAAATTGAACCCAAAACAATTGAACAAACTCTTCTTGATCCCGATTGGATTATAGCTATGCAAGAAGAGTTAGCTCAATTTACTAGGAGTCAAGTTTGGGAATTAGTACCCCCACCTAAGGAAAAAACGATCATTGAAATGAGGTGGGTATTTCGAAACAAACTTGATGATAAAAGAGATGTTGTTAGGAATAAGACTAGGTTGGTCGCTAAGGGATTCAGTCAAGTCGAGTGGTTAGACTACGATGAAACATATGCACCCGTAGCTAGACTTGAATCGATTAGGATGTTATTAGCCTCGCTGCACATCAAGGATTTAAACTATTTCAAATGGATGTTAAGTCAGCGTTCTTGAATGGATTTATCAAGGAAGAGGTTTACGTTAGCCAACCACCCGGATTTGAGAGTCTAGACAAACCCAACCATGTTTTTAAACTTAGAAAAGCCTTATATGAACTAAAACAAGCTCCTAGGGCTTGGTATGAAAGGCTTTCAATTTATTTTAAGTCTAAGGGGTTTAGTCAAGGCTTAGTCGATCCAACCTTATTTGTAAAATCCATAGGAAAAGAAATATTTATTGCCCAAATATACATAGATGTTATAATTTTTGGAACTACCAATACAACTTTATTAAATGAGTTCATCTCACTAATGGAAAATGAGTTCGAAATGAACTTAGTAGGAGAATTAACCTTTTTCTTTGGCTTACAAATTAAACAAACTAGAGAAGGTATCTACCTACACCAACGAAAATATGCTAAGGAATTAATTAATAGATTTGGAATACAAAACGCTAAGCAAATTAACACACCAATGGCAACTAATGTGAATATAGGAGAAGACTTAGAAGGAAAACCAATTGATTTAAAGTACTATAGGAGCGCGATAGGTAGCCTCCTATACTTAACTGCGAGTCGACTTGATATACTTTTCGCAGTATGTGTGCGAGATTTCAATCTTACGCTAAGGAGTCACACATAAAGCTAGTCAAATGCATTTTTCGATACCTTAAAGGAACACTAAATGTAGGAATTTGGTACCCTAGGTCTAACGAGTTCGAACTAATCGGCTACTCGGATTCGGATTATGCCGGTAGTAAACTCGACAGAAAGAGCACGAGTGGTTGTTGCCAACTCCTAGACTCGAGTCTAATTAGTTGGTGTAGTAGAAAGCAACATTGTGTTGCCTTATCTACCACCGAAGCCGAGTACGTTGTGATGGGTGAGTGTGTAGCTCAACTTCTTTGGATGAAGCATACTCTCCACGACTTCCAATTGAACTTTAGTAACACTAAAATTTTCATTGACAACATTAGTTTATTAACCTAACTAAGAACCCAATTTGTCACTCTAGGACTAAACACAAAGAGATTAAACACCATTTCATTCGAGAACACGTAGCAAATGGAACAATACAACTCGAACATGTTGAGTCCAAATCGAACCTAGAAGATATCTTCACCGAACCCTTACCCGAAGAAGAGTTTAGTCTGCCTAGACGGAAATTAGGAATGTACATAATAGAGTAAGACTCAACTCTTATATTTTTCTTATATACTCTATTTTTTCATATTACATGGAACTAGCTTAGGATTTATCTTAGAAAGCATGCACCTATAGATTTAAGGAGCCAACACATCTCACAACACATAGGTCTAATGTGTTTGTGTACTGAGCCACGTAAATGGGCGTTGTAGGGTCTCGATGTGTATGTGTTGGCCGGCTAGAGGGGGGTGAATAGCCTAATACATAGACGATGGAATTTTCTCGTCGATTGCTCGTCTACAAATTCGTTAGCGCAAGCGGAAAGTATAAACAATAAAGACAAAGCAATAATAAGAATACAAATGCTAACAAAGGATGTAACGTGGTTCACGGCTACGCCGCTAATCCACGGTCCGATTCATCCACGGTGAATCACTCCGCAAGCTTCCACTATTCTCTCATTTTCACCAAGCTTGGTGGAGGTAACCTCTTTACAAGAATTCACTCCTCTTACAAATATGATGTAAATAAAACCAAGTAAGAGGATGGAAAAGCTTTGGGGCACTTTGGGAGACTTTAGAGCATGAACATTAGGTTCCCAAATCCCCACACCCTTCCTCTTTATAGAGGTAGAGGGTTTCTTCCCGTTGACACAGGAGCAGTCGACTGATGTCCCTATCAGTCGACTGGTCCTGTAGCCGTTGCCCAATAACGACTGCTTTCCACGTTGGATTCCATCCAACGACACCATCATCAGTCGACTAATCGACCTATCAGTTGAGTGCTCGTGAGCTTGACTCGCTTCGCGCGAAACCTCTACCGACGATGCCTTCATCACCGATCGGTGGTGTGATGGGGATCGATGACGGTGAATAGCCCTTTTCGTTTGGATGCCGGTATTTGCTCGTCTACAAAACTAATTAGCGCAAGCGAAAGACTAATAAAGACAAACAAATAGAAATACGAGAAAACAATCGCTAACAAAGAATGTAACGTGGTTCACGGCTACGCCGCTAATCCACGATCCCGATTCGTCCGAGGTGAATCACTCCTTCAAAGCCAATCCAATATTGGTCTCTCCTTTGCACCAAGCTAGGTGGAGGTAACCTTTACAAATCAAGCACACTCCCTCTTTTACAATAGATGTGAAAGAAAGCTAAAAGAAGGAGTTTGAATCTTGTGGAGCACTTGGATGGTCGTTTAGGACTTGAGCATTAACCTCCCAAAGCTCCACACCTTCTCTTTTTATAGAGAAGGCTGATTTCTTCCCGTTGGCCGCCATCACGATCATTGCCGCTGGCAATCGTCGCCACTACAACTGCCTCGAACACGGGATCTCGACCGCAGTAGTCCAACGGAACTCTTAGCGATCGATGGACCTCATCATCGGCCGATCGTCGCTTCCGAGTCGATCGCTACACGGCTACGACTGCTTCGGCGGGTCAAATTGATCGATTACCGATCGGCCGCTTCGCAATGATCGATGGTCTTGGCGATCGCATACGATGGAAGTTGATCGCCGCCACAATCCGATCGATACCACGAACTCACTCGACTCGGAATGCGATCGCCATGACATGGCAGGCGATCGTGTCGAAAAACCCATCCGACACTTGGCCAAATGGCCAAGTTTCACCTAAGAGCTACCCTTCCCCGGGTTACAATTGCTCACTCTCATCTCTCGGAGTCCCTCACCTTCGAAGTTCTCTTCATTCTCGGCCACGTCCCTCGGCAGCATCAGGCGCACGGCTCTGCAATGCTCCTTCGCGTCTCTTGCCTCGAAGTCTACTTCCTCCGGCTTCACTCCAAGCTTCTCGTCCGGCGGTCCCTCGGATGCTCCAAGCGCACGGCTTTCGCAAAGCTATCCTTCACCGACTCAAGGCACGAGTCATGAGATGTGAAACTCGCCACGGTTCTATGTGCGAATTACTAAGTCCTGCACGACTTCAATGCACATATCAAATCATCATAACACACTAACTTAAACCCTTTGCCACACCATCAAAACCATATTACGGCAAGAGATTGCCCTAACAATCTCCCCCTTTTTGATGTGTGGTAATCCGTTTAAGTTAGGTAAAAACATTTGATATAAATTCTAAGGTAAGAAAGCATGTAAAGATAAACATGATATAGCAACATGCCACTCCCCCTTAATCCATGAAACTCTATATTGCAAATTTTCTCCCTATCATATATTCTCCCCTAAAACAATTAGCTTAAACATAATTATTTCTCCTTTGACACCATCAAAAGATTAACACTAAGTTATAAGCTCATGGCATCAAGTATAATGGAGGAAAATACCAAAAACATGATTAAAATCTGAAATCAGAAAATTGCGGGCTGATTTTCGGTGGCGATCATTCTTATCGTATATGGCGATCAGTAGCACAATTGATTAAAATTACGATTTTTAATTTAAATGCATTAAAAATTCCATAAAATTTGAAAAATCATGAAATTTGAGGAGCATATTTCTATTAAGTATATCTATCAAGGAAAAATAGTTTTTCATGAAAAATCATTATATTTTCTGAGATTTGCCAAAAATCCAAACACTTGAAAAACCACTAGTTTTTGAGCATGTTAGTATCCATTTTAACACCTAGTCTTGCTTTGAATTGTTCCAAAACATGAATACATAGATTTTAGATTAAGGAATTGTTTTGAAAACATATGAAATATCCAACCATGATCTTTGGGCAATATGTCTATGAATTAAACATAAGCCTTCCCCATGATTGGTCTATTATTGCTATGTTGATACTTTAAATGACCATCTAAATGCCATAGGCATTAGTGGACATTTGTATCATCCTAACATCTCACCCATGCTAAGTTTGCAATCAAGTTAGCCTATAGTGAGTGTGAGATGCATCCTAGGGGGTATTTGTATATACTTAACCAATATATTCATGCAATTCTATCATGGTTAAGTATCAACCTAACAATTAACATGATCATAATGACATATATGAATGAATTCTACATTATGATCATGAAATGCATGTTTTCATTAAATTATAATCATGCATTAGGTATTATATGATGATAATAAACAAAGTGTCACCTAAAGCATGATTCAAACCTATTTCTCATGATAACATGCCAAATATCAAAATCATAAATCATGATTGCAAATATACATAACAATTACATTAATCATCATGATTTAAGCATTATTATCTATTTATGGGCACGTTATCATCACCCAACACTATCTAAAAATGTTGTCCCGTCATCCTAAGTCAGCAAAATATGATATAGGTCAAGTTCATATGGTTGACTACCTAGATTATTCTAACCCTTAAGGATGGATTTTGGAACCCAAAATAAATTCTTTCCTATTGGGTTCACTAAATACTCCTTGGGGATCCATTTCCTAGCAATTACTTTCTTTTTATCTTGTCCCCTAGCTATTAGGCATTTATAGGCCTTTTCATTTTTCTTTTCTTTGTATCCTAGGCCTTTCTTGTTGAAACTAGCTCTTTGGCTCCCTAAGATCATATTTAAGGTGTTGGAGCCAATTGTAGAATTTCTCTAGGGCTTTGGTTAAATAATCTACCTTTTCCCTTAATGCCTATTTTCCTCTATGCATGCATCATTAACATCAAGGCATATAATCATGTGAGCATGCATCATCATGGCAGAAGAAATATCATTATTATTTAAACATGCATTTTCTAGCTTATATTCCAAAGCCTTAATTTGATTAAGCATGCTTTTATTTTTCTTTTTCATTCCAAATAAGTCCTTAGTTAAACTAGAAATTATGGAAACTATTTTCTTAGGAGAAGCTTTCGTTACCATAGTTTCCATATCTTCTTCTTCTTCTTCTTCGGATGAGGAGGATGTAGAAGCTCCCCCTTCACTTGAGCTCTCTCCTCTTGAGCTTGATCCTTCATTTTCGGAGGAAGAGCAATCCAAGTCATCAAAGGCCATCAAGGACAAATTGGTGACAAAGGCATTCTCCTCATCCGATGATGATGAAGAGAATGAGGATGGGTCATCCCAAGTCCTTGCCTTTAGGGCTTTGACCTTTCCCTTTTCCTTTGTCTTCTTTCTCCTCTTCCTTTTTCTTCTTATTTTCTTCCTTCTTTTTCTTTTCTTCTTTGCTTTTGTTTAAGAGGGGACAATTGTCCCTTATGTGCCCCTCTCCTTGGCAATTATAGCATATGACCTTCCCCCTTGGTCTTCTATTCCTATCATGAGATTTATCAAATCTAAGATTCTTAAATGCACGCCTTACCTTCCTTACCATGTAGGCTTCTTTCGTGCTATCCATGGAGGAGGTAGAGGCTTCATCGGATGAGGAGGAAGGGACTTCCATCTTCTTCTTCCCCTTGTTCGCTATCAAAGCTACTCCTCTTGAGGGTTGGATTCTAGGCTCTTCTTGTATTCCTTCTAGCCTAGTTTCATGAAGCTCCATTATTGAGAAGAATTCCTCCAAGGTGCTTACTTCTAAGTTCTTGGAGATATAAAATGAATCCACCATGGAGCTCCATTTTGAGGATCGGGGGAAAGCATCTATGACCTTCATTACCATATCCCGGTTGGAGAGCTTTTCACCTACACTTGTTAAACCGGTTAGAATTTCCTTAAATCTAGAGTGTAGGGATTTTACCTTCTCTCCCTTTTCAAGTTTGATATTGGACAATTGGGAGCGAAGAACGTCTCTCCTTGCTAGCTTTGCCTCGGATGTGCCTTCATGGATTTCTATTAGTTTCTCCTACATTTCCTTGGCGCTAGCACACTCTCCTATCCTATTGACTTCTTGTTGAGGGAGGACATTGTATAGGTGGTGCTTGGCCTTTGAATTTGCCAAGTATTCTTCTCTTTGCCTCTTGCTCCACCTAGATTTCTCCAATGGCTCCCCATCCTCGTTCCTAGGCAACTCGAAACCGTTTTCCATTATTAATAGAATTTCAAAGTCGGTTTCGAAGAATACCTCCATTCGCTTCTTCCACCAAGCGAATTCGCCGTCGAACTTCGGTGGGTGGATGTTTGAGCCGACCATCTTTAGATGAAGTGTTTGTTGTGGCGGTTAGTCCTTGACAAACGACCTGGCTCTGATACCACTTGATGGGGATCGGTACGGCCGGCTAGAGGGGGGTGAATAACCCTTTTCGTTTGGATGCCGGTATTTGCTCGTCTACAAAACTAATTAGCGCAAGCGGAAGACTAATAAAGACAAACAAATAGAAATACGAGAAAACAATCGCTAACAAAGAATGTAACGTGGTTCACGGCTACGCCGCTAATCCACGATCCCGATTCGTCCGAGGTGAATCACTCCTTCAAAGCCAATCCAATATTGGTCTCTCCTTTGCACCAAGCTAGGTGGAGGTAACCTTTACAAATCAAGCACACTCCCTCTTTTACAATAGATGTGAAAGAAAGCTAAAAGAAGGAGTTTGAATCTTGTGAAGCACTTGGATGGTCGTTTAGGACTTGAGCATTAACCTCCCAAAGCTCCACACCTTCTCTTTTTATAGAGAAGGCTGATTTCTTCCCGTTGGCCGCCATCGATCAGGCCGCCCTTGGCGATCATTCTACTACAACGACTCGAACACGCGTCGGATCTCGGACCGTTGTAGTCCAATCAGCGGAACTCTTGGCGATCGGATCGATGGACCTCATCACGATCGGCTTCCGTAATCGGCGCGATCGGCTACGAACGGTTGTCGAAACCCTATTGACGATCATTGCGCCTTTGCCTTCCGATCGATGGTCTTGGCGATCGACTTCCCATGTATGGCGATCATTGCGGCCAATCCGATCGATCGTATACGATCGAACTCACTGACTGAGCGATCGCCATGATATGGCAATCGGCGGTGTCGAAAACCCATCCGGACACTTGGCCAAATGGCCAAGTTTCACCTAAGAGCTACCCTTCCCGGGTTACAATCGCTCACTCATCTCTGAGTCCTCGCCTTCGAGTTCTCTTCGCTCGGCCACGTCCCTCGGCGACATCGGCGCGCGACTGCAATGCTCCTTCGCGTCTCTTGCCTCGAAGTCTACTTCCTCCGGCTTCACTCCAAGCTTCTCGTCCGGCGGTCCCTCGGATGCTCCAAGCGCACGGCTTCCGCAAAGCTATCCTTCACCGACTCAAGGCACGAGTCATGAGATGTGAAACTTGCCACGGCTCCATGTGCGAATTACTAAGTCCTGCACGACTTCAACGCACATATCAAATCATCATAACACACTAACTTAAACCCTTTGCCACACCATCAAAACCATATTACGACAAGAGATTGCCCTAACATGGTGGTCTCGTAGTCGACTGCCAATCCATGGCAGTCGACTGTTGGCACTTGAACCGGACTCGAATACTAGTCGAGTCACAGTCGACTTAGAGTGGTCGACTACCATAACATGGTAGTGGACTGATGTCGGGAAATCCCATCTGACACTTAGCCAATTGGCCAAGTTTCACCTAAGAGCACTACCCCTTCTCGGGTTACATTCGCTCACTGTCATCCCTCGGAGTCCCTCGCCTTTGAAGTTATCTTCGTCCGGCCATGTCCCTCGGATGCACCAAGTGCACGGATCTGCAACGCCATCCTTCACGTCTCGCCTTGAAGTCTACTTTCTCCGGCTTCACTCCAAGCTCCTCATCTGACGATCCCTCGGATGCTCCAAGCGCATGACTTCTGCAAAGCCATCCTTCACCGACTCAAGGACCGAGTCATGAGAGGTGAAACTCGCCAAGGCTCCATTTGCGAATTACTAAGGCCTGCAAGACTCCAACGCACATATCAAATCCACACATCCTAACTTAAACTGTACCCTTTTCCACACACATCAAAACCATATCAAGGATTGATTGCACTAACAAGCATGAGATGTTAGGACCTTACTCCTGATTCCAGATGTAGATCAAGTGCATCGACATGAATCATGAAGTATAATTATTTAAAATAACCAACTCTAATCCAAACTTATTGATCATTTCATATCAATTAAGTCAAAAAGAGTTGAACATACTATTAGTTGAGTATACATTGAAACTATTATTTTCAAAATCTATTAGGAACATGCTTGGACTTACAAATCATAATCGCTTATTTTCTAAAATTTTTTTATTTTTTGATTTATGGAAAAAGGGGGAGAATAAAGGCCAAAGTTAACGGATCAAAATCATTTTTTAAAAGTTAACTTACTTAAACTTTTTTAAGTGGCAAACGTTAAGGGGGAGAGCTAAGATTCTTTTTCAAAGTACTCACCTAAGGTCAAGGGGGAGGTAACCTCAAGGGGGAGGATTTGAAAAAGAGTTTATCTTATACTCTCACTCATGCTAACTTACTAAGTTACTCATACTAACTTACTAAGTTATTCATTTCTTTCATACTCATACTAAGTTGTGTCTTTCTTACTTACACTTGCTACGCTTAATCACACTTACTACTTCACTACATGTTTACTACTCATATTGTTACTACTTTGTTTTATGCTTAATTTTTTCCTTAACTTTGTGTCAGTTTATCATAGATAAAAAAGAGAGAGATTGTTGGTGCAGGGGCACTAGATAATCGAACCTAGGTTTTGATTATGACAAAGACTCAAAGATAAGGTGTTATCATTATCTCATAAGCTACTGTTAAGTGTGCAGAAGTGTTTAAGCTGAGCTGAAGGTCAACAACACCCAGAGAATCTCGAGTTGAGAAACTATGGTGGTCGGGCAACACAGAGAGAACTTTGGATGGAGTCGAAGAACCCAGTTGAAGACCGAAAGCTAAGTGACAAGTCGCAAAGGACCAGAGGTAAGCACGAGTGTGAGTAATGGTGAAGTCGGGTCCTCTGTACGGGGACGACTTTAAGCGGTGATCCAACTAAGACTTCCATTGGAATGTCTAGGTCGAGATCGGACAGTAAGTAGTCATCAAATTCACTATTACTTGTGTTTTCGTGCTAACTCTTTGTTGTAGATGAATAATCTAGCTGGCATTTGACTATTGGCTTGTGGCAGTCGATTGCTACTAGCATCAATTGACTGATGAAGTCCATCATTCAACTGATATTCAAATTGTCCAGCTCGTTGAAGGTGAAGATAAGATCCCCTTATCTTGGGGTGAGGTGTCCTTTTGATCCAGATACGGATCTCAATGAGATAGGACTTGGAGGGCTATAAAAGAAGGGGGGTTCCACCCCTTTAGGTCATCAAATTGCTCTCCAAGTGCTCCCACAATGCCGCACCATCAATGACTACTCTACACAGTCTAAACGCTACTACAACACCGATGACACGCCACAATCTCAAATCTTTGTTTTTGTTAGTACATTTCAAGTTGTAGTTTCAATCTTTATACTTTGTATTCGAGCTTTTATCTTCGAGCTTTTTCGTTGTAAAGAGGAGAGGTGGAATTGTGCCTCTACCTCGAGATTTCTTCTTATTGTAATCATTGTCTCCTACCTCCAACGAGGAGGAGATCATTAGTGGATTGCCCCTTCGTATGCGGTCAAGGATCACGGGGCCTTGGAGTAGCAATCCTTTGGTTGAGAACCAAGTAAAAACAAAGTGTCTTCTTTTATTTATTGTCTTTACGCCCGCTGCATTAATTACTCAAGTTTTAGTAGAATAAAATAAAAAGTTTTTCTATCGCTATTCACCCCCCTCTAGCGATTCGCCTCGATCCAACAGACTCGGTTGTCAAGTGTCCAAACACTTGACCAGTCGACTAGTCTATAAGCCCAGTCGACTGCTACACCTCAATCATGAGGTTTATCCCAAGTATGATGCCTTCATACTTACTAGATCACCCTTAGCTTAGACCTAAGCCTTCTAGGCACCTCCATCAGCCTCACACCTATTGGATCCCTCCAAGTCATCCATGACTTGTTCATCCATATGCTAGCCTTAAGGTGCTTCCATCGGCTATTGTCATGCTAAGCTAGTCTACACCGCCAAGGCACATTGGACTTACACTGCAAAGACACACGCTTGGACTTTACATCGCCAACCATTGGACTTAGGCTGCCAAGACTCCACCCGTGGACTTTATGCTGCCAATATCAATCCTTGGACTTCCCTTGCCAACCCATGTTGGACTTTCCAATTGCCAAGACTCAAGCTTGGACTTTCCCTTGCCAAGACCCATGCTTGGAC
Source organism: Wurfbainia villosa (assembly GCA_025175895.1). NCBI lineage: Eukaryota > Viridiplantae > Streptophyta > Magnoliopsida > Zingiberales > Zingiberaceae > Wurfbainia > Wurfbainia villosa. The sequence goes on along the minus strand of CM046008.1, from coordinate 19,983,734 downwards.
TTTCCATGCCAAGTACTTAAGACTTAGACTTTACCATTGCCAAGACCCATGCTTGGAATTTCCATGCCAAGTGTCCCACTTGGACTTCTCCATCATATGGTCAACCCCATGTCAACCATATAGTCAACCCATTGTCAAACAATGGTCAACTCATCATCAAACATCAAAACACTAAAATCAAAACACTAATCGAGTCAAACTCGAGTTTGGTCAATCATGACCTGGCCCGATTGCACCAACAATCTCCCCCTTTTTGATGTTTGACAAAAGACAAATACCTTTGAGTTAGAACACTAACTCAACCAATCCACCCAATTTTCCAAATTGGGAATTCTCACATTCTCCTATCTATTCTCACACATCACTTCTCCCCCCTTTTGACATACATCAAAAAGACTCTCTCCAAGGATATCAATGTATCATATTCCAATGAAATCTTACAATCTCCCATGGGTCCAAAAACATCTAGGATGCCTTCACTCTTTCTAGTGATAAGTCCCATATCACTAAAGAGAGACAATCCTTCAAACTCTTCCAATTCTCAAAATTCTCCCCCTTATGAGGAAGAACACATCCATCATCCCATGATGGATAATCTCCCCCTAAAGGTTTGCTCCCCCTTGACCATTGCACCAACAATGTCCTTGGAGAGACCCTAAGCCTATAGGAACACTAAACCATCAAAATTAAGGTCAAAAGTTCAAACTTAAACTTTCACACACCTTAAAATTGATACACACCCTAAACAACTCTCCTAATCCATATCCAATGGATTTTCACCCTTTATAATGCTTTCCAAAGCATATCCTAGGGTTAGGAGTAGTTAGGGTAGCCTAACATAGCTGGAACATGGGCTAAACATCCTTGTTTACCTGAAATTAGCCATTAGCAGTCAACTCTGTTAGTCAACAGTCGACTTCCCTTGACGCCAGTCGACTGCCATCCATGGTAATTGACTGATTTATGCAAATGCAGAAATCAAGTTTAAAAATTGAATTTATGAAAAGCATAAGTAATTATAAGTAATTTGAAAAATATTGAAACTTCATACATATAATACTTATAACAATCATAATGGGTAAAAAATATTTGAAAAATAAAATACCCATTAAATATTGAGATTGATACAAAATTCAAAACCATTGATAACTTTAATATTTTTGACCTATTTTGTATCAACTTCATCAATGGTGACTTCTATCAAAAGATAGACTACACCAAGATTTTCTAAAATGATTTTAAAACCTTATATTGAACCATGGTTTATGGGTTTAATGCACATGACTTGTACATAAGCTTTCCTCATGATTCATCCATGGTATAAGATGAGTTGGAGTTCATCTAGATGCAAAATTTATGCACCTTGAACTTAACTTATTTCCTAGCATCTCACATGTGTCTAGGGTGTATTAATATACACACATGTCAATGTGATATGAGATGTGTATTTTGTTCATCCAAATCTAAGGCCTCATGCATTTTTCTAAGGCAACTCTATTTGATTCCCTTATACATGGGACTTCAAATCATGCAATTTGTCCTTAAATCAATTTTCATTAATCCTAAATGCATGAATGATGATTATGGCATATAATCTAGTATAATTAAAATATGTGTCAATAATCATGATGTCATGGCATATGAATACAACCTAAGCACTAACATGACATAAAAATTAATCCTAGGCATTATCATGACATATTAAATGATTAAAATGAAATATGATGTCATGACGTGGCATATGTGAAACAAATCATAGCAAATAAAAGGTAAAGGTATAAGAATACCTAAATTTTAATATTTATTGTCATTTGTTAGGATTAAGTTCATTTTGCCATATTACTACTTGTCTCCCAAGTGTGCCAAAAACCCAAAATGACACACCAAGACCTCTAAACCTAATTGTGCCAATTTGATCAAATTTTCAAGCTTCCATTATTATATTGGCACATCCTAAAATCTCTTAGGATAAAATATCAACCTTATTTCCAAAGTATCATATAACCTTGGAAATGACCTAAAGTATCAACTTTACTATGGTTGGGTTAACTACCCATCCAATCAAGGTTGACACATCCTAACCCATTTAGCGTGAATCGATCACGCTCCTAGGAACCCAATACCTATTAGAGCTCCTTGGGTTTAATAGGTATTCCTTAGGGATAACTTCCCTAGATACCCTCCAAATGACCCTTCTAGGCTTAGAAGCCTTGGTCATTGTGGTCTTGTCTAGGTTAACTTTAGGGGTGACTCCCCTTGTAACCTTCTTAGTGGCCTCCCTAGGTTTCATGGAAACCTTGGCCACTAGGCACCTACTTTGGTTATCCTTAGGGATGACCTCCCTAGTAACCTTGGTTTTCCTAGACCTAGGTTGTGTTCCATAATCGAATGGAACAGGTCTCCTTGGGCTTAGGTTTGTGACCCAACCTCTCTTGCCCTTGGGTGGACCTTGCTTCCTAGACCCTAGGTTTTGACTCATTGATCCTAAGTTTTGACTAATTGACCCTTGCATTTGATTGTGCACCTTTCTAAAGGTCTTTTCTAAGTTCTCAAGCCTTGACCTCAAGGCTTGATTTTCCAACTCTAATTGTCCAATCTTTGAATTTTTATTTAGCCTTTGGGCATGGTTATTCATTTTAGGCATATGTCTATCCTTCTTAGGGTTAATGCCTAAATTCTCCTCTACCTTTCTAATAGTTTCCCTAGGTAGGATTTTCCTAGGATTATTAGTCTTTCTCCTTAGTTCTAAAATCACATGATTTGACACCTAAACAATAGAACCTATTTTTAGCATGCTTTGTATTATGATGAATAGCAAGTGAATTAAAATTATCCCTAGCATCTTTTTTAACATTAAAATTTGAAGGTGCATTACTAAAATATACCTTAGGGTTTGCTTTTAAAGCTCCCCCTACATGTGATGCTCCTTCTTGGGCCTTCTTCCTCCCCATAGGGCATTGACTCCTATAATGCCCTTTTTGATGACATTTGAAGCATACCATGTGCTCCTTGCTCTTAGTGGTTGGGGCTCCGATCTCCTTGGCCTTTGGCATGACTTGTGCCATCTTCTTTACCGGTTTTAGACACTTGCTTTTGTAGCGTCCGACTTTCCTACACTCAAAGCATACAATATGATTTTTATTTTTAATTGAAACCCTCAAGTTACCTAGGTCGGTGGTGGAATTTTGAGCTTCTTCATCTTCTCGACCGGAGGTAGATGGTTCCTCTTGGTGCTCTGACATTGAAGATGGCCTAATCTTCTCGCCCTCAATCCTAGAGGTGGAGGCTTCTTCTACCTCTTTTACCTCTTCCACCTCTTCTGATCCAGATGTTGATTCCCTATCAAACTCCTAATCCTCATGTTCTTGGGATGATGATCCACATTCTTCTTGAGCTTGAGACGATGAGCACTCCTCTTCTTCCTCAACTTCTTGGACCGGTGTGAGCTTTTCATGGAACTTGGCTAACTTGCTTCATAGTTCCTTAGCATCATGATATTCACCTAGCTTGCACAAAATATCATTAGAGATTAAATCTTCCAAAAATTTTGTTACATTAACCTCAATCTTGAATTTTTGGCATCGCTCTTGGGTCCACTTTTTCAATTTGAGGAAATCTTCCTTCTTATCCCTGGGGGGTTCGAAACCTTCCATGATGATGAACCAATTATCTATGCCCACCGTCAAGAATGTCTCCATTCTCGCACTCTATGTCGAAAAGTCTTCTTGGTTATATGGTGGAGGAATGTCGATGGCATACCCCAATCTGTCCTTAGGTAGCTCCATCTCCTCTAGCACTTTTGCTCCCTCGGATGCGAAGCCGGTGAAGAGTGATGTGAGCGAAACATATAGGGTTTTAGGAGTAGTTTTCGCTCACATCTCATTACATTTTATGTTAGTTTCATGCATATGTTACTTTATTTTGTACGCATTTCCTATTTTCTGGTTCGGAGGTCTGCTCTTTGTACTTTTGGCTGCAGGTTAGCATTTTGGGAGAAAAAGGTGCACTTTTAGAGCAAAAGACAGACATTTTACAGCTAGACGTAGAGTGGGACTCGGCCAGCCTGTGTGGCTACACACGGCCGTGTCCAATGGGTGAGATTAGCCAACTTAGGGCCGCACACGGCCTGGCCATGTGGAAACACACAGCCGCGTTATGACCCGCCAGATTTGCGTGACTAAGGTTTTTTTGGATTTTGTAGTGGTCCGAGGTGATGTCTATATAAGGATGGCTCCACCCAAACCCTAGGGGGGAGGCACGATAGCTAGGACGACACATCGAAACCCTAAAAAGCTTCGGGAACTTGCAATGGGGAGGAGGAACGCCACTGGAGGTCCATGCCTTGCACTTCAACGCCAGAGAGAAGACCACGAAAGCATTGTAATCCATTGTTTCTGCATTTTATTTCTTATGTATTCGAACATAAACATGCTTTGTGATTCTTCCTTCATATACATGGAGTAGTTCTTTCGATTCTAGGATTAGGGAGTAGCTTGTGTGCACATTACAATGTTGGTTCATGTTAAATTCTACCTTTGAGTTTAATTTGACAATTGATAGTTGTTTTTTACTTTATCTATGCGTATTTGGTTTTCTACCTACTGTGCTTAGGCGATACGAGGGGTGACAACCCTCGTATCTAATATTTAGGGGATTTTATACAAGGACCCAAGGGGTAAACCTGATCTCCTGTAACCGTGGGTAGAAGGATTCGATGGAACCGAACACGATTCATCGTAGGGATTGATTCAACATCCTCGTATCGTCTATCCCGTCCTTCTAGGCGGAGATAGCTCCCGGTAGATGCGATGGCTCTTCAAGAGAGTGTAAGATGTCCCTTCCACAAAACCATAGCTAAACGTCTAGACAATGTCAATTAACAACATTGTTTTGTGACACACAAGCGAAATCGAAGTCCTAGAATCACTTTTGAAGACCTCGGCACGCTCCCTTCCTCCTCTGTGTGACACAGTATAGAGTATAGTCCACCGACAGCCCTCACACATCAAAACATATTAGAGTTTACGTCCGAACAATTTAAATCACTGAACGTATCAATATTTGAGTCCCAGTCCCTGTGGGATCGATAATCTTTTATTACTTGACGACATCCATGCACTTGCGGGCATTAAGCACGAGCGCGCGCTTTGAGTCCTCAACGATCTCCGTCGATTGATTTGAGGTTACGATCGGGTGCATTAAGTTTTTGACGCCGTTGCGGGGGACTGATCGATTCGATATCAAATCGAACAGTGGAGAATTGGATCGGACTTAGGATTAGATTTATTTACTTTCTTTATTTTTCTTTTTCTTTTTAGTTTGCCTTATTTACTTTAGTTCTAAACTTTCCATAATTAGACTTAGTTTTTAATTTTATTCTAGCAGTAGTTGTTTTTATTTCCTTTTTTTTGTATCTTAGATTTTATTGGCTAGATTGATTTATTTTCTGCTTTTAGAATTAGTTAGCACTCCTAATTTTTGTGGCTTGGTTTTCGTATGCTTAGACGCTTAGGATCGGAAGGCCTGATTCTGATCGACTTAGAAATTGAGTGAACCTTTCATCACCGAAAAGGAGAGCAGCAAAAAATGGAGGATCAGGCCGCATCCGAAGTGAACATAGGTAGCCGACCTCTGCGGGACTACGTAGCTCCTAGCGCTAGAGGATTTAGGTCGAGTATAGTTGGACCATCTATTTCGGAAAATAACTTTGAGCTAAAACCGACACTTATACATATGGTCTAGTAGAGTCAATTCGAGGGAGCTACGACTGAAGACCCGAACCGACACCTTGAGGCATTTTTAGAAATCTGCTCGAGAATGAAAATGAATGGAGTCCCTACTGATGCGATCCACCTGAGCCTATTCCCATTCTCACTGTGGGATAAGGCAAAGGCATGACTTCACTCCTTACCTTCGGGGAGCATCACTACATGGGAGCAATGTGAGCAGTAGTTTCTGAACAAATACTTCCCACCAAACAAGACTGCTCACATGCGCCATCTTATCACGAGCTTCTGCCAGAAGGAGGGGGAGTCCTTATTCGAAGCTTGGGATCGCTACAAGGGGCTACTCTACCAATGCCCCCACCACAGACTGGAGAGGTGGCTGTTGATCCACATCTTCTACAATGGGATTGCGTACTTCACGAAGATGTCCCTAGATTCTGCTATAGGAGGAGCACTGATGAACAAGACCATAGAGGAAGCAGAGGAGCTGATAGAAGAGGTGGCTCAGAACCACCATCAATGGGCTTCCAAACGTTGTCAACCTACGCTTGCAGCGGGACGATACACTATCAACTTCATGGACCACCTGGCAGCAAGGATGGACGCACTCAGTAGACGATTCGAATCTTTGAATCCTTCATCTTCATGCGCGGCCATTGACTTTGGAGAGGGAGCGACAGCGTATCGAGAGGACCACTATGGAGGGAAGGGAACCTCAGAGGAGCAGATTGAGCATATTGACGCGGTTGGGGACTACGACCAAAGGCCCAATAACCCATACTCCAACACCTACAATCCCGGATGGAGGAACCACCCGAATTTCTCCTATAAGAATAACTCGGGAAACTCACAACCATCAGAGGGTATGGGCAGCAGCAGGGCAATGGGCAGCGACCACAGAAGTCCAGATTGGAACTGATGATGGAGAACTTCATAGCTACCCAAACTAAGGCTAATGAGGAATTTCGTCGCCAATATCAGAAGTCTGAAGAATAACTCAGGGACTTGAAGGCCACCGTTGACGGCCTTGCAAGTCACACTAGGATGTTGGAGACGCAAGTGGCCCAGATAGCCCAAACCGTGTCGCAACCTGTGAAGAGCTCTCTGGTGAGTCAAGCTAAAGAGGAAGGAGTGGGGCAGAGTAGAAAATTCGCCAAGGGGTGTGCAGCCATGATTACCACCCCCGACCTAAGCCAAATTGAAGAGAAGATTCCACTACGACGAGGACCCTGAGTTTGTTATCCCCTGCTCAATTTATGGGGAGAGCTTCGATGAAGCCTTATGTGACTTGGGGTCATCAGTCAGTGTGATGCCCTATGCATACTATCTGAAGATGGGACTGAGCGGGCTCCAACCAGCGAATCTTGGTATTCGTATGGGGGATGATTCGGTCAAGGAGCCCATTGGCATGCTACCACACGTTCCTGTGGTGATTGAGGATTTTGTGATACCCATGGACTTCATCATACTGAACACAGGACCCAATCCCCAGAATCCCATCATTCTGGGAAGGCCTTTTCTGGCAACTACAAGGGCGTGTATAGACGTGAAGGCACACCAGATCTCCCTGGAGGTAGATGGGGAGATCATCCTCTTTAGCCTTTCGGAGCACAGAGCCCCCTACCTCGACGGCTTCACGTTTAGCAGAATGAAGCCAGAACTGCCATATGAAGCTTCCGAGATGGATGAATGGAGGTTCACTGAACCTCCAGAGCCGAGTTGATAGTGGAGTGCAGTCGAGCTAAACGACCTTAAATAAAGCGCTTCTTGGGAGGCAACCCAAGTTTAGTTTTATATTTCCCTTTGATTGTACTGCATGCATTCATTTAATTTTATTTTTGATTTCCATCTCATTTAGAGTTAGGACTAGAAAAGAACTTAGCTAGGCAAAAGTAAAATTCATATTAACCTACATGGCAAAATGTATGAGAAAATTTGAACCCTAATGCAAAATGGGGAGAGAAATGGGGACACACAGCCTGGCCGTGTGTGTTTCCCATGGCTGTGCCTGATCGACCCGAGGCGCACATGGCCTAGCTGTGTGTTTTCACACAACCGTGTTGTGCGAGGTTAAAAGGGGCGAGCCATGTGTTTTCACCCCCATTTACGCCGTGTGCTTCGAATGCTCTTTCCCTAGACATGTGTTTTGTCTTCCCCGCCATCTAGAAGCACTTTTAACCTCAAAGGAAGCCAAAAGAAGCAAGGATGAGGAGGACTAAGCATGTAGCACCTCGATCCGATGCTTCAAAGTGACGAACAAGGAGAGCCGACACCCCTCAAGCTCCAGAGGAGGGTAACACCCTACCCACTCTTCTTTTTTGTAATAACAAACATAGAGATAGATATAATGTGCTTTCTACTCATAAACTCACCGCTACTAGGTACTTAGATGAAGATTTGTTAGAGTCTTTAGGGTTTTTGGGTGATATTCAAGCCCTATTTGCAAAAATGGGGTGGGAAGAGATGATGGGAATAAGGCACCCAACCTACCCTATGATAGTTCTAGAATTTTTGAGATCCTTAGAGGCGGAAATTTTAACGGGTAGAGAGAGCGAGGAGGGTAGGATAACTTTTAGGCTTTTTAACATTGAGCATGAGTGGACCCTTCACCAATGGAACTAATGCTTTGGCTTGCCGAGTGGAGGAGAGAGAAGAATCCCTATTGGGTTCAACTCTCGGGTATTTTGGACCGAGTTAACGGGAGAGCACGCTTATGACCCTTCTAGGGTCAAAGCGTCACACCTCCAAAACCCCATCTTCAGATACCTCCACCACATCATGGCCAGTACTATATTTGGTCGTGGGGAGAGTGACGGTGTAGTTAGAGCTAGCGAGCTGCTTTGCCTCTGGGGCATGCTGCAAGAAAGGAGTAGCATCGATGTAGGGTCCCACTTCATCAGACACTTAGTGAAGATGGACAAAGTAGCACAAGGAGAGATTAATGTGGGAGGCCTACTTACCCACATTTTCCATAGGATGGGGTACGATTACACTGCATTAGAAAGTATAGAGGGGAGCCCTAGGATCGACCTAGGAGTGTGCATGACCATGAAGATGATTGAGAAGGAGACTCCTTATGCTTTGTAAGGAAAAATCTGACGACCCTTAGGCTCCCCAACCCAGATCATACCACCATCACTACATGCGCCAACTGGCACTTGGACCTGATAGTGGAGTCCCCTCCACATGAGGGACCCTCCACATCGACGCCCATCTCTCCACCTTTACATCACTCTCCCTCCAGTCCACACATGCATAGGAGCCCACCTAGTCCACGCCGACATGAGTCTGCACCTGCACCACCACATTTTTCTACCTTTGAGCAGAATGCAGGTACGTCAGCCTATGATTTCTCGGAGTTCCGATCACGCCTCGATGACATATACACCTAGTAACAGATGTAGAGGCAGCGATGGGAGGAGCAGAGCGCCTACATGCAAGCGGAGTTCCAGGGCTTCTGAGAGCATTTCCAGTGGGTTGAGGAGTTCTATGACGAGGCTTGCATATACTTCCAGAAGGAGGCTGCTCGTCGCTAGGATGAGGTCGCCTACCGCAGGGAGATACGGCAGCACATGCATGCCCAGCAAGCACAGTGGGCTAGGGAGGAGGAGCACCGAGCAGCCGCTGCATCCACCATCTCCCAGATCGACCACATGTACATGTTGTTGGTGCAATCAGCCCAGCAGTACCTTGATGGTATTTTGATGATAGACAAAACTCATGACATGAAATTGTCATGGGAAAGTCCAACATGGTGTTGGCATGGAAAATCCAAGCATGGAGCTTGGTGTGGGAAAGTCCAACATGGGGTTGGCATGGGAAATCCAAAGCATTGCGAAGCCGTGCGCTTGGTGCTTGGTGAGAAATGCATTGCGAAGTCATGCGCTTGGTGCATATGGGAAGTCTTAAGGACTTGGTAACTTCACTAGGCTCGGGTCCTTGAGTCGGTGAAGGATGGCATTGCGAAGCCGTGCGCTTGGTGCATCCGAGGGACCGCCGGACGGGGAGCGAATGGAGTGAGCCCAAAGGGAAGCATACTTCTAGGGTATGAGACGCGAAGGATGGCGTTGCGAAGCCGTGCGCTTGGCGCATCCGAGGGACGTAGGCCGAGGGAAGAGAGCTTCAGTGGGGAACTCCATGAGGGATAAGGTGGACTTGACCAAGTGGCTAAGACTGAGTGTCGGATGCTCCAACAACTTTGTGTTTGAGGTTTTAACCGACATCAGTCGACTGGCATAGGTGCCAGTCGACTGCTCTAGGTCGTATGGATTCGACCAGTGTTCGATCAACCGAGTCCGGGCCGATCACGATCGCCGAGGAGGGCAAATCGACTATTGGGAGAATCGATCCGAGGGATGATAATGATCGATGACACCGCACGACGCATGGAGTCGGCTTCGCCGACTCGGTCGATGGATGATCACGATCGATGGGTGCCATCGATCGGACCGATGTGTGATCCGTTGGAACTTAACCAGCGTGGATCCGCTTGTGAGACAACGGCTACGGACCACCACCGATGGTCACGATCACCGGTGATCGATGGGCGCGAAATCAGCTTGATGCAGGTTATAAAAGGAGCTCAAGAGGGAGGATTTCGCCAAGGCTTTTGAGGTGACTTTGGAGGGGAATTGCTGTTGCATTCCAGACCTTCAAGAGCAAGCAAAAGCAAGCAACAAGAAAGCGATCAAAACAATTGTGTAAAAGTTCTCTTTTGTATTGTCTTTGTATTTCTTATTGTATTTCATATTACTTGTTGTAATAGCTTGTGAGAGGTTTCTCCACCTCCGACGTGTAGTCGATAAGGAGTGTTGTTAGTGTCGTGCGCATAACACGAGCTCGTTGAGCTCACCCCGTGGAGTAGGAACCATTCGGTTCCGAACCACGTATATGCTTGTGTATTGATTGTGCTTGTATTGTTGTTATTTCTATTGTTATTCCACTGCGTATATTAACGACAATTGTAGACAAGCACACGAGAACGAACGAATTAGGACATCCAACGAACGAGGGCTATTCACCTCCCCTCTAGCCGGCCGTACCGATCCCCAACAAGTGGTATCAGAGCCGAGGTCGCTCTTCAAGGACTAACCTGTAGGGAATTTCTATATGCCAAATAGCATATGCGCAACGGAAAAATTAGGATCCCTTCCTAGTGATCCTTGCGAAAGAAAACTCATACAAAATAAATTTCTCTAAAACCAAACCTATCTTATAGGAGAGGATTACCTTTGTTGCGTGCCCTTGTTAATCCCGCTTTTCCTTTTGGTTTGTTGGATCTTTAGCACGTTAAAATGTCCGTGCCTCTATATGTATCCACACGGGCAAGCTCTTGTCTCACAAAAGAAACTAGAAGAGCTCTCCTTTACTTCTTGCTAGAGAAGTCCCTAAAGGAGAGGAATCTAGGGAAAAAGAGAAAGGAAGAAGAAGACTACTCTTCTTGCTAGCCTACACTCACAAAGCCACACAACCAAAACTTCCACCAAGCTCTCAAGCTCTCTCACAACCACAATGCTTACTCTGGCCGGCCACTTCATGGAGTCTTTTATAGGGTTGGAAAAACCCTTTCACCTCCACACATTCAATGCAATCCATTGCATTGAGACACAATCCAAAAAGGAGTTGGCTTCCTTGTTTGGCCGGCCACTTAAGGAGACAAAAACCACTTTGTCTCCTTCCACCTCATCTAGCTTAGGTGGATGCTTAGGTGGCATGCTTATGTGGCATTCTTATGTGGCATTCATGCATGTTGAATTAATCTTATTAATTCAATTAAGCTTATGTTATCATATTGAATTAATCTCATTAAATCAATAAGGTAACATATTGAATTAATCTCATTAAATCAATTAGCTAAAATTCTCATTAAGCTTAAAGTCCAAAAACCATTTTGTACTTAAGCTTATTCCTAAATTATTCTAGTCAAACTAGAATACTCTAATTCCTCTAATTATCATGCTCTTTGTGTGTGACCCTATAGGCTCTCATAACGTTGGCAGTGGATCTAAACTCTTTTAGATACACAAGCAATGAGCGGCATCTAGCAATACATCATTGCTACCCAAGTTATGAGATAAGTCAAGATCCGACTAACCTTTCCGTGACTACTATAATGTATGACCGTGTCCTTCTATCCTTGATATCAGATTGACCAATGAGGCATAGACCGTGTCATCCTCGATCAATCTATGTGTTTCTTGATCCCTGAGTAAACTAACTCAAACAAATGAGCTCAATATCTCATATTGACTCATTCGAGCATGGCCATGCGTTTTAGTAGTTCTACTCAATCAAGGGGCCCACCGATATCACTCTCGTCATATGAGAGGGATAGATCCCATCTACATCACTCACATCCCTCCGCATAATTTGTTATATACCCAGTAATCGCCTTTATGGTCCACCCTGTTACGGGTGACGTTTGACGATACCAAAGTACATAACTCCTTATGTAGGGAACCGTAGTGACTTCAGGTCTGAGTACTATTCATACCAATAGTCACATGAGAAAGTTTATGACACTCATATAACGATCCATGAAACTTTCTAATGGCGGGTCAGTTCAGTATATATTCTCTAATATATACCCATGTGTCAACTTGATATCATATATCCATGACTTGTGAGATCAAGTCATCAATTGACCTACATGCTAGTCTTTATGTATTAATATTGCCCTTGCATATTAATACTTGACTAGGAACATTTAGAAAGTGTTCTCTACAGCCTCTCATAATCAATTCTGCCAATTGATGTGCTGTAGATAAGAACCTACTTTTCTAGGGCATTACTATATTTAATTTAGCTGGCACAAGCAAGACTTAAATATAATAACCAATCCTTTGCCTTTATAGAATATGATACAAAATGTTCCCTTTTCAACCATCACATGATTGGCTCTAGGGCTATAACTAACAATCTCCCACTAGCACTAGTACCAATCACTATGATATCTAATACCTAGTGACCTAGTGTGACCATCATGCTTCCTCTGTGCCAAAGCCTTGGTCAATGGATCTGCGATGTTAGCTTCGCTTGCACTGCATATCCTCACATCTCCTCTATCGATGATCTCTCGAATGAGATGGAAGCGCCGCAGTATGTGTTTGGTCCGCTGATGTGATCGAGGTTCCTTAGCCTGTGCAATAGCCCCATTGTTGTCACAATAGAGGTCTATTGGATCTGAATGCTAGGAACTACCCCAAGTTCATCGATGAACTCATGAGCCAAACAACCTCCTTTGCCGCATCGACGCAGAATATACTCGGCTCGCAGAATCAAGAATCGTGGTCCGCTCGCTTGAACTCTTCCAAACTCACCCCACCATTCGTGCAAAACACGCACTCGATTGCGATCTATAGTCATCCTTGTCTGCTTGGAAGCTTGCATCATGTAACCCTTTACGCTAGCTCCTCATTGCCTCCAAATATCGTGAAATATTCTTTCGTTCTTCGTAAGTATTTAAGAATATTTTTGATCGCTATCCGATGACTTTCACCGATCCGACCGTATCTACTCCATGCTCAAAGCATACGACGCCGTGACAGTACAAAGTATGGCGACATGATAGACCCTATGGCGGATGCATAAGGGATCTTATCCATGCGATCTCTCTCCTCCTTAGAAGAGGGACATTGAGTCTTCGAAAGACTCACACCATGTGATAAAGGCAGAAATCCTTTCTTGGAATTTTGCATAGCAAAACGATCTAGCACTTTATCAATGTATGTACTCTGAATTAGGCCAAGTAATCTTTAGATCTATCTCTATAGATCTTGATGCCTAGAATATAGAAGCACACCTAAGTCTTTCATCGAGAAACAATTCCCTAACCACATCTTCACAGCATCGGAGTGAGGGAATATCATTTCCGATGAGAAGTATGTCATCTACATACAAGACAAGAAACACAATCTGCTCCCACTATTTCTCTTGTAGACACAAGGTTCATCTTCATTCTTGATGAAACCAAACTCCTTGATTGCATCATCGAATCGAAGATTCCAGCTTCGAGAGGCTTGCTTTAGTCCATAAATGGACCTTTGCAGTTTGCATACCTTTCTAGGATGCTTTGGATCTTCAAAACCCTCAGGCTGTGTCATGTACACATCCTCGAGTAGCTTTCCATTCAGAAAAGTGGTTTTGACATCCATCTGCCAGATCTCATAATCGTGGTAGGCTACAATAGCAAGTATGATCCGAATGGATTTAAGCATCGCAACTGGTGAAAAGGTTTCATCATAGTCAATACTATGAATTTGTTTGAATTTTTTAGCCACCAATCTACCTTTATAGGTATGCTTATTACCATCCATTTCAGTCTTTACTTTAAAGACCCACTTACACCCAATGGGTTTTACCCCTTCAGGTGGATCAACCAAAGTCCATACTCGGTTAGTGTACATGGATTTCATTTCGGATCTCATGGCCTCTAGCCATTTCTCGAAATCTGGGCTCATCATAGCTTCTTGATAGGATGTAGGCTCGTCAAGATCGACAAGCAATACATCACCGTTGTCAGTCAAGAGAAAAGAATATCTCTCGGGTTGACGACGGATCCTATCAGATCTACGAAGAGGTTGGTCTACTTGAACAGGTGTTTGCTCCACAACTCTTTGGGCAACAATTTCCTCATCCACAACACTTTGTGGTGCCTGTTCATTTTCCATGAAGCCTTAGTGTTATCGTCATCTTGAACTTCTTCAAGATGAATTTTACTCCCACTAGTTTTTCTAGAAATAAATTCTCTTTCTAGAAAGACAAAGATTTCCGCAACAAACACCTTGCCAAGTGTGGGATTGTAAAAGTAATATCCCTTAGTTTCCTTGGGATATCCTACAAAATAACACTTATCCGATTTGGGTCCTAGTTTATCCGAGACTTGACGCCTAACATAAGCTTCACAACCCCAAATCTTTATAAAAGACATTTTGGGACTCTTCCCACCCATATCGTATATGGTGTCTTTTCTACTGCTTTTGATGGAACGCGATAAAGTGTGAAAGCGGTTTTCTCTAGAGATAAACCCCAAAAGGAAGTAGGTAGATCAGTCTGGCTCATCATTGATCTTACCATATATAATATAGTACGATATCTCCTCTCGATACACCATTCCATTGTGGTGTTCGGGGAGTGAGTTGGGATATTATCCCACACTCACCAGTGATCACGAAACTCTTGACTAAGGTATTCACCACCTCGATCCGATCGAAGTAGCTTAATACGCTTACCAAGTTGGTTTTGTACTTCATTCTTGAATGCTTTGAACTTTTCAAAGGATTCTGACTTATGTCTCATCAAATATAAGTAGCCAATCTACTCATATCATCAGTGAAAGTAATAAAGTACTTATAGCCTCCTCTGGCTTCGACATTGAAAGGGCCACATACATCAGTATGTATGAGTCCTAACAAGTCCGTCGCTCTCTCGCCATGTCCACTAAATGGAGTTTTAGTCATCTTTCCTAAAGACAAGATTCGATACCTCATATGATTCAAAATCAAATGAGTCCAATAATCCATCTTTATGGAGTTGGGATATGCTTTTTTCATTTATGTGACCTAGGCGGCAAGGAGATATGTTTGGTTCAAATCATTCGATTTGAACCGCTTGTATTTACGTTATATATTGGGTTTTCTAAATCTAGAACATAGAGACCATTCATAAGTGGTGCATTACAATAGAACATTTCATTCAAATAAATGAAACAACATTTGTCCTTTATTATAAAAGAAAAGTTTTTCTTGTCTAAACAAGATACAGAAATTATGTTCTTTGTCAATGCAGGTTCATATAAACACTCCTCTAGTTCTAAGATAAGCCCAGTGGGCAAAGACAAGGAATATGTTCCTACATACAAAGAAGACTTTGCGCCATTGCTCACTGCTCGTAGGTCCACTTGCCTTTTGCCATTAGTCTACTATTTCTCGGCCCCGCACATTAGTACAAATGTGAGATGCACATTGGTATCTAATACCCATGTAGAAGAAATAGATAGATTAACTTCTATAACGTGTATACCGAGTGAAGTCCCACTTCTTTTATTCTTTACTTCCTCAAGGTAGACTTTGCAGCCCGCTTCAAAGGTCCGATCTCACCGCAATGGAAGCAGTCCCCTTCCTTAGGTACTTTACCTTTACCCTTTGAAGTGGATGAATTGGCCTTGCCTTTGGCTTGGGTCTTACCCTTGCCTTTGCGCTTACCTTTGCCCTTCTTGACCATTAGTACGTTACTAACTTTCTTTTTGAGATTGATTCGTGATTCTTAACATCTTTGAGAATCTCGAGCAAAGGTTTATCAATTTCATTCATGTTATAATTCATGTGAATTGATTATATGCTTCGACGCGATTGCGAGGATAACATCGGTTGCCAATTCTTGGCTCGATGGAAAACCTAGTCTTTCAGGTTCTCAACGCGTACTAATCATTTTAAGTACGTGAGTTCCTACAGGTGTTCCTTCTTGCATCTTGCATGCAAAAAGAGCCTTAGACACTTCAAAACGCTCGTGCCTGGCTTGTCCTTGATATAGTTGTTTCAAATGCTCAACCATATCATAGGCATCCATGTTCTCATGTTGCTTCTGAAGCTCAGAGTTCATGGTTGCAAGCATAAGGCATGACACATCTAATGCGTCATCTTGATGCTTCTTATAAGCATCTTTTTCAGCACGAGTGGCCGCAGGGGTAGGTATTTCAGGGGTAGACTGCTCTAGGACATACAGTTTGCGTTCTTGCTTGAGGATAATCCTCAAGTTCCTATACCAGTCAAGAAAGTTCGCTCCATTGAGCTTGTCCTTCTCAAGGACAGATCGCAAGTTGAGGGGGTGTGTCGTGTTAGATGACATGGTGATCTACAACAATAAAATGCAAAATTAAGTATCATACCTAAGTCATTTAATTAAATGAGGCTCCCACTAAATTCTCATAGCTTTGATATGAGCTAATCATTGATGTAGGCAAACACTTTTCGCTTACATCATTAGCTACTATTTAGCTATAAATTTATATGGGATAAAGATCCACATCATAATTCGTCTTGAGTTAGCTTTGGCTAATCGCCCAAGACGTAGTATGATTAGGTAGACAATCTTTTGCCAATTACATCTGATGTAACTCTTTAATAGCTTTGGTTAAGTTTAGATTAGTTTAGTGTTTATTCCTAAACCAGCTTCCAGGCTGTGGCGAGGCACAGGGGCCTTCTTGGATATCGGAGCAACGACCACTTCTAAGACAAAGCTGATGTTTGGAAATCACATAAAACTAATTTTAAAACTTATGCTCAAAGCTAATATATGCCTCTACTTTCTTAACTAATTAAGAAAAACTTAATTAAGTCTTAACCAAGTTTGATAGCGGGACATCACGATTGTCCACTCGCACTCTTCCAAGATAAAATGCATTGCTTTGCTTTGGCAAACCCAATAACAAATGATCGAGGAAGTAGTGAGTACCAAACTTTGGTAGGCATATCGTTTTTGACTTATTAAGATATAAACTTAAACATGCATCACATACATATTAGCATACATCACATATAAGCTAAATTAACATGCATCACATACAAGTTAAACTAAGTGTGTCATGGTTATGGCCCTTATTCTACAATCTTCTCAAGCCAATGAGAAGATTGATTGGTCAACCTAGGGATAACATCTTCTCCCAAGTGCTTCCTTTTGGTTGTCTTGTGTTGTTGACTTCCTCCTTGTAACATTATCTTCCAATGGACCCTCCATCTTTGTTGTATATTACAAAAGGAGAAATACTCGAGTTACATTCGAGTCTAAAGCTAATTTTACAACAAGAATTTTAGGAGAAAGGCACGACATGCAGGCCGTATTAAGAATTACAACACACAATCACAAACTTTTT
This sequence comes from Wurfbainia villosa, assembly GCA_025175895.1. Classification (NCBI taxonomy): domain Eukaryota; kingdom Viridiplantae; phylum Streptophyta; class Magnoliopsida; order Zingiberales; family Zingiberaceae; genus Wurfbainia; species Wurfbainia villosa. The sequence continues at coordinate 19,966,139 of CM046008.1, read as the reverse complement.
GGGACTAGGCCATAACCATGCACCATGTCAATTTTAACCTTTTAAAAGACATCGGATATTTTATTATGTTTGAAAAATTGCTAATGCAATTATCAACTCATAATAAAATTTATCCTACTTCTATATCATATATAAAATAGAGAAAAACTATTTTTATACGATCTTTCGCAAGTGGCTCTGATACCACTGTAGGGATTCTTTATGCCAAATAGCATATGCGCAACGGAAAAATTAGGATCCCTTCCTAGTGATCCTTGCGAAAGAAAACTCATACAAAATAAATTTCTCTAAAACCAAACCTATCTTATAGGAGAGGATTACCTTTGTTGCGTGCCCTTGTTAATCCCACTTTTCCTTTTGGTTTGTTGGATCTTTAGCACGTTCAAATGTCCGTGCCTCTATATGTATCCACACGAGCAAGCTCTTGTCTCACAAAAGAAACTAGAAGAGCTCTCCTTTACTTCTTGCTAGAGAAGTCCCTAAAGGAGAGGAATCTAGGGAAAAAGAGAAAGGAAGAAGAAGACTACTCTTCTTGCTAGCCTACACTCACAAAGCCACACAACCAAAACTTCCACCAAGCTCTCAAGCTCTCTCACAACCACAATGCTTACTCTGGCCGGCCACTTCATGGAGTCTTTTATAGGGTTGGAAAAACCCTTTCACCTCCACACATTCAATGCAATCCATTGCATTGAGACACAATCCAAAAAGGAGTTGGCTTCCTTGTTTGGCCAGCCACTTAAGGAGACAAAAACCACTTTGTCTCCTTCCACCTCATCTAGCTTAGGTGGATGCTTAGGTGGCATGCTTATGTGGCATTCTTATGTGGCATTCATGCATGTTGAATTAATCTTATTAATTCAATTAAGCTTATGTTATCATATTGAATTAATCTCATTAAATCAATAAGGTAACATATTGAATTAATCTCATTAAATCAATTAGCTAAAATTCTCATTAAGCTTAAAGTCCAAAAACCATTTTGTACTTAAGCTTATTCCCAAATTATTCTAGTCAAACTAGAATACTCTAATTCCTCTAATTATCATGCTCTTTGTGTGTGACCCTATAGGCTCTCATAACGTTGGCAATGGATCTAAACTCTTTTAGATACACAAGCAATGAGCGACATCTAGCAATACATCATTGCTACCCAAGTTATGAGATAAGTCAAGATCCATAACCTTTCGTGACTACTTTAATGTATGGCCGTGTCCTTCTATCCTTGATATCAGATTGACCAATGAGGCATAGACCGTGTCATCCTCGATCAATCTATGTGTTTCTTGATCCACAGTAAACTAACTCAAACAAATGAGCTCAATATCTCATATTGACTCATTCGAGCATGGCCATGCGTTTTAGTAGTTCTACTCAATCAAGGGCCCACCGATATCACTCGTCATATGAGAGGATAGATCCCATCTACATCACTCACATCCCTCCGCATAATTTGTTATATACCCGATGTCGCCTTTATGGTCCACCCTGTTACGGGTGACGTTTGACGATACCAAAGTACATAACTCCTTATGTAGGGAACCGTAGTGACTTCAGGTCTGAGGACTATTCATACCAATAGTCACATGAGAAAGTTTATGACACTCATATAACGATCCATGAAACTTTCTCATGGCGGGTCAGTTCAGTATATATTCTCTAATATATACCCATGTGTCAACTTGATATCATATATCCATGACTTGTGAGATCAAGTCATCAATTGACCTACATGCTAGTCTTTATGTATTAATATTGCCCTTGCATATTAATACTTGACTAGGAACATTTAGAAAGTGTTCTCTACAGCCTCTCATAATCAATTCTGCCAATTGATGTGTTGTAGATAAGAACCTACTTTTCTAGGGCATTACTATATTTAATTTAGCTGGCACAAGCAAGACTTAAATATAATAACCAATCCTTTGCCTTTATATAATATGATACAAAATGTTCCCTTTTCAACCATCACATGATTGGCTCTAGGGCTATAACTAACATAACCGCCGTGAGAGCACTACAAGATGGCCGACTACAACCTCCAACCACCAAAATTCGAAGGAGATTTACTATGGTGGAGAAGAAAAATGGAGGTATACCTAGAAACCGATTTTGATTTTATGCTAATTTTAGAAAATGGTTTCGAATTGCCTAGGGATGAAAGAAATAGGCAAATTGAGAAGTCAAGGTGGACCCAAGACCAAATCAAAGACTTTGAGACAAATCACAAGGTAATCGAATTGCTTAGTGATTTGATTCCTAACAACATTTAGTCTAGGTTGGGAAATTTTCAAAAGAATTATGGGATAAAGTAATGAAATTCCAAGAAAGTTCTCAATCGGCACAAGTAGAGGAGAATGCCGAAGAAGAATCACCATCCACTTTTGAAGATGTGGATGATTTGGTGGAGATCTCCACCTCTAGCGTTGAGGGGGAGGAAAGGATTTCAATTTCGGAGCAAGATCAAAATGAAGCTTCTACCTTCGGAAGAAGTGAAGAGGCCTCCACCACCTCCCTAGGTAACTCAAGTGTTATTATTTTAAATAAAAATCACATAATATGCTTTGAGTGTAGGGAGAAAGGGCACTACAAGAGTAAATGCCCTAAATTGGCTAAGGAAAAGGCATCACCACCAAAAGTCAATCCAAAGTAAAAGGATGCCGGTGTTTCCAAAATCAAGAGCAAAGAGCACATTGTGTGCTTTAAATGCAACCAAAAGGGACACTATCGAAGCCAATGCCCTAGGGGGAGGAAGAAAGGGCAAGAAGGTGCAACTCATGTAGGGGGAGATCCTAAAGCTAACCCTAAGGTAAATTTACTTAATGCACCTTTAATTCCTAAAGTCAAAAAGAATGCTAAAAATTATTTTAGTTCTCTTGCTATTATCAATAAAAAGCATGCTAAGAGAAATAATAAGGTGTATTGTCTAGGTGCTAAACATGTTAGTTTGTCTAAGGACAAACCTAGGACTCAAAACACTAGATCTATTTTACCTAGGGAGTCAATTAGGAGAATTGAAGAAAACTTGGGTGTTAATCCCAAGAAATCTAGGCATATGCCTAAAAGGAAAAACATTTCCCAAAAGATAAATGAAAATTCAAAATTGGGAAAATTAGAGATAGAAAACCAAGCCTTGAGGTCAAGGCTAGAAAAATTAGAGAAGACCCTAGCAATAATATCAAATTCGGTTAAGGGGTCTAATGTACAAAAGTCAAGACTTAGAAAACAAGAAATGTCTAAGGGAAAGAAGGGTTTGGGTCACAAACCTATGTCCTACCATAATGTTCCATTTAATTATGGAACCACATCTAGGTCTAGGAAAACCAAGGCTAATAGGGAAGCCATCCCTAAGTCTAGCCATGGTATGTGTTTAGTGGCTAACACCTCAAAGAAATCAAATGTAGCCACTAAGAAGGTCAATGGAGGAGTCACCTCTAGAGTTGACCCAAGTAAGACCCATTTGACTAAGGCGTCAAAGCCAAAAAGGGTCATTAGAAAGGTATCTAGGGAAGTTATCCCTAGGGAATACCTTGTTAACCCAAGGAGCTCCAATAGGTATTGGGTTCCTAAAAGCGTGATTGATTCACGCTAGATGGGTTAGGGTGTGTCAACCCTAAATGGATGGGTAGTTAACCTAACCATAGTAGAGTTGAGACATTAGGATGTGCCAATGTGCTTGAGAAGTCTAAAAATGATTAAATTGGCACAATTAGGTCTTAGAGGTATTGGTGTGCCATTTTGGGTTTTTGGCACACTAGGGAAATGAATGGCATTAAGGCAAAATAAATTTAATTCCTAGAAATGGCAAATTAATTTTAACACTTAGGTATTCTATACCTTAGTATATTTTACTTGCCATGCTTTATTTGCCTTGCCATGTCATGACATCATTCTCATTTTCATCTATAAAAATGTCATGATCATGTTTAGATTTATGTTTAGATGTCATGTATGCTTAAGTTTCATTCACATGCCATGACATCATGATATTGACATATGTTTTTATCTATATCATATCTATGCCATAATTATATCATGCATGAATTAAAATGGAGTTAAGGACTATGACATAATTTGAAAGGAATCAAATAATATTGCCTTAGAAATATGCATGAGAACATAAAGAAAACAAAACCCACATCTCACTAAAAACTTGACTTGTATATGTTTTACACATCTAGATATTGGTGAGATGTTTAGGAAAAAGAAATTAAAGGTTTTGAAAACTTTTTGAAAACTTTTGATAGCTATCACCATTGAATGGGATGATACAAAGAGGGCTCTTTATTGAAGCTTTTCTTAAACTTTGGACTTTGTATCAATCTCCTAATTTAATGGGTAAAATAATTTTTCAACATTTTTCACCCATAGTGTTTAGAATAAGTATTATATGTATGCATTTTCAAGATTTTTAAAATTACATATATTTACTTATGGATTTTGAAAATCCATTTTAAAGCGAAAAAGCTAGAATCACGATTATCGATCATTGCTTGTAGTAAGTCCGATCATTGGTATCTGACAGTCAGTCGTAGCCTGGTGATTTTAAACTTGATAGTTAGGCCCATGTTTAGCCATGTTTTGGTCCCCTAACCACTCCTAACCCTAGGATATGCTTAGGAGAGCATTAGAGAGGGTGGAAATCCATTGGATATGGATTAGGAGTTGGGTTGAGGGTGAGTATCAATTTTAAGGTGGAAGAGAGTTCATTGTTGAACTTTGCCTTAATTTTGATTTGGTTAATGTTCCTATTGGCTTAGGGACTCTCCAAGGACATTGTTGGTGCAATGGTCAAGGGGGAGCAAGCCTCTAGGAGGAGGTATCCATCTTGGGAAGATGGATGTGTATTTCCTCATGGGAGGAAAATTGGGTTGCCTCTCTTTAAGTGATATGGGATCACTAGAAAGATTGTAGGCATATGTTCCTCCAAGGGAGAGATTGTAAGATCTCATTGGGATATGAGACATTCATACCCTTGGGGAGGACCTTTTTGATGTAATGTCAAAAAGGGGGAGAAGTTACCAATTAGGGTTCGTTGGAATTCTCATTGGGATATGAGAATTGCCAATATGGGAGAATTGGTAGACTTGAGATGGTAGTTTTGTCAATCATCAAAGGGGAGATTGTTGGTGCAATCACCAGTGTACCTTGATGGTATTTTGATGATAGACAAAACTCATGACATGGGATTGTCATGGGAAAGTCCAACATGGTGTTGGCATGGAAAATCCAAGCATGGAGCTTGGTGTGGGAAAGTCCAACATGGGGTTGGCATGGGAAATCCAAAGCATTGCGAAGCCGTGCGCTTGGTGCTTGGTGAGAAATGAATTGCGGCCGTCATGGGAAGTCTTAAGGACTTGGTAGCTTCACTAGGCTCGGGTCCTTGAGTCGGTGAAGGATGACATTGCGAAGCCGTGCGCTTGGTGCATCCGAGGGACCGCCGGACGGGGAGCGAATGGAGTGAGCCCAAAGGGAAGCATACTTCTAGGGTATGAGACGCGAAGGATGGCGTTGCGAAGCCGTGCGCTTGGCGCATCCGAGGGACGTAGGCCGAGGGAAGAGAGCTTCGGTGGGGAACTCCATGAGGGATAAGGTGGACTTGGCCAAGTGGCTAAGGCGAGTGTCGGAGGCTCAAACAACTTATGTTTGAGGTTTTAGCGACATCGGTCGTAGCATAGGTGCCGATCGGCTGCTCTAAATCGTATGGGTTCGACCCGGTGTTCAGTGAACAAGTCTGGTGATCGATCATTCTAGGGAGAGCGATCATTGTTGGGAGAATCGATCATTTGGGGATGGCGGTCGGTGATGACCGTGCGAGCCGCGAGAATGGAGTCGAGCTTCGCCCGACCTCGGTGATGGATGATCGATCGGTGATGGGTGCCATCGATCGGTGATGTGTGATCCGTTGGAACTTAACCAACGTGGATTTGCGGTTGTGAGACAAGCGACTACGGGACGATCGGTGATGGTCACGATCGGTCGGTGATGGCGCGAAAATCGGCAGTCACGAGGTTATAAAAGGAGCTCGAGTTGGAGGATTTCGCCAAGGCTTTTGAGGTGACTTTGGAGAATTCTTTGTTGCATTCCAGACCTTCAAGAGCAAGCAACAAGAAAGCGATCAAAACAATTGTGTAAAAGTTCTCTTTTGTATTGTCTTTGTATTTCTTGTTGTATTTCATATTACTTGTTGTAATAGCTTGTGAGAGGTTTCTCCACCTCCGACGTGTAGTCGATAAGGAGTGTTGTTAGTGCCGTGCGCATAACACGAGCTCGTTGAGCTCACCCCGTGGAGTAGGAACCATTCGGTTCTGAACCACGTATATGCTTGTGTATTGATTGTGCTTGTATTGTTGTTATTTCTATTGTTATTCCGCTGCGTATATTAATGACAATTGTAGACAAGCACACGAGAACGAACGAATTACGACATCCAACGAACGAGGGCTATTCACCCCCCCTCTAGCCGGCCGTACCGATCCCCAACACATGTGGCATCAGCAACTTAGCAGCAGGTTCTCCCAGGATCTAGAGATGCTGAGGCTCTCAGACTTTCCATCTCGTCCACCATACTAGAGGTATATTTTCATTTAAGTCTGGGGGGGGGGGGGGAGGGGAGGACCCCAAAGTTTATTTTATTTTGTTTCCTAGCATTAGTTTCTTTTCTGGTATTTTCATTCATTTATTCATGCATGAATTTCTTTCAGTACTTGTTTTTGTTATCTGTAAAGATGCCTCAGTAGTATTTATAAAAAGTTGCTCTAATGAATGTTCTAGACTTACACTGGTTAGCTTTATTTATTTCGTGGTATTTTATTTTATTCGCTCTAATGAATGTTCTAGACTTACACTGGTTAGCTTTATTTTTTTTACACTTACACATGTCAAACATTCTGAAAGGGATAATCTAGTACATACCTAGTTATGATTCATCTCAGTAGTCTAGTACTTTGGAATCCATAGGTGACTCTAGGTTTAGCATTTTAGTTACTGGAGATGCTCGGATTGTGTAAGCTCATTTGGAAAAATCAAAATCCCAATGAGAAGAGAAAAAAAAAAGAGAAAAAGATGAAAAAGAAAACAAGAAAAAGAAAAAAAAGGAGGAGAGAGAGAGAAGATTACGAGGGATAAAAAACAGTTGTTGTGGGTGGAAATGACTAGGTGCCCCTTTGAGACCGAGTTAGGTTACTGGGGAAACACCTACCATTTTCTCTCTATACCGAGCACGCCTTTGAGACTTTATGTTAGATCTAAGGAAGGACCCTCGTTTTGGGCAGGTAAGTGCCTAAGAGCCTAAAACCTTAGGAAAGCTATGGGGTGACGACTTAACTCACCATGGAACGAGCATCCCCTAAGTGAGCACGAGGAGCTAACTTAGTGAATTTCTAGAACATATTTATTCTACTTTGATTGTAAATACCACTTGATAAATTTAGTTGTCATGCTAAGTATGGAACAATGTCTTTTTATATTTCATGGTACTGAGGTTTGCTTGAAGACAAGCAAAGATCTAAGTCTGAGGGAAGTGATGTGAGCGAAACATATAGGATTTTAGGAGTAGTTTTCGCTCACATCTCATTATATTTTATGTTAGTTTCATGCATATGTTACTTTATTTTGTACGCATTTCCTATTTTTTTGGTTCGGAGGTCTACTGTTTGTACTTTTGGGTGCAGGTTAGCATTTCAAGAGAAAAAGGCACACTTTCGGAGCAAAAGACCGACATTTTATAGCTAGACGCAGAGTGGGACATAGCCAGGGCATGTGGCTACACACGGACATGTCCAATGGGCGAGATCAACCAACTTAGGGCCGCACACGGCCTGGCCATGTGGAAACACATGACCGTGTGGTGGCTCACCAAATTTGCGCGACTAGAGTTTTTTCGGATTTTGCAGCGGTTCGAGGTGATGTCTATATAAGGATGGCTCCGCCCAAACCCTAAGGAGGAGGCATGATGGCTAGGACGACACACTGAAGCCCTAAAAAGCTTCGGGAACTCATAACAGGGAGGAGGAACGCGTCCGGAGGTCCACACATTGCACTTCAACTCCGGAGAGAAGACCACAAAAGCATTATAATCCATTGTTCCTGCATTTTATTCCTTATGTATTCGAACATAAATATTCTTTGTGATTCTTCCTTCATATACATGGAGTAGTTCTTTCGATTCTAGGATTAGGGAGTAGCTTGTGTGCACATTACAATGTTGGTTCATGTTAAATTCTGCCTTTGAGTTTAATTTGGAAATTGATAGTTGTTTTTACTTTATCTATGCATATTTGGTTTTCTACTTACTGTGCTTAGGCGATACGAGGGATGACAACCCTCGTATCTAAGATTTAGGGGATTTTATACAAGGAACCTAGGGGTAAACCTGATCTCCTGTAACCGTGGGTAGAAGGATGCGATGGAACCGGACACAGTTCATCGTAGGGATTGATTCAGCATCCTCGTACCGTCTATCCCATCCTTCTAGGCGGAGATAGCTCTCGGTAGATGCGGTGGCTCTTCGAGAGAGTGTATGATGCCCCTTCAACAAAACCATAGCTAAATGTCTAGACAACGCCAATTGAAAGCATTGTTTTGTGACACACAAGTGAAACCGAAGTCCTAGAATCACTTTTGAAGACCTCGACATGCTCCCTTCCTCCTCCGTGTGACACCGTATAGAGTATAGTCTACTGACATCCCTCACAAGTCAAAACCTCTTAGAGTTTATGTTCAAACAATTTAAACCATTGAACGTACCGATATTTGAGTCCCAATCCCCGTGGGATCGATAATCTTTTATTACTTGACGACATCCATGCACTTGCAGGCGTTGAGCGCGAGCGCGCGGTTCGAGTCTTCGACGACCTCCGTCGCGAGATTTGAGGTTATGATCGCGTGCATTAAAGAGCGACCCACTCTGATACCACTTGTTGGAACTTTGGTGAGTTCTAGAAGGGGGGGGGGTGAATGGCGCGTTCTCGTTCGTCAATGGAATTTGATTACATTTGTCTCTACAATTTGTTAGTTTGCACAACATAATATAGAAATACAAAAGAAGACAAACACAAATACACAATCACATGAACATGACGATATAACGTGGTTCGAAACCCTAGTTCCTACTCCACGGGACAAGCTTGATAACGAGCTCTAGTGATGTACACACCACTACTCAATAAACTCCTTCTCGACAATACGTCGGAGGTGGAGAAACCTTGTACAAGCAATTATAAACGTAATACAAAAAGTACAAGCAAATACAAAGACAATAATGAAATACGTAAAGAAAACTTTACAACAAATACTTTGAACTCTTGCTTGTTGCTTGCTTTAGTTTGCTCTTGAAGGTCTGGAATGCAACAACAATTCCCCTTCAAAATCTCTCCAAAAGCTTGCTGCAAAATCCTCTAACTCGAGCTCCTTTTATAACCTACATCGAGCTAATTTCATGCCCAGCAGTTGATTGACATAAGGCCCCAGTCAACTGTCAATAGTGTCGTTATCTCACAATTACTTAATCCACGTTGGCATTCTAGCCAACGGATACACTGGAAGTCGACTACCATTCCCATCAATCGACTGCTCAACCCCATATCCGACTGCTCAATCAGCTATCGAGCATTCTGCCTCGTGACCAAACCTAGCGTGATCGCTTGCCCTCTATGGCGGTCATTGCTCATGGCGATCGGCCAATCTTGTGATCATTGCCAAGGCTATTTACCACAGTCGAACCTCAGTTGACTCTTGACAATTGATTAATCATAATCTTAGTCGACTGTTTAGTGTCGACTCGGCTGTCAAGTGCCCAAACACTTAACCAGTCGACTGGTCCATAACCCCAGTCGACTGCTACACCTCAACCATGAGGTTTGCCCCAAGTATGATGCTCTCATACTTTCTAGACTACCCTTAGCCTAGACCTAAGTCTTCTAGCCACCTCCATCAGTCTCATGCCTATTGGATCCCTCTAAGTCATCCATGACTTGTTCATCCATATACTAGCCTTCAGGTGCTTCCATCGGCTATTGTCATGCTAAGCTGGTCAACATCACCAAGGCACATTAGACTTACGTTGCCAAGACACACACTTAGACTTTACGCCGCCAACCATTGGACTTATGCTGCCAAGACTCTACCCTTGGACTTTACACCACCAATATCATTCCTTGGACTTCCCTTGCCAATCCATGTTGGACTTTCCAATTGCCAAGACTCAAGCTTAGACTTTTCCTTGCCAAAACCCATGCTTAGACTTTCCCTTGCCAAGACCCATGCTTGGACTTTCCATGACAAGTACTTAAGACTTAGACTTTACCATTACTAAGACCCATGCTTGGACTTTCCATGCCAAGTGTCCCACTTGGACTTCTCCATCATATGGTCAACCCCATGTCAACCATATAGTCAACCCTATGTCAAACAATGGTCAACTCATCATCAAACATCAAAACACTACTCGATCAAACTCGGGGCTGGTCAGTCGTGACTTAGGCCGATTGCACCAACAATCTCTACGCTCCGACACCGTGAAGAACAACCAAGACATGCAGATTGGATAAGACAGAAAGTACTTTCTTTATTTTCTTGTTCTACTTGCATTGGAATGATTTTTCTTAAGATCTCTTGTGTTTATTCTCATTTATCTATGGAGTAGATACTTCGGTTCTATGATTAGGGAGTAACTTGCGTATATGGACCTGCTAGTTCAAATAGTTATTAATCTCTTTTGATTCTATTTGCAATTTTGTGTTGTTTAGATCGATGAGGATTATGTCTTGATTCTATTTATATTGAGCATAGGCGGTACAAGGGTGAGAGCCTTCGTATCAATCTAGGAGAACCAAGGATGAACCTTGTAGTCATCCTCCCTCCCGTAATCATAGAAGATAGAATATGATAGAGTAGGATATGAAATATGATCCACCTCTTCATAGAGATTATTAGGACATCTTCATACTCCAATAACCTATCTTAGCAAAAGCCCTAAAGTAGGAGAGATTAACTCTAGAAGGGTTGAGGGACCTTAGCGACAGAGGGCTCCCAACGGTATCAACCCCTGAGCTCTGACGATCCGAAAGGGAAACTTGGTTAGGAATAGGTAGTTCTCGGTAGAAGAAAAAGTTCATCGGGCAAATGCATGATGATCCTCCTGCAAGATCATAATTAGAGATCCCAAATGCATCTAATGGATAGCATGTTCCACGATGCACAAGTGAAACCGAAGTCCTAGAATCCTCTTAGGGAACTTCAAACCTACCTTCGCTTCTTCCGAGTGACACCGTACTTGAGTTAGGACTACCGTCAACCTCAAAACCCTTATTCTTAGGATATTAACTCCGAACAACAACATCCACTAGACAAATATTATTTGAATCTCAGTCTCTGTGGGATTGATAAATCTTTTATTACTTGGCAAAATCCATGCACTTGCGGGTGTTGAACGCGAGCGCGTGCTTCGAGTCCTTGATGATTCCCGTCGAAGATTTGAGGGTGTGCTCGTGTGCATCATGTTTTTTGGCGGCGTTGTCGGGGACTGTTGATTCGATATCAAATTGAAAGTGGATAGTTTGGATTGGACCTAAGCTAGATTTGTTTTCTTATTTTATTTTATTTCATTTCAATTTATTCAGTTTTGGATTTTTGCTATTCATATTCAGTCTAGATTAGTTTTAGTAGTCGTATCGCATTTTGCCTTAGTTCAGTTCCCTTGGTTTACTCTAATTAGTATGCCATTCTCAGTTTATTTGTTTCCCCTTTAGTGAGTATCCCTACCATGTTAGTTCAACATCCCCAACCTTTGAAAGATTATGCGACACTCGGTCGCAAAGTATGGAATTCCAGCATAGATATCCCATGGATCCAAGCTGCGGGGTAACACCCAAATTAATGACACCTTAGAAGGGGAAGATAACACCCAAATTAATGACACCTTATAGAAGGATACACTCATGGTTGTTAGTAAGGTTACCACACCCTGGTACGTTGATTTGGTGAACATTTTAGCAGGAAGGGTAATTCCGTCGGAATATATGACCCAACATGTTGGATCGAGTGGATCGCTAGAGGGGGGGGGTGAATAGCGATAAAACTTTTCTTTTGTTTCGTTCGTTAAAACACGAGTAGACACAACGAAAGATAAAATTAAACACAAGAGACAATAGTGTTTTTTACTTGGTTCGTAGCCTTCGGCTACTACTCCAAGGCCCTAACGGTCCTAGACCGTGTACGGAGGGCAATTCACTAAAAACACTCCTCCTCGTTGGAGGTAGGAGTTTGACGATTACAAAAAAAACCTTCGAAAGAAAAGATAGAGAGACAAACCCTCTCTTCTATTAATGTAAAGTGCAACGATAGAAAACCTCGATTAATAAAAGGAATTGCAATATTAAAGAGACGACAAATTAAAATACCAACAACTAAAGAATAGAAACTAAGCTAGGGTTGTTGACAGTACTTCGTTGTAGAGTCATTGTTGACAGCACTTCGTTGTAGAGTCGTCGGAGAATCGCAGAGTTGCAGAGGCTTTTGAGCACTTAGAGTTGATACCCTAGGAGAGGCTCTCCTTTTATAGCCTTTGAGCCCCTTTTCGAGAGGATCTTCAACAAATAGGAATTGGGCACAAGACTCCTTGAAAAATGGTGATAAAGCTTGACTCCTCGAGGCTGATCCTTGACCATCGGTTGAACTGATTTCTTAGCCGGTTGAACTGATGGCTCAGCAGTTGAACTGATCCTTGGCCGGTTGAACTGAATGCCAAAATTTTCGATTGTAATAAAGAGTTAGCTTGAAATATAAGTGAATTCGACGGCCACTTGCTGTCCGATCTCAACATAGACTTTCCATGGGAAGTCTTAGTCGTATCGTCGCCTAAGGATGTCCCCGTATGGAGGACTCGACCTTACTTACGCTCACTCACACGAGCTTACCTCAACATTTACCTTTGAAGCCTTGCTTTTGGTCTCCACCTGATTCCTTCGGCTCCCTCCGAAGTCCTCCCGGTGTCGCCCTACTACTACGATTCTCTCTGAGTGTCGCTGACCTTCGGCTTAGCTTAGCATTTCTGCAAACATGATTCAACTCGTGAGATAACAAAATGTACTTAACTTTGTGTATTTTCTATAATCAAAACTCAGTTTCGATTCAGGTGCCTACTGCACCAACATAATAGAGGAAAAGGTTCTTCGTAGAGGTAAAACAATATGTGTGGGACAATCAATTTCTGTTTAAAAGATGTACGGATAGAGTATATCAAAGATTTGTACCAGAGGAGGAAGTCGGTAGCATCCTTTTTCATTGTCATTCCTTCGCATACGAGGGGCATGCAGGAGTCTCAAAAATGGCCACAAAAGTGCTCCAGGCAGGATTCTACTGGCCTAGTTTATTTAAAGATACACGTAACTATGTAGTCTCCAGTGATCGGTGCCAACGAATGGGTAATATAGATAGGAGACATGAAATGCCATTGGATACCATATTAGAGGTAGAACTCTTTGATGTATGGGGAATATATTTTATGGGACCTTTTCCCACTTCAGAAACGAATAGATACATTCTGATAGTCGTAGATTATGTTTCTAAGTGGGTAGAAGTTATGGCATCACCCCACTGTGATGCTATAACAGTTATCAAGATGTTCAAAAGGACTATATTTTCTAGATTCGGAGTCTCTCGGGTTGTAATCAGTGATGGAGGGTCACACTTCATTGAGAAGCAATTCGAAAGATTGATGCACAAGTATGGGGTAATCCATAAGGTTTCGATGACTTATCACCCTCAAACGAGTGGACAGGTAGAAGTTTCGAATCGGGAGATTAAAAAAATTCTCGAAAAAATAGTCATGGCATCTAGGAGAGATTGGTCACAAAAGCTGGATGATGCCCTTTGGGCCTATCGAACAGCTTACAAGACTCCCATCGGTATGATCCCATTTCGTTTGGTCTATGGGAAACCATGCCACCTACCTCGTGGAATTGGAGCACAAGGCTTATTGGGAAATCAGGAAGCTGAATCTGGACTTAGGTACAGTGGGAGAGAAAAGGAAACTAAAATTAAGTGAATTAGATGAAATCTGACGAGATGCTTACGAACATGCGACAACATATAAGGAGCAAACAAAAAGATGGCATGACCAACATATCCTAAGAAGAGAGTTTAAGGAGGGGAACTTAGTTCTCCTATACAATTCTAGATTAAAGCTCTTACCGGGAAAACTAAAGTCAAGATGGAAGGGACCATTTCAAATTAGAAGGGGTGTACCCATATGCGACTATGGACAAATGGAGTAGGGAATCAGGAGAGTTTAAGGTAAATGGACAGTGATTAAAGAAGTATCTGGGAGAGTATCAAAATTGTGACAAAGATGAATGGAGGTTCACGGAGCCACTGGAATCGAGCTGAAGCAAAAGAGTATGGTCGAGCTAAAAACCCTAAACAAGCGCTTCTTGGGAGGCAACCCAAGTGTAGTTTTCCTGATTTCCTTTTCGTCATGCATGTTAGGTTTAATTATGTATTTTTGCCCATTTGAATCATTTCAAGTAGTTAAGAGTTACTTAGAACTTACTGGCTAGAAGAGATATTTCTTTTTGGAACCCTAGAGGGAAGCACGGGCAGCCTGTGAATTCTACACGGTCGTGCCCAATGGCCAGTAGAGCACACGATAGGGCATGTGGAAAGGCTTAGACCGTGTGGAGCTTTGGCAAAAATCCAGAGTCACGCACGATCGACTGTGTAAATTTCACACAACCATGCCAAATCCCGAACTCTTCCCAATCGCCCAGGTGAGCATTGCACATGGCCAGCCATGTGGATTCCACACGGCCATGTCGTGTCTCTTTAAAAGGGGAGAAGCCATGCAATTTGCCCTAAATCACCCGTGCGACTGAAACCCTCCACCCTAGCCCGTGCGAAATCTTCTCCTCCAACCTCTAAGGAGCCTCTCCAACCTTCAAGAAGCTTCCAAGGAGCAAAAATGAGGAGGACCAAGCATAGTGCAACAAGATCAGCTCCTTCATGGCCAAGGTCAAGGAGAAGGAACACCCCATAAACTTTAGAGGAAGGTAATGCTCCCCCAAGCATCATATTTCGTAATGATGAACATAGGGATCGATTTTATTGGTGAAGTAAGGACCTGAATCAAACCTGAGTTTAGATTATAGCAAATACACAAAGTTAAGTTCATTTTGTTATATCACGAGCTGAATCAAGTGTTCAAGAATGCTAAGCTTAAGCAGAAGGTCGGTGACACCCAGAGGGAACCATGGTGGTCAGGCGACACCGGGAGGACTTCAGAGGGAGCCGAAGAACTCAGGTGAAGACCGGAAGCGAAGCTTCATATGTAAAGGTTGAGGTAAGCTCGTGTGAGTGAGTGTAAGTAAGGTCGTTTCCTCTATATGGGGACATCCTTAGGCGATGATCCGACTAAAGACTTCTAAAGGAAGGTTTATGTCGAGATCGGACGGTTGGTGGTCGTCGAAATCACTTATTTTCGAGCTAACCTTCTATTGCAGCTGGAAACTCTAACATCAGTCGACTGCTGACTGCTACCTCCATCAGTCGACTACTAGGGTTGATCAGTTGACTGCTGGTCAAGGATCAGTCTCGAGGAGAGTCAAAGCTTATCAGCATTTCTTAAGGGCTAGGTGGCATCACCTCATAAAACTTCATCTCAACGATTAGGGTTTCTCAAGGCTATAAAAGGTGTTCTCCACCCCATTTTCATCATCAAAAGCTCTCCAAAAAGCCTCCACAACGCTTCGACTCTCCGACAACTCTACGACGATGAAGCTCTATTACACCGACGATCAAGCTCAAGATCTCATCCCTTCCTCATCGATATAAGTTTTACTTAAGTCATCTATTAAATTTCTTTCATTTTCTTGGAGTTTTCTATCGTAACAAGGAGAGGGGGAGTGTCCCTCTACCTTAATCTCTTTCGAGCTTTTTGTATTCCGTTGCCTCCTACCTTCAACAAGGAGGAGATTGCTTTAGTGTATTGCCCTTCGTACGTGGTCTCGGACCATTAGAGCCTTGGATTAGTAGCCCAAGGTTGTGAACCAAGTAAAAATAAAGAGTGTCTTATTTATTTTCCACTGCACTTTACTCTTATCTCTTTTCTTAATCGAATGTTCTCGAAAAGTTTTCTCGCGTGCTATTCACCCCCCCTCTAGCGCTCAAATCGATCCAACAAGTGGTATCAGAGATGGGGGTGCTACGATTTGGTGAAACCACCAATCTAGCAATTTCTTACAATTTTTTTTTATTATTTTTGGTTTTGCGAGATTTTCGTTTAAATTAAATTCGTTCTCCTGCACTACTAATCCAAGACGAAAGTCTTGGAACATTTTGGTTGTTTTTGTTTTTGCGAGGTACTCATTTTCTTTCTTTGGTCTAAATGGCTCATCTCAAAGGGTTTAGCACCGTCCGACCTCCATTTTACAATGGAGACGACTTCCGTTATTGGAAGAGTCGGATGGAGTGCTTTCTAAAGACCCAAATGGAGATGTGGATCATAATCCAAACTGGATTCATGCTTCCTACTAATGAAGTGGGTGAATTGTTGGATTATGATCAATGGACTAATGCCATGAAAAGACAAGTGAAATTCGATGCCAAGGCGACCCAAATCCTTCAATGTGGCTTGTCCAAAGAGGAGCTAAACCGCGTCGGCCCCTTCATTAGCGTGAAAGATCTATGGACTAAACTCGTAGAGCTACATGAAGGAACCGACAATGCGAAGGTATGTAAACATGACTTGCTTTTCAATAAGTTGTATAACCTTAAGATGTAGGAACACAAGATGGCGACACAACTGCATGCCCGTATTCAAGACATCGTCAATAGCCTACACGCCATGGTCGATGCCTACAAGGTTTCTAAGGACCTTTCAAAAATTAGATTAGATGAGTTATTTTCTGAATTTGAACTCCATGAACAGTCTAATTCAGTTCCTAAGAAAGGTATTTCCTTACTTGCAGGTTCGAAGAAGAAGGCCGCAAACAAATCACCCCCAAGGAAGAGGATGAGTACGAGTACAAGTATGAGTCGGAGGTAGATTCCGAAATGGAAACCGAACTAGTAAATCTAGTTAGGAAGATGATCAAGAGCCGAAGATGACCCATCAATCAAGGTAAATCTAAATCTAAATCTAATTCTAATTTTAGATATTTTGAATGCAATAGGTTCAGACACATCAAGTCAGAGTATCCGAAACTAAAGAACAAAGTACCCAAGAAAGCGCTTAACGCTACTTGGGAAGAATCGTCGGAGGAGGAAGACGACGATCTCGTCTTTATGGCCAAGCCGACCAAGCCTGATCAAGAGTTTGCACCCGAGGAAGAGTCCGAGTCCTGATCCGAAGACGAGTCGCTATTGAAGATAAGCCATGGATACACATCTGGTTCAAAAGAGTCACTTAAGGTAAGTCGATCTTTGCTTAGCACTTTATACAATGCAATTAAATTCTTAACTAGAAAGTTAGCTAAGTCTGAGTCCAAGGTCGAGACCTTAGTTGAGGAGGTTAAACTCCTTAAATACAAGGTCTCCCTAACCTCTTCGACTAGTCAGGTTCAAGAGGAGGACTCAACTCGAGTTGAAAAGCTCGAAGTTGAGAACTCACTTTTGAAAAGTCAAGTCAAAGACCTTAGGCATATGTTGGAAAGGTTCACTTTGGGATCCAAGGGACTTGACCTTTTACTTGGATCACAAAGGGCCGTGTACAACAAGGCCGGACTTGGTTTTAGCTCAAATACGACTAACAAGTCATATATGTCAATTGTAAGTCGAAATAAAAAACATGTCCAAGAATGGGTCCCTAAGACCACTTTGATTTCTCAATTAGGATCTAACAAGCACTGGGTTCCCAAGGACCAAATCCACTACGTGGAAAGACTGAACCGATTCAATGGTCCAGGGGGAGCTAGTACAAAATTTGTTTGTGCTATTACTTAGAATTTGCATGCTTAGGTCTTTTATTTTTAGAATGGTTAGATATAAACTATAACTTGTCAATTCTTGACAACATAGTACTAGGACGCGGTGAGATGATAGTACACTAGGAAAGCGAAGTCTTGTGTGTCTGAGTCAGATAAGGCGTATCTAGCTCGGTGCACTCGACTAATTGGAACTAGCTGAAGCTACCTCGCTGTATCCTTAACTAGTTAGACCAGGAAGTGATCTTAGGTGAATCAATTTATTATTTTCTCGAACTTAGCTTTGTTTAAGGAAGTGGTCATTGTTCCGATCAAAGAAGGCCTCTGTGCCTTGCCATGACCTGGAAGCTAATTTCTTGAAAAGGTGACTTGGTGAGCTTAGGGTTAAATCCGAATCTAATCCAAGGTTGACTGGTTTCAATTCATTAAAATTAATCAAGTAAAATTGAAGTCATCTCACAAGAACACATAAGGATAACGTGTTTGATCATGTAGAAATGGGTGAGATGATCTAGGACTAATAATCTTCAACCAACCCTTAAAATTCCAAAATCCGATCCAACTACCTTATGTGTAGGATCAATGGATGTTGGACAGTGGGTGCTCCCGACATATGACCGGAGACCAACTTAAATTTTTGAAGCTTAGATTCAAACGACAAGGATCGGTAGCTTTCGGAAACAACGACAAGCTCAAAATCATCGGTTCAGGTGATATTGAGTTAAATTCAAATTTCACAATTCATAATGTTTTATTAGTCGAAGATTTTCAATATAATTTACTTAGTGTAAGTCAATTGTGTGATAACAACTATAAGGTTATATTCTTAGAAAATGAATGCTTAATTAAAACAAATGAAACTTCTAAAAAAATACTTAAAGGAACTAGGAATAGCAACATCTATACAATTAACTTACCCAATTCCTCAACCAAGTGTCTTATGACACAACAAGAGGAATCCTAGTTGTGGAACCAACGACTTGGTCACTCGCACCTAAGACTCGTTCACAAGATGAGTCAGAGTGGCTTAGTCAGAGGTTTGCCAAACCTTAACAACTTAGACAATAAAATTTATAATGCTTGTCAACAAGGTAAACAACCTAGGACACAACATCAACTAACTAACCAAGAACGAACCAAAAGTGTGCTTGAGCTCATTCATTTGGATCTATTCGATTCTCATGGAGCCAAGTCACTTAATGGGAGTCAATTTTGCTTAGTCATAATTGATGACTATTCTAGGTTTACTTGGGTTAGGTTCCTTAAACACAAAAGTGATACCTTAGATCAACTCATCAACTTGTTTAAATTAATCGAAAACCAAAAGAACCTTAAAATTAAAAGACTTAGAAGCGATCATGGTGGTGAATTCGAAAACCACAGGTTGACAGATTTTTATAATCTAAACGGATACCACCATGAATTCTCATGTCCTAGAACCCCACAACAAAATGGCCCAGTCGAGCGGAAAAATAGAACTCTACAAGAAGCTGCTAGGACCATGTTGAACGAATACAACCTACTCGATAGGTTTAGGGCAGAAGTTGTTAGTATGGCTTGTTATGTCCAAAATAGAATCCTAATAGTAAAAAGACACCTTAAGACCTCATATGAAATATACCATGACAAAGTACCTAACATTAAATACTTTAGGGTATTTGGATGTAAGGTACATATCCTAAACCCTAAGGACTACCTAGGAAAGTTCACATCCAAAACCTCCACCGGTATCTTTCTAGGATACTCAACTACAAGTAGAGCCTATAGGGTATATAACAATGACACCCTTAAAATTGAGGAAACCATTAATGTAGTATTCGACGAAGGACATGAACCTACAAAACCCGTAGTAAAATCAACTAGCGAACCGATTCATACCAGACTTGACTCTGATCTTGAAATTGAGTCTAGTATCAATCCTAATCCGAGTCAGTCTAGGATTCAATCGAGTCATCCTATCGATCGAGTGATAGGTGACCCTAACCCAAGTCATCCTAGGATTCAATCGAATCATCCTATCAACCAAGTGATAGGTGATCCTAGCCTAGGGGTTCGAACTAGATCATCATATAGAAATCTTAGTCAAATCTCCTTGATTTCGAAAATCGAACCCAAAACCATTGAACAAGCTCTTCTTGATCCCGATTGGATTATTGCAATGCAAGAAGAGCTAGCTCAATTTACTAGAAACGAAGTTTGGGAATTAGTACCACCACCTAAAGATAAATCAATTATTGGAATGAGGTGGGTCTTCCGAAACAAACTTGATGACAAAGGTGAAGTAGTTAGAAACAAAGCGAGATTGGTTGCGAAAGGGTTTAGTCAAGTAGAAGGGTTAGATTATGATGAAACCTATGCCCCTGTAGCTAGACTAGAATCCGTCCGAATGTTGTTGGCATACACTGCACATCGAGGATTTAAATTATTTCAAATGGATGTCAAGTCAGCATTTTTGAATGGACTTATTAAGGAAGAGGTGTACGTTAGTCAACCCCAAGGATTCGAAAGCTTAGATAAACCCGACCATGTGTTTAAACCCAAGAAAGCTTTATATGGACTAAAACAAGCTCCTAGAGCTTGGTATGAGAGGCTTTCTGTATACCTCAAGTCCAAAGGGTTTAGCTAAGGCTTAGTCGACCCAACTCTTTTCGTAAAAACCTTAGGCAAAGAAATTTTTATAGCCCAAATCTACGTAGATGACATAATTTTTGGAACCACTAATTCAATCCTACTAAACGAGTTCATTTCACTTATGGAAAGTGAATTTGAAATGAACTTAGAAGGATAATTAAATTTCTTTCTAGGATTACAAATTAAACAAACTAAGGAAGGAATTTATTTACATCAACAAAAATATGCTAAGGAATTAATTAACCGATTTGGAATGCAAAATGCTAAAATCATTAATACACCCATGACAACAAATGTTAATATAGGAGAAGATGTAGACGGAAAACCTATTGACCTAAAATACTATAGGAGCGCAATAGAGAGTCTCCATTACTTAACTGTGAGTCGACCCAACATACTATTCACAGTAAGTATGTGCGCAAGGTTCCAAACCTATGCTAAGGAGTCTCATCTAACATTAGTTAAGTGTATCCTTAGGTATCTAAAGGGCACACTAAGCGTAGGTATTTGTTACCAAGATCTACCGAGTTCGAACTAATCGGCTACTCTGACTCAGACTATGCCGGTAGTAAACTCGATAGAAAGAGCATGAGTGGTTGCTGTCAACTTCTCGGCTCGAGTTTAGTGAGTTGGTGCAGTAGGAAGCAACACTGTGTTGCCTTATCTACCATCGAAGCCGAATACGTCGCGATGGGTGAGTGTGTGGCTTAGCTTCTTTGGATGAAGCACACTCTCCAAGACTTTAACTTAAACTTCAACAATATTAAAACTCACATTGATAATATTAGCTCAATCAACTTAACCAAGAATCCCATATGCCACTCTAGGACCAAACATATAGAGGTCAAACACCACTTTATTCGAGAACACGTAGCTAACGGAACCATTCAACTCGAATATATGGAATCCAAATCTAACCTAGCCGATCTTTTTACCAAGCCGCTACCCGAAGTCAAATTTAGTCTACTAAGACGAAAATTGGGCATGTGCATAATAGAGTAGGACTTACATTTTTTTATATATATACTCTATGATTTACTTTTCATGTTAATGGAACTAGCTTAGGGCTTACCCTAGATATCATATACCTATAGATTTAAAAGGCCAATACATCTCACAACACATAGGACTAATGTGTTTATGTACTTAGCCACGTAGATGGGCGTGAGATGTTAGGACCTTACTCCTGGTTCCAGATGTAGATTTAGTGCATCGACATGAACCACGGAGTATAATTACAGAAATTAACCAACTCTAGTCAGGATTGGCTGTTTATTCCATATCAATCAAGTCGAATAGAGTTGAACATACAAATAGATGAGCTTATATTAAAACTACTATTTTCAAAATTTATTTGGAACATGCTTGGACTTAAAACTAAATTCAAAAACTATGTACATATCTATGGCAAAAGGGGGAGAAAAGGCCAAAGTTAAGGGATCAATTTTTTTTTTTTTGGTAACTTAACTTAGTACATATCTTATATCATTCTAATGGCCCAAGTTAAGTAAATGTTTACTTAACTTTTAGAACTTAACCTTCTCAATTAAAATAACGGGAGAAAGGCCAAGGTTAAGAAATCAATTTTTGATCTCTTAACTTAAACTTATTTTAAACACTAAGGCCAATATTAAGTAATTTCAATTACTTAACTCTTTTTAAAGTAGCAAACATCAAGGGGGAGGGTTAAGCTCCTTTTCAAGTACTCACCCTCGGTCAAGGGGGAGGATTCCTCAAGGGGGAGCACTTGAAAAAGAGTTTTTCTCATACTCCTACTTAACTTGAGAAGTTAAGAATACTCTTTCAGATTTTCATATGCATGCTTCATAATGTTCAATTCACTTAATTTATTTCTTTAACTTTGTGTGGGTTTGCCATAGATCAAAAAGGGGGAGATTGTTGGTGCAGTAGGCACTTGAATCAAACCTAAGTTTTGATTATAGCAAATACACAAAGTTAAGTTCATTTTGTTATCGCACGAGCTGAATCAAGTGTACAGGAATGCTAAGCTTAAGCAGAAGGTCGGCGATACTCAGAGGGAACCGTGGTGGTCGGGCGACACCGGGAGGACTTCGGAGGGAGCCGAATAACTCAGGTGAAGACCAAAAGCGAAGCTTCAGAGGTAAAGGTTGAGGTAAGCTCGTGTGAGTGAGTGTAAGTAAGGTCGTGTCTTTTGTACGGGGACATCCTTAGGCGATGATCCGACTAAAGACTTCCAAAGGAAGGTCTATGTCGACATCGGACGGTTGGTGGCCATCGAAATCACTTATTTTTGAGCTAACCTTCTATTGTAGCTAAAAACTCTAACAGCGATCATTGCGGCTATTGGCGATCACTACTCCATCAATCGACTGCTAGGGTTGATCAGTCGACTGTTGGTCAAGGATCAGCCTCGAGGAGAGTCAAAGCTTATCACCATTTCTCAAGGGCTAGGTGGCATCACCTCATGAAACTTCATCTCAACAATTAGGGTTTCTCAAGACTATAAAAGAAGGTGTTCTCCACCCCATTTCCATCATCAAAAGCTCTCCAAAAAGCCTCCGCAATGCCTTGACTCTCCGACAACTCTACAACGACAAAGCTCAATTACTCCGATGATCAAGCTCAAGCTCTCATCCCTTCCTCATCGATAAGTTTTACTTAAGTCATCTATTGTATTTCTTTCATTTTCTCGGAGCTTTCTATCGTAACAAGGAGAGGGGGAGTGTCCCTCTACCTTAATCTCTTTCGAGCTTTTTGTATTCTGTTGTCTCCTACCTCCAACGAGGAGGAGATTATTTTAGTGTATTGCCCTCCATACGTGGTCTCGAACCATTAGGGCCTTGGATTAGCAGCCGAAGGCTGTGAACCAAGTAAAAACAAAGAGTGTCTTATTTATTTTCTGCTGTACTTTACTCTTATCACTTTTCTTAATCGAACATTCTCGAAAAGTTTTCTCGCACGCTATTCATCCCCCTCTAGCGTTCAAATTGATCCAACAGATTTAACATGCTTTCCAACCAAAAAATCACTGCTACTAGATATTTGGATGTAGATCTTTTAGAAACCCTAGGTTTGCTTGGGGATGTACAAGACCTTTTTACAAAAATGGATTGGGGAGAGATTATGGGGGTGAGATTCCCAACCTACCCTAGGATACTTTTGGAATTTTTAAGGTCAGTAGAGGCAGAGATCTTGACAGGGAGAGATAGTGAAGTGGGAAAGGTCACTTTTAGGCTATTTAACATTGAACATGAGTGGACCTTGCACCAATGGAACTCATGTTTTGGACTGCCTAGTGGGGGAGAGAGAAGGACCCCCAATGAGTTTAATGCACGAACCTTTTGATTTGATTTGATAGGGGAGAGTGCATATGCCCCTTCTAGGGCTAAAGCCTAACACCTCCATGTTGGAATGTATACTGAAAGCCTAGCTCTTTTTGTATGAACATTTTATTTTGAAATAAGAATCACATGATCATTGTTTGCACTTTATATATTTATTATATGTGTGTGCATATTGTCTAATATTTTACATTGTAGATAACATGGTGCTTGGTGTGGCACAGAAGATCATGTTATCAGTCCCTTGTAAAATATAAGTAGAGGCTCACAACCAAGATGGTTTTGGACAAACCATTGGTATGGTTGTAGTGTAGCTTGGTATTGTTTTATCTTGAACATAAAGTTACACTAGTACACTTAGGTGTATTGAGCAGGACCGACATAGAGGTGATTCAATTAATTGTTGACTACATAATTGAATCGGACCTCGGATATTATGTTGTACATGCTCTTAATCTCGATATAATAACGGACACGTGTACTTAGTATTTATTTCTTTGATTTACCAGAGGGTGAGATTTAGATGGATTAAATCAATATGCCCGGTAAGTTGGAAAATGATATTATTTACATGGTGTGCCGTTAATTATAGAAGGAAAGCGTGTCCTATATATTAGGTTGATGATGTCCCCTTGAGGAGCTCATAAGGTTCATCATGTAAACCCAGCTGGTTGACTTAGTCAACATGATGATAAGGTTGAGTGGTACTACTCGAGGAATTAGATGTTAATTAATTGATGGTCAGTAAATCAATTAATTGACGGACATTCGATATCTTAAACACGGGGAGATGAATGTACAAATAATATATGGAGCCCATATTAATTTATGGGGGTTGGTGAGGTAGTTCAATGATGATCCTCTAGTGGAATGGAACATCATTGATGGATCAAGTGAGTGTGGTTCCGATCCATCGGGTGGCCAAGATCCAACTCCTCCTTATGGTCCCTATCGTAGCCTAATATAATCCTTGTGAAGTC
The DNA here is from genome assembly GCA_025175895.1 of Wurfbainia villosa. Taxonomy (NCBI): domain Eukaryota; kingdom Viridiplantae; phylum Streptophyta; class Magnoliopsida; order Zingiberales; family Zingiberaceae; genus Wurfbainia; species Wurfbainia villosa. The sequence continues at coordinate 19,941,287 of CM046008.1, read as the reverse complement.
TAGATCCAAGAATGTAAAACAAAACTCTAGAACCAACGGTTGGGATTAAATCCCTAGATCCGATGGTTGGGATGAAACCCTAGAACCAACGGTTGGGATTAAATCCCTAGATCCGATGGTTAGGATGAAACCCTAGAATCGACGGTTGAGATTAAATCCTTAGATCCGACGGTTGGAATGAAATCCTAGATCCGACGGTTGGGATGAAATCCTAGATCCGACGGTTGGGATGAAATCCTAGATCCGACGGTGGAGATTAAATCTCTAGATCCGACGGTGGAGATTAAAGGAGTCCTAAGCCTAACTCTATAAAAGGAAAGCTTAGGGTTGGGCAGCAAGAGAATCAATTGGGGTTAGGGTTTTGAGTTGGGCGGCTAGGGTTTGGGACCTAGGGCTTGGGCGGCAATCTTCTTCCATCAAATTGTTGTCGGCGCCCATCTTCCTCCATCAAGACTTGGCCGGCGCCCATCCTCTAGGCCACTCTCTTATTCCTTGGCCGGTGGTTCTCCTTCCATTGGTGGCCGGCGTTCACTCCTCCAATCTCTCCAAGGTGGCCGGCGGTTCTCCTTCCATTGGTGGCCGGCGCTTCATCCTCTCGTTCCTTGGCCGGCGGTTGCATCAAACTCCTTTGCTTGGTGGCCGGTTCTAGAAAGGAAAGGTTTTGTTGGTTCTTCTCTTTGTTCGCAGCGGAAAAGGAAGGGAAGAACGCGATCTAGAAGGCTTCTACTAGTGGAGGATCTTCGCCCACACGTCGTCCACGAGGAGGATAGGACATACGGTAGAAGATCATAAGGTATAAAGTGGTAGAACTTTATTTTCAGATCTGAGCATGTTATTTTAATTGTTGATTATACAATTATGCATATGTATATATTTTGTATAATCTTGGACCCCGAAGACAAACACAAAAACCGGCGATCCGTCCGTCGTCTCTTCCGCGGCTAACCAACTAGAAGAGTTGTGTTGCTTGAACAACTAGTTTGTTCAAGCGACCACTCAAGTTGTTAGCACGACGAAGAGTTGGTTGTGCTAAGGAAACTCATCCCATCCGGATTAATTCTTTCATTAGTGAAAATTTTAATCCGGGGACATGGGAGCCAATGAGCCTCCGAAGCAACTCCCTTCAGGTGGTATCAGAGCCACGGTTTCCGATTTTGTGTGTTTTGGATTCGGTTACTTTCATGCACATATCATATATTGAGTATGCCGGATAATAGTAGGATGTGCGTAGGCTAACTTTTTGGTTGCAGGCATAAGATCCGACTATTATGGCTATTTGGTTGTATGTGATTGTTTTGTGTGTGATTGTATGTATATTATTTGAATCCTCGGGGTTGACGAGGCTAGATTAGTATTTAATTTTTGTAATTAAATATGGCGTTGTTTAGCCGCTCATTTTAGTTTACTTTTGATCTAGATTATTTGTGCACTCCTTCGTGGAGTATAGGATCGATGGATGTAAATTAAAATAGTTTATCTCGGCTCGGATCTCTTTGGTGACTTGCGCACGGAAAAAGATAGAGCGGACGAGGTGGCGACACGACGGGATGCGTATTGGAGGACAATGCCATAATAGTTGGAAAAATTCTGTTTTTTCCATATTTATTGCTGATTTGTTTTATATGCATGTTGTGTATGCTTTAAAATTCCTCAATTTCAATTTACTAAGTGGGAGAGGGATATTTTAATTAATTCATGGCCTCCATTACAATTTGACGTGTGATGCAACAAACTTGCGTTGGCTCACGAGTGCCTTCCTCCCCATCGGATGGGTTTGTTTGCGGATCACTAGGTCAAATAATGGTTATAGGAAATTATTTAGGAGCGTGTGTACTTCCCCATCGGTAAGGCACATAATCCGAAATAATTCCCTTAGTATCGTGTAATGGTGCACACTTAGATGCAAATAAAAAGTATCCTCCCCATCGGAGTCACTGCTTTTATTTGTAGGGCCAAAGAGGAACCAACTATTAATTTTATTTGTCAAAAAGTAAGGTTGACAAGATAATAAAATTAATGGGTAAAACCTCCTCTTACTAATGTAGAATTCGTATACGTCCACACTATCGTGGCATGTGATATTCTCGGTGTTTTGAGGTGTTGGTTGATTTCGGAATTTTATTGTTTTTGAGGAATCAATAATATTTGAAATCTAATATTTTGATCATTGTGATTTTTAGGATTTTCAAATGGCTTTCAACCCACTTGCTGTGATTTTAAAAGAAAATAAGCTTACTGGACCAAACTACAATGATTGGAAAAGAAATCTGGATATTGTCTTAATCATGGAGGAGTACAAATTTGTACTCTTCGAGGTGCATCCTCCTAAGCCCTCCAATGACTCGATGAAAAGGAGAAAGAGCGTTATAAGAAATGGGTCAAGGCGGATGAGATGGCGCGGTGTTACATTTTGGCATCTATGTCAAATGTCGCGATATCAAGCCATAGCCACAGCTTATGACATGATGTTCAATCTCAAGGAACTTTTCAGCCATCAGAGTAGGGCGGCTAGACAGGAGGCGATGAGAAACTTGATGACGACCACCATGATCGAGGGAACACCCGTTAGGGATCATGTTCTCAAGATGATGACTCATCTTAATGAGATGGAAGTCCTCGGAGAGATCGATGGGGAAACCCAGGTCGATATCATTCTCCAGTCTCTACCTAGGAGTTTTGAGCAGTTCCGCTTCAACTACAACATGAACAAGAGGTTGTATTCGTTGGCGGAGCTTCCGATGTAACTCCAGCGCAGAGGACTTTTCGCCTAAGTGCTCAAGCCATGGTCGCTCAGAAGGTTTCTTCCTCTAAACTGAAAGGTAAGAAGAAGAAGAAGCAAGGTGGGGCGAAGAAGGTGGCAGTGGGACCTCAGGCAGGAGTGAAGAAGCCGAAAGGCAAGTGCTTCACTTGCAAGCAGACTGGACATTGGAAGGCGGACTGTCCTCGCCGAAAGAACAAAGGTATATCTTCTTGTTTAGTTGTTGAAACATGTTTAGCGGTGTTATCTACCAGTGCCTGGTGTGTAGATACAGGAGCCACTGATCATGTCTGCAATACTTTGCAGGGGTTCCAGGAAACCCGACGACTAGCTGAGGGAGAGATTACCGTCTTCATGGGCAATGCTTCAAAGGTGGCGGCTATTATAGTGGGAGACGTTTATTAATCTTTTGATAGGAATAAATTTTGCTTTTGAGAAATTGTCTTTATGTACCTACTTTTAGAAAGAATTTAATTTAAGTTTCTAAATTATTTTTGGATGGATATTCTGTTTCTTTTAATGACAAGGTGGTTATAAAAAGGAATAGGAGATTATCTGTGCAGTACATTGGTTGGAAATTTATATACTCTTGAACCAAAACTTCCACGATGCATAGAGAAATCAATAACTCATCTTCTAAGTCTAATAAGAGAAAAGAACCTTCGCAAATGAACCAGACATATCTTTGGCATCTAAGGCATATAAAGATGTAGATTTAGTGCATCGACATGAACCACGGAGTATAATTACACAAATTAACCAACTCTAGTCGATTGGTTATTTTATTCCATATCAATCAAGTGAATAGAGTTGAACATACAAATAGATGAGCTTATATTAAAACTACTATTTTCAAAATTTATTTGGAACATGCTTGGACTTAAAACTAAATTCAAAACTATGTACATATCTATGGCAAAAGGGGAGAAAAGGTCAAAGTTAAGGGATCAATTTTTTTTTTTGGTAACTTAACTTAGTACATATCTTATATCATTCTAATGGCCCAAGTTAAGTAAATGTTTACTTAACTTTAGAACTTAACCTTCTTAATTAAAATAACTAGGGAGAAAGGCCAAGGTTAAGAAATCAATTTTGATCTCTTAACTTAAACTTATTTTAAACACTAAGGCCAATATTAAGTAATTTCAATTACTTAACTCTTTTTAAAGTAGCAAACATCAAGGGGGAGGGTTAAGCTCCTTTTCAAGTACTCACCCTCGGTCAAGGGGGAGGATTCCTCAAGGGGGAGCACTTGAAAAAGAGTTGTTCTCATACTCCTACTTAACTTGAGAAGTTAAGAATACTCTTTCAGATTTTCATATGCATGCTTTATAATGTTCAATTCACTTAATTTTTTCTTTAACTTTGTGTGGGTTTGCCATAGATCAAAAAGGGGGAGATTGTTGGTGCAGTAGGCACTTGAATCAAACCTAAGTTTTGATTATAACAAATACACAAAGTTAAGTCATTTTGTTATCTCACGAGCTGAATCAAGTGTACAGGAATGCTAAGCTTAAGCAGAAGGTCGGCGATACTCAGAGGGAACCGTGGTGGTCGGGCGACACCGGGAGGACTTCGGAGGGAGCCGAATAACTCAGGTGAAGACCAAAAGCGAAGCTTCAGAGGTAAAGGTTGAGGTAAGCTCGTGTGAGTGAGTGTAAGTAAGGTCGTGTCTTTTGTACGGGGACATCCTTAGGCGATGATCCGACTAAAGACTTCCAAAGGAAGGTCTATGTCGACATCGGACGGTTGGTGGCCGTCGAAATCACTTATTTTTGAGCTAACCTTCTATTGTAGCTGGAAACTCTAACAACAGTCGACTGCCAGCTATTGGCAGTCGACTGCTACCTCCATCAATCGACTGCTAGGGTTGATCAGTCGACTGCTGGTCAAGGATCAGCCTCGAGGAGAGTCAAAGCTTATCACCATTTCTCAAGGGCTAGGTGGCATCACCTCATGAAACTTCATCTCAACAATTAGGGTTTCTCAAGACTATAAAAGAAGGTGTTCTCCACCCAATTTCCATCATCAAAAGCTCTCCAAAAAGCCTCCGCAATGCCTTGACTCTCCGACAACTCTACAACGACAAAGCTCAATTACTCCGATGATCAAGCTCAAGCTCTCATCCCTTCCTCATCAGTATAAGTTTTACTTAAGTCATCTATTGTATTTCTTTCATTTTCTCGGAGCTTTCTATCGTAACAAGGAGAGGGGGAGTGTCCCTCTACCTTAATCTCTTTCGAGCTTTTTGTATTCTGTTGTCTCCTACCTCCAACGAGGAGGAGATTATTTTAGTGTATTGCCCTCCATACGTGGTCTCGGACCATTAGGGCCTTGGATTAGCAGTCGAAGGCTGTGAACCAAGTAAAAACAAAGAGTGTCTTATTTATTTTCTGCTGTACTTTACTCTTATCACTTTTCTTAATCGAACATTCTCGAAAAGTTTTCTCGCACGCTATTCACCCCCCTCTAGCGTTCAAATTGATCCAACAGATTTAACATGCTTTCCAACCAAAAAATCACTGCTACTAGATATTTGGATGTAGATCTTTTAGAAACCCTAGGTTTGCTTGGGGATGTACAAGACCTTTTTACAAAAATGGATTGGGGAGAGATTATGGGGGTGAGATTCCCAACCTACCCTAGGATACTTTTGGAATTTTTAAGGTCAGTAGAGGCAGAGATCTTGATAGGGAGAGATAGTGAAGTGGGAAAGGTCACTTTTAGGCTATTTAACATTGAACATGAGTGGACCTTGCACCAATGGAACTCATGTTTTGGACTGCCTAGTGGGGGAGAGAGAAGGACCCCCAATGAGTTTAATGCAAGAACCTTTTGATTTGATTTGACAGGGGAGAGTGCATATGCCCCTTCTAGGGCTAAAGCCTAACACCTCCATGTTGGAATGTATACTGAAAGCCTAGCTCTTTTTGTATGAACATTTTATTTTGAAATAAGAATCACATGATCATTGTTTGCACTTTATATATTTATTATATGTGTGTGCATATTGTCTAATATTTTACATTGTAGATAACATGGTGCTTGGTGTGGCACAGAAGATCATGTTATCAGTCCCTTGTAAAATATAAGTAGAGGCTCACAACCAAGATGGCTTTGGACAAACCATTGGCATGGTTGTAGTGTAGCTTGGTATTGTTTTGTCTTGAACATAAAGTTACACTAGTACACTTAGGTGTATTGAGCAGGACCGACATAGAGGTGATTCAATTAATTGTTGACTACATAATTGAATCGGACCTCGGATATTATGTTGTACATGCTCTTAATCTCGATATAATAACGGACACGTGTACTTAGTATTTATTTCTTTGATTTACCAGAGGGTGAGATTTAGATGGATTAAATCAATATGCCCGGTAAGTTGGGAAATGATATTATTTACATGGTGTGCCGTTAATTATAGAAGGAAACCGTGTCCTATATATTAGGTTGATGATGTCCCCTTGAGGAGCTCATAAGGTTCATCATGTAAACCCAGCTGGTTGACTTAGTCAACATGATGATAAGGTTGAGTGGTACTACTCGAGGAATTAGATGTTAATTAATTGATGGTCAGTAAATCAATTAATTGATGGGCATTCGATATCTTAAACACGGGGAGATGAATGTACAAATAATATATGGAGCCCATATTAATTTATGGGGGTTGGTGAGGTAGTTCAATGATGATCCTCTAGTGGAATGGAACATCATTGATGGATCAAGTGAGTGTGGTTCCGATCCATCGGGTGGCCAAGATCCAACTCCTCCTTATGGTCCCTATCGTAGCCTAATATAATCCTTGTGAAGTCTAGATCCAAGAATGTAAAACAAAACTCTAGAACTAACGGTTGGGATTAAATCCTTAGATCCGATGGTTGGGATGAAACCCTAGAACCAACGGTTGGGATTAAATCCCTAGATCCGATGGTTAGGATGAAACCCTAGAATCGACGGTTGAGATTAAATCCTTAGATCCGACGGTTGGAATGAAATCCTAGATCCGACGGTTGGGATGAAATCCTAGATCCGACGGTTGGGATGAAATCCTAGATCCGACGGTTGGGATGAAACCCTAGATCCGACGGTGGAGATTAAATCTCTAGATCCGACGATGGAGATTAAAGGAGTCCTAAGCCTAACTCTATAAAAGGAAAGCTTAGGGTTGGGCGGCAAGAGAATCAATTGGGGTTAGGGTTTTGAGTTGGGCGGCTAGGGTTTGGGACCTAGGGCTTGGGCGGCAATCTTCTTCCATCAAATTGTTGTCGGCGCCCATCTTCCTCCATCAAGACTTGGTCGGCGCCCATCCTCTAGGCCACTCTCTTATTCCTTGGCTGGTGGTTCTCCTTCCATTTGTGGCCGGCGTTCACTCCTTCAATCTCTCCAAGGTGGCCGGCAGTTCTCCTTCCATTGGTGGCCGGCGCTTCATCCTCTCGTTCCTTGGCCGACGGTTGCATCAAACTCCTTTGCTTGGTGGCCGGTTCTAGAAAGGAAAGGTTTTGTTGGTTCTTCTCTTTGTTCGCAGCGGACAAGGAAGGGAAGAACGCGATCTAGAAGGCTTCTACTTGTGGAGGATCTTCGCCCACACGTCGTCCACGAGGAGGATAGGACATACGGTAGAAGATCGTAAGGTATAAAGTGGTAGAACTTTATTTTCAGATCTGAGCATGTTATTTTAATTGTTGATTATACAATTATGCATATGTATATATTTTGTATAATCTTGGACCCCGAAGACAAACACAAAAACCGGCGATCCGTCCGTCGTCTCTTCCGCGGCTAACCAACTAGAAGAGTTGTGTTGCTTGAACAACTAGTTTGTTCAAGCGACCACTCAAGTTGTTAGCACGATGAAGAGTTGGTTGTGCTAAGGAAACTCATCCCATCCGGATTAATTCTTTCATTAGTGAAAATTTTAATCCGGGGACATGGGAGCCAATGAGCCTCCGAAGCAACTCCCTTCAGGTGGTATCATAGCCACGGTTTCCGATTTTGTGTGTTTTGGATTCGGTTACTTTCATGCACATATCATATATTGAGTATGTCGGATAATAGTAGGATGTGCGTAGGCTAACTTTTTGGTTGCAGGCATAAGATCCGACTATTATGGCTATTTGGTTGTATGTGATTGTTTTGTGTGTGATTGTATGTATATTATTTGAATCCTCGGGGTTGACGAGGCTAGATTAATATTTAATTTTTGTAATTAAATATGACATTGTTTAGCCGCTCATTTTAGTTTACTTTTGATCTAGATTATTTGTACACTCCTTCGTGGAGTATAGGATCGATGGATGTAAATTAAAATAGTTTATCTCGGCTCGGATCTCTTTGGTGACTTGCGCACGGAAAAAGATAGAGCGGACGAGGTGGCGACACGACGGGATGCGTATTGGAGGACAATGCCATAATAGTTGGAAAAATTCTATTTTTTCCATATTTATTGCCGATTTGTTTTATATGCATGTTGTGTATGCTTTAAAATTCCTCAATTTCAATTTACTAAGTGGGAGAGGGATATTTTAATTAATTCCCGCGGCCTCCATTACAATTTGACGTGTGATGCAACAAACTTACGCGTTGGCTCTGAGTGCCTTCCTCCCCATCGGATGGGTTTGTTTGCGGATCACTAGGTCAAATAATGGTTATAGGAAATTATTTAGGAGCGTGTGTACTTCCCCATCGGTAAGGCACATAATCCGAAATAATTCCCTTAGTATCGTGTAATGGTGCACACTTAGATGCAAATAAAAAGTATCCTCCCCATCGGAGTCACTGCTTTTATTTGTAGGGCCAAAGAGGAACCAACTATTAATTTTATTTGTCAAAAAGTAAGGTTGACAAGATAATAAAATTAATGGGTAAAACCTCCTCTTACAAATGTAGAATTCGTATACGTCCACACTATCGTGGCATGTGATATTCTCGGTGTTTTGAGGTGTTGGTTGATTTCGGAATTTTATTGTTTTTGAGGAATCAATAATATTTGAAATCTAATATTTTGATCATTGTGATTTTTAGGATTTTCAAATGGCTTTCAACCCACTTGCTGTGATTTTAAAAGAAAATAAGCTTACTGGACCAAACTACATTGATTGGAAAAGAAATCTGGATATTGTCTTAACTGCGGAGGAGTACAAATTTGTACTCTTCGAGGTCTGTCCTCCTAAGCCCTCCAATGACTCTGATGAAAAGGAGAAAGAACGTTATAAGAAATGGGTCAAGGCAGATGAGATGGCGCGGTGTTACATTTTGGCATCTATGTCAAATGTGCTGCAACATCAGTATCAGGCCATAGCCACAGCTTATGACATGATGTTCAATCTCAAGGAACTTTTTGGACATCAGAGTAGGGCGGCTAGACAGGAGGCGATGAGAAACTTGATGACGACCACCATGATCGAGGGAACACCCATTAGAGATCATGTTCTCAAGATGATGGCTCATCTTAATGAGATGGAAGTCCTCGGAGCTGAGATCGATGGGGAAACCCAGGTCGATATCATTCTCCAGTCTCTACCTAGGAGTTTTGAGCAGTTCCGCTTCAACTACAACATGAACAAGAGGTTGTATTCGTTGGCGGAGCTTCTGACAGAACTCCAGGCGGCAGAGGGACTTTTTCGTCTAAGTGCTCAAGCCATGGTCGCTCAGAAGGTTTCTTCCTCTAAACCGAAAGGTAAGAAGAAGAAGAAGCAAGGTGGGGCGAAGAAGGTGGCAGTGGGACCTCAGGCAGGAGTGAAGAAGCCGAAAGGCAAGTGCTTCACTTGCAAGCAGACTGGACATTGGAAGGCGGACTGTCCTCGCCGAAAGAACAAAGGTATATCTTCTTGTTTAGTTGTTGAAACATGTTTAGCGGTGTTATCTACCAGTGCCTGGTGTGTAGATACAGGAGCCACTGATCATGTCTGCAATACTTTGCAGGGGTTCCAGGAAACCCGACGACTAGCTGAGGGAGAGATTACCGTCTTCATGGGCAATGCTTCAAAGGTGGCGGCTATTACAGTGGGAGACATTTATTTATCTTTTGATAGGAATAAAGTTTTGGTTTTGAGAAATTGTCTTTATGTACCTACTTTTAGAAAGAATTTAATTTATGTTTCTAAATTGTTTATGGATGGATATTCTGTTTCTTTTAATGATAAAGTGGTTATAAAAAGGAATAGGGAGATTATCTGTTCTGGTACATTGGTTGGAAATTTATATACTCTTGAACCGAAAACTTCCACGATGCATATAGAAATCAATAACTCATCTTCTAAGTCTAATAAGAGAAAAGAACCTTCGCAAATGAACCAGACATATCTTTGGCATCTAAGGCATATAAAGATGTAGATTTAGTGCATCGACATGAACCACGGAGTATAATTACACAAATTAACCAACTCTAGTCAGGATTGGCTGTTTATTCCATATCAATCAAGTCGAATAGAGTTGAACATACAAATAGATGAGCTTATATTAAAACTACTATTTTCAAAATTTATTTGGAACATGCTTGGACTTAAAACTAAATTCAAAAACTATGTACATATCTATGGCAAAAGGGGGAGAAAAGGTCAAAGTTAAGGGATCAATTTTTTTTTTTTTTTGGTAACTTAACTTAGTACATATCTTATATCATTCTAATGGCCCAAGTTAAGTAAATGTTTACTTAACTTTTAGAACTTAACCTTCTTAATTAAAATAACGGGAGAAAGGCCAAGGTTAAGAAATCAATTTTTGATCTCTTAACTTAAACTTATTTTAAACACTAAGGCCAATATTAAGTAATTTCAATTACTTAACTCTTTTTAAAGTAGCAAACATCAAGGGGGAGGGTTAAGCTCCTTTTCAAGTACTCACCCTCGGTCAAGGGGGAGGATTCCTCAAGGGGGAGCACTTGAAAAAGAGTTGTTCTCATACTCCTACTTAACTTGAGAAGTTAAGAATACTCTTTCAGATTTTCATATGCATGCTTTATAATGTTCAATTCACTTAATTTTTTCTTTAACTTTGTGTGGGTTTGCCATAGATCAAAAAGGGGGAGATTGTTGGTGCAGTAGGCACTTGAATCAAACCTAAGTTTTGATTATAACAAATACACAAAGTTAAGTCATTTTGTTATCTCACGAGCTGAATCAAGTGTACAGGAATGCTAAGCTTAAGCAGAAGGTCGGCGATACTCAGGGAACTGTGGTGGTCAGGCGACACGGAGGACTTCGGAGGGAGCCGAATAACTCAGGTGAAGACCAAAAGCGAAGCTTCAGAGGTAAAGGTTGAGGTAAGCTCGTGTGAGTGAGTGTAAGTAAGGTCGTGTCTTTTGTACGGGGACATCCTTAGGCGATGATCCGACTAAAGACTTCCAAAGGAAGGTCTATGTCGACATCGGACGGTTGGTGGCCGTCGAAATCACTTATTTTTGAGCTAACCTTCTATTGTAGCTGGAAACTCTAACACGATCACCGGCTATTGGCCGATCGCTACCTCCATCAATCGATCGCTAGGGTTGATCACCGATCACGTCAAGGATCAGCCTCGAGGAGAGTCAAAGCTTATCACCATTTCTCAAGGGCTAGGTGGCATCACCTCATGAAACTTCATCTCAACAATTAGGGTTTCTCAAGACTATAAAAGAAGGTGTTCTCCACCCAATTTCCATCATCAAAAGCTCTCCAAAAAGCCTCCGCAATGCCTTGACTCTCCGACAACTCTACAACGACAAAGCTCAATTACTCCGATGATCAAGCTCAAGCTCTCATCCCTTCCTCATCAGTATAAGTTTTACTTAAGTCATCTATTGTATTTCTTTCATTTTCTCGGAGCTTTCTATCGTAACAAGGAGAGGGGGAGTGTCCCTCTACCTTAATCTCTTTCGAGCTTTTTGTATTCTGTTGTCTCCTACCTCCAACGAGGAGGAGATTATTTTAGTGTATTGCCCTCCATACGTGGTCTCGGACCATTAGGGCCTTGGATTAGCAAATAAGGTCAGAACCAAGTAAAAACAAAGAGTGTCTTATTTATTTTCTGCTGTACTTTACTCTTATCACTTTTCTTAATCGAACATTCTCGAAAAGTTTTCTCGCACGCTATTCACCCCCCTCTAGCGTTCAAATTGATCCAACAGATTTAACATGCTTTCCAACCAAAAAATCACTGCTACTAGATATTTGGATGTAGATCTTTTAGAAACCCTAGGTTTGCTTGGGGATGTACAAGACCTTTTACAAAAATGGATTGGGAGAGATTATGGGGGTGAGATTCCCAACCTACCCTAGGATACTTTTGGAATTTTTAAGGTCAGTAGAGGCAGAGATCTTGATAGGGAGAGATAGTGAAGTGGGAAAGGTCACTTTTAGGCTATTTAACATTGAACATGAGTGGACCTTGCACCAATGGAACTCATGTTTTGGACTGCCTAGTGGGGGAGAGAGAAGGACCCCCAATGAGTTTAATGCAAGAACCTTTTGATTTGATTTGTGAGGAGAGTGCATATGCCCTTCTAGGGCTAAAGCCTAACACCTCCATGTTGGAATGTATACTGAAAGCCTAGCTCTTTTTGTATGAACATTTTATTTTGAAATAAGAATCACATGATCATTGTTTGCACTTTATATATTTATTATATGTGTCTGCATATTGTCTAATATTTTACATTGTAGATAACATGGTGCTTGGTGTGGCACAGAAGATCATGTTATCAGTCCCTTGTAAAATATAAGTAGAGGCTCACAACCAAGATGGCTTTGGACAAACCATTGGCATGGTTGTAGTGTAGCTTGGTATTGTTTTGTCTTGAACATAAAGTTACACTAGTACACTTAGGTGTATTGAGCAGGACCGACATAGAGGTGATTCAATTAATTGTTGACTACATAATTGAATCGGACCTCGGATATTATGTTGTACATGCTCTTAATCTCGATATAATAACGGACACGTGTACTTAGTATTTATTTCTTTGATTTACCAGAGGGTGAGATTTAGATGGATTAAATCAATATGCCCGGTAAGTTGGGAAATGATATTATTTACATGGTGTGCCGTTAATTATAGAAGGAAACCGTGTCCTATATATTAGGTTGATGATGTCCCCTTGAGGAGCTCATAAGGTTCATCATGTAAACCCAGCTGGTTGACTTAGTCAACATGATGATAAGGTTGAGTGGTACTACTCGAGGAATTAGATGTTAATTAATTGATGGTCAGTAAATCAATTAATTGATGGGCATTCGATATCTTAAACACGGGGAGATGAATGTACAAATAATATATGGAGCCCATATTAATTTATGGGGGTTGGTGAGGTAGTTCAATGATGATCCTCTAGTGGAATGGAACATCATTGATGGATCAAGTGAGTGTGGTTCCGATCCATCGGGTGGCCAAGATCCAACTCCTCCTTATGGTCCCTATCGTAGCCTAATATAATCCTTGTGAAGTCTAGATCCAAGAATGTAAAACAAAACTTTAGAACTAACGGTTGGGATTAAATCCTTAGATCCGATGGTTGGGATGAAACCCTAGAACCAACGGTTGGGATTAAATCCCTAGATCCGATGGTTAGGATGAAACCCTAGAATCGACGGTTGAGATTAAATCCTTAGATCCGACGGTTGGAATGAAATCCTAGATCCGACGGTTGGGATGAAATCCTAGATCCGACGGTTGGGATGAAATCCTAGATCCGACGGTTGGGATGAAACCCTAGATCCGACGGTGGAGATTAAATCTCTAGATCCGACGATGGAGATTAAAGGAGTCCTAAGCCTAACTCTATAAAAGGAAAGCTTAGGGTTGGGCGGCAAGAGAATCAATTGGGGTTAGGGTTTTGAGTTGGGCGGCTAGGGTTTGGGACCTAGGGCTTGGGCGGCAATCTTCTTCCATCAAATTGTTGTCGGCGCCCATCTTCCTCCATCAAGACTTGGTCGGCGCCCATCCTCTAGGCCACTCTCTTATTCCTTGGCTGGTGGTTCTCCTTCCATTTGTGGCCGGCGTTCACTCCTTCAATCTCTCCAAGGTGGCCGGCAGTTCTCCTTCCATTGGTGGCCGGCGCTTCATCCTCTCGTTCCTTGGCCGACGGTTGCATCAAACTCCTTTGCTTGGTGGCCGGTTCTAGAAAGGAAAGGTTTTGTTGGTTCTTCTCTTTGTTCGCAGCGGACAAGGAAGGGAAGAACGCGATCTAGAAGGCTTCTACTTGTGGAGGATCTTCGCCCACACGTCGTCCACGAGGAGGATAGGACATACGGTAGAAGATCGTAAGGTATAAAGTGGTAGAACTTTATTTTCAGATCTGAGCATGTTATTTTAATTGTTGATTATACAATTATGCATATGTATATATTTTGTATAATCTTGGACCCCGAAGACAAACACAAAAACCGGCGATCCGTCCGTCGTCTCTTCCGCGGCTAACCAACTAGAAGAGTTGTGTTGCTTGAACAACTAGTTTGTTCAAGCGACCACTCAAGTTGTTAGCACGATGAAGAGTTGGTTGTGCTAAGGAAACTCATCCCATCCGGATTAATTCTTTCATTAGTGAAAATTTTAATCCGGGGACATGGGAGCCAATGAGCCTCCGAAGCAACTCCCTTCAGGTGGTATCATAGCCACGGTTTCCGATTTTGTGTGTTTTGGATTCGGTTACTTTCATGCACATATCATATATTGAGTATGTCGGATAATAGTAGGATGTGCGTAGGCTAACTTTTTGGTTGCAGGCATAAGATCCGACTATTATGGCTATTTGGTTGTATGTGATTGTTTTGTGTGTGATTGTATGTATATTATTTGAATCCTCGGGGTTGACGAGGCTAGATTAGTATTTAATTTTTGTAATTAAATATGACATTGTTTAGCCGCTCATTTTAGTTTACTTTTGATCTAGATTATTCGTACACTCCTTCGTGGAGTATAGGATCGATGGATGTAAATTAAAATAGTTTATCTCGGCTCGGATCTCTTTGGTGACTTGCGCAAAGGAAAAAGATAGAGCGGACGAGGTGGCGACACGACGGGATGCGTATTGGAGGACAATGCCATAATAGTTGGAAAAATTCTATTTTTTCCATATTTATTGCCGATTTGTTTTATATGCATGTTGTGTATGCTTTAAAATTCCTCAATTTCAATTTACTAAGTGGGAGAGGGATATTTTAATTAATTCCCGCGGCCTCCATTACAATTTGACGTGTGATGCAACAAACTTACGCGTTGGCTCTGAGTGCCTTCCTCCCCATCGGATGGGTTTGTTTGCGGATCACTAGGTCAAATAATGGTTATAGGAAATTATTTAGGAGCGTGTGTACTTCCCCATCGGTAAGGCACATAATCCGAAATAATTCCCTTAGTATCGTGTAATGGTGCACACTTAGATGCAAATAAAAAGTATCCTCCCCATCGGAGTCACTGCTTTTATTTGTAGGGCCAAAGAGGAACCAACTATTAATTTTATTTGTCAAAAAGTAAGGTTGACAAGATAATAAAATTAATGGGTAAAACCTCCTCTTACAAATGTAGAATTCGTATACGTCCACACTATCGTGGCATGCGATATTCTCGGTGTTTTGAGGTGTTGGTTGATTTCGGAATTTTATTGTTTTGAGGAATCAATAATATTTGAAATCTAATATTTTGATCATTGTGATTTTTAGGATTTTCAAATGGCTTTCAACCCACTTGCTGTGATTTTAAAAGAAAATAAGCTTACTGGACCAAACTACATTGATTGGAAAAGAAATCTGGATATTGTCTTAACTGCGGAGGAGTACAAATTTGTACTCTTCGAGGTCTGTCCTCCTAAGCCCTCCAATGACTCTGATGAAAAGGAGAAAGAACGTTATAAGAAATGGGTCAAGGCAGATGAGATGGCGCGGTGTTACATTTTGGCATCTATGTCAAATGTGCTGCAACATCGATCGTGCCATACAGCGATGTTCAATCTCAAGGAACTTTTTGGACATCAGAGTAGGGCGGCTAGACAGGAGGCGATGAGAAACTTGATGACGACCACCATGATCGAGGGAACACCCATTAGAGATCATGTTCTCAAGATGATGGCTCATCTTAATGAGATGGAAGTCCTTGGAGCTGAGATCGATGGGGAAACCTAGGTCGATATCATTCTCCAGTCTCTACCTAGGAGTTTTGAGCAGTTCCGCTTCAACTACAACATGAACAAGAGGTTGTATTCGTTGGCGGAGCTTCTGACAGAACTCCAGGCGGCAGAGGGACTTTTTCGTCAAAGTGCTCAAGCCATGGTCGCTCAGAAGGTTTCTTCCTCTAAACCGAAAGGTAAGAAGAAGAAGAAGCAAGGTGGGGCGAAGAAGGTGGCAGTGGGACCTCAGGCAGGAGTGAAGAAGCCGAAAGGCAAGTGCTTCACTTGCAAGCAGACTGGACATTGGAAGGCGGACTGTCCTCGCCGAAAGAACAAAGGTATATCTTCTTGTATAGTTGTTGAAACATGTTTAGCGGTGTTATCTACCAGTGCCTGGTGTGTAGATACAGGAGCCACTGATCATGTCTACAATACTTTGCAGGGGTTCCAGGAAACCCGACGACTAGCTGAGGGAGAGATTACCGTCTTCATGGGCAATGCTTCAAAGGTGGCGGCTATTGCAGTGGGAGACGTTTATTTATCTTTTGATAGGAATAAAGTTTTGGTTTTGAGAAATTGTCTTTATGTACCTACTTTTAGAAAGAATTTAATTTATGTTTCTAAATTGTTTATGGATGGATATTCTGTTTCTTTTAATGATAAAGTGGTTATAAAAAGGAATAGGGAGATTATCTGTTCTGGTACATTGGTTGGAAATTTATATACTCTTGAACCGAAAACTTCCACGATGCATATAGAAATCAATAACTCATCTTCTAAGTCTAATAAGAGAAAAGAACCTTCGCAAATGAACCAGACATATCTTTGGCATCTAAGGCTTGGTCATATTAACCTAAGAAGAATTCAAAGGTTGATAGCTGATGGACCTTTGGGTTCATTAGTGGTGGAGGATCTCCCAACCTGCGAATCTTGCTTGGAAGGTAAAATGACCAAGAGGCCTTTCAAGGCCAAGGGGTATAGAGCCAAAGATGTGTTAGAATTGGTTCATTCTGATTTGTGCGGTCCTATGTCTATCCAGGAAAGAGGTGGTTTTGAATATTTCGTCTCTTTTATAGACGATTATTCAAGATATGGATACATTTACTTGATGCGCCACAAGTCTGAATGCTTTGACAGGTTCAAAGAATTCAAGGCTGATGTGGAGAACCGTCAAGGTAAAAGTATCAAGACATTACGATCTGATCGTGGTGGCGAGTACCTCTTGGGAGAGTTTAGGAGTTACTTATCAGAGGCTGGGATTCAATCCCAATTGTCCGCACCGCACACCCCAAACAGAATGGTGTGGCGGGCGAAGGAATAGGACTCTTATGGAGATGGTCGGATCGATGATGAGTTATTCCGAGTTACTGATTCGCTCGGGGTTTGCTCGAAACAACACGACACATTCGAACTTGGTTCCATCTAAGTCGGCACTTCTACTCCACAGAGTTGTGGATCTGGCGAAAGCCTAGTCTAAGACATATTCAATTTGGGGTAGTCCCGCATATCTTTGAAGGGAGATGCTGGTAAGTTGGAATCTCGTACAGAAGTACGCTTGTTTGTTGGCTACCCTAAGGGAACGAAGGGTGGTTTATTCTATAGTCCTAGAGATCAGAAGGTGATCGTGAGTACGAATGCCAGATTTCTAGAGGAGGACTATGTGATGAACCACAAGCCCACGAGCAGGATTGTTCTTGAGGAGTTGTGAGGAAGTCCGACTTGGTACCACCGGTACAAGAGGAGACACCACAAGTTACTGCACCGCGTGTCACAGAGCATACATTGGAGGCACCTCGTCGTAGTGGGAGGGTTGTTAGACAACCCGAGAGATTCATGTTTTTGGGAGAGTCTTCGGACTTAGTCCCTGGTGAACATGAACCTGATCCCTGGACATATGACGAGGCACTCCAAGATAGAGATGCAGTATCTTGGCAAAGTGCGATGAATTCAGAGATAGAATCTATGGATTCTAATCAGGTCTGGGAGCTAGTAGAACCACCCGATGGTGTAAAAGCCATTGGATGCAAGTGGATCTACAAGAGAAAGAGAGGAGTAGACGGGAAGGTTGAGACCTTTAAAGCTAGGCTTGTTGCGAAAGGGTATACTCAGAAAGAGGGTATCGATTATGAGGAGACCTTTTTGCCGGTAGCTATGCTTAAGTCTATTCGGATTCTCTTATCTATAGCTGCTCATATGGATTATGAGATTTGGCAGATGGATGTCAAGACAACTTTCCTTAACGGACGTCTTGAGGAGAACATCTATATGCGGCAACCAGAGGGATTCATTGCTAAAGGCAAAGAGCATCTTGTATGTAAGCTTAATCGGTCCATTTATGGATTGAAGCAAGCTTCTAGATCTTGGAACATCCGCTTGATGAGGTAATCCACCATATGGATTTATTCAAAGTCCTGATGAGCCTTGTGTATACAAGAGATGTGACTAAACGTAGTGGTGTTTCTTGTACTATAATGAGATGACATTTTGTTAGTTGGGCAACAATATCAAAGTGTTATCGACGAAGGGTATGGTTGTCCAAACAGATATGAAGGACTTGGGAGAAGTGGACACATCCTTGGGATCAAAGTTATAAGGGATCGCAAGAAAAGGATGTTGTCCTTATCTCAAGCTTCATACATCGACACTATCCTTGCTCGTTTTAGCATGCAGAACTCCAAGAAAGGTTTTCTACCTTTTAGGCATGGAGTTCCTTTATCTAAAGAGATGTGTCCCAAAACATCAAAGGAGATAGAGGACATGAAGGCGGTTCCTTATGCTTCGACAGTAGGAAGCCTCATGTATGCTATGCTATGTATTTAGACCGATATCCGCTTTGCGGGGCATGGTTAGCAGATATCGAGTAATCTCGACAGACATTGGGATCGCAGAAAGCATATATTGAAGTACCCGAGAAGGACTAGGATTATATGCCGTTTACCGGGCAGATCAATTAGTCCCTGTAGGTTACACGGATTCGGATTTCCAATCAGATAGGGACAAGAGTAAGTCTACCTCGGGGTTTGTGTTTACTTTTGGAGGTGGAGCCATAGTATGGAGGAGTGTCAAGCAGAAATGCGTGACGGACTCCACCATGGAAGCTGAGTATGTGGCACCTCGAGGCGCAAAGGAAGTCAGATGGCTCAGAACTTGATGGACTTGGATGTGATTCCTAGTTTGCCCAGAACTATCACAATTTATTGTGATAACAGTGGTGCAGTTGCAAACTCGAAGGAACCACGAGCCCACAAGGCGAGTAAACACATAGAGCGCAAGTACCACCTTATACAAGAGATCGTAAAGCGAGGAGAAGTTGTTGTCGCCAAGATTGCATCAGAGGATAACTTGGCGGATCCATTCACTAAGGCCCTTCCAGCGAAAGCGTTTGATAGGCATGTGGAGGACATGGGGATCAGATGTATGGCAGTGTGATGAAGGCATAGTCTTTTAGTATAAGTGGGAGATTGTTGGAATGTATACTGAAAGCCTAGCTCTTTTTGTATGAACATTTTATTTTGAAATAAGAATCACATGATCATTGTTTGCACTTTATATATTTATTATATGTGTGTGCATATTGTCTAATATTTTACATTGTAGATAACATGGTGCTTGGTGTGACACAGAAGATCATGTTATCAGTCCCTTGTAAAATATAAGTAGAGGCTCACAACCAAGATGATTTTGGACAAACCATTGGCATGGTTGTAGTGTAGCTTGGTATTGTTTTGTCTTGAACATAAAGTTACACTAGTACACTTAGGTGTATTGAGCAGGACCGACATAGAGGTGATTCAATTAATTGCTGACTACATAATTGAATCGGACCTCGGATATTATGTTGTACATGCTCTTAATCTCGATATAATAATGGACACGTGTACTTAGTATTTATTTCTTTGATTTACCAGAGGGTGAGATTTAGATGGATTAAATCAATATGCCCGTTAAGTTGGGAAATGATATTATTTACATGGTGTGCCGTTAATTATAGAAGGAAACCGTGTCCTATATATTAGGTTGATGATGTCCCCTTGAGGAGCTCATAAGGTTCATCATGTAAACCCAGCTGGTTGACTTAGTCAACATGATGATAAGGTTGAGTGGTACTACTCGAGGAATTAGATGTTAATTAATTGATGGTCAGTAAATCAATTAATTGACGGGCATTCGATATCTTAAACATGGGGAGATGAATGTACAAATAATATATGGAGCCCATATTAATTTATGGGGGTTGGTGAGGTAGTTCAATGATGATCCTCTAGTGGAATGGAACATCATTGATGGATCAAGTGAGTGTGGTTCCGATCCATCGGGTGGCCAAGATCCAACTCCTCCTTATGGTCCTTATCGTAGCCTAATATAATCCTTGTGAAGTCTAGATCCAAGAATGTAAAACAAAACTCTAGAACCAACGGTTGGGATTAAATCCCTAGATCCGATGGTTGGGATGAAACCCTAGAACCAACAGTTGGGATTAAATCCCTAGATTCGATGGTTAGGATGAAACCCTAGAATCGACGGTTGAGATTAAATCCCTAGATCCGACGGTTGGGATGAAATCCTAGATTCGACGGTTGGGATGAAATCCTAGATCCAACGGTTGGGATGAAATCCTAGATCCGACGGTTGGGATGAAACCCTAGATCCGACGGTGGAGATTAAATCCCTAGATCCGACGGTGGAGATTAAAGGAGTCCTAAGCCTAACTCTATAAAAGGAAAGCTTAGGGTTGGGCGGCAAGAGAATCAATTGGGGTTAGGGTTTTGAGTTGGGCGGCTAGGGTTTGGGAGCTAGGGCTTGGGCGGCAATCTTCTTCCATCAAATTGTTGTCGGCGCCCATCTTCCTCCATCAAGACTTGGCCGGCGCCCATCCTCTAGGCCACTCTCTTATTCCTTGGCCGGTGGTTCTCCTTCCATTGGTGGCCGGCGTTCACTCCTCCAATCTCTCCAAGGTGGCCAGCGGTTCTCCTTCCATTGGTGGCCGGCGCTTCATCCTCTCGTTCCTTGGCCGGCGGTTGCATCAAACTCCTTTGCTTGGTGGCCGGTTCTAGAAAGGAAAGGTTTTGTTGGTTCTTCTCTTTGTTCGCAGCGGACAAGGAAGGGAAGAACGCGATTTAGAAGGCTTCTACTCGTGGAGGATCTTCGCCCACACGTCGTCCACGAGGAGGATAGGACATACGGTAGAAGATCGTAAGGTATAAAGTGGTACAACTTTATTTTCAGATCTGAGCATGTTATTTTAATTGTTGATTATACAATTATGCATATGTATATATTTTGTATAATCTTGGACCCTGAAGACAAACACAAAAACCGGTGATCCGTCCGTCGTCTCTTCCGCGGCTAACCAACTAGAAGAGTTGTGTTGCTTGAACAACTAGTTTGTTCAAGCGACCACTCAAGTTGTTAGCACGACGATGAATTGGTTGTGCTAAGGAAACTCATCCCATCCGGATTAATTATTTCATTAGTGAAAATTTTAATCCGGGGACATGGGAGCCAATGAGCCTCCGAAGCAACTCCCTTCACTCCAAAATCCCATTTTTCGATATATTCACCGAATTATGGCAAGTATTATTTTTGGGAGAGGGGAAAGCGATGGAGTAGTGAGGATGAGTGAGATTCTTTGCCTATGGGACATGCTACAAGAGAGAAGTACCATTGATGTAGGGCCCTATTTCATTAGGCACTTGGTGAAGATGGGTAAGGCGGCCAAGGGAGAGATTATTTTAGGGGGATTAATCACCCACAGTTATAATACGATGGAGTACGATTGCACTGCCTTGAATAGAGTAGAAGGGAGCCCTACCATCGATCTAGGGGTGTGCATGGCTATGAAAATGATAGTGAGAGAGGGGCACTATTTTTGTTTTGTGAGGAAGAACTTGGGACCCCTTAGGCTCCCCGACACCGATTGTACCACCATCACTAACCATGCCAACTGGCAGTTGGATCTCATAGTGGAGTCCCCACCATACGCTGGGCCTTCCACTCATGCACCCTCTCACCTCCTGCCCATTACTCGCCTATTGATCCACCCATGTAAAGGAGCCCCCCCCAGTCTACGTCGCGAGCCTATGTTAGTGCAATCGACCCATGTCATGATTGACCAGACTCGAGTAGTGGTTTGATGTTAGTGTTTTGATGTTTGACATTGATGTTTGATAATGAGTTGACCATTGTTTGATAATAGTTTGACTATATTGTTGACATGGGGTTGACCATATGATGGAGAAGTCCAAGTGGAACACTTGGCAATGGAGAAGTCCAAGTCTTGTGTACTTAGCATGGAAAGTCCACGTCTTGGGTACTTGGCATGGAAAGTCCAAGCTTGAGTCTTGGCAAATGGAAAGTCCAACATGGGTTTGCAAGGGAAGTCCAAGGATTGATATTGGCGGCGTAAAGTCCAAGCGGGAGTCTTAGCAGCATAAGTCCAATGATTTGGCGGCGTAAAGTCCAAGCGGTAGTCTTGGCAGCGTAAGTCCAAATGTGCCCTGGTGGTGTAGACCAGCTTAGTATGACATGTCACGCCCCGAGGGGGTGGGGGGGGGGGGTCCCCGCCAAATGAAAATTCAGCAGCATCTCCCATATACGGGTGACAATACGAATCTTATATACAAGGCACACACGACCAACTATACATCGGTCAACACGACCGAAACAAAAACCACACATACAGATCATATATAAGCCTCAGGCCAACAACCAAAGTAAATAAAAAGTCTACAACTTCTAGACTCACCCCTTCTACCATCTGAGCAGGAATACACAACCAAAACAAATCGAATAAAAATCCATAAGGATATATCAAGTACCACCAATACACAAATCTTACACATATCTTCTAGTCAATATAACAAAACCATAAGACCAAAAGCAAAATCATTACACCGAAGGGGATTGGTAGCTGGACTCTCCTGACAGTGTCAACCTGAAATAGATACAAAGCAACGGGGTAAGTTCAACGAACTCAGCGGGTATCAAGTCTGCATACATAGTGAGATATATCTAACAATAATAATCATGCCAGTATAGTCTCCTGATCAATAATAGGAAATGTAAGGAAGAAATACGGAAAGATTGTACTTACCTAAATCTCATATCCTGACATAGGAGTGTGAGCCATACTAGTAGAAGTAAGGTCATCAGACCAAATACAAGATGTATCCTGTATGCATGTCAATCATATGCAACAACCAAGGCAGCAACCAAAATGCAACAAACACAATACAAATGCCATCCATGCAATATGCATGCGATGCAAATGACATGGTCACCCCTGACGCTAGTCAGCCGCCTCACACGCGATGGTGAAGTCGAGTGGGTAGGGCTATGACAACTGTGCACTCTACCATCACTGCTCCTGAGTGACCGAGTGGACAGGATGCTGTCGGAGTACACCTATCCTCCTACCCCAAACAGAGTGGGGGAGAAAAGCTCTCATCTCCCGGTGTCGTAGACTAAAGGAGGGATCCCTGCCAACTACCATGCTGCCTCACCGCTACCCATGAGCGGACCAGCAGAGCCTGACAGAGCTACTGTACACACCCTTTTGATGTACCACTAACCCATGAGTGGTTGTGTGTGCAGATCATGTAATTGGCTGCGGGCTCAACTACAAAGGAACCCCGACCAGCCAGCATGTAATCATGCAAGATGGTGTATGACACTAAAGCATGTAACACCAAGCAAAATACATCTCCAAATAATATGCACAAACAAATGAGTACATATCAATGACCTAGGTATACAGGGAAAGTATATCTAAAAGCTAATCAAGTGCATGTCACAACTCCCAAAATAAGTACACATGGCAAGTATCAAGACAATATCGACTAAGATAGAAATGCATGCATCATGTATGACACAATAACATACAAGGGCAGATAAGACATAAAAATTACTGCGAGCTATAGCTAACTAAGCATATCAATCTGACAATATCAAAAAGATAAGTCAAAGTACTTGCCTGCTAAGAAACTCGTGATAACTGTCTTCACGCCCGTGGACCTGTCTCGTGACCGAAACTTGCATATAACAGACATTATGATTAAGTGCTAGCATACAACAAATGATCAAATCGAATCCTACATCGACTTTGTATCCGATCAACTAGATTGATTTAGTTATCCTATTAACCTAATCAATCCTTCGTATCAATCCCTATCAACCATTCACAGAATACGCAACCCCTTCAAGCATACCTCAATGAAACATCCCCTTCACCAAAATGGCCACATTGTCGTATATAAAACCTAATAAAAACATAGCTCAACCCAAATCTTACCTCAAACTCGATCCAACCCTTCGATCTCACAAATTGGCACCCACATTCCATTTACAACCCTTCACAGCCAACCCACACTCCACTTCACAGCCATGCACTGCCCACCCACAGTTGTTCACAGCCTTCACAGCTGGCCAACACTCAATAGAAACCAACAACCAACACAACGACCACATACAGAAATTGACAAATGAAACACACAGGTTAAATCACACTTACTAGCGGTTGGAATCTCCCGACACAGCCCTCACCAACCTCCGATGCAAATCGAAGAAAATAACCCCTTTTTTCTGAGCTGCTCTGTCCACCGATTCTAGCTCCGACGACCACCGACAGTGAAATCCCCCACACCGAATGCTTTGCTTGCTACCCAAATCTCCTATGTTTGTCGACCAAAATCCTTTCTCCGATAAAATTCATAGCTCCCGAATAGATCAGGGTGAAGCTGCTGCCGACGCAGACTCCCAATTGTGCGCATGCTCACCGTCGACGCGTCCGTGGGCTCCGATGAGGTCCCGGAGAAGCTGCTGCCGCTTGCAGAAATGAAGAAGGGGCGAGAGGAAAAGAAAGCTCGGCAGCAGTGGTCTTCGGAAGAGCAGAGAAGACGCGAGGCGTGCACGGTGAGGAAATAGGAGTCACCACACGTGAGGAAGAAAAGGAGCCAATGAACTGCCCGGTGGAGCGAACGGTTGAACGCTCTGCCAGCGGCGGAGAGGATCACGAGAGAAGGGCTCGTGAGTGGAGAAAAAAAAATGGCCATGTCGTGCGAAGCGGCGCCGGAGAAATCAGGAAAAGAGGAAACGGGATCGAAAAAAATAACCGGGTTAACTTATAACCTAGGTTTATAACTTAGGTTAATAACTTAGGTTAATTATCCCTATCAAATAGTTAAAAAAGGCTCTTTAAAAGCATGTTTTTCTTATCCCCGTAAATATCTCATACAAGCCACATTTAATTCCAGAAAAATTCCGAAAAAATTTCTAAAATTCTCTGAAAATCCCGAAAATAATTCCTAGGATTATTTTCCCTAATTTTGGCCATTTAATTTAGTATTTTTTTTGGTATTTAATATTCTTCCCCACTAATAAAAATTTGGTCCCCAAATTTCCTACTCATATATGAGTACGAGATGTCATAACAACCATCTCAGGAATCGAAAGACAAATCACACCTCAAGTGACTAAGTGGGGTTACTGATAGCCCCTAAAATCTATCACACCTGCTTCCAACAACCCTTCCAAAGTATGAATAGTATCTTCATATCAACCACCTATAAAAAAAATATAACTGTACCAGAGTGGAGGTCTATATCCATGACCTGTTGGAGACTGTGCCATAATCCTAAGGTAAATCTTGAATCGCTATCGCATACGATACTCAAAGATACTCTATGAATTGGAAATCTCCACAGTATAACCTATCCAGTGATCCAACAAACTCATCTTATGAATCAGAAGAAAATGAGCGGGCTCAGCTAATCAATCACCGATTACCCGAAATCACATCAAGTCCTTCCCAAATTCCAAATAATCTCCCAACACTGTCCATCATACTAGGCTCCCACTTCCATCTCGGTACACCACTTTGCTGATGACTAGTATTCCACTTTTACTAGTTGACACACTGAACACCAGACTGCGAAATCAACTATGTCCGGCATGTCATTCCACCACGAAGAATGTTTCAATACTTACTATTTTTCGGATACAATCCGAACACATCTGTAACATATACAACCTATTGCAATCTACAAGCAATACTTATCAAAATATCGTGACAAAGCCTCATGGCTCTCGAGGTAATACAAAAGGCACTATCTGCGGCCAACAACATGCTACCACGACCGGGACTCGTGGGCAGATAGGCAACATACAGAGCACTATCTACACGCAACCACATGCTACAACGAATGGGACTCCTGGGTAGACAGGCAATGAGCAGAGTACTGTCTATGCGCAACCCCATGCTACCACGAACGGGATGGGTAGACAGGCAATAAAAGACTCAATGTCTGCGGGCAACGACATGCTACAATGACCGGGTCTAATGGGCAGACAGAGTATATAGCTATCTAACTATGGACTGCACGCAACAACATGCTACTATGACTGGGTCTCGTGGGCAGTCAAGATGTCAGGTAGCTATCTAGCTACAGACGACATACGAATTCAAATATCACTAACTCCGAACGGGTAGAGAAAGAGTATAACTCTATGGTAGATTCTCTCTATCATCACAACAGGAATCTATCTTCTATCCTGAATCAAAAGTAACTCTTCCTAAATTCGAATGCCACTATGTAACCCACTATTCTCCTCGGAGACGGAGAAATATTTTCTCACAAGAGAAATCTACTGTCTAAAATCCACTCTATCGCACAGAATGGGAGGTGATTGGGAGACTATAATGACCAATCTCCCTAGTTGCAACTATCCGTGTTCTAACAACTCTATGCAACTACCCAGTGTAGGGTTTGGTTTCATTGATCCATGAGGGGAAACTTCGCTTCCCACTTCACCTCGGTCGTTTGTTCATGGAGATCCCATCGATGTCCCCGGATTAAAAAAATTTAATCCTAGACAAAAGGGATTTCCCAAACAACCAAGTCATCGTTGCGCTATTCGTTTAGAGAGGTCACTTGAACAAACTTGTTGTTCAAGCGACCAACCTCTATTCTACGAGTAGCCGCGGAATAGACGATGTCCGGATCGCCGACTTTTGTATTTATGTTTGGGATCCAAGTATTATTTATCCACAAACAGAATATATCATGCTCATAATTGAAAAAACAAATACAAGCAAGTAACAAAAGAGAATAGAGAATAGATATACCTCTCGATCTTCTAATGTATGACCTTCCTCCTTTCGGACGTCGTGTGGGCGACGATCTACCAAAAGTTGAAGCTCCTAGATCGCCAATATTCCTTCCTTGCTCATTCCGAGCAAGAGAAAGAATAGAAACAAAGCTCTATTCCTTCTTTCAACCAACCAACAACCTCCAAGGATGGAGCTTTGCCGCCGGCCAAGAAGGAAGAAGAGATTAAGGGTTGCCGACCAAAAGTTTCAAGGGACGACACTAAACCTTTGTTCCACCAGCCAAGGAGAAGGAGAAGAGGGAGTTTGGATGTCGTCAAAGGGTTGGAAGGAGCTCAAGGGGCGCCGGCAGCTTGAGGGAGAAGAAGAAGGCAAGGAAATCTTTCCTTATTAGGTGCCGCCCAAGCCCAAACCCTAGCTCCTATCTCTTGCTGCCAACCTCCAAAACCCTAGCTTCTCTTGATTGATTCTCCACGCCAACCCCTCAAACTCCTTTTATAGATTTAGGGATAAGCCTCCTTTTAATCTCCACCATTGGTTCTAGGGATTTAATCTCAACCGTCGGATCTAGAGATTTAATCTCAACCGTCGGATCTTAGAGATTTAATCTCTACCTTTGGATCTAGAGTTTTGTTTCTATCCATTGGATCTAAGCATCATGAGGTGTTAATAGGCTACATTAGGGACCATGAGGAGGAGTTGATCTTGGCCACCCATGGATCAAGCCCACATAAAGTCCGATCCATTAATGATAATCCAATCCACTAAAGGATTATCATTGATCTACCTCACCAACCCCCATAAGATAATATGGGCTCCATATATTATTTGTACATTTTCTCCCCGTGTTTAAGATCTCGAATGTCCATTGATTAATTAATTTACTAACCATTAATTAATCAACATCTAACTCCATGAGTAGTACCACTCAACCTTTTTATCATACCAGACCAAGTCCACCTGCAGGGTTTACATGATGAACCTTATGAGCTCCTCAAGGGGACATCATCATCCTAATTTATAGGACACGGTTTCCTCCTATAATCAATAGCACACCATATAAATAATATCATCTCCCAACTTACCGAGCCTATCGATTTAATCTATAAATCTCGCCCATTGGTAAATCAAAGAGATGAATACTAAGTATATGTGTCCGTTATTATATCGGGATTAAGAATATGTACAATATAATATCTGAGGTCTGATTCGATCATGTAGTCAGTAATAAATCGAATCACTTCTAAGTCGGTCCTGCTCAATACACA
Source organism: Wurfbainia villosa (assembly GCA_025175895.1). Classification (NCBI taxonomy): domain Eukaryota; kingdom Viridiplantae; phylum Streptophyta; class Magnoliopsida; order Zingiberales; family Zingiberaceae; genus Wurfbainia; species Wurfbainia villosa. The sequence goes on along the minus strand of CM046008.1, from coordinate 19,913,082 downwards.
CAAAGTGTACTAGTGTGATTCTATGGTCAAGACAAACCAGTACCAAATCACACTACAACCATTCCAATGGTTTGTCCAAAGTCATCTCAGTTGTGAGCCTTTACTTATACTTTACAAGGAACCGATAACATGATCTCCCATATGACACCACACACCATGTTATCTACAATGTAATGTATTAGACAATATGCATATCCATAAAAATATGCAAACAATGATCATGTGATTCTTATTTCAAAATAAAGATGTTCATACAAAATGTAGACTTTTCAGTATACATCCCAACACCCAGTAGCTAGCCAAAACCCCATGAGCATTCATGCTCCTCACCTCTACAAAACAACATAATAACTGCTAAGTCCACGTCATATATTTGACAGCTTATCTCGCAATTCTTTAACTATCGTAAACTTAAGATACGTCTTATTCAATAGCATCGAAATCGCTCTGATCCCCGAAATGATGCATCTATGTACACTACCCTTCCATCCACACCAGAATGATTAAACAATACTGGCGTAAAAGTCAACCATCATTTGAGCCCTGAAACTAGTTTCACAAGCTTCAGACTAAGTAAATTCCATCACCTTCTTGGTCCAACTAGTCAGCGATGTAGTACCGCTAACGCATCATATCCATATCTATGATAATAATCAAATCAATACAAGGAAATCACCATCTATGGTGGTCGAGTGCGCAACTCCAACTACCACCATCAACAGTGGCCAAATTACGCAACTCCAACGACCACAACTGATCCAATCATGTCCCGAATACACGACTCCCCAAATCCCTGAACGACTAAGTCGTCAATAAGTCTAACAAGATAATCAAAAGCTCATACAATTCATACCAAGAATGAAATTGTCGTCGCTACACACCTACATCCTCTTTACTCTAGGCTGATGATATATCAATCATCACAATGACAATGATAATTGTATGACACCATGTCACTACAATATCAACACACTAGTCGTAAATCAATCCTAGAGCATACACAGGTATCCTATAGTGGATCTAAATAGATTCCTCTATCCACAATGAAGGATATTCATTTCCTTCTACAACTACCGCATTCCATCATCGATAATCAATGTCTAATCTCAAAGGTCCATCTCTCTTTTAACAAAGAGTTACGCATCTTCTCAAGAAAAATACTGGGACAGATAAATATCTCATCCAACACTCCTATAATCGGAACTTAGGTTCTTCCAATTCCCATAGTGTTAAGCAACACTAATACCAACAAAATTATTCCCTGGTAAAATCGTCATTGTAACAAATACCTCCCAACATCATCAACCTTGCCAACTTTGAAAAAAAAAATGGTCGATGACGGTATCAAAGCAACTCGATTTGGCTCACAAAATATCATTACCTTAGTACCAATAAAATTGTCACTCGGTATGAGATCTTCAATATCGACACTATTTCTGCAATCATTCTGATTGCCTACTCCACTTGCCTATGCAGCGACAAGCCTAGGAGTTCATCCGACACTACATCTGATTACTCTCGGATTATACACGCATCCGAGAGACATTCTTATACCATCATTTCAACAATCATAAGATCCAAGTTAATAACAAGATATCCACATCATATCAACCAAGTCAACTATAAAACAACTAAGTCAACTCTCCCACCATAATATAACATCTCCAACAATCAACCTCTAAACATCCAAAATCAATATCATACCCCTCTGATAATCATCACAGTAATCATCTCAACATCTAACCTGTCGGTGGAAACACAACTAATCCACATGATCCAAATATAGAAATCCTTCTAATCCTATCTATAAATGTTTTAGACAAAGATATATGTAAACTACCAATATCTCTCAATATATCATCAAGTAAGGTAAACTATAGTAATACCCCAAATGATCAATCCTTCAACCATCTACAACTCCTCTCGAGTAAAGATGTAAACTCATCCAACTTGTGCTCTTGGGGACTGAGCTCATGTAAGTGCAAAAGACTACCCTGGAGAAACTAAAATCAACTGCCAAAATGGAGATGCAAATCAGAATGGCTTATAACCCATGACTCTGAAGGGTTTTGCTTATCGAGTCCGTAAGGGGAAACTTCACTTCCCACTTCACCTCAGTAGCTTGACCATGGCGATCCCTTCGATGCCCCCGGATTAAAAAATTTAATCCTAGACAAAAGGGATTGCCCAAACCACCAAGTCATCGTCGTGCTATTCGTTTAGAGAGGTCATTTGAACAAACTAGTTGTTCAAGCAACCATCCTCTATTCTACGAGTAGCCGCGGAATTGACGATGTCCGGATCACAGGTTTTTGTGTTTATGCTCGGGATCCAAGGTTTATTTAGCCATTTACAGATTTATAACATGCTTATAATTGAAAAACAAAAACAAGCAACAAACAAAAGAAGAAAGTAGAATAGGTATATCTCTCGATCTTCTAATGTATGACCTTCCTCCTTTTGGACGTCGTGTGGGCGACGATCCACCAAAAGTCGAAGCTCCTAGATCGCAAATCTTCCTTCCTTGCTCTTCCAAAGCAAGAGGAAGAATAGAAACAAGGTTTTTCTCATCACTAGAAACAACCAACAAGGAACTAAAACTATCCTTGCCGCCGGCCAACTAGGTGAAGGAGAAGATGGTGGAAAACAACCAAGACACCAAGGGAAGCCCTATATCTTGTTTCCACCACCTAAGAAGAAGGAGAAGGGGGATTTTGGGCACCGACCAAGGCTGGAAAAGAGGCTGGAGAGGTGCTGGATGTTGGAAAAAAGAGGAAGAAGAAGAGAAGAATACCTTCCTTATTTGGTGCCACCCTTGCCTCCAAACCCTAATCCTAATCCTAGCTCTACTTCAATGTAGTTTACGCCAAATCCCATGCCATCCTTTTATAGAGTTAGGGATAAGTCATGATTTAATCTCAACCGTCGGTTCTAGGGATTTAATCTCAACCGTCGGATCTAGAGATTTAATCTCAACCGTCGGATCTTAGAGATTTAATCTCTACCAATAGATCTTAGAGTTTTGTTTCTATCCATTGGATCTAAGCATCATGAGGTGTTAATAGGCTACATTAGGGACCATGAGGAGGAGTTGGGTCTTGGCCACCCATGGATCAAGACCACATAAAGTCCGATCCACTAATGATGATCCAATCCACTAAAGGTTCATCATTGATCTACCTCACCAACGCCCATATGATAATATGGGCTCCATATATTGTTTGTACATTTTCTCCCCGTGTTTAAGATCTCGAATGTCCGTTGATTAATTAATTTACTGACCATTAATTAATCAACATCTAACTCCTTGAGTAGTACCACTCAACCTTTTCATCATGCCGGACCAAGTCCACCTGCAGGGTTTACATGATGAACCTTATGAGCTCCTCAAGGGGACATCATCATCCTAATATATAGGACACGGTTTCCTCCTATAATCAACGACACACCATATAAATAATATCATCTCCCAAGTTACCGAGTCTATCGATTTAATCTATAAATCTTGCCCATTGGTAAATCAAATAGATGAGTACTAAGTATATGTGGTCGTTATTATATCGGGATTAAGAGCATGTACTAAATAATATCAGAGGTCTGATTCGATTATGTATTCAGCAATAAATCGAATCACCTCTAAGTCGGTCCTGCTCAATACACACAAAGTGTACTAGTGTGATTCTATGGTCAAGACAAACCAATACCAAATCACACTACAACCATTCCGATGGTTTGTCCAAAGCCATCTCGGTTGTGAGCCTTTACTTATACTTTTCAAGGGGCCGATAACATGATCTCCTGTGTGACACCACACACCATGTTATCTACAATGTAAAGTATTAGACAAGATTACATAACCATAAAAATATGCAAACAATGATCATGTGATTCTTATTTCAAAATAAATATGTTCATACAAAAGATAGACTTTTCAGTATACATCCCTACAATCTCCCACTTATACTAAAAGACTATGCTGTCCTCAAAGTGCCATACATCTGATCCCCATTCCCTCCACATGCCTATCAAAAGCTCTTGCCGAAAGGGCCTTAGTGAAAGGATCTACCAGGTTATCCTCTGATGCAATCTTGGCCACAACAACTTCTCTCTTTACGATTTCTCGTATCAGGTGATACTTGCACTTTATGTGTTTACTTGCCTTATGGGCTCGTGGTTCCTTCGAGTTTGCAACTGCACCACTATTATCACAATAAATTGTGATAGTTCTGGGCAAACCAGGAATCACATCCAAGTCCATTAGAAAGTTCCTGAGCCATACAGCTTCTTTGGCCGCCTCAGAGGCCGCCACATACTCAGCTTCCATGGTAGAGTCCGCCATGCATTTCTGCTTGACACTCCTCCATACAATGGCTCCACCTCCCAAAGTAAACACAAAACCTAAGGTAGACTCTCTATTATCCCTATCTGATTGGAAGTCGCAATCCATGTAACCCACAGGGAGTAATTGGTCTGCCCGGTAAACTAGCATATAATCCCTAGTCCTTCTCAGGTACTTCAATATATGCTTTACCGTAGTCCAATGTCCCTGTCCTAGATTACTCGATGTTCTTGACCATGTCCACGTGAGCGGATATATCAGTCTCGTCTGAGCATCGCATACATGAGGCTTCCTACTGCCGAAGCATAAGGAACCACCTTCATCTCCTCTATCTCCTCAGATGATCTAGGACACATCTCCTTAGATAAAGGAACTCCATGCCTGAAAGGTAGAAAACCCTTCTTGGAGTTCTGCATGCTAAAACGCTCCATAATCGTGTCTATGTATGAAGCTTGGGATAAGCACAACATCCTTTTCCTACGATCCCTTATAACCGTGATCCCAAGGATGTGTCCCACCTCTCCCAAGTCCTTCATATCAAACTATTTGGACAACCATACCCTTATGCCCGATAACTCCTTGATATTGCTGCCAATCACCAAAATGTCATCTACGTATAGTACAAGAAATACCACTACATTTCCATCACATCTCTTGTATACACAAGACTCATCCGAACTTTGAATAAATCCATAAAACTGATTTACCTCCTCAAAGCAGATGTTCCAAGACCTCGAAGCTTGCTTCAATCCATAAATGGACCGATTAAGCTTACATACAAGATGCTCTTTGCCCTTAGCAATGAATCCCTCAGGTTGCTTCATATAGATGTTTTCCTCAAGACTACCATTAAGGAAAGTTGTCTTGACATCCATCTGCCACATCTCATAATCCATATGAGCTGCTATGCATAAGAGCTCCTAGACCTGACTTGAATCCATAGATTCAATCTCAGTATTCATTGCACTTTGCCAAGATGCTGCATCTATATCTTGGATTGCCTCGTCGTATGTCCAAGGATCAGGTTCATGTTTCCCAAGAACATGAATCTATGAGGATGTCTAACAACTCTCCCACTACGACGAGGTATCACCTGTGTATCCTCTGTGACACGCGGTGCAGTGACATGTGGTATATTCTCTTGTACCGGTGGTACTAAAGAAGTGACTTCCCCTTTTAACTCCTCCAGAACAATTTTACTCTTGGGCTTGTGGCTCATCACATAGTCTTCCTCTAGAAATCTGGCATTCATGCAAATGATCACCCTCTGATCTCTAGGACTATAAAATAATCCACCCTTCGTTCCCCTGGGATAGCCAATGAACATGCGTACTTCTGTACGAGGTTCCAACTTACCAGCATCTGCCTTCAACACATGTGTTGGACTCCCCCATATTCGAATATGTCTTAGACTAGGCTTTCGCCCAATCCACAACTCTGTGGGAGTAGAAGGCACTGATTTAGATGGAACCAAGTTCAGAATGTACACCACCGTATCTAGAGCATATCCCCATAACGAATCTGGCAAGTCAAAATAACTCATCATCGATCTAACCATCTCCATAAGAGTCCTATTCCTTCGCTCTGCTACACCATTCTGTTGGGGTGTGCCAGGTGCAGTCAATTGGGATTGAATCCTAGCCTCTGATAAGTAGTTCCTAAACTCTCCCAAGAGGTACTCACCACCACGATCAGCTCGTAGTGTCTTGATACTTTTACCTTGACATTTCTCCACATCAACCTTGAATTCTTTGAACTTGTCAAAGCATTCAGACTTGCGGCGCATCAGGTAAATGTATCCATATCTTGAGTAATCGTCTATAAAAGAGACGAAATACTCAAAACCACCTCTAGCCTGGATAGACATAGGACCACACAAATCAGAATGAACTAATTCTAACACATCTTTGGCTCTATATGTTAGGAATATATGAGAGATGTTCTAAGGCAATCGCCTTATGCATGAACCATTTATATGATAAATGAAGATTCACTATTTGAGTATACATGTTTCATGTATTTGATTGGATCTTAAACTCATTTACTGAATGTCCACGATACGATTCACAGCATGAGAGAATTTGTGATTGGATCACAACTAGTGAGTATCTCTACATGTGTAATTGTGATGTATCGAAATTATCCCTAGTCGATGAATTGATGGATTTGGACACTAGGTGCCACTCATGATCGTTCTATAATTAATGGTTAATTATAGATAGCCAACATAAACCGAGAACCTATTTGGTCACACGCACAACGAGCATAATCCAAAGGATTTAAAACGAGCTTGAGAATGGGATTCTCAGACCGAGAGAAACTAGGTTTGGTTGGACCAAACATAAACCGAGCATGAAATCGTTTCAGTCGCAATGGAAGCATGGATAGGCCGAGTCTTATGAAGACGTAATGGATGAACCAAAATGGTTTGGTTCTAATCCAATGGAGGAGAATAAACCAAAGGGTTTGGTTTATTTTAAACGAATGAACCAAAAGTTGGTTCGGTTCGTTTTAACTTAAAATAAACCATCATGGTTTGGTTTATTTTAACTTATCTTAATGGAGCGGGTTAACGGGCCTAATGGTTATGATCCAATAACCATTAAGAGAATTAGTTCTCTATAAAAGAGGGCTTAAGGGATAATTAAGCCCTAATCCAAAACCCCTAAGTTGGAGTTGCCGCCCAACCCTCATTGCCGCCCAGCTTGTTGTGCCGCCGTCCAGCTCCTTGCCGGCGACCAAGCTTCAGCCGGTGATCCTCCGGCGACCCTCCGGTGATCTCCTATAGGTTTGACATCAAGGTGAGCCTTTTCTTCCCTTGGTTGGCCGGCGCCTATCTCCTCCACCAAAGCTGTCCAGTTTTCTGGACAGCTTGTTCTCCTCTCATCGGAGCGTCATTTGGACGACGGTTAGAGCTCCGACAGCGGCTAAACTACCGGGGATTCGATCTCTGGTAATCCTCTGAGGTGGAGGACGAAGAATTCGTCAAACGGTTGACGAATACCTCTCCGGGGAAGCGAGTTTTGAGGACTCGATTTTGGATCCGAATTTGGATTCGGATCGTGATCATCTCTCGATCACGTCGTCTTCAAAACGAGGCTAGTAAACCGTACGAAGACGAAGCTCGTGACTTAGCGAAGTCATCCCGAGGAACTCGGCGTGGATACGGATAGAGACGATTCTAGCGAGGATCGTTCCGGTTGATGCCGTTCCCGCTACACGTCATACGAAAGGTATAACGTAGATAAATTTCCTTTTATTGCAAATTTAAATTTACGGTTATGTCTACACTTGTTGTACTATACATACGTGTGATGTGTGTGTTGTAATAAATGTAGATTTATTATTTTTATTGCTTCTGCTGTGCTCATGTTTGCGAAACGTGATCGAACACACACACGCCGCGGTGCCGGAAACCCAACAGTGGTATCAGAGCCCAGGTTGTGTTTCGACATAATCGTAAAACTGGTTTTGCGATAGTCATAATGTATTTCTAGAAATTTTCTAATTTTGGAAATTTAGAAGTATTTATGGAAATTTTTCAATTTTGGAAAGTCTAGAAGTATTTATGGAAATCTTCCACTTTTGGAAAGTTGGAAGTATTTATGAAAATTGATATTTTCCATAAATAAAATATTTGATTAGATTCTGAAAATTTGTTTCCTAATTTAATCATGATTTGATTTGGGAAATCAAATCTTAAAATATTTTAATTTCCATAAGTAGTTTTAATGATTTAGGAAATTGGTTTCCTAAATAGATTTTCCTTAATCAAATAATTCCATGAATAAAATATGTGATTAGATTTGGAAATTTGTTTCCTAATTTAATTATGATTTGATTTGGAGAATCAAATCTTAAACATATTTTATTTCCCTAAATAGTTATGACATATAAGGAAATTATATACATGACATAATTGTACACCATGTAATTGCATTAGATGCATAACATTATGCCATGCGTGTCATGACATGTAGATGTATGTCATGTATGTCATGCCATGTAGATAATAGTTATTTGCATGCAAAGAGGATGAGACATAAAATCCTAACTCAATATTAAAGCCTACACCTTCCATTAATATAGTTAGAACCAGAGTTCTGTTTCTTGTTTGGGTTGTTGGACTCACTCCAAGCCCGGCTTGAACCTGAACATGTTTAAATCATTGGAATAGTTTAACTCTAATATGGTAAGAGTCAGAGGTTAATCATTAGTTTGGGTTGTTAGACTCACTCCAAGCCTGGCTAATTGGTTGAATGCGCTCTAACCATATTAAAATTATTTCGCGATTAATGGGTCGGCTCTAACTTGGAGCATCGATTGTTGGACTCACTCCAAGGTCGATGTGAAGAGAGGTGAAGTTGGGTGCTATGCATATGATGCATACTTGTTAATGTGTTAACAACCCAATGTATGTGTAAACATTCAATTAGTTGATAGCACATTGTGATAGTTACATATACATGATATGTAATCGGTATACTTGATACCCACCATCATAGCTAAGAATGGCTTGTTGGACTCACTCCAAGGTTGTTCTTATCTATATTGGATATCAGCCCATTCGGAGATTGACCTACGATCTCCCGAATTGATTTCAAGGGTTTTTGAAATTCAAAAAAAATGAATGGGATTTATAAATGTATATTGATGCATTTTAAAAATCATTTTCTCATATATGCTCGTTTTGTATTTCTAAGATTGATCATGATGTCTTTGAATTTGCGTTCCATTTTGGATTCGAATAAATTGACTGGGCCGAACTTCTTGGACTAGCTTAGAAACTTGAGAATTGTTCTCAAGATGGAAAAGCTTGCGTATGTCCTCGAAGCGCCTCTTCCCGCCCATCCTAGTGACAATGCAACTCTGGACCAATTGTTGGCCTATCAGAAACATGTGAGTGATTCTGAACAAATGAGTTGCATCATGCTAGCCATGATGGAACCCAAGCTACGAAAGCAGCATGAGCATATGGATGCTTATATTGTAGTCCTTCATCTTTATGAGTTGGTTGATGAGCAAGTGAGATTCGAAAGGTTCGAAGTCTTCAAGCTCCTCTTCACCTCTGAGATGTAAGAAGGTTCATCTGTGGTACTGCTCAACATGCTGAAGACTGTGGAGCCTTCTGAGAAGCATGAGCAGGGGACGGTGTTGTTAGTTGATTCTGTTAGTGAAAGCCCTAGAGCCAATCATATGATGATTGTTGCATGGACTTTATTGTATCATATTCCTATTTATTAAGGCATGGTTATTATATTTACTTGTATTGGTGCCAAATAACTAAATATAATAATGTCCTTGAGTAGTAGGTTCTTATCTATATCAATCGATTGGTTGAATCGATAATGAGATGATATAGAGAACACTACTCTTAATCATTCCTAGTCAGTATTAACATTCGGGACAATGTTAATGCGTAGAGACTAACATGTAGGTCAACAAGATGACTTGATCTCACAAGTCATGGATATGAGATATCAAGTTGACACATGGGTATGCATTGGAGAATGTATACTGAATGACCCGCCATGAGAAAGTATCATGGATCGTTATATGAGTGTCATATACTTTCTCATGTGGCTATTAGTATGACTATTAGTCCTTAGACCTGAAGTCACCATGGTTCCCTACATAATGAATTGCATACTTTGGCTTCGTCAAACGTCACCCGTAAATGGGTGGACTATAAAGGCGATTACTGGGTATGTAACGAATTATGCGGAGGGATGTGAGTGATGTAGATGGGATCTATCCCTCCTATATGGCGGGGTGACATCGATATTCTTGATAGAGTGAGACCACGAAGTGCATGGCCATGCCCAAATGAGTCAATATGAGATATTGAGCTCATTTGATTAGAGTGAGTCTACTTGGAGTTCAAGATTTAGATTGTAGAGGATGACACGGTCTATGCCTCGATTGGTCAATCTAGATGTCAAGGATAGAGGGACATTGTCACATATTGTGAGAGTCACAATTAGTAGTCACAAAGGTGATGTTGGAGCTCAACATTCTTGTAACTTGGGTAGCAATGATGTGTTGCTAGATACCGCTCATTGCTTATGTTCCTAAATCGGTTTAGGGACATTGCCAACGTTACAAGAACCTATAGGGTCACACACATAAGAGCAATTAGATGGAGATTAGGTTCATATGATGAACCATGAGGATTAGGTTCATGGGATGAACCAAATTGGATTAAGAGTAATCCAAATTAGACTAATTGAGTTAGACTCAAGTTGATTCAAGTGTTGAATGAGTCTAATTGAGATTTGATTCATCAAATCAATTTAAATTAATGAATAAAGATTCATTAAATTAAATTGACTTGAGTCAAGTGGTTAGATTTGATCAACCATGGGAGATTAGAGGTCAAGTTTGACTTGACTTGAGAGGGAAGATGAAAGGTCAAGTTTGACTTGACCAAATGCCATGTCATGGTGATGACTTGGCATAGGCGCCAATGATGATGCTCCACATCATCATTGACTTTGTCAATTGATGCCACATCATGAGGGAGATCAAGGGTCATGGGAGTTACATGCATGCATGTAACCCCCCTCCATGAAGTGGCCGGCCACTCGATTAGATGGAGTATTGATTTTTGGTGGCTAATTGACTTCATCTTCAACCTTGGAACTTTTCTTCTCAAGCTCTCTCCCTCTCCTTCCTCATCTTGCCGAGACACCCTAGGAGTGCTAGCACACTCAAGTGTGTTTTTCTTCCACCTATTGCTTGTGTGGATACCATAGAGGAGTGTGCACTTGACACTCTCGAGTTCCGGCGGACTTTTGGACGAGCGGGATTTGCGAGGGGCATCGCATCGAGGGTAACGTTCTTATCTCTTAGATCTAAGGTAGATCTAGGGTTTTTTATACAAGCACATACATGTTTTGTTTTAATACTTCTTCGCATGGATCCGTGGCCGGGGGCTTCCGAGGTTTCCGCAACGCAAAAAGCGGTTTTTGCGGCTCGGAAAATCCCAACAGTGGTATCAGAGCCACGTGCGAAGCATGTATGTGTTTCGTTTTTGTTGTTTTTATATTAGATATAAAAATTACAGATTTATATGTTTCTGTAAATTTTCTTATTTTATAGAATTTTTGGGTATTTTCTCAGAGTGAAGCAACGAGTGTTGGGACACTCGTAGGCTTCATCAAGAAAAACTCTCCGAATCGTGAGTTCTCGCTTTAGGTTTTTGGGACAGCGACTTAAGTCGCTGTAAGATCATTGTAGGGACACACTGAAGTTTATTTTTTTGCGGTAGGGCGCTGCCCTATCCGAAGGGGCCATGTCCCGCGATCGCAGGAAACAGCTTAGCGGGACCCGTTACGGAGAGTTGACTCATAAATTCGAAATAAATTAGGAAAAATTATAGAAATTTCTGTAAAATACATAATTTAGAATTATGTATAATTCTGTGATTGTAATGGCCCAATAACCCAATTGGATTGGATTAAGTGTGTTGTAATTCATAATCGGCTGCGTGCCGTTTGTGGTTGTGCGTGTTGTAAAGTGTTTTACATCTATTCGCACCTATTCTTTTAATATTCTAGTTATAAATAGTTTTAGACTCGAATGTAACTCGAGTTTCGCATTTGTAATGTACAAAAATGGAGCGGTGGAAAGTCCACTTGAAGACGAGCTTACGAGAAGGGTGACGACGACACATGGCGGTCAAAGGAAGCGCTTGGAGAAGCCGCTAGCCTTAGGTTGACCGTCCGATCTTCTCATTGGCTTGAGAAGATCGTAGTAGGGCCATGACTATATCACATTTAATGATATATATATGTTGATATATATATATGTATATTTAATTGATTTTGCTTGTATGTATGTGATGCATGCTAGTAGAAACATGTTTGTATGTATATGATGCATGCTAGGTTAATTTTCTTGTATGTATATGATGCATGCTAGAATAATTAATGTATGTATATGATGCATGCTAATATAGGATAATAAAGGCCTAAATGCGTATAAGATACACATTACGATTAGATTAGATCATAATCGAATCAACTCGAAAATGCCTACCGAGCCTTGATACCCATCACTACCTCGATCATTTGTTGTTGTTGAATCTGCCAAAGCAGAGCAACGCATATTATCTTGGTAGGGTGCGGAGGGACAATCTTGGTCCCGCCTATCACGACTGGTTAGAGTAAGCTCAATTAGATTGAGCAAAACTAGTTAACTCAATTGGATCGAGTAGAACTATAGGCATATTTCAATCGTTGGAAAGATAGGTTAAGATCGCATTTACACTAAATCTTGGGCGATTTAGCCAAAGCTAACTCAAGGTCTTTTGTAAATGTGGGTCTTAATCCTATAAACAAGAGTTGCATAGATATGTAATCGGTAATGTGTTACCCACCGATCGTACTAAGTCTTGGGCGATTTAGCCAAAGCTAACTCAAGGCTTAGTATGATGTGGATCTTGTCCCGCAAGAATTATAGCTAGTTTGTATGAATCTAGTAAAAGTGGTTTGACCACATCCATAACTCGATTCTACAAAATTTCTATAATTCAGTGGGAGCATCATTTGATTAAATGCCTAATTAAATGATAAAAGGAATATGATATTAATCCTCTGCATTGTATGTTGTAGATTACTATGTCAACAAACACGAACACTCTCTCTCTGCGATCTGTCCTTGAGAAGGACAAGCTCAATGGAGCAAATTTCTGGATCGCGTACAGAACTCGAGAATTGTTCTCACCCAAGAAAGGAAGTCAGTATGTCCCTGGAGCAGCCATTCCGAGGCACCTCCCGCCAATGCCTTATGAAATGATGCTTACAAGAAGCATCAAGATGATGCATTAGATGTGTCATGTCTAATGCTCGCGACCATGAACTCTGAGCTTCAGAAGCAACACGAGTTCATGAATGCTTATGATATGGTTGGACATCTTCGTCAACTATATCAAGGACAAGCTAGGCATGAGAGATATGAAGTCTCTAAGGCATTATTTGGGTCCAAGATGCAAGAAGGGACTCCCGTAGGTACATATGTACTCAAAATGATTGGGTCGTAGAAAACCTACAAAGGTCGGGATTCCCACTTGGCCAAGAGTTGGCCACGACCTAATCTTGCAATCTTTGCCAAGAGCCTTGATCAATTTGTCATGAATTATAACATGAATGAAATTGATAAGCCATTACAAATGCTCGGCATGTTGAGAAGCAGAGCTTAACCTTAAGAAGGGTAAATCGACACCATTTTGATGGTGCGTAAAAGAAAGGCCAAGCCTAAAGGTAAGGGAAAGTCCCAAGCCAAGGGCAAAGGCAAAGAACTTAAACCCAAAGGAGGGTAGCCAGGAAGGGGCTTGCTTTTCTGCAAGGAAGGCGAGACCTGGAAGCGTAATCGCAAGGCATACTGGAAGATCTTAAGAAGAAGAAGTGAGACTTCTACTTCAGGTATAAATGTTATAGAAGTCAATCTATCTATTTCTTCATCATGGGTATTAGATACCGGATGTGCATCTCACATTTGTACCAATGTGCAGGGGCTGAGAAATAGCAAGGCATTGACAAAGGGCGAGGTGGACCTACGAGTAGGCAATGGAGCAAGGGTTGCTGCTGTTGCTGTAGGAACTTATGATCTATCTCTGCCCTCTGGGCTTGTACTAGAATTAGAAGAATGTTGTTATGTGCCTGCTTAACTAAGAACATCATTTCAGTTTCTTGTTTGGACAAGAAAGGGTTTTCATTTATAATAAAGAACAAATGTTGTTCAGTTTATTTAAATGATATGTTCTATTGTAGTGCACCTCTAATGAACGGACTCTACTTTCTAGACTTAGAGAGCCCTATCTATAACATAAGTACAAAGAGGTTCAAATCAAATGAGTTGAACCAAACCTATCTCTCGCATTGTCGCAGGTCACATAAATGAGTCGCTTATCTCGGCTCCATAAGGATGGGCGCTAGACTCATTTGATTTTGAATCATATGAGACATACGAGTCTTGCCTTTTAGGCAAGATGACCAAGACTCCCTTTAGTGGACATAGCGAAGAAGAGCAACAATTTGTTAGGACTTATACATAGTGATGTATGTGGTCCTTTGATATTCTTGCTAGAGGTGAATTCTGGTACTTCATTACATTCTTGATGACTTGATAGATATGGTTATGTGTATCTTATGACACATAAATCTGAATCCTTTGAAAAGTTCAAAGAATTCAAGAATGAAGTACAAAACCCGGACTTGGCAAGAGTATTAAGATACTTGATCGGATCGAGGTGGTGAATACCTTAGCCATGAGTTTAGTGACTATCTAGGTGAGTGTGGGATTCTATCCCAACTCACTCCTCTGGAACACCACGGTGGAATGGTGTATCAGAAAGGAGAATCGTACCCTATTGGATATGAGTACGATCTATGATGAGTCACCTAGATCTTCCTATATCCTTTTGAGGATATGCTCACACCGCTGACCTTTACCCTTAGCTATGTACCATCCAAGGCTGTGGTAAAGACACTATATACGATATGGACAGGGAAAAATCCCAAGATGTCTTTTATGAGGATTTGGGGTTGTGAGGCTTACGTTCGACGTCAAGTCTCAGACAAACTGGGACCCAAATCCGATAGGTGCTATTTTGTTGGATATCCCAAGGATACAAAGGGATATTACTTCTACATTCCCAGTCAGCACAAAGTGTTTGTGGCGAAGACTGGGGTTTTTCTAGAAAGGGATTTTGTTTCTAGAAAAACTAGTGGGAGTACCTTCGATCTTGAAGAAATTCAAGATAAGGACCATAGCACTGAGGCCTTGATGGAGGTTGAACAGGAACCACAAAGTGTTGTGGGTGATGAGGTTGTTGCACTGAGAGTTGTGGAACAACCACTGTTCAATAGACCTACCTCTTCTTGCAGTCGAGAGTGCGTCGTCGGCTGAGAGATACTCATTTCTCTTGTCTGACCATGATGATGTTATGCTCATTGAGAATGAGCCTACCTCCTATCAGGAAGCTGTGATGAGCCCAGATTCTGAGAAATGGCTAGACGCCATGAGATCCGAGATGGAATCCATGTACACTAACAAAGTATGGACTTTGGTTGATCCACGAAGGGTCAAACCCATTGGGTGTAAGTGGGTCTTTAGGAGAAAAGGACATGGATGGACTTACGCATACCTATAAGGGCGATTGGTGGCTAAAGGTTTCAAGCAAATTCATGGTATTGACTATGATGAAACCTTTTCTCGATGGCGATGTTTAAGTCCATTCGGATCTTGCTTGCTATTGCAGCATACCACGATTATGAGATCTGGCAGATGGATGTCAAAACCGCGTTTCTGAATGGAAACTTACTCGAGGATGTGTACATGACACAACCTGAGGGTTTTGTAGATCCACAGCATACTGGGAAGGTATGCAAGCTGCAAAGGTCCATTTATGGGCTAAAGCAAGCTTCTCGGAGCTGGAATCTTCGATTCGATGATGCGATCAAACAGTTTGGTTTCATCAAGAATGAAGATGAACCCTGTGTCTACAAGAGGGTTAATGGGAACACAGTTGTGTTCCTTGTATTGTATGTGGATGACATACTACTCATTGGGAATGACATCCCTTCGCTACAGTCTGTGAAGACTTGGCTGGGGACGTGCTTCTCAATGAAGGACTTAGGTGAAGCAGCCTGTATTCTAGGCATCAAGATCTATAGAGATAGATCTAAGAGATTGCTTGGCCTAAGTCAGAGTACATACATTGACACGGTATTACTTCGGTTTGCCATGCAGAATTCCAAGAAAGGACTTCTGCCGATGTCACATGGTGTGAGTCTTTCGAAGACTCAAAGTCCCTCTTCTAGAGAGGAGAGAGACCGCATGGATAAGATCCCTTACGCATCTGCTATAGGATCTATCATGTACGCCATGTTGTGTACTGTCACGATGTCTCGTATGCTTTGAGCATGGAGTAGATACGATCGGATCGGTGGCGTCACTGGATAGCAGTCAAGAATATTCTTAAGTACTTGAGAAGGACTAAAGAATATTTCTTGATATTTGGAGGCTATGAGAAGCTAGCCGTAAAGGGTTACAGCGATGCCAGCTTCCAAACTGACCAGGATGATTATAGATCGCAGTCAGGGTTCGTGTTTTGCTTGAATGGTGGCGTGAGTGGAAGAGTTCAAGCGGGACACGATTCTTGATTCTACAACAGAGGCCGAGTATATCGCTGCATCTGAGGCAGCAAAGGAGGCAGTTTGGATCCGCAAGTTCATTACTGAGCTTGGGGTGGTTCCTAGCAATGCAGATCCTATAGAGCTCTATTGTGACAACAATGGAGCGATTGCACAGGCTAAGGAACCTCGCTCACACCAGCGGACCAAACACATACTACGGCGCTTCCATCTCATTCGAGAGATCATCGATAGAGGAGATGTGAAGATTTGCGAGTACCCCACAGAGGCTAACATCGCAGATCCCTTGACCAAGGCTTTGTACGCGAAAAGCATGATGGTCACACTAGGTCATTGGGTATTAGATACTACGGTGATTGGCACTAGTGCTAGTGGGAGATTGTTAGTGAAAGCCCTAGAGCCAATCATATGATGATTGTTGCATGGACTTTATTGTATCATATTCCTATTTATTAAGGCATGGTTATTATATTTACTTGTATTGGTGCCAAATAACTAAATATAATAATGTCCTTGAGTAGTAGGTTCTTATCTATATCAATCGATTGGTTGAATCGATAATGAGATGATATATAGAACACTACTCTTAATCATTCCTAGTCGAGTATTAACATTCAGGGACAATGTTAATGCGTAGAGACTAGAATGTAGGTCAACAAGATGACTTGATCTCACAAGTCATGGATATGAGATATCAAGTTGACACATGGGTATGCATTGGAGAATGTATACTGAATGACCCGCCATGAGAAAGTATCATGGATCGTTATATGAGTGTCATATACTTTCTCATGTTGCTATTAGTATGACTATTAGTCCTTAGACCTGAAGTCACCATGGTTCCCTACATAATGAATTGCATACTTTGGCTTCGTCAAACGTCACCCGTAAATGGGTGGACTATAAAGCGATTCTTGGGTATGTAGCGAATTATGCGGAGGATGTGAGTGATGTAGATGGGATCTATCCCTCCTATATGGGGGGTGACATCGATATTCTTGATAGAGTGAGACCACGAAGTGCATGGCCATGCCCAAATGAGTCAATATGAGATATTGAGCTCATTTGATTAAGTGAGTCTACTTGGAGTTCAAGATTTAGATTATGCAGGATGACCACGGTCTATGCCTCGATTGGTCAATCTAGATGTCAAGGATAGAGGACATTGTCACATATTGTGAGAGTCACAATTAGTAGTCACAAAGGTGATGTTGGAGCTCAACATTCTTGTAACTTGGGTAGCAATGATGTGTTGCTAGATACCGCTCATTGCTTATGTTCCTAAATCGGTTTAGGGACATTGCCAACGTTACAAGAACCTATAGGGTCACACACATAAGAGCACTTAGATGGAGATTAGGTTCATATGATGAACCATGAGGATTAGGTTCATGGGATGAACCAAATTGGATTAAGAGTAATCCAAATTAGACTAATTGAGTTAGACTCAAGTTGATTCAAGTGTTGAATGAGTCTAATTGAGATTTGATTCATCAAATCAATTTAAATTAATGAATAAAGATTCATTAAATTAAATTGACTTGAGTCAAGTGGTTAGATTTGATCAACCATGGGAGATTAGAGGTCAAGTTTGACTTGACTTGAGAGGGAAGATGAAAGGTCAAGTTTGACTTGACCAAATGCCATGTCATGGTGATGACTTGGCATGGGCGGCCAATGATGATGCTCCACATCATCATTGACTTTGTCAATTGATGCCACATCATGAGGGAGATCAAGGGTCATGGGAGTTACATGCATGCATGTAACCCCCCTCCATGAAGTGGCCGGCCACTCGATTAGATGGAGTATTGATTTTTGGTGGCTAATTGACTTCATCTTCAACCTTGGAACTTTTCTTCTCAAGCTCTCTCCCTCTCCTTCCTCATCTTGCCGAGACACCCTAGGAGTGCTAGCACACTCAAGTGTGTTTTTCTTCCACCTATTGCTTGTGTGGATACCATAGAGGAGTGTGCACTTGACACTCTCGAGTTCCGGCGGACTTTTGGACGAGCGGGATTTGCGAAGGGCATCGCATCGAGGGTAACGTTCTTATCTCTTAGATCTAAGGTAGATCTAGGGTTTTTTATACAAGCACATACATGTTTTGTTTTAATACTTCTTCGCATGGATCCGTGGCCGGGGGCTTCCGAGGTTTCCGCAACGCAAAAAGCGGTTTTTGCGGCTCGGAAAATCCCAACAGATTCCTCGAAGAAAGGTTCTAAGAGGGAGTCAAAGGAACAGCAGAAGGGGAAGAAGAAAAAAAGGCTAAGAAGGTAGAACTAGCACAAAAGGAAACTTGCCATCATTATGGCAAGGAGAGCCATTGGCGAAGAAAGTGCAAAAATTATCTTGAGTCCGTGAAGAAGAATAAGGCATCGGATGCCCCATCTTCTTCAGATATCTTCGTTATTGATTGTCATTCTATTTCCTCAGACACTTGAGTATTGGATACTGGGTGTGGCTCACATATATGTAATGACATACATGGGCTAAGGAATAGAAGAAGACTCGTCAAGGGAGAGTCAAATTTACATGTTGGGAATGGAGCAAAGGTTGCTGCACTCGCCAACGGAACGTATTTGTTGAAACTCCCTGCAGGACTTGTCTTAGAACTGGACAATTGCTTTTGTGTTCCTTCATTGATAAAGAACATCATTTCTATTTCTTGTTTAAATAGAAATGGGTACCATTTGACTTTTAGTAACAATTGTTGTTACATAAATTTGAATGGAGTTCTTTATGGGTCTGGAACTTTAAGCAATGATGTTTATACGTTGGACGTATCCAGTGGCATTTTCAATATTGAAGCGAGCAACAAGCGTGCTGAAAGGATAATCAATTAGACTCCTACATGTGGCATTGTCGTCTTGGCCAAGTAAGTAAGAAACGCATGTCCGAATTACACCGATGTGGAATTCTGGAATCGTTTGAATTGGATTCATACGATACATGCGAATCATGCTTAAAAGGCAAGATGATTAAGTTACCTTTTACTGGAAAAGGTGAACGAGTGGGAGAGTTACTAGGTCTAATACATACTGATGTATGTGGACCTATGTCAACTCAAGCTTTAGGAGGCTATAGCTACTTCATTACCTTCACCGATGATCACTCACGGTTTGGGTATGTGTTCTTGATGAAACACAAGTCTGAAGCCTTTGAAAGGTTCAAAGAATTCAGAAATGAAGTAGAGAAACAACATGACAAGAGTATTAAAATACTTTGATCGGATCGAGGTGGTGAATACTTAAGTCAAGAGTTTCTTGATTATCTAAGAGATAATGGTATATTGTCTCAATGGACTCCGCCATATACACCACAGCATAATGGTGTATCTGAGAGGCGTAACCGGACCTTGTTGGACATGGTCAGGTCAATGATGAATCATGTGACTCTTCCCAAGTCCTTTTGGGGCTATGCACTTCAGACAGTTGTTTACTTGTTAAACAGAATATCTACCAAGGTAGTCTCAACTACTCCATATGAGATATGGAATAGTAAGAAACCTCATGTATCTTACTTGAAGATATGGGGATGCCCTGCTTATGTGAAGCGGACAGTATCAGACAAATTGGATGCTAAGTCTGATAAATGTCTATTTATTGGATACCCTAAGGAAACAAGGGGTTACCAATTCTATCATCCCGTGGAACAAAAGGTGTTTGTTTCAAGGCATGTTGTGTTTCTAGAGAAAGAGTTTCTCTTGCAAGAAAACAGTGGGAGTGTCGTCGAGCTTGAGGAGGCTCGAGAAACTCAAATAGACATTGATGAGATACCTGGTGAAGCACAACAGCCGACAACTCATAGTGATGAGCAATCGGCTGGACCTGTTGTAACACCACATCTTCGTAGATCTGGTAGAACACGCAATATTCCCGAGAGATATGGATTTCTCGTAAGTGAATCGAACGACGTGTTACTCATTGATGATGAGGAGCCTACCAGTTATGAAGAAGTGCTGACAAGTTAAGAAAGGGATAAGTGGCTTGGTGCCATGAAGTCGGAAATGGATTCCATGTATGAAAACCAAGTTTGGAACTTGGTTGACCCACCTGAAGGCATAAAGCCTATAGGGTGCAAATGGGTTTTCAAGAAGTAAACCGACATGGATGGTAATGTGATTACCTATAAGGCTAGATTAGTGGCAAAAGGATATCGTCAAAAACAAGGCGTTGATTATGACGAAACCTATTCGCCTGTAGCTATGCTTAAATCCATTCGGATGCTCCTGGCCATAGCGGCTCATTATGATTATGAGATATGGCAGATGGATGTGAAAACAGCTTTCCTTAATGGAAACCTGCTCGAGGACGTGTATATGATACAGCCTGAGGGTTTCACATCGGTTGATAAAACCAAGGTATGCAAATTGCGACGGTCCATTTATGGATTGAAGCAAGCATCCAGGAGCTGGAATATCCGTTTTGATGAGACCATCAAAAAGTTTGATTTCTCACAAAATTCAGACGAACCTTGTGTGTACAAGAAGGTTAGTGGGAGTGCAGTCGTGTTCCTAGTATTATATGTCGATGACATATTACTTATAGGAAATGATGTTTCAATCTTACAGTCAGTTAAGGTTTGGTTATCCAAGACATTCTCCATGAAAGACCTGGGAGAAACAACCTACATTCTCGGGATTAAGATCTATAGAGATAGATCGAAACGGTTGCTTGGTCTTTCACAGTCTACATATATAGACTGAGTGCTAAAGAGGTTTAGCATGTCGGAATCCAAGAAAGGTTTCCTACCCATCAGGCATGGGGTACACCTTTCGAAGTCTATGTGTCCGCGCACAGAAGACGAGAGGATTTGCATGAGTAAGATTCCCTATGCATTCGCAATAGGATCTATCATGTATGCTATGTTATGTATGAGGCCCGATGTATCGTATGCTCTGAGTGTCACGAGAAGATACTAGTCTGATCCAGGAATGGATCATTGGGTGACTGTTAAGACGATCCTTAAGTACTTAAGAAGAACTAAGGATGCGTTCCTAATATATGGAGAAGGGTACATGGTGATACGTGGGTATACGGATGCCAGATCTAGACAGACAAGGATGATTCCATGTCTTAGTCTGGGTATGTATTCACCTGGAATGGAGGCGCAATAAGTTGGAAAGGTTCCAAGCTTGACACTATAGCGGATTCTGCCACTAAGGCAGAATACATTGCAGTTTTGGAAGCAGCAAAGGAAGCAGTTTGGATCAAGAAGTTCATCTCTGAACTTGATGTGGTCTCATCAACGATCCAAACATGTGCTTCGCCGCTATCATCTTATCAGAGAGATCATCAGTAGGAACGAAATACAAATCGAGAAAATTCGCACTGAAAGGAACTTAGCGGATCCTTTGACTAAGGCATTACCTCAAAGTAAGTTTGAGGGTCATGTTAGAGCTTATGGTATTGGATACCGTAGCGATTGGCATTAGGCCAAGTGGGAGTCTGTTAGTAATATATGAGAGATGTCCTAAGGCAATCGCCTTATGCATGAACCATTTATATGATAAATGAAGATTCACTATTTGAGTATACATGTTTCATGTATTTGATTGGATCTTAAACTCATTTACTGAATGTCCACGATACGATTCACAGCATGAGAGAATTTGTGATTGGATCACAACTAGTGAGTATCTCTACATGTGTAATTGTGATATATCGGAATTATCCCTAGTCGATGAATTGATGGATTTGGACACCATCATCAATTACATGAGACTACAGGTATACTCCTTGGTGTATCCAAGCGGTGATTCTCACTAGCTGGAGACATAGTGATGTCCAGAGTTGATCGTGGATGCTGGTTATGGTAACTAGTTCATTGGAGTGACTAGCCGTAAGACTTCATATGGTTCTCTGCATATATAGATATGTCAATGAAGTTCTTACTGTAGCTTAAGTGCGATGTTCCTTTGACTTGCGGTATTCAAGTCATCTTGATCATGGAGACTTATGCTTTGACATCTTAAGCAAACATCTCCAAGGAGATGTGGACCCGGGATGATTGGGTATAAGTCAAAGTGATCGAAGGTGTTTGAATAGTCTATAAAGGATTCACCACTCCTTGCGAGGAGATGTATACCCATGGCCTCTCGTCGGATTGTTACTAAAGTCTTTGGCCAAAGCATATCATGTTTAGAGTAAGGTACTCTTCGATACATGTGCAGTAACTAGAATCCGTAGGACGAGGAAATGATACTTGGGCTAGGTGTGACGTAGTCAGCCTAGTGGGGATTGACACTATAGACCATGTTCTGAACCAAGTGGGTATAAGATGAGTGAAGGGAATGAGGCACGAATCATTCGAGCTTCTGAAGGGTTTCAGAAATAGTTCTGGATCAACCGTTGATCTTTTCGGTTAATTGGGGATCATCATGTACTACTAGGTGCCACTCATGATCGTTCTATAATTAATGGTTAATTATAGACGACCAACATAAACCGAGAACCTATTTGGTCACATGCACAACGAGCGTAATCCAAAGGATTTAAAACGAGCTTGAGAATGGGATTCTCAGACCGAGAGAAACTAGGTTTGGTTGGACCAAACATAAAGCGAGCATGAAATCATTTCAGTCGCAATGGAAGCATGGATAGGCCGAGTCTTATGAAGACATAATGGATGAACCAAAATGGTTTGGTTCTAATCCAATGGAGGAGAATAAACCAAAGGGTTTGGTTTATTTTAAACGAATGAACCAAAAGTTGGTTCGGTTCGTTTTAACTTAAAATAAACCATCATGGTTTGGTTTATTTTAACTTATCTTAATGGAGCGGGTTAACGGGCCTAATGGTTATGATCCAATAACCATTAAGAGAATTAGTTCTCTATAAAAGAGGGCTTAAGGGATAATTAAGCCCTAATCCAAAACCCCTAAGTTGGAGTTGCCGCCCAACCCTCATTGCCGCCCAACCTCCATTGCTGCCCAGCTTGTTGTGCTGCCGTCCAGCTCCTTGCCGGTGACCAAGCTTCAGCCGGTGATCCTCCGGAGACCCTCCGGTGATCTCCTATAGGTTTGGCATCAAGGTGAGCCTTTTCTTCCCTTGGTTGGCCGGCGCCTATCTCCTCCACCAAAGCTGTCCAGTTTTCTGGACAGCTTGTTCTCCTCTCGTCGGAGCATCGTTTGGACGACGGTTAGAGCTTCGACAGCGGCTAAACTACCGGGGATTCGATCTCCGGTAATCCTCTGAGGTGGAGGACGAAGGATTCGTCAAACGGTTGACGAATACCTCTCCGGAGAAGCGAGTTTTGAGGACCGATTTTGGATCCGAATTTGGATTCGGATCGTGATCATCTCTCGATCACGTCATCTTCAACACAAGGCTAGTAACCCGTACGAAGACGAAGCTCGTGGCTTAGCGAAGTCATCCCGAGGAACTCGGCGTGGATACGGATAGAGACGATTCTAGCGAGGATCGTTCCGGTTGATGCCGTTCCCGCTACACGTCATACGAAAGGTATAACGTAGATAAATTTCCTTTTATTGCAAATTTAAATTTACGGTTATGTCTACACTTATTGTACTATGCATGCGTGTGATGTGTGTGTTGTAATAATTGTAGATTTATTATTTTTATTGCTTCCGCTGTGCTCATGTTTGCGAAACGTGATCGAACACACACATGCCGCGGTGCCGGAAACCCAACAGTGGTATCAGAGCCCAGGTTGTGTTTCGACATAATCATAAAAATGGTTTTGCGATAGTCATAATGTATTTTTGGAAATTTTCTAATTTTGGAAATTTAGAAGTATTTATGGAAATTTTTCAATTTTGGAAAGTCTAGAAGTATTTATGGAAATCTTCCACTTTTGGAAAGTTGGAAGTATTTATGGAAATTGATATTTTCCATAAATAAAATATTTGATTAGATTCTGAAAATTTGTTTCCTAATTTAATCATGATTTGATTTGGGAAATCAAATCTTAAAATATTTTAATTTCCATAAGTAGTTTTAATGATTTAGGAAATTGGTTTCCTAAATAGATTTTCCTTAATCAAATAATTCCATGAATAAAATATGTGATTAGATTTGGAAATTGGTTTCCTAATTTAATTATGATTTGATTTGGAGAATCAAATCTTAAACATAATTTATTTCCATAAATAGTTATGACATATAAGGAAATTATATACATGACATAATTGTATGCCATGTAATTGCATTAGATGCATAACATTATGCCATGCATGTCGTGACATGTAGATGTATGCCATGTATGTCATACCATGTAGATAATAGTTATTTGCATGCAAAGAGGATGAGACATAAAACCCTAACTCAATATTAAAGCCTACACCTTCCATTAATATGGTTAGAACCAGAGTTCTGTTTCTTGTTTGGGTTGTTGGACTCACTCCAAGCCCGGCTTGAACCTGAACATGTTCAAATCATTGGAATAGTTTAACTCTAATATGGTAAGAGTCAGAGGTCAATCGTTAGTTTGGGTTGTTAGACTCACTCCAAGCCTGGCTAATTGGTTGAATGCGCTCTAACCATATTAAAATTATTTCGCGATTAATGGGTCGGCTCTAACTTGGAGCATCGGTTTGTTGGACTCACTCCAAGGTCGATGTGAAGAGAGGTGAAGTTGGGTGCTATGCATATGATGCATACTTGTTAATGTGTTAACAAGCCAATGTATGTGTAAACATTCAATTAGTTGATAGCACATTGTGATAGTTACATATACATGATATGTAATCGGTATACTTGATACCCACCATCATAGCTAAGAATGACTTGTTGGACTCACTCCAAGGTTGTTCTTATCTATATTGGATATCAGCCCATTCGGAGATTGACCTACGATCTCCCGAATTGATTTCAAGGGTTTTTGAAATTCGAAAAAAATGAATGGGATTTATAAATGTATATTGATGCATTTTAAAAATCATTTTCTCATATATGCTCGTTTTGTATTTCTAAGATTGATCATGATGTCTTTGAATTTACGTTCCATTTTGGATTCGAATAAATTGACTGGGCCGAACTTCTTGGACTAGCTTAGAAACTTGAGAATTGTTCTCAAGGTGGAAAAACTTTGCTATGTCCTCGAAGCGCCTCTTCCCGCCCATCCTAGTGACAATGCAACTCTGGACCAATTGTTGGCCTATCAGAAACATGTGAGTGATTCTGAACAAATGAGTTGCATCATGCTAGCCATGATGGAACCCAAGCTACGAAAGCAGCATGAGCATATGGATGCTTATATCGTAGTCCTTCATCTTTATGAGTTGGTTGATGAGCAAGTGAGATTCGAAAGGTTCGAAGTCTTCAAGCTCCTCTTCACCTCTGAGATGTAAGAAGGTTCATCTGTGGTACTGCTCAACATGCTGAAGACTGTGGAGCCTTCTGAGAAGCATGAGCAGGGGACGGTGTTGTTAGTTGATTCCTCGAAGAAAGGTTCTAAGAGGGAGTCAAAGGAACAGCAGAAGGGGAAGAAGAAAAAAAGGCTAAGAAGGTAGAACTAGCACAAAAGGAAACTTGCCATCATTATGGCAAGGAGAGCCATTGGCGAAGAAAGTGCAAAAATTATCTTGAGTCCGTGAAGAAGAATAAGGCATCGGATGCCCCATCTTCTTCAGATATCTTCGTTATTGATTGTCATTCTATTTCCTCAGACACTTGGGTATTGGATACTGGGTGTGGCTCACATATATGTAATGACATACATGGGCTAAGGAATAGAAGAAGACTCGTCAAGGGAGAGTCAAATTTACATGTTGGGAATGGAGCAAAGGTTGCTGCACTCGCCAATGGAACGTATTTGTTGAAACTCCCTGCAGGACTTGTCTTAGAACTGGACAATTGCTTTTGTGTTCCTTCGTTGATAAAGAACATCATTTCTATTTCTTGTTTAAATAGAAATGGGTACCATTTGACTTTTAGTAACAATTGTTGTTACATAAATTTGAATGGAGTTCTTTATGGGTCTGGAACTTTAAGCAATGGTGTTTATACGTTGGACGTATCCAGTGGCATTTTCAATATCGAAGCGAGCAACAAGCGTGCTCGAAAGGATAATCAATTAAACTCCTACATGTGGCATTGTCGTCTTGGCCAAGTAAGCAAGAAACGCATGTCCGAATTACACCGATGTGGAATTCTGGAATCGTTTGAATTGGATTCATACGATACATGTGAATCATGCTTAAAAGGCAAGATGATTAAGTTACCTTTTACTGGAAAAGGTGAACGAGTGGGAGAGTTACTAGGTCTAATACATACTGATGTATGTGGACCTATGTCAACTCAAGCTTTAGGAGGCTATAGCTACTTCATTACCTTCACTGATGATCACTCACGGTTTGGGTATGTGTTCTTGATGAAACACAAGTCTGAAGCCTTTGAAAGGTTCAAAGAATTCAGAAATGAAGTAGAGAAACAACATGACAAGAGTATTAAAATACTTCGATCGGATCGAGGTGGTGAATACTTAAGTCAAGAGTTTCTTGATTATCTAAGAGACAATGGTATATTGTCTCAATGGACTCCGCCATATACACCACAGCATAATGGTGTATCTGAGAGGCGTAACCGGACCTTGTTGGACATGGTCAGGTCAATGATGAATCATGTGACTCTTCTCAAGTCCATTTGGGGCTATGCACTTCAGACAGTTGTTTACTTGTTAAACAGAATATCTACCAAGGTAGTCTCAACTACTCCATATGAGATATGGAATAGTAAGAAACCTCATGTATCTTACTTGAAGATATGGGGATGCCCTGCTTATGTGAAGCGGACAGTATCAGACAAATTGGATGCTAAGTCTGATAAATGTCTATTTATTAGATACCCTAAGGAAACAAGGGGTTACCAATTCTATCATCCTGTGGAACAAAAGGTGTTTGTTTCAAGGCATGCTGTGTTTCTAGAGAAAGAGTTTCTCTTGCAAGAAAACAGTGGGAGTGTCGTCGAGCTTGAGGAGGCTCGAGAAACTCAAATAGACATTGATGAGATAACTGGTGAAGCACAACATCCGACAACTCATAGTGATGAGAGAATTTGTGATTGGATCACAACTAGTGAGTATCTCTACATGTGTAATTGTGATGTATCGGAATTATCCCTAGTCGATGAATTGATGGATTTGGACACCATCAATTCTGTCGAGACTAGCACGAGGTATACTCCTTGGTGTATCCAAGCAGCTGATTCTCACTAGCTGGAGACATAGTGATGTCCAGAGTTGATCGTGGATGTTGGTTATGGTAACTAGTTCATTGGAGTGACTAGCCGTAAGACTTCATATGGTTCTCTGCATATATAGATATGTCAATGAAGTTCTTACTGTAGCTTAAGTGCGATGTTCCTTTGACTTGCGGTATTCAAGTCATCTTGATCATGGAGACTTATGCTTTGACATCTTAAGCAAACATCTCCAAGGAGATGTGGACCCGGGATGATTGGGTATAAGTCAAAGTGATCGAAGGTGTTTGAATAGTCTATAAAGGATTCACCACTCCTTGCGAGGAGATGTATACCCATGGCCTCTCGTCGGATTGTTACTAAAGTCTTTGGCCAAAGCATTACATGTTTAGAGTAAGGTACTCTTCGATTCATGTGCAGTAACTAGAATCCGTAGGACGAGGAAATGATACTTGGGCTAGGTGTGACGTAGTCAGCCTAGTGGGGACTGACACTATAGACCATGTCCTGAACCAAGTGGGTATAAGATGAGTGAAGGGAATGGGGCACGAATCATTCGAGCTGCTGAAGGGTTTCAGAAATAGTTCTGGATCAACCGTTGATCTTTTCGGTTAATTGGGGATCATGATGTACTACTAGGTGTCACTCATGATCGTTCTATAATTAATGGTTAATTATAGATGGCCAACATAAACCGAGAACCTATTTGGTCACACGCACAATGAGCGTAATCCAAAGGATTTAAAACGAGCTTGAGAATGGGATTCTCAGACCGAGAGAAACTAGGTTTGGTTAGACCAAACATAAAGCGAGCATGAAATCGTTTCAGTCGCAATGGAAGCATGGATAGGCCGAGTCTTATGAAGACGTAATGGATGAACCAAAATGGTTTGGTTCTAATCCAATGGAGGAGAATAAACCAAAGGGTTTGGTTTATTTTAAACGAATGAACCAAAAGTTGGTTCGGTTCGTTTTAACTTAAAATAAACCATCATGGTTTGGTTTATTTTAACTTATCTTAATGGAGCGGGTTAACGGGCCTAATGGTTATGATCCAATAACCATTAAGAGAATTAGTTCTCTATAAAAGAGGGCTTAAGGGATAATTAAGCCCTAATCCAAAACCCCTAAGTTGGAGTTGCCGCCCAACCCTCATTGCCGCCCAACCTCCATTTCCGCCCAGCTTGTTGTGTCGTCGTCTAGCTCCTTGCCTGCGACCAAGCTTCAGCCGGTGATCCTCCAGCGACCCTCCGGTGATCTCCTATAGGTTTGGCATCAAGGTGAGCCTTTTCTTCCCTTGGTTGGCCGGCGCCTATCTCCTCCACCAAAGCTGTCCAGTTTTCTGGACAGCTTGTTCTCCTCTCGTCGGAGCGTCGTTTGGACGACGGTTAGAGCTCCGACAGCAGCTAAACTACCGGGAATTCGATCTCCGATAATCCTCTGAGGTGGAGGATGAAGGATTCGTCAAACGGTTGACGAATACCTCTCCGGAGAAGCGAGTTTTGAGGACTCAATTTTGGATCCGAATTTGGATTTGGATCGTGATCATCTCTCGATCACGTCATCTTCAACACGAGGCTAGTAACCCGTACGAAGACGAAGCTCATGGCTTAACGAAGTCATCCTGAGGAACTCGGCGTGGATACGGATACAGACGATTCTAGCGAGGATCGTTCCGGTTGATGTCGTTCCCGCTACACGTCATACGAAAGGTATAACGTAGATAAATTTCCTTTTATTGCAAATTTAAATTTATGGTTATGTCTACACTTGTTGTACTATGCATGCGTGTGATGTGTGTGTTGTAATAAATGTAGATTTATTATTTTTATTGCTTCCGCTGTGCTCATGTTTGCGAAACGTGATCGAACACACACACGCCGCGGTGCCGGAAACCCAACACTATACCCCTTGGCCTTAAAAGGCCTTTGGTCATCTTACCCTCCAAGCAAGATTCACAGGTTGGGAGATCCTCCACCACTAATGAACCCAAAGGTCCATCAGCTATCAACCTTTGAATTCTGCTTAGGTTAATGTGACCAAGCCTAAGATTCCAAAGATATGTTTGGTTCATCTTCGAAGGTTCTTTTCTCTTATTGGAATTAGAAGATGAGTTATTAACTTCAATTTGCATCGTGGGAGGTTTTGGTTCAGGTGTGTACAAATTTCCTATCAATGTACCTAAACAGATATTCTCCCTATTCCTTTTTATAACAGCTCTGTCATTAAAAGAAATAGAATATCCATCCATAAACAATTTAGAAACTGAAACTAAGTTCTTTCTAAATAAAGGTACATAAAGGGAATTTTCCATCACCTAAGTTTTATTTTTCTCAAGAGATAAATAAAACTTCTCCCACTGCAATAGCTTCCACCTTCATGACATTTCCCAAGTAAATGGTAATCTCCCCTTTAGCTAGTCGTCGGGTTTCCTGGAACCCCTGCAGAGCATTACAGACATGATCAGTGGCTCCCGTATCTACACACCAGGTGCCGGTAGATAACACCGCCAAACATGTTTCAATAACTAGACCAAAAGATATACCTTTGTTCTTGTGGTTGGGGCAGTCCTTCTTCCAGTGTCCAGTCTGCTTACAAGTGAAGCACTTGCCTTTCGGCTTCTTCACTCCTCCCTGAGATCCTCCCACCACCTTTGATTCACCTTGTTTCTTCTTCTTCTTCTTGCCTTTCGGCTTAGAAGTAGAAATCTTTTTGAGCAACCATGGCTTGAGGACACTCTTCGAAGAATGCATACTTGTACTCCTTAGCAGATAAGATAATATCTAGATTCTTTTCCAATCAACATTGTTTGGGTACAGTAAGTTTATTTCCTTTAGTATCATAGTAAGTGGACTGAAAGTCATTCTTGAAAATACTAAGAAACACATAGATCATTACTGTAGATTTCAAAAAATTATTGATTCCTCAAACAATAAAGTTTTAAAATCAACCAACACCTCAAAACTACGATAATATCGTATGCCACGATAGTGTGGACGTATACGAATTCTACATTTGTAAGAGGAGGTTTTACCCATTAATTTTACTATCTTGTCAACCTAACTTTTTGACAAGTAAAATTAATAGTTGGTTTCTCTTCGGCCCTACAAATAAAAGCAGTGACTCCGATGGGGAGGATACTTATATTTGTATCTAAGTGTTCACCATTACTTGGTACCAAGGTAATTATCTCGGGTTATGTGCCTTACGATGGGGAAGTACACACACTCCTTAATAATTTTCTATAACCATATTCGACCTTGTGATCTGCAAACAAACTCATCCGATGGGAAGGAAGACACTCAGAGTCGACGTGCAAGTTTGTTTGCATCACTTGTCAAATCGTAATGGAGGTCGTGGGAATTTATAAAAATATCCCTCTCCCACTTAGTAATTTGAAAATGAGGAATTTTCTAGGCTACGATATGCATATCAAACAATAAGCAATAAATATGAAAAATAAATTATTTTCCAACTATTATGGCTTTTGTCTTCAATATGTCTCCCATCGCATCGCCTTCTCATCCGCTCCTCCTACGCCATGTACAAGCCATCCGGAGATCCGAGCCGAGACTAAAACCTATTTTAATTTACATCCATCGATCCTATACTCCACGAGGGCTAAACAATAAAATCTAGATCAAAAGTAAAATAAAATAAAGAGTGGCTAAACAATGCCGTATTTAATTTACAAAAACTAAATACTAGCCTCGTCAACCCCGAGGATTCAACAAAATAAATATTTACACACATACAATCACATACACACATATGGCCACAATAGTCGGATCTTATGCCTGCAACCAAAGAGTTAAACTACGCATATCCTACTATTATCCGGCACATATAATATATGAAAAAGTGCATAAAAATTAACCGAATCCTAAACACACAAAACCGGAAACCTTGGCTCTGATACCAATTGAAGGGTTTTGCTTATCGAGTCCGTGAGGGGAAACTTCGCTTCCCACTTCACCTCGGTAGCTTGACCATGGCGATCCCTTCGATGTCCCTAGATTAAAAAAATTTAATCCTAGACAAAAGGGATTGCCCAAACCACCAAGTCATCGTCGTGCTATTCATTTAGAGAGGTCGCTTGAACAAACTAGTTGTTCAAGCAACCATCCTCTATTCTACGAGTAGTCGCGGAATAGACGATGTCCGGATCACCAGTTTTTGTGTTTATGCTCGGGATCCAAGGTTTATTTAGCCATTTACAGATTTATAACATGCTTATAATTGAAAAACAAAAACAAGCAACAAACAAAAGAAGAAAGTAGAATAGGTATACCTCTCGATCTTCTAATGTATGACCGTCCTCCTTTTGGACGTCGTGTGGGCGACGATCCACCAAAAGTCGAAGCTCCTAGATCGCAAATCTTCCTTCCTTGCTCTTCCAAAGCAAGAGGAAGAATAGAAACAAGGTTTTTCTCCTCACTAGAAACAACCAACAAGGAACTAAAACTATCCTTGCCGCCGGCCAACTAGGTGAAGGAGAAGATGGTGGAAAACAACCAAGACACCAAGGGAAGCCCTATATCTTGTTTCCACCACCTAAGGAGAAGGAGAAGGGGGATTTTGGGTGCCGACCAAGACTGGAAAAGAGGCTGGAGAGGTGCTGGATGTTGGCCAAAAGAGGAAGAAGAAGAGAAGAATACCTTCCTTATTTGGTGCCACCCTCATCCATTGGTTCTAGGGATTTAATCTCAACCGTCGGATCTAGAGATTTAATCTCAACCGTCGGATCTAGAGATTTAATCTCAACCGTCGGATCTTAGAGATTTAATCTCTACCAATGGATCTTAGAGTTTTGTTTTTATCCATTGGATCTAAGCATCATGAGGTGTTAATAGGCTACATTAGGGACCATGAGGAGGAGTTGGGTCTTGGCCACCCATGGATCAAGCCCACATAAAGTCCGATCCACTAATGATGATCCAATCCACTAAAGGTTCATCATTGATCTACCTCACCAACCCCCATATGATAATATGGGCTCCATATATTATTTGTACATTTTCTCCCCGTATTTAAGATCTCGAATGTCCATCGATTAATTAATTTATTGACCATTAATTAATCAACATCTAACTCCTTGAATAGTACCACTCAACCTTTTCATCATGCCGGACCAAGTCCACCTGCAGAGTTTACATGATGAACCTTATGAGCTCCTCAAGGGGACATCATCATCCTAATATATAGGACACGGTTTCCTCCTATAATCAATGGCACACCATATAAATAATATCATCTCCCAAGTTACCGAGTCTATCGATTTAATCTATAAATCTCGCCCATTGGTAAATCAAAGAGATGAGTACTAAGTATATGTGGTTGTTATTATATCGGGATTAAGAGCATGTACTAAATAATATCTGAGGTCCGATTCGATTATGTATTCAACAATAAATCGAATCACCTCTATGTCGGTCCTGCTCAATACACACAAAGTGTACTAGTGTGATTCTATGGTCAAGACAAACCAATACCAAATCACACTACAACCATTCCGATGGTTTGTCCAAAGTCATCTCGGTTGTGAGCCTTTAATTATACTTTTCAAGGGGCCGATAACTTGATCTCCTGTGTGACACCACAC
The DNA here is from genome assembly GCA_025175895.1 of Wurfbainia villosa. Taxonomy (NCBI): domain Eukaryota; kingdom Viridiplantae; phylum Streptophyta; class Magnoliopsida; order Zingiberales; family Zingiberaceae; genus Wurfbainia; species Wurfbainia villosa. Next base: position 19,879,821 of record CM046008.1, on the reverse strand, counting down.
ACCATGTTATCTACAATGTAAAATATTAGACAAGATTGCATAACCATAAAAATATGCAAACAATGATCATGTGATTCTTATTTCAAAATAAAGATGTTTATACAAAAGATAGACTTTTCAGTATACATCCCTACAGACTCCGATCTTGCTCCTTTTATCCAACATTTGGAGACTTCTGATTTCTGATTTTAATAACTTGACCTGTGATACCTGGTTATCGGTCTCCAACTCCTAAACACTTTTACGAAGTCATTTTAAAAATACGGACTCGATCCAATGTCTTCTGGCAGGATCTGATAGAAGATCCAGACATCCAAATCCCAATGTAAGCCAATATACCGTGATTGGTTTAAAAATAACCATTCACATTATTGAGCTATTAGGTGATCGTTACTTCTGCAAGTCTCACGACTCTGCACGGTACACCCTTACCAAGCGATCACTCTATTTGAAACTCAAGGATTTCCTGACAATGAGTCAAAGGATTAACACGGGGAAAATACCCTCTCACCACATCACTACTCCGTGACCTAGTGATGTACTATTCCCCGAAGATTATTTCCTACATACTCCACCAAGTACCGGCTTGATCTCGATATTGGTATGCAATTAAATCTACTTTCTTTGTAATACACGAGTTAAGTACTCAAAAGTACCCTCAAAGTTATACAACCTAGCACGAACAACTCAGGGATCAAAATCCCTATGAATCACCGTAAACTAACCCTCCGCTATCTATATCAGCAATAGCCTACACGTCTTGTCCATTACCCAACAGGTAATGATCTGACTCGCATAATTAATGAAAATCCCTAAGACTGTAGTCTTTGATTTCCACAAGAAATGTGACGACTTGACCTGCTTTCTGACTCGGTATCAGTCGGCTCTCAAAGGAAATTCACCTTTTTGACACAGGTTCAAGACTCACAGACTGAACAAGTCGTTCACGTGGTCAACTCAAACTACGATTACGAATAGTAACCAACACACTAAATGTTATTTCCTGTTATCACCACTAAACGCATAGCCAACCTAACCGGGAGTATAAACACTAACGACAACTCCAGCTGGTCGCCTTGGTGGGTGACCCCTACTACGAGTCTACACGTGTCATAACTCTGTAGACCTTTCTGGCAACTTCATCGCTAGAGATCTCAATGTCCTCTTGCATGGTTGCCCTGCACCATGTCTCGATGCAAGAGAACGTCCACCTCATTTCATATTTGCTAAATTATTACCCAAGTATTACTACAGGTAGAAAATTATATAAAATTAATCATCTTACCTATTTGTCGCTAGGAGAGGTCCCATCGCCACCAAGTCCCCAAATCGACATCGTCAATAATACCTCAAATTTCTGATACATAAAAATCATCGAAAATCTGTACAAATCCAAAAATACCCAGATTGACTCGCAAAAACCTGTCCAACATGGAGAAATCTGAAAATCCAAAAACCCTTAGGAACTCGAAAACCTAGGCGCTCTAATACCAAATAAATTGTCACGCCTCGGGACGAGGGGGGGTCCCCGCCAAACGAAAATCTGACAGAATCTCCCCTTACAGGTGACAATACGAATCTTGTATATAAGGCACACACGACCCACTATACATCGGTCAACACGACCGAAATAAAAACCACACATACAGATCATATATAGGCCTCAGGCCAACAACCAAAGTAAATAAAAAGTCTACAACTTCTAGACTCACCCCTTCTTCCATCTGAGCAGGAATACACAACCAAAACAAATCGAATAAAAATCCATAAGGATATATCAAGTACCACCAATACACAAATCTTACACATATCTTTTAGTCAATATAACAAAACCATAAGACCAAAAGAAAAATCATTACGACGAAGGGGATTGGCAGTTGGACTCTCCTGACAGTGTCAACCTGAAATAGATACAAAGCAACGGGGTAAGTTCAACGAAATCAGTGGGTATCAAGTCGACATGCATAGTGAGATATATCTAACAATAATAATCATGTCAGTATAGTCTTCTGATCAATAATAGGAAATGTAAGGAAGAAATATTAAAAGACTGTACTTACTTGAATCTCTTATCCTGACATAGGAGTGTGAGCCATACTAGCAGAAGTAAGGTCGTCAGACTAAATACAAGATGTATCCTGTATGCATGTCAATCATATGCAACAACCAAGGCAGCAACCAAAATGCAGCAAACACAATACAAATGTCATCCATGCAATATGCATGCGATGCAAATGACATGGTCACCCCTGACACCAGTCAGCCGCCTCACACGCGATGGTGAAGCCGAGTGGGTAGGGCTATGACAACTGTGAACTCTGCCATTACTGCTCCTGAGTGACCGAGTGGACAGGATGCTGTCGGAGTACACCTATCCTCCTACCCCAAACAGAGTGGGGGGAGCAAAGCTCTCATCTATCGATGTCGTAGACCAGAGGAGGGATCCTTGCCCGCTACCACACTGCCTCATCGCTACCCATGAGCGGACCAGCGAAGCCTGACAGAGCTACTGCACACACCCTCCTGATGTACCACTAACCCATGAGTGCGTTCCAGTTTACGTATTACTGCTGTTCGATCTTGAGAGAATTCGACGTCTCGTGCCTTTTTGTATCATTGATATGTGGGAGTTGAGCAGAACCTGCGGTGGAGCTTAGATCCCGTCAGCGGGATGGAAGCGGAAGCGAGAGTACATATCAATGACCTATGTATACAGGGAAAGTATATCTAAAAGCTAATCAAGTGCATGTCACAACTCCCAAAATAAGTACACATGGCAAGTATCAAGACAATATCGACTAAGATAAAAATGCATGCATTATGTATGACACAATGACATACAAGGGCAGATAAGACATAAAAATTACTGCGAGCTATAGCTAACTAAGCATATCAACCTAACAATATCAAAAAGATAAGTCAAAGTACCCGCCTTCTATGAAACTCATGATAATTGTCTTCACGCCCGTGGACCTGTCTCGTGACCGAAACCTGTATATAACAGACATTATGATTAAGTGCTAGCATACAACAAATGATCGAATCGAATCCTACATCAACTTCGTATCCGATCAACTAGATTGATTTAGTTATCCTATTAACCTAATCAATCCTCCATATCAATCCCTATCAACCATTCACAGAATACGCAACCCCTTCAAGCATACCTCAATGAAACATCCCCTTCACCAAAACGACCACATTGTCGTATATAAAACCTGATAAAAACATAGCTCAACCCAAATCTTACCTCAAACTCAATCCAACCCTTTGATCCCACAAATTGGCACCCACAGTCTATTTGCAACACTTCACAGCCAACCCACACTCCACTTCACAGCCATGCACTGCCCACCCACAGCTGTTCACAACCTTCACAGCTGGCCAACACTCAACAAAAACCAACAGCCAACACAACAACCACATACAGAAATTGACAAATGAAACACACAGGTTAAATCACACTTACCAACGGTTGGAATCTCCCGACACAACCCTCACCAACCTCCGATGCAAATAGAAGAAAGCAACCCCTTTTTCACGAGCTGCTCTGTCCATTGATTCTAGCTCCGACGACCACCGACAGCGAAATCCCCCACACCGACTGCTTTGCTCTCTACCCAAATCTCCTCTGTTCGCCGGTCGAAACCCTTTCTCTGACAGAACTCACGGCTCCCCCAGCGAGGTGAAGCTCTGCCGTCAGACTCGTGCGCTCACCGTCGATCGTCTGCGCTCGGCGAGGTCCCGGAGAAGTTGCTGCCGCTTGTAGAGATGAAGAAGGGTCAAGAGGAAAAAGAAGCTCGACAGTAGTGTTTTTCGGAAGAGCAGAAAAGACACGAGGCGTGCGCGGTGAGGAAATAGGAGTCGCCGCGAGTGAGGAAGAAAAGGAGCCGACGAACTGTCCAGTGGAGCGAATGATCGAACGCTCGACTAACAACGGAGAGGATCGCGAGAGAAGGGCTCGCAAGTGGAGAAAAAAAATGGCCATGTCATGCAGAGCGGCGCAGGAGAAATTGGGAAAAGAGGAAACAGGATCGGGAAAAATAACTAGGTTAACTTATAACCTAGGTTTATAACTTAGGTTAATTATCCCTATCAAATAGTTAAAACAGGCTCTTTAAAAGCTTGTTTTTCTTATCCCCGTAAATATCTCATACAAGCCACATTTAATTCCAGAAAAATTCCGAAAAAATTTCTAAATTTTTTTGAAAATTCCGAAAATAATTCCTAGGATTATTTTCCCTAATTTTGGCCATTTAATTTAGTATTTTTTTTTGTATTTAACATGACAATAAATGATGGAAGCATCTGAAGGCTAGCGTATGGATGAATAAGTCATGGATGACTTGGAGGGATCCGATAGGCATGAGGCTGATGGAGGTGGCTAGAAGGCTTAGGTCTAGGCTAAGGGTGGTAGAGCAAGTATGAGGGCATCACACTTGGAGTTAAACCTCATGGTTGACATTATCAGTAGACTGGGGCTTTGGACCAGTCGATTGATCAAGTGTTTTGACACTTGATAGCCGAGTTGACTCTGGGCAGTCGACTGGGATTATGACCAGTCGACTGTTGTGAGTCGATTGGTGTTTAACTACGGCAAATAGCCTTGGTAGTCGACTGCCAGTATTGGGCAGTAGACTAATGGCTTAAGTAGTCGACTGCCATGGATGACAGTCCACTGCTAGTACTCAGAATGCTCGGTAGCCGACTGATCAGTCGGCTATGAGGTTGGCATTCGACTGATGGTAATTGGCAGTCGACTGCCAGTGTATCCGTTGGCTCGAATGTTGATATGGATCAAGTCCGTTGTGAGACAATGACACTGTTGGCAGTCGACTGTCAGGTGCAAAATTAGCCCGTTGCAGTTTATAAAAGCAACTCGAAAGGGAGGATTTAGCAGTGATTTTCTTGGGCGATTTAAAGGAGAATAGTTGGTGTTTTCCAGTCCTTCAAGGGTAGTTCAAGGTGATCAACAAGCAAGCATCCAAAGCAATAGTTGTAAAGTTTTCTTTACATTGTTTGTGTATTTCATTCATATTTTCTTGTATATTTCGTGTATTACTTTTGTAATCCTTGTATGAGCTTTCTCCGCCTCTGACTTGCTGTCGAGAAGGAGTATTATTGATTAGTGGCGGTATTTGCATCGCTAGGACTCATTCGAGACTAATCCGTGGAGTAGGAACCCTAAGGTTCTAAAACACATTATATTATTGTGTTTTGATTGTGTTTGTCGTGTTTTGTTATTGCTATTCTATATTCCACTATGCTAATAATGATTATAGACAAGCATGATCAATTTCGTCAAGAAACGACGAGAACGCACCATTCACCCCCCCCTCTAGCGACGTCGAATTCCTAACAAGTGATATCAGAGCCTGGTAGCTCTAAAAAGAAGAAGACGCTCTGATACCCTAACAAGTGGTATCTGAGCCCGGTGGCTCTAAGAAGAAGAAGACACTCCGATACCTAACAAGTGGTATCAAAGCTAGGAGATCTTCTACGGATTAACAACCGAGATCAAAGCGCTAGAGGAAAGAAGATGGTGATTGAAGAAAGATTGGGGGATGACATTAATGTGCCACCACCATACGAACTCTAGAGCTAAGGATTTTTAATCTATGAGCGGTAAGAATGAAATATTTTCTAATGTGCGACTTTGATAATTAGATTAGTGTAATGGTAGGGTTTGACACTCCAAAGGACAAAGAAGGAAGAAAACTCAAGAAGAAGAATTGGAGCAAAGAACAATTCCGATACTACTGTTGGATCGAAAGTGTCGCTAGAGGGGGGGGTGAATAGCGATACGGTGTCGTTAAAAACTTTTGCAATAAGTAAAAAGCAAGTAGAGAATGCACAGCGGAAATATAAAGTAGACAAGATATTTTTACGTGGTTCACAATCTTTCGATTGCTAATCCACGGCCCTAGTGATCCTTGATCACGTACGGAGGGCAATTCACTAAAACCACTCCTCTTCGTTGGAAGTAGGAGCAACGATTACAAAAAGAAATCAAGGCAAAGGGACACTCCCCCTTTCCTTGTTACGATTAAAGCACAAAGACAATTTAAAGAAGTAGAACTTAAATAAATATACCGACAACTCTTATAAGTAGAAGATGTAGCTTTCGTTGTCGGCGCACCGTCAGTAGCAAATGTGAGTAGTAGTAGCGGCGTTCTGAGCGTGTTGAGAGCTCTTGAATTCTTGTTATTTGCTTGGCTTGAACATGTCTATTTATGGATATTGATCTATGAATTTAGACATAGGTAGTGTCCAAGGTGAGGTTCTTATCCCCCAAGACTTGTTCATCCACATCCTTTGCGCCAACTCAAGGATGAGGTGTTTCATCCAACCACCTTGTGCCACCTCCAACCTTCTTGTCGCCAACTCAAGGATGAGGTGTTTCATCCAACCACCTTGTGCCACCTCCAACCTTCTTGTGCGCCAACTCAAGGATGAGGTGTTTCATCCAACCACCTTGTGCCACCTCCAACCTCCTTGGGCGCCAACTGAGGATGAGGTGTTTCATCCAACCACCTTGTGCCACCTCCAACCTCCTTGGCGCCAACTTGTTGGAGCCATTCAACTTGTGCCACATCATGGGAGCCAACCATCTTGTGCCAACTCACCTTATCTTGGCGTCCACCACAAGGAAGCTTGGTGATGGTTTGGATGTCCACCTTGATGCCACATCACCCTTTGTACCAAAACACGAGTCAAGTCCAAATTCACCCCCTTGAAATTCGAGCTCTTCTCGATTTGGAACTTGACTAGCGGTTGGATGTAGTCAAAGGGTTTTGGGTATGATACAAGTTAGCTTAAAATATAAAATGCGATGGTTCTAACCATCCGATCTCGACCTAGACCTTCCATTGGAGGTATTGGGTCGGATCTCGCTGACCTTCGGCTTTCACACGAGCTTACCTTGTAGCCTCGCTTCGGTCTTCACCCGAGTACCTCGGCTTCCTCTCGAAGTCCCTCTGGCGTTGCCCGACCACCTCGGTTCCCACCGGTGTCGCGAACCTTCCGCTCAACTTTAGCATTTACGCACTTAATTGAGCTCGTAAGATAACAAATATACCCTTAACTATTGAGCCTTTTGCCATAATCAAAATACCGGTTCGACTTTGGTGCCCTTGCACCAACAATCTCCCCTTTTGATTCATGGCAAAGCACAAAAGTTAAGGAAAAATTAACATAACATAGCTAGCATAAAGATTAAATATGAATGAGCTAGCATAATGATTAAGCATGAATGAGCTAGCATAAAGATTAAATATGAATGAGCTAGCATAAAGATTAAATATGAATGAGCTAGCATAATGATTAAGCATGAGTGAGAAATATTATTGTTTCAAGTTCTCCCCTTTGAGGTAACCTCCCCCTTGACCGAAGGTGAGTTCTTGAAAAATAATTTTTACTCCCCCTTAATAGTTGCTTAAGTAATAATTTTGTTTACTTTCTTCCTTACTTTTGTGACTTTCTCCCCCTTTTGCCTTAACTCAAAAAGTTTGTAAATATATTTTAGGGTTTGTAAGTCCAAGCAAGTTCCCAATATAAATATATATATTTTTTAAAATAATAATAAGCTTGAAAATATGTTCATCTAAAATGTACAACTCCGGTTGGACTTGATTGATATAGAATGATCAATAAGTCTTGAAGGAGTTGATTAATTTTAAATAATTATACTCCATGGTTCATGTCGATGCACTGAATCTACGTCTGGAACCAGGAGTAAGGTCCTAACATCTCACGCCCGTCTACGTGGCTAAGTACACAAACACATTAGTCCTATGTGTTGTGAGATGTGTTGGCTCCTTAAATCTATAGGTATATGATTTCTAAGGTAAGACTTAGGCTAATTTCATAAAAGAAGCAAAAGTAGAGTACATATATAGAAAAATTTAAATCCTACTCTATTACGCACATACCTAACTTTCGTCTTAATAAACTAAATTTAGACCGGGTAGTGGTTTGGTGAAGATGTCCGCTAGGTTTGATTTGGACTCAACATACTCTAGTTGTATAGTTCCATTAGTTACATGTTCCTAATGAAGTGGTGTTTAACTTCTATATGTTTTGTCCTAGAATGACATATTGGATTTTTAGTTAAGTTAATTGAACTAATGTTATCTATGTAGGTTTTAATGTTGTTAAAGATTAAGCTAAAGTCTTGGAGAGTGTGCTTCATCCACGAGTGAGAGACACACTCACCCATCATAGCGTATTCGGTGGTAGATAAGGCAACGCAATCTTTGCTTCCTCTTGCACCAACTTACTAGACTCGGTAGGATTTGACAACAACCACTCGTGCTCTTTCTATCGAGTTTACTACCGGCATAGTCGGTCGGAGTAGCGATTAGATTAAACTCGGTAGATCTAGGGTACCAAATACCTCGTTTAGCGTGCCCTTTAGATATCTAAGGATACGCTTGACTAGGGTTAGGTGAGACTCCTTAGCGCGAGTTTGTAACCTTGCGCACATACTTACCGCGAATAAAATGTCGGGTCGGCTCGCGGTTAAGTATAGGAGACTTCCTTTTGCGCTCCTATAGTATTTTAGGTCAACGGGTTTTCCTTCTACATCTTCGTTTATATTAACATTAGTTGCCATAGGTGTATTGATTATTTTAGCATCTTGCATTCCAAATCGATTTATTAAGTCCTTAGTATATTTTTGTTGATGTAAATATATTCCATCTTTAGTTTGTTTAATTTGTAAACCTAAGAAGAAACTTAACTCTCCCACTAAATTCATTTCAAATTCACTTTCCATAAGTGAGATGAATTCGTTTAGCAGGATCGAGTTGGTAGTTCCAAAAATTATATCATCTACATAGATTTGGGCTATAAAGATTTCTTTTCCTACGGTTTTTAACGAATAAGGTTGGGTCGACTAAACCTTGGTTGAATCCTTTGGACTTAAGATAGATCGAAAGCCTTTCGTACCAAGCTCTTGGGGCTTGTTTGAGTCCATATAGGGCTTTCTTAAGTCTAAGGACATGGTCAGGTTTATCTAGATTTTGAATCCGGAGGTTGGTAGCGTAAACTTCTTCCTTAATGTATCCATTCAAAAATGCTGACTTGACATCCATTTGAAACAATTTAAAACCTCGATGTGCAGCATATGCTAACAACATTCGGATGGACTCTAGTCTTGCTACGGGGGCGTAGGTCTCATCGTAATCTAAACCTTTGACTTGACTAAACCCTTTTGCGACTAACCTAGCTTTATTTCTAACTACTTCACCTTTATCATCAAGTTTATTTCGAAATACCCACCTTGTTCCAATAATTGATTTTTCTTTAGGTGGTGGTACTAATTCCCAGACTTCATTTCTAGTGAATTGAGCTAGCTCTTCTTGCATAGCAATAATCCAGTCGGGATCAAGAAGTGCTTGTTCAATAGTTTTGGGTTCGATTTTGGAAATTAACGAGATTTGACTAAGGTTTCGATATGAAGCTCTAGTTCGAACCCCTAAATTTGGATCACCTATAACTTGATTGATAGGATGATTTGTTTGAGTCTTAGTGTGACTCGGGTTAGGGTCATCTATCACTTGGTCGATAGGATGACTTGGGTGAGTTCTAGTTTGACTTGGGTTAGAGTCATCTATCACTTGGTCGATAGGATGACTTGGGTTAGATCAGAGTCGGGTTCGCTATAAGTTGATTTGCTAGTTGGTTTTGTTAAGGATTGAACGGGTTCGTGTCCTTCGTCGAAAACTATATTAATGGTTTCTTCGACTCTAAGAGTGTCGTGATTGTATACCCTATAAGCTCTCTTGGTGGTTGAGTATCCTAGAAAGGTTCGATGAGGTTTTGGATTTGAATTTCCTAGGTAATCCTTAGTGTTTAAGATATGTACCTTGCATCCAAATACCTAAAGTACTTGATGTTCGGTATTTTATCGTGATAAATCTCGTACGAGGTCTTTTGGTGCCTCTTTACCATAAGGATCCTATTTTGGACATAGCAAGCCGTACTAACGGCCTCTGCCCAAAATCTATCGGGTAGGTTATACTCGTTTAACATTGTCCTAGCGGCTTCTTGTAGGGTTCTATTTTTCCGTTCGACTAACCCATTTTGTTGTGGGGTTCTAGGACATGAAAACTCATGGTGGTATCCGTTTAGGTTACACAATCTGTAAACTGTGGTTTTCGAATTCACCACCATGATCGCTTCTAAGTCTTTTAATCTTAAGGTTCTTTTTATTTTCGATTAACCTACAAAGATTGATTAGTTGGTCTAGGGTATCATTTTTATGTTTGATAAACCTAACCCAAGTAAATCTAGAATAGTCGTCAATTATGACTAAGCAAAATTGACTACCATTGAGTGACTTAGCTCCATGTGAATCAAATAGATCCATGTGTAGGAGCTCAAGAACACTTTTGGTTCGTTCTTGATTAGTTAATTGATGTTGTGTCCTAGATTGTTTACCTTGTTGACAAGCATTACATATTTTATTATCCAAGTTGTTTAGTTTAGGCAAACCTATAGCAAGCCACTCGACTCATCTTGTGGGAGTCTTGGAGTGCAGTGTCGAGTCTTGATTGCCATAACCAAGATTCCTCTTCTTTGTGTCATAAGACACTTGGTTGAGGAGTTGGGTAAATTTATTGTGTAGATGTTGCTACTCCTAGTTCCTTTAAGTATTATTTTAGATGTTGCATTTATTTTGATTACGCATTCATTTTCTAGAAATATGACCTTATAATTGTTATCACACAATTGACTTACACTAAGTAAATTATATTGAAAGTTTTCTACTAATAAGACATTTTGAATTGTAAAGTTAGAGTTGAGCTCAATATCACGATCCGATGATTTTGAGCTTGCGTTATTCGAAGGCTACGATCCTTATCGTTTGAATCGTAACCCGAAAATTTGAGTTGATCCCGGTCATGTGTGGGAGCAACCAGCATCAACATCTATTGATCCTACACATAAGGTAGTTGGATCGGATATTGGAATTACTAAAGGGTTGTTTGTAAGTTTTTAAACCTAAATCATCTCACCAATATCTACATGATCAAAACATGTTATTCCTATGTGTTATTGTGAGATGACTTTCAATTTTACTTGATTAATTTTAATGAATTTAAATTAACCAACATTAGGTTAGATTCGGATTTAGTCTAAGCTCATCAAGTAATCTTTTCAAGAGATTAGCTTCCAGGTCGTGGCGAGGCACAGAGGCCTTCTTTGATCGGAACAACGACCACTTCCTTAGACAAAGCTAATTTCAAGAAATTGATAACTCGACTTACTTGAGACTACGTCTTGGTCTAACTAGTTATTTTTGAAAAGAGGCTCCCCGAGGCTCAATCTTTTCGTAGGATTTTAGTTGGTTTATTTTGAAAAGAGGCTCCCGAGGCTCAATCTTTTTCGCAGGATTTTAGTTGGTTATGAGTCCTATCTAACCATTCTAAAAATAAAGGAAAAACTAAGCATGCAATTTCTAAGACTTAACAAAAATACATTTGTATTGGCTCCCCTGGACCATTGAATCAGTGGGTCTATTCACATAGTGAATTTGGTCCTTGGGAACCCAATACATGTTAGATCCTAAAGTTGAAATCAAAGTGGTCTTAGGGACCCATGCTTGGACATTTTCTTATGTTGGTTTACTATAGACATATATGACTTATTGGTTGTATTTGAGTTAAACCCGAGTCCGGCCTTGTTGTACACGGCCCTTTGTGATCCAAGTAAGAGGTCAAGTCCCTTGGATCCCAAAGTGAACCTTTCCAGCGTGTTCCTAAGGTCTTCGACTTGTGTTTTCAAACGCGAGTTCTCAACTTCAAGCTTTTCAACTTGAGTTGAGTCCTCCTCTTGAATACGAGTAGTCGAAGAGGTTAGGGAGACCTCATGTTTGAGAAGGTTAACCTCCTCAATTAGGGTCTCGACCTTGGACTCGGACTTAGCTAGTTTCTTATTTAAAAATTTAATTGCACCATACAAAGTATTAAGTAACGACCGACTTACCCTTAATGATTCTTTTGAACCGGATACGGATCCGTGGCTTATCTTGAATGGAAGCTCATCGCCATTCGGACTCGGACTCTTCTTGATTTGAGTCGTGCTCGGTCGGCTTGGCCATTAGAGCTTGGATATCGTCTTCTTCCTCCGACAACTCCTCCCAAGTAGCGTTTAGCGCTTTCTTGGTCTTTGATGCGTTATTCTTTAGCTTTGGGCACTCGGACTTGATGTGACCGAACCTGTTGCACTCATAGCATCTAAAATTAGAAGTATTTGAATTAGGTTTAGGCTTACCTTGAGTTGTTGGTCGTTTTCGTCTCTTGATCATCTTACGAACTAGATTGACTAGTTGGATTCTATTCGAGTCTACTTCGATTCGGACTCGTCTTCTTCCTTGGGGTGGCTTGCTTGCGGGCTTCTTCTTCTTGGAACACGCAACTAACGCAATACTCTTCTCGGCACGACCACGTTAGTTTGCTCATGTAATTCAAGTTCGAAAACAATTCGTCTAACCTAATTTTAGAAAGGTCCTTGGAGACCTTGTAGGCATCGACCATGGATGCCCACAAGGTGGTCCTAGGAAAGCGAGTTAAGAGAATACCTGATAAGGTCGCGATTCTCGACCTTTTGTCCGATGGCATGGAGTTGGTTGACGATGTCTTGGATACGAGCATGTAGTTGAGTTGCGGTCTCGTTTTCCTGCATTTTCAAGTTATACAATTTATTTAAAAGTAAATCTCTTTTACATACCTTCGTGTCGTCGGTGCCTTCGTGTAGTTCCACTAGCTTGGTCCATAAGTCCTTTGCACTAATGAAGGGGCCGACGCGGTTGAGCTCTTCCTTGGACAACCCACATTGCAAGATTTGAGTTGCCTTGGCATCGGCTTCTACTTGTTTTTTCATGGAATTTGACCATTGATCGTAACCCAAAGATTCACCATCTTCATTAATAGGAAGTGTGAAACCGGTTTGGATTACGATCCACATCTCGATTTGGGTTTTAAGAAAGCATTCCATCCGACCCTTCCAATAACGAAAGTCATTACCGTTGTAAAGCGAAATTGGGCATGCTAAACCCTTCGAGATGGGCCATTTAAAAACAAGAAGAAGAACGACGAAAAGAATCTTGCAAAACACACACGGAAAGAATATTCCAAGACTTTCGTCTTGGATTAGTAATCTTGAGGAAGTAAAAAGATATATAAAATGTAACTTGCAAAAGAAATAAACAATCAAATCGAATGTCGTTGAAGTTCCGGAGGACAACCTTACTCGGGATCTAACCCAGAAGGACAACCTTATCCGGATCCTAAAGCCTCTAATGCAATTCTATATGTAGGAGAAGATAAGCAAGTGAAATAATTATCACGAAAACAGAAATAAATAAATAAAAATCTGTAAAAAAAAAACAAAGCTAGATTGGTGGTTTCACGAATCTTAGCGCCCGACTCGATACCAATTGTTGGATCGAAAGTGTCGCTAGAGGGGGTGAATAAGCGATACGGTGTCGTTAAAAACTTTTGCAATAAGTAAAAAGCAAGTAGAGAATGCAGTGAAATATAAAGTAGACAAGATATTTTTACGTGGTTCACAATCTTTCGATTGCTAATCCACGGCCCTAGTCATCCTTGATCACGTACGGAGGGCAATTCACTAAAACCACTCCTCTTCGTTGGAAGTAGAACGATTACAAAAGAAATCAAGGCAAAGGACACTCCCCTTTCCTTGTTACGATTAAAGCACAAAGACAATTTAAAGAAGTAGAACTTAAATAAATATACCGACAACTCTTATAAGTAGAAGATGTAGCTTTTAGTTGTCGTGACGCCGTCGTAGCAAATGTGAGTAGTAGTGGCGGCGTTCTGACGGCGTGTTGAGAGCTCTTGAATTCTTGTTATTTGCTTGGCTTGAACATGTCTATTTATGGATATTGATCTATGAATTTAGACATAGGTAGTGTCAAGGTGAGTTCTTATCCCCAAGACTTGTTCATCCACATCCTTTGCGCCAACTCAAGGATGAGGTGTTTCATCCAACCACCTTGTGCCACCTCCAACCTTCTTGTCGCCAACTCAAGGATGAGGTGTTTCATCCAACCACCTTGTGCCACCTCCAACCTTCTTGTGCGCCAACTCAAGGATGAGGTGTTTCATCCAACCACCTTGTGCCACCTCCAACCTCCTTGGGCGCCAACTTGAGGATGAGGTGTTTCATCCAACCACCTTGTGCCACCTCCAACCTCCTTGGGCGCCAACTTGTTGGAGCCATTCAACTTGTGCCACATCATGGGAGCCAACCATCTTGTGCCAACTCACCTGATCTTGGGCGTCCACCACAAGGAAGCTTGGTGATGGTTTGGATGTCCACCTTGATGCCACATCACCCTTTGTACCAAAACACGAGTCAAGTCCAAATTCACCCCCTTGAAATTCGAGCTCTTCTCGAGGCTGGAACTTGACTAGCAGTTGACTGTAGTCAAAGGGTTTTGGACTGCAGTACAAGTTAGCTTAAAATATAAAGTACGATGGTTCTAACCATCTGATCTCGACCTAGACCTTCCATTGGAGGTCTTGGGTCGGATCTACGCTTAACGACCTTGCTTCGCTTTCACACGAGCTTACCTTGTAGCCTCGCTTCCGGTCTTCACCCGAGTACCTCGGCTTCCTCCGAAGTCCCTCTGGCGTTGCCCGACCACCTCGGTTCCCACCGGGTGTCGCAGACCTTCCGCTCAACTTTAGCATTTCTGCACACTTAATTGAGCTCGTAAGATAACAAATATACCCTTAACTATTGAGCCTTTTGCCATAATCAAAATACCGGTTCGACTTTGGTGCCCACTGCACCAACAACTACAACATAAATAACAAGGTAATGGGTATATTGCTTAATGCAATTTCTAATGATGTTTTGTGTAGATTAAGAGATTGTAAGGATGCAAAGGAACTTTAGAGCAAACTTGCTAAGCTCCATGAAGAACCCTAAATGGCTCAAGAGATAGAGGAACCTAAGGAACAAGAATGCTCTTCGGCTCAATTGGACAAGGAGACCGAAGAAGAAAGCTCTTCCTCACAAGATAGTGAGGATTCAAAAGTTGAGAAGGAGTCAACATCCAGATCGGTGGAAGAAGTAGAATTGGGGGAAGCTTCCACCTCTAGGATTGAGGGGGAGGAAACTAGGCCATCTTCAATACCGGAGCCAACTCAAGAGGAACCATCTACCTCCAGTCAAGAAGAAGAGGAAGTTCAAAATTCCACCACCACCCTAGGTAATTCAAACACATGTGTTAATAATAAAATTCATATAATATGTTTTTGTTGGGATGTATACTGAAAAGTCTATCTTTTGTATGAACATCTTTAATTTTGAAATAAGAATCACATGATCATTGTTTTCATATTTATGGTTATGCATATCGTCTAAATACATTACATTGTAGATAACATGGTGTGTAGTGTCACATGGGAAATCATGTTATTAGTTCCTTGTAAAGTATAAGTAAAGGTTCACAATCGAGATGGTTTTGGACGAACCATTGGTATGGTTGTAGTGTGATTTGGTATTGGTTTGTCTTGACCATAGAATTACACTAGTACATTTTGTGTGTATTGAGTAGGACCGACTTAGAGGTGATTCAATTTATTACTGACTACATAATAGAATCGGACCTCGGATATTATGTTGTACATGCTCTTAATCCCGATATAATAACGGGCACATATACTTAGTATTTATTTCTTTGATTTACCAATGGGCGAGATTTATAGAGTAAATCAATAGGCTCGGTAAGTTGGGAAATGATATTATTTATATGGTGTGTCGTTGATTATAGGAGGAAACCATGTCCTATATATTAGGATGATGATGTCCCCTTGAGGAGCTCATAAGGTTCATCATGTAAACCCTGCAGGTGAACTTGGTCCGACATGATGATAAGGTTGAGTGGTACTACTCATGGAGTTAGATGTTAATTAATTAATTGCTAATAAATTAATTAATTGACAGACATTCGAGATCTTAAACACTGGAAGATAAATGTACAAATAATATATGGAGCCCATATTAACTTATGAGGGTTGGTGAGGTAGATCAATGATAATCCTCTAGTGGAATGGATTATCATTAATTGATCAGACTTTATGTGGGCTTGATCCATTGGGTGGCCAAGATCCAACTCCTCCTCATGGTCCCTATTGTAGCCTATTAAAACCCTCATGGAGCCTAGATCCGATGATGGAAAATGAAACTCTAAATCAGACGGTGGAGATTAAATCTCTAGATCCGACAGTTGAGATTAAATCTCTAGATCCAACGGTTGAGATTAAATCCATAGATCCGATGGTGGAGATTAAAAGGAGACTTAAGCCTAACTCTATAAAAGGGTGGCCAAGGCTTGGGCGTGCATACACTTTTGGAGATTAGGGTTTTTGTTTCCCTTGGCTTGGGTGGCAAGATTGGTTGGCCTCTCCATTAGGGCCGGCGGCAACTCAAGAGAAAGACTAGGGTTTCCTCTTCTCTCTTCCTCTTGGCCGGCTTCTCCTTTCCCTAGGGCAGCCCCTTCTTCTTCCATTGGAGCTCTTGGCCGGCGTTCATCCATTGAAGTTGGCCGGTGCTCAAACCTCTCCCTCTCCTTAGGGTCGGCGGACACCAAGGAGCTTGTCCTTGGTGGTTGGCGCAAGTAAGGAGAAGAAGGGTTCTTTTCTTCTTCCTCTTGTTCGGAGCGAGCAAGGAAAGGAAGATCGTGATCTAGGAGGCTTCATCTCTTGGAGGATCGTTGCCCACACAATGTCCAAGAGGAGGATAGGACATACGATAGAAGATCAAGAGGTATAATGAGAGGTATAATGCTTGTTTATGAATCCAATCTTATTCTATGCATGTTGTATGTTTTGTTATGTGGCAAATTTACTTGGGCCCCGAATACAAACACAAAAACCGGCGATCTGTACATCGTCTATTTCGCGGCTATTCGAAGAATAAAGGTAGGTTGTTTGAACAACAAGTTTGTTCAAGTGACCACTCTAATCAAATAGCACGACGATGGAATGGTAGCTTGGGTAATCCCTATTTGTCAAGGATTAATTTTTTTAATCCAGGGACGAAGATGGGATTGTCATGAACAAGCGACCGAGTTGAAGTGGGAAGTGAAGTTTCCTACCTTTAGTTTTGAGTATAGGAAAGCCGGATACTACAAGAGCAAGTGTCCGAAAAGGTCAAGAAGACGACACAAGTCGTGCCAAAGACCAAGGAAAATAGTGCCCGAAGACAAAAGAGCAAGGAGCATGTCATTTGCTTTAAATGCCATCAAAAGGGACACTATAAAAGCCAATGCCCTAGGGGGAGGAAGAACGTCAAAGAAGGAGCATCACATGTAGGTGGAGCCTCTAAGGCAAACCCTAAGGTATATTTTAGTAATGAACTTTCTAGTTTTAATGTTAAAAAACATGCTTTTAATTCACTTTCTATTGTTCATGAAAAGCATGCTAGAAATAATAGACTTTATTGCCTAGGTGCTAAGAGTTGAAATTTTAAAAATAAGGAGAAATTTAGGACTAATATTTCTAAAACAATCCTACCTAGGGAAACTATTAGGAAGATAGAAGACCATTTAGGCATTAACCCTAAGAAGGGTAGGCATATGCCGAGAAGAAATGGTAATGCCCAAAGACTCAATCAAAAATAAAAAATTGGGCAATTAGAATTATAAAATCAAGTTTTGAGATCAAAACTTGAGAAATTAGAAAAGACCCTTAGAAAGATGCAAAATCAAATGCAAGTGTCAAATAGTCAAGCCTAGGGTCTAGGAGGCAAGACTCATCTATGGCAAGAAAGGCTTGAGTCATAAGCCTAGGTCCAAGGTAGATAAGCCTACCTATCACAATGTTCTATTCGATTATGGAACACAACCTAGGTCTAGAAAGACCAAGGTTACTAGGGAAGTTATCCCTAAGGGCAACCAAGGTGTGTGCCTAGTGGCTAAGGTTTCAAGGAAACCGAGGGAAGCTACTAAGAAGGTTACAAGGCGAGTCACCCCTAGAGTTAACCTAGGCAAGATCACAATGACCAAGGCTACCAAGCCTAGGAGGGTCATTAGGAGGGTATCTAAGGAGGTCATCCCTAAGGAAAACCTAGTAAACCCAAGGAGCTCAAATAGGTATTGGGTTCCTAGGAGCATGATCGATTCATGCTAAATGGGTTAGGACATGTCGACTTTGATTGGATGGGTAGTTAACCCAACCATAGCAAAGTTGGCACTTTAGGATATTTTCAATATTATGTGATACTTTGGAAATGAAGTTTAATTTTATATCCTAAAGTATTTTAGGATGTGCCAATATAATTTATGAAATTTGAAAAATCAATCAAATTGGCACAATTAGGTTTTAGAGGTCATAGTGTGCCATTTTGGGTTTTTGACACCCTTGGGAGAAAGTTGGTAATATGAAAAAATGGAATTAATCCTAACAAATGACAACTAATATTAAAATTTAGGTATTCTTATGCCATATATCATATTTGCCATGATTTAATTGCCATATACCATGTCATGATATCATATTTCATCTTTATCATATAAATGTCATGACACCTTAGGTCAATCTTCTAATGTCATGTATGTTTATGGTTAATTTTTATGTCATGACATCATGATTATTCACACATATTTCTATTTATGTTATCATTTATGCCATAATCATCATTCATGCATTTAGGATATATGAAAATTGATTTAAGGACAATTGGCATGACTTGAAGTCCCATGTATAAGGGAATCAAGTAGTGTTGCCTTAGAAAAATGCATGAGGCCTTAGTTTAGGATGAACAAAACCCACATCTCACATCACATTGACATGTGTGTGTATTGATACACCCTAGACACATGTGAGATGCTAGGAAATGAGTTAAGTTCAAGGTGCATAGTTTTTGCATCTAGATGAACTCAAACTCATCTTATATCATGGGTGAATCATGGGGAAAGCTAATGTACAAGTCATGTGCATTGAGCCCATTGATCATGATTTAATATAGGTTTTCAAAAACATTTTAAAATCATTTTAGAAAACCTTGGTGTAGTCTATCTTTTGATAGCAATCACCATTGTAGAAGTTGATATAAAATAACTCAAAAATATTGAAGTTATCAATGGTTTTTAATTTTGTATTAATCCCATTATTTTATGGGTATTTTATTTTTCAAATATTTTTCACCCATAATGATTGATTTAAGTATTATACATATGAATTTTCGTGATTTTTTGATTTATGTATAATTACTTTTTCATTTTTGATTTAAGATTACGCATTTGCATTGTCGAAATCAGTACTTACCGCTTATGGCGCGGTCGGTAGGCGTCGAAGGAAGTCAACTAAGGACTGATGGAGTCGATTGCCAACATTGATTTTGGGTCAACAAGGATGTTTATCCCATGTTTCAGCTATGTTAGGCTACCCTAACTGCTCCTAACCCTAGGATATGCTTTGGAAAGCATTGGAAAGGGTGAAAATCCATTGGATATGGATTAGGAGAATTGTTTAGGGTGTGTATCGAATTTTAAAGAAGGTGAAAGTTCAATGTCGAATATTTGCCCTTAATTTCGATTGGCTAGTGTTCCTATAGGCTTAGGGACTCTCCAAGGACATTGTTGGTACAATGGTCAAGGGGGAGCAAGCCTTTAGGGGGGGTTATCTATCATGAGATGACATATGTGTTCTTCCTCATGAGATGGAGAATTTGGAGATTTTGGAAGAGTGAGGATTGCCTCTCTTTAGTGATATGAGACTTATCACTAGGAAGAGTGAAGGCATCCTAGATGTTTTGGACCAAGGGAGAGATTATAAGATCTCATTGGGATATGAGACATTGACACCCTTGGGGAGAGCCTTTTTTGATGTATGTCAAAAAGGGGGAGAATTTGGGAATTCCCAATTTGGAAAATTGAGAGGATTGGATTGAGTTAGTGTTCTAACTCAAAGATGTTGGTTTTTGTCAAACATCAAAAATGGGGAGATTGTTGGTGCAATCGGCCCAGGTCACGATTGACCAGACTTAAGTTTGACTCGAGTAGTGGTTTGATGTTTGATAATGAGTTGAGCATTGTTTGACAATGGGTTGACTATATGGTTAACATGGGGTTGACCAAATGATGGAGAAGTCCAAGTGGGACACTTGGCAATGGAGAAGTCCAAGTCTTGTATACTTGACATAGAAAGTCCAAGTCTTGGGTACTTGGCATGGAAAGTCCAAGCTTGAGTCTTAGCAAATGGAAAGTCCAATATGGGTAGGCAAAGGAAGTCCAAGGATTGATATTTGTGATGTAAAGTCCAAGTGGGAGTCTTGGCAGCATAAGTCCAATGGTTTGGTAGCATAAAGTCCAAGCGGTAGTCTTGGCAGCGTAAGTCCAAATGTGCCATGGTGGTGTATGTTGGAACATTGGTGGCCGGCTAGAGGAGGGTGAATAGCCCTAAATCGTCGTACGGTGGAATTTGCTCGTTCTTACGTGTCGCTTGTCTAAGATTATCATTAGCACAGCGGAAATTTTAGAAATATAAAATGAATGCAATACAACACACAAGACACGACAATATACGTGGTTTGGAACCTTAGGGTTCCTACTCCATGGGATGAGCTCAACGAGTTCTAGAGATGCACACGGCAATACTCAAACTCCTTCTCGATAACACATCGGAGGCGGAGAAACCTCGTATAAGCAATTACACTAAGTAATACAAGAAAATACAAATACAAGAAGAAATACAAGTAAAGAACACTTTACAAACATCGCTTTGAACACTTGCTTGTTGCTTGCTTTGGATTGCTCTTGAAGGTCGGGAATGCAGCAGCAATTCCCCTCCAAAATCGCCCCAAAAGTCTTATTGAAATCCTTCCCCAAGCTCCTCCTTTTATTCTTGCCTCAGGCTGATTTCGTGTCGATCAGTCGACTGCTCGTGACCTCCAGTCGACTACAGAAGTAGTCGTTGTCTCACAATGGCCAAATCCACGTTGGAAAAAACCAAACGGATAACCATCAGTCAACTGATCCTACCCATCAGTCGACTGGTAACCCCATCAGTTGAGTGCTTGGCGCGATCACTTGATTGGAAAACATTTTGTGCTCGAATTCGCCACGATTAGTCGACTGATCTCCATCATTAGTCGACTGATGGCACCGACAGTCGACTGTTCGGCCAGAACCTAGTCAGTCAAACACCGGTCGAATTCAATCGACCTAGAGCAGTCGATTGGTACCTATACCAGTCGACTGATGTCGGGTAAAACCTCAAATACCAAGTTGTTTGAGCATCCGACCATCGGGTAAACCCTCAAACACCACATTTGAGCTTCCGACACTCAGTCTTCACCACTTGGCCAAGTCCACCTGATCCTCTCATGGAGTTCCCCACCGAAGCTCTCTTCCCTCGGCCTACGTCCCTTGGATGCATCAAGCACACGACTTTGCAATGCCATCCTTCACATCTCTTGCCCTTGAAGTATCCTTCCCTTGGGCCTCACTCCATTCGCTCCCCGTCCGGTGGTCCCTCGGATGCACCAAGCGCAAGGCTTCGCAATGTCATCCTTCACCAACTCAAGGACCCCGAGGCAAGTGAACTTGCCAAGTCCTCAAGACTTCCCACACCAAGCCTCATGCTTGGATTTTCCATGCCAAGCCCCATGCTTGGACTTTCACCGCCAAGGCTACACACTTGGACTTACGTGGCCAACCCATGTTGGACTTTCCAACACCAAGCCCTATGCTTGGATTTTCCCAACACCAAGCCCCATGCTTGGATTTACGTGGCCAACCCATGTTGGACTTCCCATGACAATCCCTTGTCATGCGTTTTATCTAACATCAAAATATAGTTTGAGTTAAACTCGAGTTCTGGGCCAATTGCACCAACAATCTCCCCCTTTTTGATGTTTGACAAAACCTCAAACTCAAGTCTATCAATTATCCCCAATTGGCAATTCTCACATCCCAATGAGAATTCCAACTATTCCAATTGGTAACTTCTCCCCCTTTTTGACATACATCAAAATGGTCCTCCCCAAGGGTATGAATGTCTCATATCCCAATGAGATCTTACAATCTCTCCCTTGGAGGAACACATGCCTACAATCTTTCTAGTGATAAGTCCCATATCACTTAAGAGAGACAATCCCTCAATTTTCCTCCCATGAGGAAAAATACACATCCATCTTCCCATGATGAATACCTCCCCCTAAAGGCTTGCTCCCCCTTGACCATTTCACCAATAATGTCCTTGGAGAGTCCCTAAGCCAATAGAAACGCTAAACAATCAAAATTAAGGCAAAGTTCAACAATGAACTCTCATCCACCTTAAAATTGATACTCACCCTAAACACTTCTCCCAATCCATATCCAATGGATTTCCACCCTTTCTAATGCTCTCCAAAGCATGTCCTAGGGTTAGGAGTGGTTAGGGGACCAAAACATAGCTGAACATGGGCCTAACAACCATGGTTTATCCGAAATTAGTATTATCAGTCGACTCTATCAGAGATCAGTCGACTCCTTCTCACATCAGTCGACTGCCATCCATGACAGTCGACTGATAACTGAAAAATACAGTTTTCAATTTTTCAGAACCTAAGTTCTGAAATTCATAAGTAAATATACATACATTAAAAAATCATGAAATTTTGTACGTATATTACTTATCACAAATATTATGGGTTAAAAATATTTGAAAATTATTTTACCCACAAAATAGTGAGATTGATACAAAGTTCAAAAGTTGAGAAAAGCTTCAATATTGAGACCTCTTTGTATCATCCCATTCAATGGTGATTGCTATCAAAAGATAGACTTCACCAAGGTTTTTCAAAATGGTTTTGAAATGTTTTTAAAACCTTTAATTTTATTTTCCTAAACATCTCACTTGTATCTAGATGTGTAAAACACATACAAGTCAAGTATTAGTGAGATGTGGGCTTTGTTCATTTAGGGTTTCATGCATATCTCTAGGCAACAATATTTGATTCCCTTCAAATCATGCCTTAGTCCTTAAATCCATTTTATTTATGTATGAATGATGATTATGTCATAAATGATACAAAGATAAACTCATGTGTCAAAATCATGATGTCATGGCATGTGAATCAAATCTAAGCATATATGACATATAGAAATAACCCTAAAAATGATCATGACATTTTATATGATAAAACTAAATATGATGTCATGTTATGACAAGGCAAACAAAAGCATGGCAATTATAAAATACTAAGGTATAGAATACCTAAGTGTTAAGCCCAAATTGTCATTTCTAAAATCAAATCCATTTTTGCCTTTATGCCATTTATACCCCTAGTGTGCCAAAAATCCAAAATGGCACTCCATTACTCCTAAGACCTAATTGTGCCAATTTAATCATTTTTCATCTTCTCAACCACATTGGCACATCCTAATGTGTCAACTCACCATGGCTAGGTTAACTACCCATCCACTTAGGGTTGACACACCCTAACCCATCTAGCGTGAATCCATCACACTCCTAAAAACCCAATACCTATTGGAGCTCCTTGGGTTAACAAGATATTCACTAGGGATAACTGTTAGTTATAGCCCTAGAACCAAACATGTGATGGTTGAATAGGGAACATTTTGTATCGTATTATATAAAGGCAAAGGATTGGTTATTATATATTTACGTCTTGCTTGTGCCAGCTAAATTAAATATATAATAATGCCCTAGAAAAGTAGGTTCTTATCTACAGCACATCAATTGGCAGAATTGATTATGAGAGGCTGTAGAGAACACTTTCCTAAATGTTCCTAGTCAAGTATTAATATGCAAGGGCAATATTAATACATAAAGACTAGCATGTAGGTCAATTGATGACTTGATCTCACAAGTCATGGATATATGATATCAAGTTGACACATGGGTATATATTAGAGAATATATACTGAACTGACCCGCCATGAGAAAGTTTCATGGATCGTCATATGAGTGTCATAAACTTTCTCATGTGACTATTGGTATGAATAGTCCTCAAACCTGAAGTCACTACGGTTCCCTACATAAGGAGTTATGTACTTTGGTATCGTCAAACATCACCCGTAACAGGGTGGACCATAAAGGCGATTACTGGGTATATAACAAATTATGCGGAGGGATGTGAGTGATGTAGATGGGATCTATCCCTCCCATATGACGGGAGTGATATCTGTGGGCCCCTTGATTGAGTAGAACTACTAAAATGCATGGCCATGCTCGAATGAGTCAATATGAGATATTGAGCTCATTTGTTTGAGTTAGTTTACTCATGGATCAAGAAACACATAGATTGATCGAGGATGACACGGTCTATGCCTCATTGGTCAATCTGATATCAAGGATAGAAGGACACGGTCATACATTATAGTAGTCACGGAAAGGTTAGTCGGATCTTGACTTATCTCGTAACTTGGGTAGCAATGATGTATTGCTAGATGCCGCTCATTGCTTGTGTATCTAAAAGAGTTTAGATCCACTGCCAACGTTATGAGAGCCTATAGGGTCACACACAAAGAGCATGATGATTAGAAGAATTAGTGCATTCTAGTTTGACTAGAATAATTTGGGAATAAGCTTAAGTACAAAATGGTTTTTGGACTTTAAGCTTAATGAGAATTTTAGCTTATTGATTTAATGAGATTAATTCAATATGCTAAGCTTAATTGATTTAATAAGATTAATTCAATATGTTACCTTATTGATTTAATGAGATTAATTCAATATGATAACATAAGCTTATTGAATTAATAAGATTAATTCAACATCCATGAATGCCACATAAGCATGCCACCTAAGCATGCCACATAAGCATGCCACCTAAGCTTCATGAGTTGGAAGGAGACAAAGGGTTTTGACCCTTGGATTTCCTCCACATGTGGCCGGCCAAAACAAGGAGGATAACTCCTTGTTTAATTATCTTTCAATGCCATTGATTGCATTGAATGTGATAGGAGATGAAAGGTTTTTCAAATCCTATAAAACACCCCATGGGGTGGTCGGCCAAAGGAGTTGAGTTGGAGCTTAAGGCTTGGTGAGAGCTTGGTGGGAGAGGCTTTTGTTGTGTGGTTTTGTGAGTATAAGCTAGCAAGAAGAGTAGTCTTCTTCTTCCTTTCTCTTCTTCCCTACCTTCCTCTCCTTTAGGGACTTCTCTAGAAGTAAAGGAGAGATCTTCTAGTTTTCTTTTTTGAGACAAGAGCTTGCTCGTGTGGATACATATAGAGCCTACGGACATTTGAGCGTGCTAAAGATCCAACACATCCAAGGAAAAGCGGGATTGCAAAGGGCACAACAAGGTAGAATTCTCCTATAAGATAGGCTTTCTTTTGAGAAATTTATTTTTGTACGAGTTTTCTTTACTTAAGGATCACTTGGAAGGGATCCTATTTTCCGTTCATATGCTATTTTGCATAAAGAGATCCCAGAGTGGTATCGAGCCACTTGCGAAGATCTATAAAAATAGGTTTTCTCTATTTTATATATGATATAGAAGTAGGATAAATTTTATTATGAGTTGATAATTGCATTAGCAATATTTCAAACATAATAAAATATCAGATGTCTTTTAAAAGTTTTAATTTACATGGTGCATTGTTATGGCCTAGTCACAAATAGTTTGTGAATGTGTGTTGTAATTCTTAATACGACCTGCGAGTCGTGCCTTTCTCCTAAAAATCTTGTTGTAAAATTAGTTTTAGACTCGAATGTAACTCGAGTATTTCTCCTTTTGTAATATACAAAATAAAGATGGAGGGTCCATTGGAAGATGATGTTACAAGGAGGAAGTCAACAACACACGACAACCAAAAGGAAGCACTTGGGAGAAGATGCTATCCCTAGGTTGACCAATCAATCTTCTCATTGGCTTGAGAAGATTGTAGAATAAGGGCCATAACCATGACACGCTTAGTATGCTAATATGTATGTGATGCATGTTAATTTAGCTTATATGTGATGTATGCTAATATGTATGTGATGCATGTTTAAGTTTATCTCTTAATAAGTCTAAACGATATGCCTACCAAAGTTTGGTACTCACTACTTCCTCGATCATTTGTTATTGGGTTTGCCAAAGCAAAGCAATGCATTTTATCTTGGAAGAGTGCGAGTGGACAATCGTGATGTCCCGCTATCAAACTTGGTTAAGACTTAATTAAGAAAGTAGAGGCATATATTAGCTTTGAACATAAGTTTTAAAAATTAGTTTTGTGTGATTTCCGAACATCAGCTTTGTCTTAGAAGTGGTCGTTGCTCCGATATCAAAGAAGGCCTCTGTGCCTCGCCACAGCCTGGAAGCTGGTTTAGAAATAAGCACTAAACTAATCTAAACTTAACCAAAGCTATTAAAGAGTTACATCAGATGTAATTGGCAAAAGATTGCCTACCTAATCATACTACGTCTTGGGCGATTAGCCAAAGCTAACTCAAGATGAATTATGATGTGGATCTTTATCCCATATAAATTTATAGCTAAATAGAAGCTAATGATGTAAGCAAAATGTGTTTGCCTACATCAATAATTAGCTCATATCAAAGCTATGAGAATTTAGTGGGAGCCTCATTTAATTAAAGGCCTAATTAAATGACTTAGGTATGATACTTAATTTTGCATTTTAATGTTGTAGATCACCATGTCATCTAACACGACACACCCCCTCAACTTGCGATCTGTCCTTGAGAAAGACAAGCTCAATGGAGCTAACTTTCTAGACTGGTATAGGAACTTGAGGATTATCCTCAAGCAAGAACGTAAGTATGTCCTAGAGCGGTCTATCCACGAAACACCGCCTACGGCCACTCGTCTTTGAAAAGGATGCTTATAAGAAGCATCAAGATGACGCATTAGATGTGTCATGTCTTATGCTTGCCACCATGAACTCTGAGCTTCAGAAGCAACATGAGAACATGGATGCCTATGATATGGTTGAGCATTTAAAACAACTATATCAAGGACAAGCTAGGCACGAGCGTTTTGAAGTGTCTAAGGCTCTTTTTGCATGCAAGATGCAAGAAGGAACACCTGTAGGAACTCACGTACTTAAAATGATTGGAGTGCGTTGAGAACCTTGAAAGACTAGGTTTTCCATTGAACCAGAATTGACAGGATGTTATCACTGCAATCGTTCTTAGGAAGCATATAATCAATTAGTCATGAATTATAACATGAATGAAATTGATAAACCTTTGCCTGAGATTCTCAGCATGTTAAGAACTACTGAAACGAATCTCAAAAAGAAAGTTATTAATGTACTAATGGTCAATAAGTGAAAAGTTAAGCTCTAAGGCAAGGGTAAGACCCAAGCCAAAGGCAAGGCCAATTCATCCACTTCAAAGGGTAAAGTTAAAATACCTAAGGAAGGGGCTTCCATTCTTGGTGAGGCCGGACCTTTGGCGGGCTGAAAGTCTACCTTGAGGAAGTAAAGAATAAAAGAAGTGGGACTTACGCCTCGGTATACGTTATAGAAGTTAATATATATATTTATTCTACATGGGTATTAGATACACTATTTACATCTCACATTTGTACTAATGTGCAGCGACTGAGAAATAGTAGACTAATCGCAAAAGGCGAAGTGGACCTACGAGAAGGCAATGGCAAAAAGTTCTTCTTTGTATTGTAGGAACATATTCTTTGTCTTTGCCCACTGGGCTTATCTTAGAACTAGAGGAGTGCTTTTATGTACCTGCATTAACAAAGAACATAATCTCTGTATCTTGTTTAGACAAGAAAAACTTCTCTTTTATAATAAAGGACAAATGTTGTTCCATTTATTTGAATGAAATGTTCTATTGTAATGCACCACTTATGAATGGTCTCTATGTTCTAGATTTAGAAAACCCAATTTATAACGTAAATACCAAACGGTTCAAATCGAATAATTTGAACCAAACATATCTCTGGCACTGTCGCCTAGGTCACATAAATGAAAAACGCATATCCCAACTCCATAAAGATGGATTATTGGACTCATTTGATTTTGAATCATATGAGATATGTGAATCTTGTCTTTTAGGAAAGATGACTAAAACTCCATTTAGTGGACATGGCGAGAGAGCGACGGACTTGTTAGGACTCATACATACTGATGTATGTGGCCCTTTCAATGTCGAAGCCAGAGGAGGCTATAAATACTTTATTACTTTCACCGATGATATGAGTAGATTTGGCTACTTATATTTGATGAGACATAAGTCAGAATCCTTTGAAAAGTTCAAAGAATTCAAGAATGAAGTACAAAACCAACTTGGTAAGCGTATTAAGCTACTTCGATCAGATCGAGGTGGTGAATACCTTAGTCAAGAATTTCGTGATCACCTGGCTGAGTGTGGGATAATATCCCAACTCACTCCACCTGGAACACCACAATGGAATGGTGTATCTGAAAGGAGAAATCGTACTCTATTAGATATGGTACGATCAATGATGAGCAGGTGATCTACCTACTTCCTTTTGGGGTTTAGCTCTAGAGACAGCCGCTTTCACACTTAATCGCGTCCCATCAAAAGCCGTAGAAAAGACACCATACACGTTATGGATTGGGAAGAGTCCCAAAATGCCTTTTATAAAGATTTGGGGTTGTGAAGCTTATGTTAGACGTCAAGTCTCAGATAAACTAGGACCCAAATCAGATAAGTGTTATTTTATAGGATATCCCAAGGAAACTAAGGGATATTACTTTTACAATCCCACACATGGCAAGGTGTTTGTTGCCAGAAATGCTGTCTTTCTAGAAAGAGAATTTATTTCTAGAAAAACTAGTGGGAGTAAAATTCATCTTGAAGAAATTTAGGATGAAGATAACACTAAGGCTTCGATGGAAAATGAACAGGCACCACAAAGTGTTGTGGATGAGAAAATTGTTGCCCAAAGAGTTGTGGAGCAAACACCTGTTCAAGTAGACCAACCTCTTCGTAGATCTGATAGGATCCGTCGTCAACCCGAGAGATATTCTTTTCTCTTGACTGAAAACGGTGAAGTATTGCTTGTCGATCTTGACGAGCCTACATCCTATCAAGAAGCTATGATGAGCCCAGATTCCGAGAAATGGCTAGAAGCCATGAGATCCGAAATGGAATCCATGTACACTAACCAAGTATGGACTTTGGTTGATCCACCTGAAGGGGTAAAACCTATTGGGTGTAAGTGGGTCTTTAAAGTAAAGACTGACATGGATGGTAATAAGCATACCTATAAAGGTAGATTGGTGGCTAAAGGATTCAAAAAAATTCATGGTATTGACTATGATGAAACCTTTTCACCAGTTGCGATGCTTAAATCCATTCGGATCATACTTGCTATTGCAGCCTACCACGATTATGAGATCTAGCAGATGGATGTCAAAACCGCTTTTCTGAATGGAAAGCTACTCGAGGATGTGTACATGACACAGCCTGAGGGTTTTGAAGATCCAAAACATCCTGGAAAGGTATGCAAACTGCAAAGGTCCATTTATGGACTAAAGCAAGCCTCTCGAAGCTGGAATCTTCGATTCAATGATGCAATCAAGGAGTTTGGTTTCATCAAGAATGAAGATGAACCTTGTGTCTACAAGAGAAATAGTGGGAGCACAGTTGTATTTCTTGTCTTGTATGTAGATGACATACTTCTCATCGGAAATGATATTCCCTCACTCCAGTCTGTGAAGATGTGGTTAGGGAATTGTTTCTCGATGAAAGACTTAGGTGAAGCTGCCTATATTTTAGGCATCAAGATCTATAGAGATAGATCTAAAAGATTACTTGGCCTAAGTCAGAGTACATACATTGATAAAGTGCTAGATCGTTTTGCTATGCAAAATTCCAAGAAAGGATTTCTGCCTTTATCACATGGTGTGAGTCTTTCGAAGACTCAATGTCCCTCTTCTAAGGAGGAGAGAGATCGCATGGATAAGATCCCTTGTGCATCTGCTATAGGGTCTATCATGTACGCCATGCTTTGTACTCGTCCTGACGTCTCGTATGCTTTGAGCATGACGAGTAGATACCAGTCGGATCCAGGTGAAAGTCACTGGATAGCAGTCAAAAATATTCTTAAATACTTACGAAGAACGAAAAAATATTTCCTGATATTTGGAGATAATGAGGAGCTAACTATAAAGGGTTACAGTGATGCAAGCTTCCAAATAGACAAGGATGACTATAGATCGCAATCGGGGTACGTGTTTTGCCTGAATGGTGGGGTGAGTGGAAAAAGTTGGCGAGACCACGATTGTTGATTCTACAGCGAAGTCGAGTATATTCTTTGCGTCGATGCACGTGAAGGAGGATTTGGCTCCATGAGTTCATCGATGAACTTGGGGTAGTTCCTAGCATTGCAGATCCAATAGACCTCTATTGTGACAACAATGGGGCTATTGCACAGGCTAAGGAACCTCGATCACATCAGCGGACCAAACACATACTGCGGCGCTTCCATCTCATTCGAGAGATCAGCGATAGAGGAGATGTGAGGATATCTGCAGATGCAAGAAGCTAACATCGCAGATCCATTGACCAAGGCTTTGGCACAGAGGAAGCATGATGGTCACACTAGGTCACTAGGTATTAGATATCATAGTGATTGGTACTAGTGCTAGTGGGAGATTGTTAGTTATAGCCCTAGAACCAAACATGTGATGGTTGAATAGGGAACATTTTGTATCATATTATATAAAGGCAAAGGATTGGTTATTATATATTTACGTCTTGCTTGTGCCAGCTAAAATAAATATATAATAATGACCTAGAAAAGTAGGTTCTTATCTACAGCACATCAATTGGCAGAATTGATTATGAGAGGCTGTAGAGAACACTTTCCTAAATGTTCCTAGTCAAGTATTAATATGCAAGGGCAATATTAATACATAAAGACTAGCATGTAGGTCAATTGATGACTTGATCTCACAAGTCATGGATATATGATATCAAGTTGACACATGGGTATATATTATAGAATATATACTGAACTGACCCGCCATGAGAAAGTTTCATGGATAGTCATATGAGTGTCATAAACTTTCTCATGTGACTATTGGTATGAATAGTCCTGTTACCTGAAGTCACTACGGTTCCCTACATAAGGATTTATGTACTTTGGTATCGTCAAACGTCACCCGTAACAGGGTGGACCATAAAGGCGATTACTGGGTATATAACAAATTATGCGGAGGGATGTGAGTGATGTAGATGGGATCTATCCCTCCCATATGACGGGAGTGATATCTGTGGGCCCCTTGATTGAGTAGAACTACTAAAACGCATGGCCATGCTCGAATGAGTCAATATGAGATATTGAGCTCATTTGATTGAGTTAGTATACTCATGGATCAAGAAACACATAGATAGATATAGGATTACAAGCTCTATGCATCATTGGTCAATCGATATCAAGGATAGAAGGACACGGTCATACATTATAGTAGTCACGGAAAGGTTAGTCGGATCTTGACTTATCTCGTAACTTGGGTAGCAATGATGTATTGCTAGATGCCTCATTGCTTGTGTATCTAAAGAGTTTAGATCCACTTGCCAAGCGTTATGAGAGCCTATAGGGTCACACACAAAGAGCATGATGATTAGAAGAATTAGTGCATTCTAGTTTGACTAGAATAATTTGGGAATAAGCTTAAGTACAAAATGGTTTTTGGACTTTAAGCTTAATGAGAATTTTAGCTTATTGATTTAATGAGATTAATTCAATATGCTAAGCTTAATTGATTTAATAAGATTAATTCAATATGTTACCTTATTGATTTAATGAGATTAATTCAATATGATAACATAAGCTTATTGAATTAATAAGATTAATTCAACATCCATGAATGCCACATAAGCATGCCACCTAAGCATGCCACATAAGCATGCCACCTAAGCTTCATGAGTTGGAAGGAGACAAAGGGTTTTGACCCTTGGATTTCCTCCACATGTGGCCGGCCAAAACAAGGAGGATAACTCCTTGTTTAATTATCTTTCAATGCCATTGATTGCATTGAATGTGATAGGAGATGAAAGGTTTTTCAAATCCTATAAAACACCCCATGGGGTGGCTGGCCAAAGGAGTAGAGTTGGAGCTTAAGGCTTGGTGAGAGCTTGGTGGGAGAGGCTTTTGTTGTGTGGTTTTGTGAGTATAAGCTAGCAAGAAGAGTAGTCTTCTTCTTCCTTTCTCTTCTTCCCTACCTTCCTCTCCTTTAGGGACTTCTCTAGCAAGAAGTAAAGGAGAGATCTTCTAGTTTTCTTTTGTGAGACAAGAGCTTGCTCGTGTGGATACATATAGAGGCACGGACATTTGAACGTGCTAAAAGATCCAACACATCCAAGGAAAAGCGGGATTGCAAAGGGCACGCAACAAAGGTAGAATTCTCCTATAAGATAGGCTTTCTTTTGAGAAATTTATTTTTGTACGAGTTTTTCTTTCGCAAGGATCACTTGGAAGGGATCCTAATTTTTCCGTTGCGCATATGCTATTTTGCATAAAGAGATCCCAACAATAACTTCCCTAGATACCTTCCTAATAACCCTTTTTGGCTATGAAGCCTTAGTCAATTGGGTCTTTCCTAGGTCAACTCTAGAGGTGACTCCTCCTTTGACCTTCTTAGTGGCTTTCTTGGTTTTTCTTAAGTCCTTGGCCACTAAACACACACCATGGCTAATATTAGGGATAACTTCCCTATTAGCCTTGGTTTTCCTAGACCTAGAAATAGTTCCATAATTGAATGGAACATTATGGTAGGACATAGGTTTGTGACCCAAACCTTTCTTGCCCTTGGACATTTCTTGTTTCCTAGGCCTTAAATTTTGAACATTTGACCCTTTAATTGAATTTGTGATAATTTTGAGGGTCTTTTCCAATTTATCAAGTCTTGACCTCAAGACTTGGTTTTCCACCTCTAATTTTCCCAATTTTGATTTATCATAAGATTTTTGGAAATTGTTTTTCCTTTTAAGCATGTGTCTACCCTTCTTAGGGTTTATGCCTAAGTTCTCTTCTATTCTCCTAATGGATTCCTTAGGTAGAATTTTTCTAGAATTATTATTTCTAGGTTTGTCCTTAGGTAAACTAACATGCTTGGCACCTAGACAAAAATATTTATTCTTATTAGCATGCTTTTCATTAATAATAGAAAGTGAACTAAAATAATTTTTAGCATGCTTCTTACCCTTAGAAATTGAAGGTGCATTAATTAAATTTACCTTAGGGTTAGCTTTGGAAGCTCCCCCAACATGTGATACACCTTCTTGCCCTTTCTTCCTCCCCCTAGGGCATTGGCTTCTATAATGTCTCCTTTAATTGCATTTGAACTACACAATGTGCTCCTTGCTTCTAGTTGAGGGAACTCCGACATCTTTCACTTTTGGTACCGGTTGAGCTTTCTTCACCTTCTTGGGACACTTACTTTTATAGTGTCCTTGATCCCTACACTCAAAGCATATTATATGATTTTTATTTTTAATTATAATGAACGAGTTACCTAGGGAGGTGGAAGCCTCTTGATCTTCACTTCTCCCGGATGTTGAAGCTTCTTCTTGATATTGTTCCAGGATGGAAGTCCTCTCCTCCCCCTCAATGCTAGAGGTGGAGGTCTCCACCAAGTCATCAACATCGTCGAAGGTTGATGGCAATTCTTCCTCATTATGGACCAATGTGGGCTCTTCATGAAATTTGATCACCTTGCCCCGTAGGTCCTTAACATCTCTATAATTACCTAATCGAGACCAAATATGGTTAGGAATCAAATAACTTAGCAATTTGATTACCTTGAGGTTTGTCTTGAAATCCTTCATTTGGTCCTTGGTCCATCTTGATTTTTCTATTGGCTTATTTTCCTTATCCCTAGGCACTTCAAAACCATTTTCAATAATCAACATGAAATCAAAATCGGTTTTGAGATATACCTCCATTTTTCTTTTCCACCATTGAAAATCTCCTTCGAATTTTGGTGGTTGGAGGTTGTAGCCGACCATCTTGTCGTTCTTGTGTTGGCAGTTAGTCCTAGACAAGCTCCTCGCTCTGATACCACTTGTTGGAATGTCAGTGGCCGGCTAGAGGGGGGGTGAATAGCCCTAAATCATCATACGGTGGAATTTGCTCGTTCTTGCGTGTCGCTTGTCTACGATTATCGTTAGTGCAGTGGAAATGATAGAAATATAAAACGAATGCAATACAACACACAAGACACGACAATATACGTGGTTTGGAACCTTAGGATTCCTACTCCATGGGGTGAGCTCAATGAGCTCTAGAGATGCACACGATAATACTCAAACTCCTTCTCGACAACACGTCGGAGGTGGAGAAATCTCGTACAAGCAATTACACTAAGTAATACAAGCAAACAAATACAAGAAGAAATACAAGTAAAGAACACTTTACAAACTTTGCTTTGAACACTTGCTTGTTGCTTGCTTTGGATTGCTCTTGAAGGTCTGGAATGCAGCAACAATTCCCCTCCAAAATCACCCCAAAAGTCTTGTTGAAATCCTCCCCCAAGCTCCTCCTTTTATGCTTGCTTCGGGATGATTTTGCACCGATCAGTTGACTGCTCATGACCTCTAGTCGACTGCTGCTGTAGCCGTTGTCTCACAACGACCGAATCCACGTTGGCAAAAACCCAATGGATAACTATCAGTTGACTGATCCTACCCATCATTCGACTAGTAACCCTATAAGTCGAGTGCTCGGTGCGATCACTCCATTGGAAAACATTTTGTGCCCAAATTTGCCCCGATTAGTCGACTGATCTTCATCATCAGTCGACTGATGGCGTCGGCGATCATTGCCCTCCCTCGTGATTGACTATTCGGCGAACACAGTTAGTCGAATCTGCGTCGAGTCCAATCGACCTAGAGCGATCATTGGTACCTATACACCGATCGTGATGTCGAAAACCTCAAACACCACGTTTGAGCCTCCGACACTCAGTCTTAGCCACTTGGCCAAGTCCACCTCATCCTCTCATGGAGTTCCCCACCGAAGCTCTCTTCCCTCGGCCTACGTCCCTCGGATGCACCAAGTGCACGACTTCGCAATGCCATCCTTCGCGTCTCTTGCTTTCAAAGTATGCTTCCCTTCGGTCTCACTCCATTCGCTCCCCGTCCGGCGGTCCCTCGGATGCACCAAGCGCACGGCTTCGCAATGCCATCCTTCACCGACTCAATGACCCCGAGCCTAGTGAACTTACCAAGTACTCAAGACTTCCCACACTAAGCCTTATGTTTGGATTTTCCATGCCAAGTCCCATGCTTGGACTTTCACTGCCAAGACTACACACTTAGATTTACGTGGCCAACCCATGTTGGACTTCCCATGACAATCCCATATCATGAATTTTGTCTAACATCAAAATATAGTTCGAGTCAAACTCGAGTCCTGGGCCGATTGCACCAACAATGTAGACCAACTTAGCATGACAATAGCTGATGGAAGCACCTGAAGGCTAGCATATGGATGAACAAGTCATGGATAACTTGGAAGGATCTGATTGGCATGAGGCTGATGGAGGTGGCTAGATGGCTTAGGTCTAGGCTAAGGGTGGTCTAGCAAGTATGAGGGCATCATACTTGGGGTTAAACCTCATTGTTAAGGTTATCAATCGACTGGGGTTTTGGACCAGTCGATTAGTCAAGGGTTTTGAAACTTAGCAACCGAGTTGACTCTGGGCAGTCGACTGGGATTATGACCAATCGACTGCTGTGAGTCGACTGGTGTTTGACTGCGGCAAATAGCCTTAGCAGTCGACTGTTAGTATTGGGCAATCGACTGATGGCTTGAGCAGCCGACTGCCATGGATAGCAGTCGACTGCTGGTACTTAGAATGCTCGGTAGGCGATTGATCAATCGTCTACGAGATTGGCAGTCGACTGATGGTAATTGTCAGTCGACTGCCAGTGTATCCATTAGCTTGAATGCCGACATGGATCAAGTCCGTTGTGAGACAACGACACTATTGCCAGTCGACTGGGGCCTTATGGAAGTCGACTGCCAGGCGCGAAATCATCCCATTGCAGGTTATACAAGCAGCTCAAAAGGGAGGATTTAGCAGTGATTTTCTTGAGCGATTTGAAGGGGAATAGTTGGTGCTTTCCAATCCTTCAAGGCTAGTCCAAGGCGATCAACAAGCAAGCATCCAAAGCAATAGTTGTAAAGTTTTCTTTGCGTTATTTTGTGTATTTAATTTATATTTGCTTGTATATTTTGTGTATTACTTTTTGTAATCCTTGTACAAGATTTCTCCGCTTTTGACTTGCTATCGAGAAAGAGTATTATTGATTAGTGGTGGTGTTTGCATCGCTAGGGCTCATTCGAGTCCAATCCGTGGAGTAGGAACCCTAAGGTTCTGAACCACGTTATATTATCATGTTTTGATTGTGTTTGTCATGTTTTGTTATTGCTATTCTATATTCCGCAACACTAATAATGATTGTAGACAAGCACGATCAATTTCGTCAAGAAACAACAAGAACGCGCCATTCACCTCCCTCTAGCGATGTTCAATTCCTAACAACCTACACCTGCACCTCCTTATTTTTCCACTTTTGAGTAGGATGCAAGTACATCAGCTTATGACTTCTCCGAGTTCCTATCGGGCCTCGACGATATTTACGCCGAGCAACAGATGCAGGGGAAGCGATGGGAGGAGCACAGGACCTATACACAGGTAGAGTTCCAGGATAAATAGGAGCATTTTCAGAGGCTCGAGGAGTTCTACAGTGAGGCCTGTGCCTATTTTCAGGAGGAGGCTGTCTATCGCCAGGAGGTTCAGCAACACATGCGTGCTACACAGGCATAGTGGGTCAGGGAGGAGGAGCACAGAGTTGCTGCCGCATCCACCAGTTCTCAGATCAACCACATATACATGTGGCATCAGCGGTTGAGCACTAGATTCTCCCAGGAGCCCGACATGCCAAGACTGTCGGATTTCCCATCTCGACCGCCATACTAAAGGTACGGTCTCATTTAAGTTTGGGGGGGGACCCTGAATTTTGATATGCCCTTCTTTTAGCAGTAGTTTGTTTCTTGACATTTAGGTTTAGTTTTAGATTATTTGCATTTACTTGTCCATGCATACAATATTTAGGTTCCTTTTAGCACCTAGTTGTTTGTCATTTTTAAGTTGCCTCAGTAATATTTTCAAAAATTTTCATGATTTGCTTCCATGCCATAAATAGCTTAACTTTATTTAACTTGTGGTATTTTATTTTTAATTGCTTTGATGGATGTTCTAGATTTGCACTTGTTAGGTTTCACCTTTCACTTACACTTGACGAATATTCTGAAAGGGAGAATCTATTACATACATAGTTATAATTCATCCCAGTAGTCTAGTACTTTGGAATCCATAAGTGACTCTAGATTCAACATTTTAGTTACTGGAGATGCTCGAATTGTGTAGGCTCATTTGGAAAAATCAAAATACTAGTGAGCTAGAGAGGAACAAAGTTCCTTGAAAAATAAAAAATAAAAAAAAATGAAAAGAAAAAAGAGAGAGAGAGAGAGAGAGAAAAAAAAAAAAAGAGAGTTAAAAACAGTTGTCGTGGGTGGAAATAGTTAGGTGCCCCTTTGAGACCGAGTTAGGTTACTGGAGAAACACCTATCAATTTCTCTCAATACTAAGCACGCCTTTGAGGCTTTATGATAATTCTAGGGAACGACCTTCGCTTAGGACAGGTAAGTGGCAAAAAGCCGGAGACCTTAGGAAAGCTATAGGATGATAACTTAACTCACTATGGAACGAGTATCCCTTAGAAAAATTCTCTCAGCACATTCACGAAAAGGTAACTTAGTGAACTTTTAGAACATATCTATTTGCTTTGATTGAAAATACCACTTGATAATTTAGTTAACATTCTAGGTATGGGCACTGAGGTTTGCTTGAGGACAAGCAAAGATCTAAGTCATGGGGAATTGATGTGAGCAAAACATATAGGGTTTTAGGAGTAGTTTTAGCACACATCTCATTTGCATTTCATACGTGTTTTGTGCATCTTTTTCCATGTTTTGCATTCATTTCATATTTTCTAGTTCGGAGATCTGCTCTTGTTGTTTTTATGTGTAGGATGACATTTTGGAGGTAAAATGACACACTTTTAGAGCCAAAGGAAGGCAAGCATGCTCTGGCCGTGTTTCTCCCAAAACACAGGCATGCTCCAGAGCAAAAGAAGACATTCACTGGATAGTTTAGAGGCGGACACGACCTGGCCGTGTGAATCCCATATGACTGTGTCCAATCCCTGAAGCCAAAATTAGGCAAAAATTCCAATGCCCCACACGACT
This sequence comes from Wurfbainia villosa, assembly GCA_025175895.1. Lineage (NCBI taxonomy): Eukaryota > Viridiplantae > Streptophyta > Magnoliopsida > Zingiberales > Zingiberaceae > Wurfbainia > Wurfbainia villosa. Next base: position 19,841,571 of record CM046008.1, on the reverse strand, counting down.
GGCCGTGTGGATTCAACACGACCATGTGGCGCTAGGCTGACTTGACGCAACTAGGGTTTCATGGGGATTTAATGAAAGCCGACTCCTCTTCTATAAATAGGAAGGCATGCCCAAACCCTAGGGGGGGCCCAACGACTAGGATGGCAAGAAGGTGCCCTAAAAAGCACCGGAGACTCGCAACGGGAAGGAAGAAAGCGGCTAGAAGATCCATCTCGATGCTCCAACATTGTGGAGAACAACTAAGACACGCAGATTGGATAGGAAAGAAAGTAGTTTCTTTATTTTCTTGTTCTACTTGCATTGGAATGACTTTTCTTAAGATGTCTTGTGTTTATTCTCATTTATCTATGGAGTAGATACTTCGGTTCTAGGATTAGGGAGTAACTTGTGTATGTGGACATGCTAGTTCAATAGTTATTCATCTCTTTTGATTCTATTTGCAATTTTGTGTTGTTTAGATAGATGAGGATTATGTCTTGATTCTATTTATATTGAGCATAGGCGGTACAAGGGTGAGAGCCTTCGTATCAATCTAGGAGAACCAAGGATGAACCTTGCCTCCCTCCCATAATCGTAGAAGATAGAATATGATAGAGTAGGATATGAAATACGATCCACCTCTTCATAGGGATTATTAGGACATCTTCATACCCCAATAACCTATCTTAGCAAAAGGCCCAAAGTATGAGAGATTAACTCTAGAAGGGTTGAGGGACCTTAGTGACAGAGGGCTCCCAACGGTATCAACCCCTTAAGCTCTGACGATCCGAAAGGGAAACTTGATTAGGAATAGGTAGTTCTCGGTAGAAGAAAAAGTTCATCGAGCAAATGCATGATGATCCTCTCACAAGATTGTAATTAGAGATCCCAAATGCATCTAATGGATAGCATGTTTCATGATGCACAAGTGAAACTGAAGTCCTAAAATCCTCTTTGGGAACTTCGAACCTACCTTCGCTTCTTCCGAGTGACACCATACTTGAGTTAGGACTACCGTCAACCTCGAAACCCTTATTCTCAGGATAATAACTCCGAACAACAACATCCACTGAACAAACAATATTCAAATCTCAGTCTCTATGGGATCGATAAATCTTTTATTACTGGACGACATTCGTGCTTTTGTGGGCGTTGAGCGTGAGCGCGCGCTTCAAGTCCTTGACAATTCCCGTCGAAGATTTGAGGTTGTGCTCACGTGCATCAAGTTTTTTTTCACAATCTTCGCAAGATCTTGACAAAGCTTTTGCATACACACCTCTTTTGTTTACATACACAACTCTCTTTTTCTCTGCTAACTTGGATGGACATCTTATATAGGGAATCAATGTCTCTTCACTATCCCAGTCTCTTCACTACTGTAATTCACTAAGTGCATTATTTGCATAAAGTGGATTACAGTTACTGGAAAGTGACAGCAGCGCTAACATCTTTCACTCATCCAAGTTATGCCATAAAGGTAAATAGTCACAAAGACTATATTAATAATAGAGTCCAATAGTAACATAGACTAATAAGAATAGAGATCCATATTCACAAAGACTAGATAGAACAGAGGTCATTAGTCACAAAGATTGGATTCTTGTGCGAGGAGATCTTTTGAGATTTCCTCCACTGTTCATCGTCTTCTTCATGAAAAACTCTTGAACAACAATTTTCCATGCACTGTAATCTAATCTTACAGGCTCTGATACTAATGTTAGATTGATTACAAAACTGCATGAATTATTTTGATAACTATAAACACTTACAGATTCCTTGTCATTCCAAGTTCCTTGATATGATGCTTTGATTGTTCAAACAAGATCTAAGGGTTGTCATCGAAAGGACGATTACAAAACGAAAAGTCCTTTGTTGGTTCACAAATCAAATTTCAACTGTGCCTTGGATGTTCTTCTTACAACACACATAGTCTCTGCAATATCTTAACAGAGCTTTCGCATATGCACCTCTTCTGTTTACATACACAACTCTCTTTTTCTCACCCATAACTTGGGCGGACATCTTATATAGGGAATCAATGTCTCTTCACTACCACAATCCACTAAGTGCATTATTTGCACAAAGTGGATTGTAGTTACTAGAAAGTGACTGTAACACTAACATAGAGTTCATTCTTCTTAAATAATGAAATGAATAACTAAGAAATAAAAAGTTAAAGTTTTTTTTACCTTAATTCAAATCCTTGGAAGCTTTAATCACTATTAGCATTTGATTTGAGAATATAGAATGTTTTCATGCAACATTTTTAGTTCATAGTTCCCCAAAAGATTTTATAATGAGTTCTCCAATGTTCCTTTTTTTTTTGTTCCTAATCAACTTGATGTACTCTTCACTTAATTGGTCATGCAAATGCTATTGTTAGAAGCCAATGATCATACTGATAATTAACTAAAATTCCTCCTCTAGTGTATTCCTCGATATCAAATTTATTAGAAATCATATCTAATTGATTGTTTCTCAAATAAAAATATTTTATTTACTAAACTCTTAAATTCCGCCAACTTATAAGTCAACTAACATGCCTTAGTTGACTAAAATTGCACAAATGGGCTGAATGCAATGGGTGGTTCCACATTCACTTGCTTGTAAGTCTATGCAAAGCCTTGTGACCAAGGTAAGTTAGCAAACTACACCTCAAAATAAATAGTCCCTTGTTGAAGGCTTCCTACCAACCACTAAGTTGTGTTTACCCCCTATCTAATTAAATAGGTCATATACAATTATATTGCCCAAAGATAAAAACCCCAAGATTATAATTCACTATCAAAACCTTTTACACTCTTATGTCTCTAGGTCTTTGATGTGTGTGATTCATATCTATATTTTCATGCATATTTTGCATCTATATTAAGCATTTTATTAGCATATTTATATTTTCTTACATTGCTGTCATGTATTTTCATCTTTTTAATTCAGGAGACTATTCTTATATGTTATTTGTTGATGGGATATGAAAATATTGGCTTTTAAATGCATTCAGAGGTAAAAGCACAATTGCTAGCACGAGCTATCCATGATCCACACCATGACCGTGTATATTATGTAGAGAAAAATTTGATGTCACCAAAATTTGCAAGTGTACAATTATTGTCAAGCAATAAAAATATTATCCTTTGGAACTGGGTCAAGTACTAGATATGTGCAATAATAGATTATCTTGATCAAATAAATAATGATAGATCGATTGCAATAAAGACAAAAATTAAGCAAGAAAAGAACAAATCAAGAAATCAAAGTTTAGGGACAACCCTAGGATTTCAATTTTACTACAGTAACTATTGACACGATAATTGAATTCCTTCTCTTACGACAATAGATTTTCCTAAAGGTGATTTATCCTAAGGTAGCTAATGTTTCCTTGTGAGAATACGTAAGTATATCTATCCAAACATGACCCCTACTTTAGTAGTATTCGTGCAAAGAAGATCATAATCAACTAAGAGAACCTATAACGAGAACCCCACGAGCCTTTTTTGACTTACTATCATTACTCATGAAATCAGTTTAAGGTAGATCCTTTATGCCCTGTGATAACTAATGATACCCTTAAAATGTTTTGAACTATTTTCATGGTTGTTGTAATAACGAATCATTGGTTGGGATACCCTTGTCACTAGAGCACCCATGATCCCTGAACTTCAATCCTTACTCATGAACAATCCCTCAAGCTCGATTTTATATTTCTAGACCTAAGGTTCTTTGGTCAGTGCTTCCCCTAATCCCAACAATCACAATAATCAAGCACTCTAAAATTGAATCAGGAATACAATATATAGATTAATAAGAAAAGTAATCAACATAAATGACAAATCGTTAACGGGCAACTCCCTCATCTTAGGATTACAAGTAATTACTCAATATTAATGAAATTAAAGAACAAAATAAGCATAGTTAACATTCGACAAATAGAAATAAGAAGTAAAAAAAATAAATATAAAACCCAGTTTGTCGACGTCGAAAAAAACTCCTTTGTCTTGGAGTTGCTCTCTTGACGGCTCCTAAACGACCTATAAAGTCTCCAATCTTGTCCTTTGCATGCCTCCCCTTTTTTGATGAGCCCTAGTCCTTCTTTTATAGCCTTTCATCCTTTAAACATGGAAAATTGGTGCAACAGCAGGCCGATCCACGACTATGGAAGCCACCATGGGCTGACCTTGGATTACGCTGAAGACAAACTAGGCAGAGTGCTCCATGACCAAACCTTGGAACAGTCTATGCCTCTTGTTTGGCTTCACATCTCTTCCATCTGATGGTAGGTTCTTGTAGGCTTATTCTCATGCTTTTGATCATGCCCTTTTGTCCTAATTTGTGTCCTTCTAAGAATAAAAATATGCAACCGTAGTTTTTCAAAAATAAAAGATGAAATGAATGCAAATGCTAATGTTTATTTCCATGATATGCTAATAAAATGCAATGTATATATGCTAAAACCCCCTAAAAAGTATTCATAATTTACACACATCAAATGCCCCTAAATTTAATCTTTTGCCTGTCCCAAGTAATGAAAAAGAAAAAACTAACCTATGGTGAGAATTATGACAACTCATTACCTTTGGTGAGTTCGTTTGGGTCTGTCTTAGAGCTTTATCCCAGATCATAGTTCCATAGATTCTTTACCATGTGGCTTAACAAGTAAGACCCCTATGTAGTGTACGTGAGTTAACTCTCAGGTATTAGACACCAATCTAGACTAAATATTTCTTCTTCTGTGTTCCTCCCATTTTTGGTGTAGAGGCACTTACCTACCCTAACACTTGGTCATTCCTTCACTATCACAAAAGGAGTACTCAATATCGAGGAGAAAAAAAATAAAGAAATAAATAAAGAGTATTTTTCCAATAACTAGTTAGTCTCAAAGGGGTACCACTAGGTATTTTTCTAGAAACTACTTGGTCTCAAAAGGTACTCGTATGTTATTCATTCTTCTCATTTTTTATTCTCAAGATTTTTTTCTTCTCTATCTCTCTCAAATTTTTTTTATAGGAATCAAAACTCCCTAGTGTAGGATCTAGTTGAGCGCAAGAGGGGGTGGGGGGGGGTTTAATGGCGCTTCTTCGATTTCTACAAGTTTGTTAGCGGAAGCAATACAAAAGAAAAAAATAACTAAAATCGAAATCAAAAAAGACAATACTAACACGTCGATGTAACATAGTTCGAAGATGACACTCCTACTTCATGGTAATTCGTAAGGTAGATCACTCCTCACAAGCTTTCACTAGAACCTCCTTTTGATGAGAACACCAAGGTGGAGAAGCCATCATACAAGAACACTCTTCTTCTTACAAGATTTGAGATAAGATTAGGAAGAAGAGGTTAGAAAACACTTGAAAGCTTAGAGGAAGGCTAGAGAGCTTAGGATGAACGTTTAGAATGAAAGCATTAGCCACATCCAAGCTCCCTCAGCCTCCTTTTATAGATTTTGGATATTTTTTCCCATTGAGCCCGATACCAGTTGACTGTAGTATACTAGCAGCCGACTGCTGCCACTGTTGACCAGATCCAACACCTTCTAACAAAGTCTGATTGCGGTCATCACTGCTCAACTTTCACTTGATCAGTCGATTGCTCAAGTCAACAGTCGATTGCTCCAAGCAATCAGTAGACTAAAAATGCTACTATGCTCGTGTCCACTTAAAATAATCGACTGCCCATACATGGCAGTCAATTGGTAAACCCTAACAATCGACTGATAAAGCTATAGATGGCTGTCAACTTTAGTTGACTACTTGACCAGTCGACTGGGTCATAACCCCAGTTGACTGTTCAAGCTTTATGGATCCTCAAGTGCTGAACACTCGAGATCAGTCGACTGGTCTAAGCCACCAGTCGACTAGTACACTTCAAGTATGACTAATTCCTATTTGAAAACATACCCTAAGCTTAGACTTAACCTTCTTGCTTCTCCATCAGCCTTGCACTTCCAGGATCCCTCCAAGTCCACGACTCCTTCATCCTTGTGCTTGCCTTCAAAAACTTCCCTCGGTTTTGTCATGCTTTGGGTTTCTCCTTTGCCAAAGTCTGCTTGGACTTTATGTCACCAAGACTACATGCTTGGACTTATTCTGTTAAGACCTTGCCTTTGGAGTTCCTTTGCTAAGGTCCGCTTGGACTTTATGCCGCCAAGACTACATGCTTGGACTTATGCTGCCAAGACCTTACTCTGGACTTTCCTTGCCAAGATTCACACTTGGACTTCTCTTTACCAAGTCTTCACACTTAGATTTTCTTGTCACTTAAACATTAGATCACAATTATTGCCTAACTTCAAATGATTATGCAAACATCAAAATACACTAATGATTGGGGCATTCCTGCACCAACAATCTCCTCCTTTTTGATGTTTGACAATCATTTAAGTTAGGTCTTAAAAATATGCAATAAGGCACAATGTGAATCTAACTTAAAATTTTCTTCTTCCCTTTTGACACACATAAAAAAGAGAGAGGCATATAGACAATAAAGAAATTGATGAATAAATTGTATATGTGTTGAACTAAGGTATAAAATAAACTTAAAGCTCCCCCTTAATCCAAGACATATTTAGCAAGTGTGAATAATATGTCGAGAAAAACATGAAACCATGAGTTATAATATATCCTAGCTTTGCACCAACAATAAACCATGTGCATATGGATTTTAGGATTAAAGAGATATCATAAGAAAACTCCCCCTAAACCAATGCATCAAGTAGTCCTTGTTGGAGGTCGTTGGAAGCTAGAAGGGGGGTGAATAGTTTATTTTCGTTGTGTGATGGAGTTCAATTTGTGATCGCGTCTACAAAGCGTGTTAGTGCGCAGTGGAATAATAATAATAATAATAACAATACACAAGACAATCACAAACACTCAAATACGAGCATGTAACGTGGTTCGGAACCTCAAGGTTCCTACTCCACGGATCAAGCTCTAAAGAGCTCTAGCGACGCCAATGCAATCACTAATCACAAATACTCCTTCTTGACATAAGTCGGAGGCGGAGAAACCTCATACAAATATTCTTACAATAATAAGAAATAGATACAAGAAATTACAATAATGAAATACAATGCAAGTAAAGAAAACTACTATGCTTGATCGCTTGGTTACTTGAAATGAATGTGGAGACCCAGATTTGCAGCAGCAAATCACCCCAAATGTCCTTAAGAACCGCTGGTGATTTCCTCCTCCATGAGCTCCATTTAAAGCTGCAACCTAGGCTAGAAATCGTCGATCAGTCGACTGCTCGGGACCATCAGTCGACTGATGTCACTGTTGTCGTGAGACAACGGCTAGATCCACGCTGGAAAAATCCAATGAATCCATCATCAGTCGACTGATAGAGCCTCCACTCGACTACTAACCCCAGCAGTCGAGTCAGACTCCATTCTGTGCTCGAAAAATTAAGCACCAGTCGACTGATCACAAGATCAATCGACTGCTCGGCCAATCAGTCGACTGCCCTCCTCTGGCAGTCAACTGCTAGGCTAATTCCCGCAGTCAAGCCCTAGTTGACTCACACCAGTCGACTGCCACATAGCACCAGTCGACTGGCACATCTCAAACATAAGGTTTTAACCCAAGTATGGTTCCCCCATACTTGCTAGACCACCCTTAGCCTAGACCTAAGCCTTCTAGCCACCTCCGTCAGCCTCACACCTCTCGGATCCCTCCATGTCATCCATGACTTTTTCATCCATTGCACTAGCCTTCAGATGCTTCCATCGGCTATGTCATGCTAACGGTGTCTACACCGCCAAGGCACATTGGACTTACGCCGCCAACCATTAGACTTATGCTGCCAAGACTCCCGCTTGGACTTTACGCCGCCAATATCAAACCTCTTGGACTTCTTAAATGTCAAGACTCAAGCTTGGACTTTCCCTTACCAACCCATGTTAGACTTTCCATGCCAAGACCCATGCTTGGACTTTCCTTGCCAAGACCCATGCTTGGACTTTCCATTGCCAAGTACCCAAGACTTGGACTTTCCCAAATGCCAAGTGTCCCACTTGGACTTTCCATGCCAAGTACCCATGACTTAGACTTTTCCATGACAATCACATTGTCATATGTTTTTGTTGAACATCAAAACATCTCTCGAGTCAAGCTCGAGTCCTGGTCAATCGTGACCTGGGCCGATTGCACCAACAATCTCCCTCTTTTTGATGTTTGACAAAAACCAAACAAACCATTGAGTTAAAACACTAACTCAAATCCCTTACCAATTATCCCAAATTGGTAATTTTACCTTCTCCCTTTTTGACATACATCAAAAAGGTTATCTCTCCCAAGGAGATCAATGTCTCATGTCCCAATGAGAGCTTACAATCTCCCCCTTGGTCCAAAAATACCTAGGATGCCTACCATCTTCCTAGTGATAAGTCCAATATCACTCAAGAGAGGCAATCATATACACTCTCCCAATTTCCAAATTGGGTATCTCAAAATCCCATTTTTCCTTCTCATGAGGAAAAATATCATCCATCATCCCATGATAGATACCTCCCCCTAAAGACTTGCTCCCCCTTGACCATTGCACCAACAATGTTTTTGGGAAGTCCCTAAGCCAATAGGAACTCTAAACCATCAAAAATAAGGTTAGAAATTCAAACATGAACTCTCCACACCTTAAATTTGATACATCATCCTAACACCTCTCCTAATCCATATCCAATGGATTTTCACCCTTTATAATGCTTCCCAAAGCATATCCTAGGGTTAGGAGTGGTTAGGAAACTTTACCATGGCTGAAAATCGGCTAACAAACCTTGTTTTTTTGAAATCAGCCTTGGCAGTCGACTTTATCAGAGATCAGTCGACTGACGTCTCCATCAGTCGACTGCCACCAAGGGAAGTCTTCGATTCTTGCCTTCCATTGTCTAAACCCTTCTTGTCCATAGAAGGTATAAGGGATAGGTGTGTTGATATCCCATCCTAGTTGCTCTTGAACTTCCATCTTCACCCTCTAGCGTGCTCCCTTAGTTGTTAAACTTGAAGAGCGACCTCACTCTGATACCACTTGTTGGAGATCGTTGGAAGCTAGAGGGGGTGAATGTTGGTGCAATCGACCCAGGTCACGATTGACCAGGACTCGAGTTTGACTCGAGTGATGTTTTGATGTTTCGACAAAAACATATGACAATGTAATTGTCATTTGGTAAAGTCCAAGTCTTGAGTACTTGGCATGGAAAGTCCAAGTGGGACACTTGGCACATGAAAAATCCAAGCATGGGTCTTGGCATGAAAAGTCCAACATGGGTTGGCAAGGGAAAGTCCAAGCATGGGTCTTGGCAAGGTAAAGTCCAAGTCTTGAGTACTTAGCATGGAAAGTCCAACATGGGTTGGCAAGGAAAGTCCAAGCATGGTCTTGGCATGGAAAGTCCAACATGGGTTGGCAAGAAAAAGTCCAAGGGGATTGATATTGGCGACGTAAAGTCCAAGCGGGAGTCTTGGCAGCATAAGTCTAATGGTTGGCGGCGTAAAGTCCAAACGGAGTCTTGGCGGCGTAAGTCCAATGTGCCTTGGCGGTGTAGACACCGTTAGCATGACATAGCCGATGGAAGCACCTGAAGGCTAGCGCGATGGATGAACAAGTCATGGATGACTTGGAGGGATCCGAGAGGCGTGAGGCTGATGGAGGTGGCTAGAAGGCTTAGGTCTAGGATAAGGGTGGTCTAGCAAGTATGGGGGAACCATACTTGGGTTAAAACCTCATGTTTGAGGTGTGCCAGTCGACTGGTGCCATGTGGCAGTCGACTAGACCAAGTCAACTAGGGTTTGACTGCGGGTAATGGCCTAGCAGTTGACTGCCATAGGTTGGCAGTCGACCGATGGCTTGAGCAGTCGACTGATCGTGTAATCAGTCGACTGGTGCTCGAGAAATCGGCCACAGAATGGAGTCGAGACTCGATTGGTCGAGTGAGGACTCCATCAGTCGACTAATGGTCACAATCAGTCGACTGATGAAGGTTCCGTTGGACTTATCCAGCGTGGATCTAGCCGTTGTCTCACGACAACAGTGGCATCAGTTGACTGATGGTCCCGATCAGTCGACTGATCGACTTTTTCCAACACAGGTTGAAGCTATATATGGAGCTCGTGATGGAGGAAAAACTAAGGTTTCTTTGAGGCGATTTGGGGCGATTTGCTATTGCAAATCAGGGTCTCCAAGTTGATATCAAGCAACCAAGTGATCAAGCATTCAAAGAGCATTTGTAAAGTGTTTTCATTACTTGTATTGCTTTGTATTTCATTATATTGCTTGTATTCATCTTGTATTACTGTTGTATACATTGTACGATGTTTCTCCACCTCCGGATTGTTCCGAGAAGGAGTTATTGATTAGTTGTGTGCTTGTGGCATCGCTAGGGCTCGTTTGAGCCCGATCCGTGGAGTAGGAACCGTGCGATTCCGAACCACGTTACATACTCATGTTCGTGTGTAATTGTCCATTTCGTTATTGTATTATTTCTATTTCCGCTGCGCACTAACGAAATTGTAGATACGAACGGGAAAGAATTCCATTGACGCTATTCACCCCCCCTCTAGCCGTTCCAACGATCCCTAACAAGTGGTATCAGAGCCCGGGGCTCTTCTACGGATTAACAACCCGGAGTCAAGAAGCTAGAGGGAAGAATATGGAATTTGAGGAAAGATTGGGTGACGACGTCAACATCCCACCTTCCTTCAACCGCGAACATTTTGCGTATTGGAAAGGTAGGATGGAATATTTTCTAATGACGAATATAGAAAATTGGTTTGCCGTGACTATAGGTTTTGATGCTCCGAGAGGAGAAAATGGCGAAATCCTCAAGATGAAGAGATGGACCGAGGAGCAACGGGAAAAATTCAAGACAACCGTTAAGGTAACAAAAATGTTGATTGATTTGATACCTAACGATATTTTGTCCATATTAGGAAGCTATAGGGATGCCAAGGAGTTGTGGAACAAGTTGATCAAGTTCCACGACAATCCCGAATCGGTCCAAGAAGACTTGGAAGAGGAGGAGACCGAAGAAGAATCATCATCATCCTCACAAGAAAGTGAGGAGTCAACTTCCGGGTCGGAAGAGGTGGAGGAAGTGGAAGAAGCATCCACCTCAAGGATTGAGGGGGAGGAGAGAACCTTCATACCGGAACATCGAGAAGAAGAAGCTTTGACATCCGGTCAAGATGAAGAAGCCCAAAGTTCAATTCCGGTCTCCACCACCATCGGTAACTCAAACACCTCAATTCAAAATAAAAATAACATTATGTGTTTTGAGTGTAGGAAATTTGGGCATTATAAGAGTAAGTGCCCAAAGAAAGTCAAGAAAGCTCCACTGGCACCAAAGGCCAAGGATGTCGGTCCCTCAAGTCAAAAGAGCAAGGAGCATATTATATGCTTCAAGTGCCGGCAACCGGGGCATTACCGAAATCAATGTCCTAGGGGGAGCAAAAAGACCCAAGAAGGAGCTACACATGTAGGGGGAGCTTCCAAAGCTAACCCTAAGGTATATTTTAATAATGCATCTTCTAATTTAAATGCTAAAAAGCATGCTAGGAACTTTAATTCTCTTAAAATTTATAAAAAGCATGCTAATAGGAATAAATATTTTTGCTTAGGAGCTAAGAGAGTCCATGTAGAAAATAGGGAGAAATTTGAGACTAATGTCCCTAAAAATAATTTACCTAAGAACAAACCTAGGTCAAATAACTCAAGATCAATTTTACCTAGGGAGAAAATTAGAAAGGTGCAAGAGCACCTAGGTGTTAACCCTAAATGGACTAGGCATATGCCTAGAAAGTCTCATGCCCAAGAATTCAATCAAAAATCAATTGAGCAATTAGAATTAGAAAATCAAGCCTTGAGGTCAAGGCTTGAGAAACTAGAAAAGACCCTTAGGAATATACAAAACCAATTTAAAGGGTCTAATGGTCAAAGTCAAGGACCTAAGAGTCAAAAGTCAACCAAAGGCAAGCAAGGTTTGGGTCACAAACCTAAGCCTAAGGTAGCTTACCATAGTGTTCCATTTGATTATGGGACACAAACTAGGTCTAGGAAGACCAAGGTCAATAGGGAAGTCATCCCTAGAGTTGACCAAAGGGTGTGCCTAGTGGCTAGGGTTTCTAGGAAACCTAGGGTGGCCACTAAGAAGGTTGCAAGGGGAGTTACCCCTAGAGTCAACCTAGGTAAGACCCAAATGACCAAGGCTAACAAGCCTAGGAGGGTCATTAGGAAGGTATCTAGGGAGGTTATCCCTAAGGAATACCTAATTAACCCTAGGAGCTCAAATCAATTTTGGGTTCCTAAGAGCGTGATTGATTCATGCTAGGTGGGCTTAGGATGTGCCAACCTTGAGTGGATGGGTAGTTAACTCAACCATGATAAAGGTGGCATTTTAGGTTATTTTCAAGGTTATGGATACCTTGGAAATAGGGTTGAATTATAATCCTAAAAGATTCTAGGATGTGCCAATATTAGTTATGAAGTTTGATAAAATGATCAAATTGGCACAATTAGGGTTTAGAGTGTTAGTGTGTCATTTTGGGTTGTTGGCACACTAGGGAGATTAATGATAATATGACAAAATATATCTAACCATATCAAATAACAATTAATATTAAAATTTAGGTATTACTATACCTATATATTTTATATGTCATGCTTTGATTGTCATATGTCATGTCATGACATCATGCCTAGGTCTATGATTTTATATGTCATGTTCATGTTTAGGATTAAGGTTTTAAATGTCATGTGTTTTTAGATTTCATATTATGCCATGACATCATGATTATGAGCATGTGTTTATCTATATCATCTCTAATGCCATAATCACTCATGCATTTAAGATAATTTGATTGAAATTGATTTAAGGACAATGGCATGACTTGGAGTCCCATTTATAAGGGAATCAAGTAGGGTTGCCTTAGAAAAATGCATGAAACCCTAGATTAAATGAACCAAAACCCACATCTCACATCTAATTGACATGTATGTGTATTTATACACCCTAGATACATGTGAGATGCTAGGATATGAGTTAAGTTCAAGGTGCATAGTTTTTGCATCTAGTTGAACCCAAACTCATCTTAACTCAACATGTGGATCATTGGGAGAGCATATGTACAAGTCATGTACATAGAGCCCAAGGAATATGATCCAAGATAAGGTTTTGAAAATATTTTAAAATCATTTTGAAAAACCTTGGTGAAGTCTATCTTTTGATAGCAATCACCATTGATGAAGTTGATACAAAGTAGGACCAAAACATTAAAAATTTCAATGGTTTTGAACTTTGTGCCAATTTCAGTATTTTATGGGTAAAATAATTTTCAAATATTTTTCACCCATTGTATTGGTCATAGGTATTATACGTATCAAATTTTGTGATTTTTCGATATACGTATAATTATTTATGATTTTCTAAAATTCAACTCTGATAACTGAAATTCGGAAATTTTAGTTATCGATCATTACCATTGGTGTCGATCGGTGATGGAGAATGTCGATCTTGATTTCTGAATCACTCGACTGGTAGCCTGATTTCGGGGTAAACAAGGTTGTTTAACCCAATTTCAGCTACGGTTATGGTCCCTAATCACTCCTAACCCTAGGATATGCTTTGGGAAGTATTATAAAGGGTGAAAATCCATTGGATATGGATTAGGAGAAGTATTTAGGGTTTGTATCAATTTTAAGGTGTTGGAAAGTTCAATGTTGAATTTCTAACCTTAATTTTGATGGTTTAGAGTTCCTATTGGCTTAGGGACTTCCCAAGGACATTGTTGGTGCAATGGTCAAGGGCAATGACCTTTAGGGGAGGTATCCATCTTGGGATGATGGATGTGTTTTTCTCCTTGAAGAGGAGAAGTTATTGGGAGAATATGACATCAATTGGGAAATTGATGGGACCTTTGAGAGACCCAATTTGGAAATTGGGAGAGTAAATGGGATTGCCTCTCTTGAGTGATATTGGACTTATCACTAGGAAGATGGTAGGCATCCTAAGTATTTTTGGACCAAGGGGGAGATTGTAAGATCTCATTGGGACATGAGACATTGACCTCCTTGGAGAGAAAACCTTTTTGATGTTAGTCAAAAAGGGGGAGAATGTTTGGGGGAGAACATTTGGAGAGTATTTACCAATTTGGGATAATTGGTAAGGGATTTGAGTTAGTGTTATAACTCAATAATTTATTTGGTTTTTGTCAAATATCAAAAAGGGGGAGATTGTTGGTGCAATCGGCCCAGGTCACGATTGACCAGGACTCGAGTTTGACTCGAGTGATGTTTTGATGTTTCGACAAAAACATATGACAATGTAATTGTCATTTGGTAAAAGTCCAAGTCTTGAGTACTTGGCATGGAAAGTCCAAGTGGGACACTTGGCACATGAAAAGTCCAAGCATGGGTCTTGGCATGAAAAGTCCAACATGGGTTGGCAAGGGAAAGTCCAAGCATGGGTCTTGGCAAGGTAAAGTCCAAGTCTTGAGTACTTGGCATGGAAAGTCCAACATGGGTTGGCAAGAAAAAGTCCAAGGGGATTGATATTGGTGGCGTAAAGTCCAAGCGGGAGTCTTGGCAGCATAAGTCCAATGGTTGGCGGCGTAAAGTCCAAGCGGAATCTTGGCGGCGTAAGTCCAATGTGCCTTGGCGGTGTAGACACCGTTAGCATGACATAGCCGATGGAAGCACCTGAAGGCTAGCGCGATGGATGAACAAGTCATGGATGACTTGGAGGGATCCGAGAGGCGTGAGGCTGATGAAGGTGGCTAGAAAGCTTAGGTCTAGGCTAAGGGTGGTCTAGCAAGTATGGGGGAACCATACTTGGGTTAAAACCTCATGTTTGAGGTGTGCCAGTCGACTAGTGTCATGTGGCAGTCGACTGGACCGAGTCAACTAGGGTTTGACTATGGGTAATGGCCTAGCGCGATCGCCATAGTTTGATCGATGATGCTCAGTAATCGTGATCGTGTAATCGCCGATCGGTGGTGCTCGAGAAATCGTCCACAGAATGGAGTCGAGACTCGATTGGTCGAGTGAGGACTCCATCAATCGACTGATGGTCACAATCAGTCGACTGATGAAGGTTCCGTTGGACTTATCCAGCGTGGATCTAGCCGTTGTCTCACGACAACGCGATGGCATCGATCGTGATGGTCCCGATCGATCTGATCGACCGACTTTTTCCATATATGGAGCTCGTGATGGAGGAAAAACTAAGGTTTCTTTGAGGCGATTTGGGGCGATTTGTTGTTGCAAATCAGGGTCTCCAAGTTGATATCAAGCAACCAAGTGATCAAGCATTCAAAGAGCATTTGTAAAGTGTTTTCTTTACTTGTATTGCTTTGTATTTCATTATATTGCTTGTATTCATCTTGTATTACTGTTGTATACATTGTACGAGGTTTCTCCACCTCCGGATTGTTCCGAGAAGGAGTTATTGATTAGTGGTGTGCTTGTGGCATCGCTAGGGCTCGTTTGAGCCCGATCCGTGGAGTAGGAACCGTGCGGTTCTGAACCACGTTACATACTCATGTTCGTGTGTAATTGTCCATTTCGTTATTGTATTATTTCTATTTCCGCTGCGCACTAACGAAATTGTAGACACGAACGGGAAAGAATTCCATTGACGCTATTCACCCCCCCCCCCCCCGCTCTAGACGTTCCAACGATCCCTAACAGTGAATAACTCATTTTCGTTGTGTGATAGAGTTCAATTCGTGATAGCGTCTACAAAGTGTGTTAGTGCGCAGCGGAATAATAATAATAATACACAAGACAATCACAAACACTCAAACACGAGTATGTAACATGGTTCGGAACCATAAGGTTCCTACTCCACGGATCGAGCTCTAAAGACCTCTAGCGATGCCAATGCAATCACTAATAACAAATACTCCTCGACACAAGTCAGAGGCGGAGAAACCTCGTACAAATGTTCTTACAACAATAAGAAATAGATACAAGCAATTACAATAATGAAATACAATGTAAGTAAAGAAAACTACTTTACAATTGCTCTTTGAATGCTTGATCGCTTGGTTGCTTGAAATGAACTTGGAGACCCTGATTTGCAGCAGCAAATCACCCCAAATGCCCTCAAGAATCGCTGGTGATTTCCTCCTCTACGAGCTCCATTTAAAGCTGTAACCTGGGCTAGAAATCGTCGATCAGTCGACTGCTCGAGACCATCAGTCGACTGATGCCACTATTGTCGTGAGTCAACGGCTAGATCCATGCTGGAAAAATCCAATAAATCCATCATCAGTCGACTGATCATGCCCATCAGTTGATTGATAGAGCCTCCACTCGACTGCTAACCCCAGCAGTCGAGTCAGACTCCATTCTGTGCCCAAAAAACTGAGCACCAGTCGACTGATCACAAGATCAGTCGACTGCTCGACCAATCAGTCGACTGCCCTCCTCTGGCAGTCGACTGCTAGGCCAATTCCCGCAGTCAAACCCTAGTTGACTCATGCCAGTCGACTGCCACATGGCACCAGTCGACTGACACACCTCAAACATGAGGTTTTAACCCAAGTATGGTTCCCCCATACTTGCTAGACCACCCTTAGCCTAGACCTAAGCCTTTTAGCCACCTCTATCAGCCTCACGCCTCTCGGATCCCTCCAAATCATCCATGACTTGTTCATCCATTGCGCTAGCCTTTAGGTGCTTCCATCGTCTATGTCATGCTAACAGTGTCTACACCGCCAAGGAACATTGGACTTACGCTGCCAAGACTCTGCTTGGACTTTACGCCGCCAACCATTGGACTTATGCTGCCAAGACTCCCGCTTGGACTTTACGCCACCAATATCAAACCCCTTGGACTTCTCAAATGCCAAGACTCAAGCTTGGACTTTCCCTTGCCAACCCATGCTTGGACTTTTCCTTGCCAAGACCCATGCTTGGACTTTCCATTGCCAAGTACCCAAGACTTGGACTTTCCCAAATGCCAAGTGTCCCACTTGGACTTTCCATGCCAAGTACCCATGACTTGGACTTTTCCATGACAGTCACATTGTCATATGTTTTTGTTGAACATCAAAACATCTCTCGAGTTAAGCTCGAGTCCTGTTCAATTGTGACCTGGGCCGATTGCACCAACAGTCCTACTCCCCCTTAATTTTTGTACTAACCATACCACAGGGTTAGGATACCTTAAAGTTAACTCTAGACAAGGAAATAAAATTGATTTGTGAAAATCACTCTTAGCAGTCGACTAGTTACTACATCAATCGACTACCATGCATGATACGTCCAGTTTAGATTTTTAGCTCAACTTTAGAAATGCATAGATAATTCAAGAAATGTCAAAAATTTATGAAAATTTTGTTGGTGCAGTAGGCACCTAAGTCGAACCTGAGTTTTGATTATAGCAAACGATACAAAGTTAAGCTCATGTCGTTATCTCACGAGCTGAATGGAGTGTGAAGAAAATTGCTATAGCTGGAGCTGAAGGCTAGCGACACCCGGAGGAAGCCGCGGTGGTTGGGCGACACTCGAGTGACTTCAGAGGGAGCCGAAGGAATCGAGTGGAAGGCTGAAAACGAAAGCGACACAGTAAGTATCGAGGTAAGCTCGTGTGTGTGCGAGTGTAAGTGAGGGCGTATCCTCTTTACGGTGATAGACTTAAGTGTAGATCCGACCCAAGACATCCCATCGGTGGTCTAGGTCGAGATCGGACGGTCGGAAGCTGTCGAAATAATGTTATTGTTCAGCTAACTTGTCATTTCAGCTAGCATCAGTTGATTGCCAGCTTGGAGGACTCGACTGCTGTCAATCAGTCAACTGTCTGCAATCAGCATTCGACTGATGCTACCATCAGTCGACTGATGATGGCTATCAGTCGACTAATGGTCAAGGATCGACTTCGAGGAGTCAAGGCTTATCACCTCATTTCAAGGGGATTGGTGCTCAATTGTGATTGGCTAAAGTTCCTCTCGAAAAGGGGCACAAAGGCTATAAAAGGAGGGCCTCTCCTAGGGTTTCATCATCAATTCTAAGCTTCCAAAAGCCTCCGCCAAGCTACAACTCTCCGACAACGAAGTGCTTCTTCTCTGACGTCTAGGTTTAAATTGCTTTCATTTTTGTTACGTCGGTATAAGTTTTATTTCAGTTCATTAATTTACTTTCTCGGAGCTTTTATCGTAACGAGGAGAGGGGGAGTGTCCCTCTACCTCAAGCTTTGTGTTTCTTTTGTATCGATTAACTCCTACCTCTAATGAGGAGGAGTTCTTTAGTATTTTGCCCTCCGTACGTGGTCAAGGACCACTAGGGCCTTGGAATAGTAGCCGAAGGCTACGAACCAAGTAAAATTCTCTTGTCTCATTTACTTTACATTTATCTTTCCGCTACGTATAAGTGTTTTAAAACGAATTCGAAAAAGAAAAGGTTTATCGCTATTCACCCCCCTTTAGCGATCTGCTTCGATCCAACAATTGGTATCAGAGCCGGAGGTTGCTAAGATTTGGTGAAACCACCGATCTAGCTTTTTATAGATTTTTTTTCCTTTTTAATTCTATTTATTTCGAATTTATTTCATTTGGTTAGTTTTCCTCCCGCACTACTAAGCCAAGACGTGAGTCTTGGTACATTTCGTGTGTTTGTGTCATTGCTAGGTTTTTTCGTCTTCATCTCCTTGTTTATTTTGTTTCAATGGCCCATCTTGAGGGTTTTAGCACCGTCCGACCTCCGTTTTACAATGGAGATGACTTCCGTTATTGGAAGGGTCAGATGGAATGCTTTATTAAAACTCAAATCGAGATGTGGATCATAATCCAAATGGGATTCACACTTCCGACTAACGAAGTGGGTGAATCCTTGGATTATGACCAATGGGCCATTGCGACAAAAAGACAAGTCGAAGCCGACGCCAAGGAAACTCAAATCCTCCAATGCGGCTTGTGCAAGGAGGAGCTTAATCGCATCGGCTTCTTCATCAGCGCAAAGGAGCTTTGGACAAAGCTAGTAGAGCTACACGAAGGGACCTATGAAGCCAAGGTATGTAAGTGCGATCTTTTGTTTAATAAACTATATAATCTAAAAATGTAGGAACACAAATCAGCGACACAACTTCACGCCCGCGTTCAAGACATAGTCAATAATCTACACGCGATCGGGCAAAAGGTCAAAAACCGCGACCTTATAAGGTTTGTTCTTAACTCCTTTCCGAGGACTACCTTGTGGGCATCCATGGTTGATGCCTACAAGGTCTCCAAGGATCTTTAGAAGCTTAGGTTAGATGAATTATTTTTCGATTTTGAACTTCATGAACAGTCTAACTCGGAACCTGAAAAGGGTATAGCACTTTTTGCAGGTTCAAGGAAGAAAACCGCAAGCAAGCCACCTCCGAAGGAAGAAGAGGATGAGTTTGATTCGGAGGTCGACTAGGAAATGGAGGCCGAACTAGTCAACCTAGTTCGGAGGATAGTCAAGGGCTGAAAATGAACTGTCACTCGACCCAACGAAGGTAAGCCTAAAAGTTTGAATATTAGGTGTTACGAATGCAACAGGTTTGGACACATCAAGTCCGAATGCCCAAAACTCAAGAGCAAAGCTCCAAAACACAAAAAGGCACTCAACGCTACTTGGAAAGAAGCATCCGAGGAAGAAGATAATGATCATGTTCTCATGGCTAAACCGGTGGAATCGGAGACGGAGTCGGAACTGGAACATGAATCGGGAATCGAAGACGAGTCGGACTGCGAAGCACTATTTAAGACAAGCCACGGATACGCATCCGGTTCAAAAGATACACTCAAAGTAAGTCGATCCCTCATTAGTACACTTTATAATGCAATTAAGTTTTTAACTAGAAAATTAGCTAAGTCCGAGTCCAAGGTCGAGACCCTGATTGAGGAAGTTAAACTCTTCAAACACGAGGTCTCCCTAACCTCTTCGACTAGTCGAGTTCAAGAGGAGGACTCAACTCGGGTTGAAAAACTCGAAGTTGAGAACTCACTCTTGAAGAGTCAAGTCGAAGATCTTAGGAACACGTTGGAAAGGTTTACTTTGGGATCCAAAGGACTTGACCTCCTACTTGGATCGCAAAGGGCCGTGTACAACAAGGCCAGACTAGGGTTTAGCTCAAACACGACCAACAAGTCATATATGTCGATTGTAAGTCGACATAAAAAATGTGTCCAAGCATGGGTTCCTAAGACCACCTTGATTTCAAACTTAAGATCGAACCAGTACTGAGTTCCCAAGGACCAAATCCACTATGTGGAGAGACTGAACCGATTCAACGGTCCAGGGGGAGCTAGTACGAAACTTGTTTGTATTTTAACTTAGAAAATTGCATGCTTAGGTTCTTTATTTAGTTTGATTTTTCTTTTTAGAATGGCTAGATAGGACTATAACTTGTCAATACTTGATAACATAGTACCAGGACACGGTGAGATGATAGTACGCTAGGAAAGCGGAGTCTCGTGTATTCGAGCTAGATAATGTGTATCTAGTTCGGTGCACTTGACCGAGCGGAACTAGCTGAAGCTACCTCGCCGTATCCTAGACTAGTTAGACTAGGAAGTGGTCTTAGGTGAGTCAAGTCTCTATTTTCTTGAAAATGACTTTGTCTAAGGAAGTGGTCATTGTTCCGATCAAAGAAGGCCTCTGTGCCTCGCCACAACCTGGAAGCCATGATCTTGAAAAAGTGACTTGATGAGCCTAAGGTCAAATCCGAATCTAACGCAAGGTTGACAAGTGTTCAATTCATTAAATTTAAATCAAGTAAAATTGGGAGTCATCTCACAAGAACATATAGGGTTAACATGTTTGATCATGTAGACATGGGTGAGATGATTTAGGTTAATAATCTTCAACCAATCTTTAATAAATCCAATATCCGATCCAACTACCTTGCGTGTAGGATCAATGGATGTTGGATAGTGGTTGCTCCCGACACATGACCGGGGATCAACTCAAGTTTTCGAAGCTTCGATTCAAATGACAAGGATCGGTAGCCTTCGAAAACAATGACAAGCTCAAAATCATCAGATCAGGTGATATTGAGCTCAACTCTAACTTTATTATTCAAAATGTCTTATTGGTAGAAAATTTTCAATATAATTTACTTAGTGTAAGCCAATTGTGTGATAATAACTATAAGGTCATATTTCTAGAAAATGAATGTGTAATTAATACAAATGAAACTTCTAAAACAATCCTTAAGGGAACTAGAAATAACAATATTTACACTATTAATTTAACTAACTCCTCAACCAAGTGTCTTATGACATGGCAAGAGGAATCATGGTTGTGGCACCGACGACTCGGTCACTCGCACCCAAGACTCATCCACAAGATGAGTCACAGTGACTTAGTCAGAGGTTTGCCTAACCTCAATAACTTGAACAATAAAATATGTAATGCTTGTCAACAAGGTAAACAATCTAGAACACAATATCAACTAACTAATCAAGAATGAACGAAAAGTGTTCTTGAGCTCCTACACATGGATCTATTTGATTCACACGGAGCTAAGTCACTTAATGGGAGTAAATTCTGCTTAGTCATAATTGATGACTATTCTAGATTTACTTGGGTTAGGTTCATCAAACATAAAAGTGATACCCTAGATTAATTAATCAACCTATTTAAACTAATAGAAAATCAACAAAACCTTAAAATCAAAAGACTTAGGACTGATCATGGTGGTGAATTCGAGAATCACAGGTTTACAGAATTCTGTAACCTAAATGGATACCACCATGAGTTCTCTTGCCCTAGAACCTCACAACAAAATGGCCTAGTAGGACGTAAGAATAGAACCCTACAAGAAGCCGCTAAGACAATCTTAAACGAGTATAACCTACCTGATAGGTTTTGGGCGGAAGCCGTGAGTACGACATGCTATGTCCAAAATAGGATCCTTATAGTAAAGAGGCACCGTAAGACCCCATATGAAATTTATTATGATAAAATACCTAACATCAAGTACTTTAGGGTATTTGGGTGTAAGGTACATATTCTAAACACTAAGGATCATCTAGAGAAATTTACATCCAAAACCTCGACCGAGATCTTTCTAGGATACTCGACTACAAGTAAAGCTTATAGAGTATATAACCATGACACCCTTAGAGTCGAGGAGACTATCAATGTAGTATTTGATAAAGGACACGAACCTACAAAACCCCCGGCAACCCCAATTAGCAAGCCGATTCATACTAGACCTAACTCTGATCCAGAGATCAGGTCTAGTATTAATCCTAACCTAAGTCAACCAAGTCACTCTATCGACCAAGTGATAGATGACTCTAACCAAACTAGAACTCAAACGAGTCATCCTATTGATCAAGTTGTAGACTCGAACCCAAATCCAACTAGGATTCAAACGAATCATCCTATCGACCAAGTGATAGGTGATCCAAGTCTAGGAGTTCGAACTAGAGCCTCATACAGAAACCTTAGTCAAATCTCCTTGATTTCTAAAATTGAACCCAAAACTATTGACCAAGCTCTTCTTGCTCCCAATTGGATTATTGCAATGCAAGAAGAGCTGGCTCAATTCACTAGGAACAAAGTATGGGAATTAGTACCACCACCTAAAGATAAAACAATCGTTGGAACAAGGTGGGTGTTTAGAAATAAACTTGATGATAACGGTAAAGTAGTTAGAAATAAAGCTAGACTAGTCGCTAAAGGGTTTAGTCAAGTCGAAGGTTTAGATTACGACGAGACCTATACCCCAGTAGCTAGATTAGAGTCCATTCGAATGCTATTAGCGTATACTGCACATCGAGGATTTAAGTTGTTTCAAATGGATGTGAAATCTGCATTCTTGAATTGATACATTAAAAAAGAGGTTTATGTTAGTCAACCCCTCGATTTCGAAAGTTTAGATAAACCTGACCATGTCCTTAGGTTAAAGAAAGCCCTTTATGGACTTAAACAAGCTCCTCGAGCTTGGTACGAGAGACTTTCGGTGTATCTTAAGTCCAAAAAATTTAACCAGGGTGTAGTTGACCCAACCCATTTCGTAAAAACCTTAGGTAAAGACATATTCATAGCCTAAATCTACGTAGATGATATTATTTTCGGAACCACCAACTCGATCCTACTGAATGAATTCATTTCACTTATGGAAAGTAAATTTGAAATGAATTTAGTAGGCGAGTTGAGTTTCTTCTTAGGTCTACAAATTAAACAAACTAAAGATGGAATATACCTACATCAATGCAAATATACTAGGGAATTAATTAAACGCTTTGGAATGCAAGAAGCTAAAATTATTAATACCCCAATGACAACTAATGTGAATATAGAAGAGGATTTAATCGGAAACTCAATTGATTTAAAATACTATAGAAGCGTAATAGGGAGTCTTCTTTACTTAACTGCAAGCCGACCTGATATCTTATTTGCAGTAAGTATGTGCGCAAGGTTCCAAACATGTGCCAAGGAGTCTCACCTAACTCTAGTCAAGCGTATCCTTAGATATCTAAAGGGTATACTTAATGTCGGTATTTGATCCCCTAGATCTACCGAGTTCGAGCTAACCGGCTATTTCGATTCAGACTATGTCGGTAGTAAGCTCGATAGAAAGAGTACGAGTGGTTGTTGTCAACTTCTCAGCTCGAGTCTAGTGAGATGGTGCAGTAGGAAGCAACGTTGTGTTGCCTTATCTACCACCGAAGCCGAATACATCGCGATGGGTGAGTGTGTCACTCAACTTCTTTGGATGAAGCACACTCTCCACGACTTTAAGTTAGACTTTACAAATACTAAACTTCACGTAGATAACATTAGTTCAATTAACCTTACTAAAAATCCGATATGTCACTCTAGGACCAAACATATAGAGGTCAAACACCATTTCATTCGAGAACATGTGGCCAACGGAGCCATACAACTCGAATACGTCGAATCTAAGTCTAACTTGGCAGACCTATTTACTAAACCCCTACCCGAAGCCGAATTTAGTCTATTAAGACAAAAATTGGGCATGTGCATAATAGAATAGAAACTTACAAATTATATTTTCTTACTACTATTTCTTACTTTTCATTTTCATGGAACTAGCATAGGACATACATTAGATATCATGCACCTATAGATTTAAGGAGCCAATACATCTCACAACACATTGGACTAATGTGTTTGTGTACTTAGCCACGTAGATGGGCGTGAGATGTTGGACCTTACTCCTGGTTCCAGATGTAGAGCTAGTGCATCGCCATGAACCACGGAGTATAATAATACATACTAACCGACTCTGACCAGGACTGGTTGATCTTTCATATCAATCAAGTCAATATGAGTCGAATATTTTATAGATGAGCTTATTTTTAGTATATTATTTTCAAAATAATATGGAACATGCTTGGACTTTAAATTTAATACTTATTTTTGTCTTTCACACACCCCCACTCTTTTTATTTTTGATATATGAAAAAAGGGGGAGAAAAAGGCCAAAGTTAAGAGATCAATTTTTTTGATAACTTAACTCACTTCATATTTATTCACATGGCCAAAAGTTAAGTACATGTTTATTTAACTTTAAGTTTTGAAAATTTACTTAACTTGGAAATTCACTGAACTCATTTTTGTTAACTAAACGGAAGTAAAAGCTAAGAGAATTCTTAACTTAAAAACTTATTCTTAACAAAAAGGAAGTAAACCTTAATGTTTTACTTAAGGGGGAGAAAGGCCCAAGTTAAGAAGTCCTCTTAACTTAAACGCTTTACTAAGGCCAACTTTAAGTAATGTTAATTACTTAAACTCTTCCTAAATAGCAACCCTCAAGGGAGAGGACTAAGGTCTTTCTTCAAGACTCACCCTCGGTCAAGGGGGAGGTTTCCTCAAGGGGGAGTACTTGAAGAAAATCCTTACTACTCCAACTTAAACTTCATTTTTGTTTCTCATACACATTATTATTTTTCATGCATACTATTTTCTTAACTTTGTATGTGGGTTTGCCATAAATCAAAAAGGGGGAGATTGTTGGTGCAGTAGGCACCTAAGTCGAACCTGAGTTTTGATTATAGCAAACGATACAAAGTTAAGCTCATGTCGTTATCTCATGAGCTGAATCGAGTGTGCAGAAAATTGCTATAACTGGAGCTGAAGGCTAGCGACACCCGGAGGAAGCCATGGTGGTCGGGTGACACTCGAGTGACTTCGGAGGGAGCTGAAGGAATCTAGTGGAAGGCCGGAAGCGAAAGCGATACAGTAAGTATCAAGGTAAGCTCGTGTGTGTGCGAGTGTAAGTGAGGTCGTATCCTCTTTACGGGGATAGACTTAAGCGTAGATCCGACCCAAGACATCCCATTGGTGGTCTAGGTCAAAATCGGATGGTTGGAGGCCGTCGAAATAATGTTATTGTTCAAATAACTTGTCATTTCGGACTAGCATCGATCATTGCTTGGAGGACTCGACTCTCGATCAATCCGATCGGTATCTGCGGTCGATTCGATCGATACGCCATCAGTCGACTGATGATGGCTATCAGTCGACTGATGGTCAAGGATCAACTTCGAAGATCAAGGCTTATCACCTCATTTCAAGGGGATTGGTGCTCAATTGTGATTGGCTAAAGTTCCTCTCGAAAAGGGGCTCAAAGGCTATAAAAGGAGGGCCTCTCCTAGGGTTTTATCATCAATTCTAAGCTTCCAAAAGCCTCCGCCAAGCTACAACTCTCCGATAACGAAGTGCTTCTTCTCCGACGTCTAGGTTTAAATTGCTTTCATTTTTGTTACGTCAGTATAAGTTTTATTTCAGTTCATTAATTTACTTTCTCGGAGCTTTTATTGTAACGAGGAGAGGGGGAGTGTCCCTCTACCTTAAGCTTTGTGTTTCTTTTGTATCGATTAACTCCTACCTCTAACGAGGAGGAGTTCTTTAGTATTTTGCCCTCCGTACGTGGTCAAGGACCACTAGGGCCTTGGAGTAGTAGCCGAAGGCTACGAACCAAGTAAAATTCTCTTGTCTCATTTACTTTACATTTATCTTTCCGTTGCGTATAAGTGTTTTAAAACGAATTCGAAAAAGAAAAGGTTTATCGCTATTCACCCCCCCTCTAGCGATTCGCTTTGATCCAACAAATATGTATACACATTTGTAAAGTCATTTTCTATGAAGGAAAAATAATTTTGAAAATATATCTTTTCCAGATTTTGGAATTGAAAAAACTTTGAAAACTAGCAAAAACTCTAAAGAATTTTCAAAATTTTGTACCACTTTTGATTAACAATTGAAAAATGTTTTTCAAAATATGACAAACATAGTTTAAAAGATGTTTTATTTGACATTTCCAACCATATTATTAGAGCTATGTGCACATCAATTATACACAAGCCTTGCCAATTATTGGTCCAATTAAGGATTGTAGGATCGAGTAAGCCAAAAGATGGGGTGAATTTTGGTGTTTAATAATTTTAATTAATTTTAATACTAATTTTCTAATACGAGTACGAAGCGGAAATTAAATGTAGTTATAGACACAGGCAATTTACTTTGTTCACAACCCTGATTGGGTTGCTACTCCAAGGCCAGTAGCTCTCCCGAGTGCTACCTCGATGGGCAATCACTATAATACCCTCTGATTCGAGAACTCTCGACTTCGGAGGGTTTCGCTTTTTACAAATAATAGAGTTGGGTGACAAACCACCCACTCTTAAAGTTAAGTATACAAGCAAAACAATAAATTAAAAAGAATACAAGACTTTATACCGACACTTAAGAATCGTAGAGGTAGTCACAGAGTGTCGGAAGGTCGCCTTGTGGAATGAACGAGCAAGTATTTTGGCAGCACTTCGACGTATATGCGATTGATATTTCGGATCTGGTCTAGCACATATTTTATAAACCTTTTCCAGCCGACTGGAATGTCTTCCATTCGACTCCACATCAGCCCATCAATATGAAATTCGTGGTCTTCCAGTCGATTGAAACCTCTCCAGTCGACTCCACGTCACTCGGCTCCACATCGGGAAATTTCCTTTTCACCGACCAAACTCTTCAATGATCAATCCCTTTCCATCTACATGACGATCTCCGATCGATCACCACCGATCCTCGCTAAATAGGTATCCAATGATCGATACATATTCAATGATCGACTTCAATCGACTCGAATCCATTCAGTCGACTGATCCCTACAAAGCAAGATTAGTACAAAATAGATAATATGAAATGTGATAGCAGTAGTAATACTGCTCGATCTCGACTACTAAGTCCCACGCAGACTTTTTGTCAAATCGACGCCTAGCTTTGTCCCCCTACAGAGGACTCGGCCTCACATCTTCACTCGAAGCTTACCTGCAGGTTACCTGCCAGACTTACCACTCTTGACATCCGATCTGACCCACCAGGGCTTCCACTAGCTGTCCGGTCTACCTGACTCAGCTGGAGTTTTTGCCGATTGTCTGGTCTCCTGACCTAATCGGTCTTCATGCCAAATGTCCAGTCCATGCGACCCATCTAGACTTCATGCCTGGTGTCCGATCCTCTTGATCTGTCAAGATATGTGCCTAGTATCCGATCAACACGACCTACCAGGACTTCCTGTTAAGCCTGTACACTTAACATTGAATTAAAACATAAGTAAATCCTAACTTTTAACTATGGTTCATACATCAAAACTAAGGAGTGATGCTCACTACATCAACAATCTCCCCCTTTTTGATGTATGACAACACATCAGTTAAAGTTAGGAGAATCATATACCAATATCGAAATATTGACATGTATAAGAAATGAACTATCAACTTTTGACACGAATAATAAATGCATAAATTTAACCATGTATGACATGCATAAGCCCTTTTTATAAGTTTTTTTTTTAATTTTCACCAACGACTTTGATTTCAAAAACTTAATTTAAGTTTTTTAATTTCAAACAATATTTCTAACTTTTCAACAATTTTCAAAGCTCCCCCTGAATAAAAACTTAATTTCAAGAAATTTCAAACTTTTAAAATTTTTCAAAACTTCCCTTCAATAAAAATTGATTTTCAAAATTTTTAGAGAATTATCAAACTTATAAAATTTTCAAAATTCCCCCTAAATAAAAATTGTTTTTTTCAAAAAATTTTAAATAATTTTCAACTTTTAAAATTTTCAAAACCCCCCTTAATAATAACTTATTTTCAAATTTTTTAAAGAGTTATCAAACTTATAAAATTTCACAATTTTCAAAATTCCCCCTGAATAAAAATTGATTTCACAAAATTTTTTAAAGAATTTTCAACTTTTAAAATTTTCAAAACTCCCCCTTAATAACAATTTTCAAGCTTTTTCAAAAAATTTCAAACTCTTTAAAGTTTTTCAAAACTCCCCCTAGAATTAAGCTTTATAATGTTTAATTCCCATACATCAAAACCTAAGTAGTAATTTTACGTATTTAAACTTGAAACTATTTAAGCATAAGTTTTTCTCCCCTTTAAGTTTTAAATTTTCAATACACCCCCTTAAAGCTTTAAGTTTTCAAAAAGATAGTTTCTCATAGATTCTTAGCTAGCTTTAAATTGTTCTTGTTTCCCCCTTAAGAATATTTCTTATCCAATTCATAATTTTAGAGAAGATATTGAACAAATCATAATTTAGCAAAATATTTTAGGTTCCCCCTTGACTCTCAATCTCCCCCTTAAAGTAACATTGTTATATTCATACTTAATAAAGTTTTAATGTTTAACTTCCCCTAGAATTATAATATATCTTAACTCCCCCTTGATTATTTTGATTCTCTTAGAATTAAAGTTGAGATGATTAGAATTGAATTGAATATGTTGATTGGGGTTGAATTAGTTGAGTAGGGTTGAATCGATTGAGTTGATTAGAGTTGAATCGATTAAGTTCACTAGGTTGATTAAGTTGAAATAATTAAGTTGAATTGATTAGATGGTTTGGATTGATGAGATGGTTAATTAAGTTGATTTAATTAAGTTGATTAGAATTGAGTTAATTAAGCAAGTTAAATTGACTTGATTAAGTTTAGTTGATTAAATTGAATTGACTATATTTAGTTGTTTAGTTAAGTTTAATTAAGTTGTTGTTAAGTTTAATTAAGCTATTGTTAAGTTTAATTAAGTTATTGTTAAGTTTAATTATGTTATTGTTATGTTTAATTAAGTTATTGTTATGTTTAATTATGTTATTGTTAAATTTAACTAAGTTGTGTTAAATTTAATTTAGTTGGTTAATTAAGTTTAGTTTAGCGGGTCAATTAAGTTTGTTTTAATTTAGCTAAATTAGGTTTAATTTAATTAAATTTAAACCACGTTATTAAGTAGTTTGTTAAGTTAAGTGAATTTATTTATTTAGGTATGTTTGTTTAGTTTTAATAAATTAAGTTTAATTAAGGTAAGTTGTTTAGGTAAATTTATCAATTTTGATTTAAGTATATTAGAATGAGTTAAGCTAAATTAAACTAATTAAGCTTAATTAAGATCTAAATAATCTCACCCAAGCTAGGTTTTCAATACACTTATTCCTATGAGTTTTGTGAGATGAGGATTTCTTTTAACTTGATTAAATTTGATGAGCAATTTCAAAGTGTTTAAACTTGTGTTAGATTCAAGCTTGGTTTGAGCTAGTCAAGTAGGTTTTTCCAGTATTGACTTCCAGGTCGTGGCGAGGCACATGACTTCTTGGTTATCGGAGAAACGACCACTTCCTAGACAAAGTTAATAAAGGAATCAAGTACTTGATTCACTTTGGACTAAGCCTTGGTCTAACTAGTTAAAGACTTAGTGAGTTAGCTTCAGTCAGTTCCACTCGACTTAGTGTACCAGGTCGTGGCGAGGCACATGACCTTCTTAGTTATCAAAGCAACGACCACTTCCTAGACATGTACTTCGAAGAGCTTCCCTAACTTACTATTAGTTCACTTGTCTTAGTACTAGGTTGTTCAAGTTTAAACTACCTTGTTTCCTATCTAGTCCATTCTAAATTAAGCAAGTAAAGTAAACTAAAGCATGCAAGTGTTATCTAATTAAGGAAACAATCAACGAGTTAGCTCCCCCTGCATAGTAGCTATGTTAGGTCTTATTCACTAAGTAAACTTGTTCTTTGGGAATCCAAAATTGGTTCGGTTCAACTAGATTGACTAAGCTAGTCTTAGGAACCCAAGCTTGGACTCGACCCTTAGCATTTCTATTAAACAAGGGCATGTATGATCTATATGTGTCCTTAGCCTTGTATTGGAGTCCGAACTTGTTGTACACAACTCGTTGAGACCCAAGCTTCATGTTGAGATACTTGGAGCCCGAAGTGAACCTTTCCAACGATCCGGTTAGATCTTCTACTTTCCTTTTTAGGACCGAGTTCTCTTCCTCAAGCTTTTCAACTCAAGTTGAGTCTCTATCCTTAATTTGGCATGTAAGATATTAAAAAAAATAAATAAAAAAATACCCTTATTAATTAAGAAATTATCTTATACAATTTACCGAGAATTTTCAGAAATTTTTCTGAAAATAAATGGATGTTTTATGGGGAAAGATGTAATAGGCTTTGATAAAGCCTGTTTGAAATATTAGTTAAGGGGTAATAGGTTTAATTTACCTAGGGTTAATTAGATATTAAACCTTAGGTTTATATTTCCCTATTTTCCTCTCGATCTCTTCCGCCGCAAACTCCTTGACGTGCAGCCCTTCTCCCTTCTCGCGATTCTACATCGCGATCTCCTTTCCGCTGCACCCAACTTCCCCTCGCGTCTTCACTCCTCACTGTGACTCCTCCCCCTCCTCATGGCAAACGGTGGCGACCGGACCACCCGTGACGCTCTCGTGGATGAGCCGACGGCAAGCATATGTGTGGCTGAAGCTTGCGTCGGCAGCACCCCCTCTTCTTCTTCATCTTCTCTGTGGTGGCGAGAGCTCGTTCGGTGGGAGGTCCGACCGGAAGCAAGGTCACCGTGCAAGCCTCCGCACTTTCTCTTCTTCCTCACGGCAACTCAGTTCCCTCTCCTCACTCAGATCTCATTCCAGCAGGTCATCGGTCTCCTTGGCCGATTGTAGTTGCCGCGAGATAGCCAATCTCTTCCTCCTCTCCGAGCTCTCGTCGACTTCTTCGCATGAGCCGATCGACGGTGGTTTGGTCTGATACCTGATCGTGAGTTGTGCTTCACGATCTCTGCCATAGTTAGGTAAGTAGTCGAACTCTTTCCCTGATTTTGAAGGAGATCCATCCTCAATCGTGTTATTCACTACCATTAGCTTGGTTCTGTGGGTTTAGGGTAGCAAGGAAGTTTGTCGGCGAACTGAGCAGTTGGGAGATTTCAATCGTAGGTATATCTCGAGCTATCTCTTGTTGGTATGTTGTTTGGTTTTGGTTTGGTTGATTGTGGTTGTGGGTGGATGTGGTCGGCTATGAATAGGGGTTGAGCCGGTTGGGAAGGAGTGGTTGTTCAGGGGTTGTGAATGGAATTGGGTTGCGATGAGATTTCAATTAGGGTGGTTAGATCCCTAAATTGGTGTAATTGTGAGTTGTGAGGGTTGTGATGGTGAATTGGTGTATAGAGTTGCATGTTGTAGGTTAGCATATTTGCTAATTGTAAACGGTGGATTTAATTGTAGAGTTAAATTTACAAGTGGGGATTTCTAATTCATATTCGATAAAAGGATGCAAATATAGGAGTTATATAGTAGTAAGTTTGCATGTTGTCATGTGCTTGAAATTAATCATAATCGATGATGTATGTAGGTTTCGATCACGAAATAGGTCCACGGACGTAAAGACAGTTTATATTCCTCATAGCAGACGGGTATCTTTGATTTATCTTCTTTTAGATATTGTCATATTGTTGTGCGTTGTTTACTATAGCTAGTAATAATTTTCTATTCTTTTAACTGCCCTGGTATGTCACTACCTAGTACGGGTTGTAGTCTTTTCATATGCTTATTTTATTGGTGCTCATTTATCAGGATACTTGCCATGTGTACTTATTTTAGGTGTTGTGACATACACTTGACTAGCTTTTAGATATACTTTCCTTGTATACCTAGGTCATCGATATGTACTCATTTTGTTTGTACATATTATTTGGAGATGTATATTGGTTGGTGTTACTTGCTTTAGTGTCATGCACCATCTTGCATGATTGCATGCTGGCTGGTCGGCGGTTCCTTAGTAGTTGAGCCCATAGCCAGTTACATGATCTGCACATACAGCCACTGATGGGTTAGTGGTACATCAGGAGGGTGTGTGTAGTAGCTCTGTTAGGCTCCGCTGGTCCGCTCATGGGTAGCGGTGAGGCAGCATGGTAGCGGGCAGGGATCCCTCCTTTGGTCTATGACACCGTGAGATGAGAGTTTTACTCCCCCACTCTATTTGGGGTAGGAGGATAGGTGTACTCTGACAGCATCCTATCCACTCGGTCACTCAGGAGCAGTGATGGCAGAGTGAACAGTTGTCATAGCCCTACCCACTCGGCTTCACCATCGCGTGTGAGGCGGCTAACTGGCGTCAGGGGTGACCATGTCATTTGCATCGCATGCATATTGCATGGACGACATTTGTTTGTGTTTGCTGCATTTTGGTTACTGCCTTGGTTGTTGCATATGATTAACATGCATACAGGATACATTATGTATTTGGTCTGACAACCTTATTTCTGCTAGTATGGCTCACACTCCTACGCCGGGATAGGAGATTCAGGTAAGTACAGTCTTTTCGTATTTCTTCCTTGCATTTCCTATTATTGATCATGAGAATGTACTGGCATGATTATTATTGCTACTTATAATTTACTATGCATGACTATTAGATATCTGCTGAGTTTTTCTCACCCTGTTGATATCTATTCTATTTCAGGATGAAGCCTTCCAGAGAGTCTAGTTGCTAGTCCCATGATCTGACGCCTTCGTATTTTTGATTTCACGCTTCCATATTTTTATCGCTAGTACTCTATGTTTTAAACATGTAGTATTTTATACTTGTGGTTGTTTTGGCGGTACTTGATATGTATTTATGGACTTTTGTTCGATTGGTTATGGTTATGTGTGGTTGTGTATTCCTGCTCAGATGGCAGAAGAAGTGAGTCTAGAAGTTGTAGATTTCTTATTTATTTTGGTTGATGGTCTGAGGCCGTATATTATATATATTGTGGTGTGGTATGTTCCGGCCATGTTGGCCGATGTATAGTGGGTCGTGTGGGCCTTGTATTCAAGATTCATATTGTCACCCGTATGGGGGAGATGCTGCCAGATTTTCGTGTGGCGAGGACTCTCTCTCAGGGCGTGATAATTTATTTGGTATCATAGGCCTAGGTTTTCGAGTTCCTAAGGGTTGTTTTTGGGTTTTCGGAGTTCACCACATTTGGCAGGTCAACTTGTGCATTTTTTGGGTTTTACAGATTTCGGTCGATTTGGCATTTTCGGATATTTTGGAGTCATATTTTGATAAGATCGTATTGGGGGACTTGGCGACGATAGGACATCTCCAGATGGCTAACAGGTAAAATTATTGATTTTTATAATTGTCTATCTATAATAATACTTGGATATGAAACAAGGTGGGTGTGCTCTCGTGCCGAGACGTAGTGTTGGGTAGCCACGCAAGAGGGCATTGAGATCTCTGGCGATGAAGTTGCCAGAAAGGTCTACTGTGTTATGACACCTGTGCAGACTCGTAGTAGGGGTCGCCCACCAAGGCGACTAGCCAGAGTTGCCTTTAGTGTTTACACTCCTAGTTAGATTGGCTATGCGTTTAGTGTTTATAACAGGAAATAACATGTAGTGTGTTGGTTACTATTCATAATCGTGGTTTGAGTTGACCACATGAATGACCTATTCAGTCTGTGAGTCTTGAACCTGTGTCGAAAAGGTGAATTTCCTTTGAGAGCCGACTGATACCGAGTCGGAAAGCAGGGGTCAAGTCGTCACATTTCTTGTGAAAATCAAAGACTACAGTCTTAAGGATTTTCACTAATTATGCAAGTCAGATCATTACCTGTTAGGTAATGGAGAAGACGTGTAGGCTATTGTTGATGCAGATAGCGGAAGGTTAGTTTACGGTGTTTAATAGGATTAAGTGATAGGACCGGACGATCTAGGAAAATCCCTGGGTCATGCGTCGCAAAAATACGATCGCTATGTCGTGGACTGTTGGATCTGATCCCGTTCTCTTCGGGGAAAGGCCAAGACCTGCGGGGAGCCTTTGGATCGGATCGACAGATAATTAGTCATTCAGTATATTACTTTAGGTTGCCCTCTGAGTTAATATATTGAGAGATACTTGTAGTTTACAGGTATCTTTGACTAGAACATTCTTAGTTCGGATTGGAAGGGTTCCTATACATTGACTTGTGGGTCAGTGGTATCTCTATCATCGGGTGAGATGTTGACCAATAATTAGGAAGTCAAGGGATGCCCTTAGACTTTGATAGACATACCTTTACGGTAGACATAACCTTGCAGATGGTTAATTTGTTGAGATTATGGTATGATATGTCTCTCGAATGCATGTATAATCCGAGAGCATTCGAATGTATTTTCGGATGAACTCCTAGGCTTGTTGTTTCATGGGCAAGTGGAGTAGGTGATCGGAATGATTGCGAAATTAGTATCGATATTAAAGACATCATACCGGGTGCAAATTTTATTGGTACTGAGGTAATGATATTTTACAAGCCAAATATATTTTTACTTATGGTGCGCTGGCTGAGGGCTGGTGTGAAGCACACAAAGTCATTGAAGCTCATGATGTACTCAAGGCAATGTCATTCAAATGGCTGTGAGCCAAATCGAGTTGCTTTGATACCTTCATCGATCGATTTTTTTTTAAGTTGGCAAGGTTGATGATGCCCGAGAGGTATTTGTTAGAATGACGATTATACCCGAAGATAATTTTGTTGGTATTAGTGTTGCTTAACACTATGAGAATTGGAAGAACCTAAGTTTCGATTATAGGAGGTGTTGGATGGGATATTTACCTGTCCAAGTATTTTTCTTGAGAAGATCTGTAACTCTTTGTTAAAAGAGAGATGGACCTTTGAGATTATGCATCGATTATCGATGATGGAATGCGGTAGTTGTAGAAGGAAATGAATATCCTTCATTGTGGATAGAGGATCTATTTTGATCGGCTATAGGACACCTGTGTATACTCTAGGATTACGACTGGTGTGTTGATATTGTAGTGACATTGTGTCATACAATTATCATTGTCGTTATGATGATTGATATATCATCAGCCTAGAGTAAAGAGGATGTAGGTGTGTAGCGACGACAATTTCATACTTGGTATGAATTGTATGAGCTTTTTGATTATCTTGTTCGACTTATTGAAGACTTAGTCGTCTAGGGATTTGGGAAGTCGTGTATTCTGGACACGATTGGATCAGTTGTGGTCGTTGGAGTTGCGTAACTTGGCCACTGTTAATGGTGGTAGTTGGAGTTACACACTCGACCACCGTAGATGGTGGTTTCCTTGTATCGATTTGATTATTACTATAGATATGGATAGGATGCTCTAGTGGTACTACATCGCTGACTGGTTGGACCAGGAAGGTGAAGGAATTTACTTGGTCTGAAGCTTGTGAAACTAGTTTCAGGGCTCAGACAATGGTTGGCTTTTACGCCAGTGTTGATTAATTATTCGGGTGTGGATGGAAGGGTAGTGTACATGGGTGCATCATTTTGGGGATCGGAGCGATTCCGATGCTATTGAATAAGACGTATCCTAAGCTTACGACAGTTAAAGAATTGCGAGATAAGTTGTCAAATATATGACGTGGACTTAGCAGTTATTATGTTGTTTTGTAGAGGTGAGGAGCAGGAATGCTCATGGGGGTTTGGCTAGCTATTGGGTAGCTGCATAAATTTGTTAGAACATGGATAGTTGCAACTAGGGAGATTGGTCATTATAGTCTCCCAGTCACCTTCCGTTCTATGCGATAGAGTGGATTATAGACAGTAGATTTCTCTTGCGAGGAAATATTTCTCCGTCTCCGAGGAGAATAGTGGGTTACATAGTTGCATTCGAATTTAGGAAGAGTTACTTTTTGATTCAGGACAACAGATAGATCCCTATTGTGATCATAGAGAGAATCTACCATAGAGTTATACTCTTGCTCTACCCGTTCGAAGTTAGTGATAGTTGAATTCGTATGTCATCTGTAGCTAGATAGTTACCTGACATCTTGACTGCCCACGAGACCCGATCGTGGTACCATGTTGTTGCGTGCAGTCCATAGCTAGATAGCTATATACTCTGTCTGCCCACAAGATCTGGTCGTGGTAGCATGTCATTGCCCGCAGACATAGAGTCTTTTATTGTCTGTCTACCCACGAGTCACGTTCGTGGTAGCATGTGGTTGCGCATAGGCAGTGCTCTGTTTATTGTCTGTCTACCCACGAGTCTCGTTCGTGGTAGCATATGGTTGCGCATAGACAGTGCTCTGTATATTGCCTATCTGCCCACAAGTCCCGATCGTGGTAGCATGACATTGCCCACAGATAGTGCCTTTTGTATTACCTCGAGAGCCAGGAGGCTCTGTCACGATATTTTGATATGTATTGCTAGTAGATTGCAATAGGTTATATATGTTGCAGATGTATTCGGATTATATCCGAAAAATAGTAAGTATTGAAATGTTCTTCGTAGTAGGATGACATGCAGGACAGTTGATTTCGTAGTTTGGTGTTCAGCGTGACAACTAGTAAGTGGAATACTAGTGATCAGCAAAGTGGTGTACCGAGATGGGAGCCTAGTATGATGGGCAGTGTTGGGAGATTATTTAGAATTCGAAAAGGACTTGATGCGATTTTAGATAATCGATGATCGATTAGCCAAGTCCGCTCATTTTCTTCCGATCCATAAGGTGAATTTGATGGAGCGCTTGATAGACTTATATTGCA
Organism: Wurfbainia villosa; assembly: GCA_025175895.1. Classification (NCBI taxonomy): domain Eukaryota; kingdom Viridiplantae; phylum Streptophyta; class Magnoliopsida; order Zingiberales; family Zingiberaceae; genus Wurfbainia; species Wurfbainia villosa. Next base: position 19,804,798 of record CM046008.1, on the reverse strand, counting down.
AGGAGATTTCTATATTTTTATGAAGTATCCTTGAATATCATACCGAAAAGTGATTCATGATTCACCATACAATTCTGGCAAAGTCTCCAATAGGTCATGGATATAGAGCTCCACTCTGGTACAGTTATGTACTTTTTGATAGGTGGTCGATATGAAGATATTATTTATACTTTGGAAGGGCTGTTGGAAGTAGGTGTGATAGATTTTAGGGGCTATCAGTAAGCCCACTTAGTCACTTGAGGTGTGACTTGTCTCCAGATGCCTGAGATGGTTGTTGTGACATCTCGTACTCGTACATGAATAGGAAATTTGGGGACCAAATTTTTATTAGTGAGGGAGAATGTAAGATATCGAAAATAAATAAATAAAATACCCTTGTTAATTAAGAAATTATCTTATACAATTTATCGAGAATTTTTAGAAATTTTTCTGAAAATAAATAGATGTTTTATGGGGAAAGATATAATAGGCTTTGATAAAGCCTGTTTGAAATATTAGTTAAGGGGTAATAGGTTTAATTTACCTAGGGTTTATTAGATATTAAACCTTAGGTTTATATTTCCCTATTTTCCTCTCGATCTCTTCCGCCGCAAACTCCTCGACGTGCAGCCCTTCTCCCTTCTCGCGATTCCATATCGTGATCTCCTTTCCGCTGCACCTAACTTCCCCTCGCGTCTTCACTCCTCACTGTGACTCCTCCCCCTCCTCATGGCAAACGGAGGCGACTGGACCACCCACGATGCTCCCGTGGATGAGCTGACGGCAAGCATATATGTGGCTGAAGCTTGCGTCGGTAGCAACACCCTCTTCTTCTTCATCTTCTCTCTGGTGGCGAGAGCTCGTTCAGTGGGAGGTCCGGCCGGAACAAAGGTCACTGTGCAAGCCTGCGCACTTTCTCTTCTTCCTCGCGACGACTCGGTTCCCTCTCCTCACTCAGATCTCGTTCCAGCAGGTCGTCGGTCTCCTTGGTCGATCGATTGGATGACGACGTCACCTTGGCCGATTGCAGTTGCCACGGGATAGCCAATCTCTTCCTCCTCTCCGAGCTCTCGTCGACTTCTTCGCGTGACCCGATCAACGGTGGTTTGGTCTGATTTTCAATCATGAGCTATGCTTCACGATCTCTACCATAGTTAGGTAAGTGGTCGAACTCTTTCCCTGGTTTTGAAGGAGATCCATCCTCAATCGTGTTATTCACTACCATTAGCTCGGTTCTGTGGGTTTAGGGCAGCAAGGAAGTTTGCCGGCGAACTGAGCTGTTGGAAGATTTCAATTGCAGGTATATCTCGAGTTATCTCCTGTTGGTATGCTGTTTGGTTTTGGTTCGGTTGATTGTGGTTGTGGGTGGATGTGGTCGGCTGTGAACAGGGGTTGAGCCAGTTGGGAAGGAGTGGTTGTTCAGGGGCTATGAATGGAATTGGGTTGCGATGAGATTTCAATTAGGGTGGTTAGATCCCTAAATTGGTGTAATTGTGAGTTGTGAGGGTTGTGATGGTGAATTGGTGTATAGAGTTGCATGTTGTAGGTTAGCATATTTGCTAATTGTAAACGGTGGGTTTAATTATAGAGTTAAATTTACAAGTGGGGGTTTCTAATTCGTATTCGATAAAAGGATGCGAATATAGGAGCTATATAGTAGTAAGTTAGCATGTTGTCTTTTGCTTGAAATTAATCATAATCGATGATGTATGCAGGTTTTGATAAAGCAGTCCCTGACGTAAAGACAGTTTATATTCCTCATAGCAGGCGGGTATCTTTGACTTATCTTCTTTTAGATATTGTCATATTGTTGTGCGTTGTTTACTTAGCTAGTAATAATTTTCTATGCTTCTAACTGCCCTGGTATGTTACTGCCTAGTACGGGCTATAGTCTTTTCATATGCTTATTTTATTGGTTCTCATTTATCTGGATACTTGTCATGTGTACTTATTTTAGGTGTTATGACATACACTTGACTAGCTTTTAGATATACTTTCCTTGTATACCTAGGTCATCGATATGTACTCATTTTGTTTGTACATATTATTTGGAGACGTATATTGGTTGGTGTTACATGCTTTAGTGTCATGCACCATCTTGCATGATTGCATGTTGGCTGGGCGATGGTTCCTTAATAGTTGAGCCCGCAGCCAGTTACATGATCTGCACACACAGCCACTGATGGGTTAGTGGTATATCAGGAGGGTGTGTGCAGTAGCTCTGTTAGGCTCCGCTGGTCCGCTCATGGGTAGCGGTGAGGCAGTGTGGTAGCGGACAGGGATCCCTCCTTTGGTCTATGACACCGGAAGATTAGAGTTTTACTCCCCCACTCTGTTTGGGGTAGGAGGATAGGTGTACTCCGACAGCATCCTATCCACTCGGTCACTCAGGAGCAGTGATTGCAGAGTGCACAGTTGTCATAGCCCTACCCACTCGGCTTCACCATCGCGTGTGAGGTGACTGACTGGCGTCAGGGGTGACCATGTCATTTGCATCGCATGCATATTGCATGGACGACATTTGTTTGTGTTTGCTGTATTTTGGTTGCTGCCTTGGTTGTTGCATATGATTGACATGCATACAGGATACATTATGTATTTGGTCTGACGACCTTACTTCTGCTAGTATGGCTCACACTCCTACGTCGGGATAGGAGATTCAGGTAAGTACAATCTTTCCGCATTTCTTCCTTTCATTTCCTATTATTGATCAGGAGACTATATTGACATGATTATTATTGCTACTTATAGTTTACTGTGCATGACTATTAGATATCCGCTGAGTTTTTCTCACCCCGTTGATATCTATTCTATTTCAAGATGAAGTCTTCCGGAGACTCCAGTTGCCAGTCCCCTGATCTGACGCCTCCGTATTTTTGATTTCACGTTTCCGTATTTTTATCGCTAGTACTCTATGTTTTAAACATGTAGTATTTTATACTTGTGGTTGTTTTGGCGGTACTTGATATGTATTTATGGGCTTTTGTTCGATTGGTTATGATTATGTGTGATTGTGTATTCCTGCTCAGATGGCAGAAGAGGTGAGTCTAGAAGTTGTAGGTTCCTTATTTATTTTGGTTGATGGCCTGAGGCCGTATATTATATATATTATGGTGTGGTATGTTCCGTCCATGTTGGCCGATGTATAGTGGGTCGTGTGGGCCTTGTATTCAAGATTCGTATTATCACCCATACAGGGGAGATGCTGTCGGATTTTCATCTAGCGGAGACTCTCTCTCTCGGGGCGTGACATGGCAAGTCAAAGTTTGAGTTCACTTTCTCCTTATGTACTTGGACTTCCTCAAGAAGCGAGTCGACTTGATTCTCAGACTTGGCTAGTTTCCTACCTAAACATGCAATAATGTTATACAATTTATCTTCTAGGGGAGAAGTTACCTCGTCAGAACCTTCGGAAATGGATGCGGATCCGTGGCTTCTCTCGGACTCGGACTCGGACTCGGACTCTTGTCTTGACTCAACTTCGGACTCGTCGACCCCCGTGAGTGCTACGAAGCATGTCATTGATATTTCTGCATCCAACTCTTCCGACGATGACTTGTCCAATTTTGCCTTAGTTGCTTCCTTCCTTTTCCTTCTTCTTGATTTAGATTTCTTTCCTTTTTTTTCGTTCCTGCCATCAAAACTAAACCATCCTCGGGTGGACTCAAGTTAGCCTGTTCATATAATAAAATTAATTTATCCCATAATTTTTTAGCATTTTTTACTAAACCGACTCAACTTAGCTCCTCATTCGTAAGTCCGCATTGCAAGGTTTTTAAAGCTTTGTAATCGACTTGTGCCTTTTTCCTAAAGTTTGCGGTCAATTTCTCCGGATCTACCAACTCACCCGAGTCGTCTACCAGAGCTACGTACCCTTTCCTAATCGAAAACCAAACCTCTAGGTCGGTTTTCAGAAAATACTTCATTCGCCTCTTCCACAAGGGAAAATTCTCTCCGTTAAAGAGAGGAGGGCGAACGGTGCTTAGACCCTCTAAGTGTGACATTATTAAGGAAATGTTCTCTAAATACAGACAAATAAATTAGATAACTCTAATGTACAGAAAATTAAATTAAATTAAATTAATCTAATGTGCATTAAATTAAATTAAATAAATCTAATGTGTAGAAAATTAAATTTAATGCAGAAAATAATTTTTAAATTGCAAAAAATTATTTTTAATGTAGAAAATGATTTTAAAATTAATTTGAATATGTAGAAAATGATTTTTATTAATTTAAATATGCAGAAAATATTTTAATTGATTTAAATATGTAGAAAATAATTTTTAATTAATTTAAATATGCAGAAAATATTTTAATTGATTTAAATATGCAGAAAATGATTTTTAATTAATTTAAATATGCAGAAAATATTTTAATTGATTTAAATATGCAGAAAACGATTTTTAATTAATTTAAATATGCAGAAAATATTTTAATTGGTTTAAATATGTAGAAAATGATTTTTAATTAATTTAAATATACCGAAAATATTTTAATTGATTTAAATATGCAAAAAAACAATTTTAATTAATTTAAATATGTAGAAAATATTTTAATTGATTTAAATATGCAGAAAACGATTTTTAATTAATTTAAATATGCAGAAAATTATTTTTAATTAATTTAAATATGCAAAAAATATTTTAATTGATTTAAATATACAGAAAAAGATTTTTAATTAATTTAAATATGCAGAAAATAATTTTTAATTAAATTAAATATGCATAAAATATTTTAATTGATTTAAATATGTAGAAAATGATTTTTAATTAATTTAAATATATAGAAAACGATTTTAATGCAGTAAAAATTATTCTAAAGCAATATTAATTAATCTAATGCAATAAGAATTAATCTAAAGTAATAAGAATTAATATAAAGTAATAAAAATTAATCTAAAGCAATAAGAATTAATCTAAATTAATCTAAAGTTCACGATGGTGGTTTCACCAACTCGGAGCGCCCCTGATCTGATACCAATTGTAGGATCGAGTAAGCCGAGAGAGGGGGGTGAATCTCGGTGTTTAATAATTTTAATTAATTTTAATACTAATTTTCTAATACAAGTATGCAGCGAAAATTAAATGTAGTTACAGACACAGGCAATTTACTTGGTTCACAACCCTGACTGGGTTGCTACTCCAAGGCCCGTAGCTCTCCCGAGAGCTACCTCGATGGACAATCACTATAATACCCTCCGATTTGAGAACTCTCGACTTCGGAGGGTTTCACTTTTTACAAATAATAGAGTTGGGTGACAAACCACCCACTCTTAAAGTTAAGTATACAAGCAAAACAATAAATTAAAAATAATACAAGACTTTATACCGACACTTAAGAATCGTAGAGGTAGTCATAGAGTGTAGGAAGGTCACCTTGTTGTGGAATGAAAATTTAGTGGACGAGCAAGTATTTTGGCAGCACTTCGACGTATATGCGATTGATATTTCGGATCTGGTCGAGCACATATTTTATAAACCTTTTCCAGTCGACTGGAATGTCTTCCAGTCGACTCCACATCAGCCCGTCGATATGGAATTCGTGGTCTTCCAGTCGACTGACACCTCTCCAGTCGACTCCACATCACTCAACTCTGCATCGGGAAATTTCCTTCTTCAGTCGACTCAAACTCTTCAGTCGACTGAATCCCTTTCCATCTACGTTGCATGATCTACGATCGATCACCTGCTGATCCTGCCAAATAGGTATCCAGTCGACTGATATATATTCAATCGACTGGACTTCAGTCGACTCGAATCCATTCAGTCAACTGATCCCTGCAAAATAGGATTAGTACAAAATAGATAATATGAAATGCGATAGCAGTAGTAATACTGCTCGATCTCGACTACTAAGTCCCACGCGGACTTTTCATTGGATCGACGCCTAGCTTTATCCCCCTACAGAGGACTCGGCCTCACATCTTCACTCGAGCTTACCTACCGGCTACCTGCCAGACTTACCACTTTTGACATCCGATCTGACCCACTAGGGATTCCACCAGTTGTCCGGTCTGCCTGACCCAACTCGACTTTTTGTCGATTGTCTAGTCTCCTGACCCAACTGGTCTTCATGCCAAATGTTTGATCCACTCGATCCATCTGGACTTCATGCCTAGTGTCCGATCCTTCTAATCTGTCAAGATACATGCCTAGTATCGGGTCAACACAACCTACCAGGACTTCCTGTTAAGCCTGTACATTTAACACTGAATTAAAACACAAGTAAATCCTAACTTTTAACTATGGTTCATACATCAAAACTAAGGAGTGATGCTCACTGCATCAACAAGGATCAATATCTCTAGATGTTATTTTTGTAGTAATGCATCATAACAAGCATGATGAACCAAGTGCATATTCCTAACATCTCACATGATGTCTAAGTGGCTCAATACAAAAATCATAGAATCTTAGGTGTTTTGTGAGATGCTTTGATGTATAGTCCTAGATTTTGCTATAGGATCATGTAAACTTATACCACTACTCTACAAAGCACATTCCAAGCTCTCTCCTTATGATTTAAATTCTGCTTCGGGAAGATTCTTAGTGAAAATGTTGGCAAGGTTAGGCTTGGATTCAATGTAATTAAGTTCAATGTCTCCTCTTGCCACATGATCTATAATGAAGTGATGCTTCACTTCAATGTGTTTTGTCCTAGAGTGATGTACCAGATTTTTGGTCAAGTTGATGGTACTCACATTATCACAAAAGACCTTAATTTTGGAGTAATGTAGCTCATAATACTCTAAGGTATGTCTCATCCATAGTAGTTGAGCTACATAACCACCCATGGCCACATATTCGGTCTCGGTTGTAGACAAAGCAACACAAGGTTGCTTCCTACTACTCCAACTCACTAGGGAGGATCCAAGAAATTGACATCCACCACTAGTACTCTTCTGATCCAATTTACAACCTGCATAATCGGAATTAGTATACCCAATCAAGTCAGAAGACCTAGTCTTAGGGTACCAAAGTCCTACACTTAGTGTGCTTTTGATGTATCTTAAGATTCGTTAAGCGGCTACTAAGTGAGACTCTTTGGCACAAGATTAGTATCTTGCACACATACCTACCACAAATAAAATGTCGGGTCTACTAGCGGTTAGATATAGCAAACTGCCAATTATAATTCTATAAAGTTTTGAGTCAATTGATTTTCCTTCTTGATCATTATCTATCTTAGTGTTGGTTGTCATAGGGGTGGTTACTATCTTAGCATTTTTTAAACCAAATTTTTTGATCATTTCTTTGACATATTTGGTTTGATATATATGAATTCCCTCATTAATTTGTTTAACTTGTAGGCCTAAGAAGAAATTTAATTCTCCAACTAGACTCATTTCAAACTCATTTTCCATATTTTAAATAAAATCTTGAAGGAGTTCATCATTTGTTGATAAAAAAATAATATCATCAACATACACTTGGGCAACAAAGATGTCTTTTGACTTTGACTTTATAAATAGGGTTTGATCAACTTGATCTCTTCTAAAATCTTTAGAAATTAAGAAAGATGATAGTCTTTCATATCAAGCCCGGGGAGCTTGTTTTAACCCATATAAAGCTTTTCAAAGCTTATAAACATGGTTTGGGTAATCTACATTCTCAAACCTGGGAGGTTGTTCTACATAAATCTCTTCCTTAATGAACCCATTTAAGAATTCTGATTTCACATTCATTTGATAGAGTTTAAAACCCATGTGAGCGGTATACCCTAATAAAATTCTTATGGACTCTAACCTAGCAATCAGAGCATAGGTTTCATCATAATCAAGTCCTCCAACTTGATTGAATCCTCGAGTTACTAATCTAACCTTGTTTCTAGTAATATTACCTTGGTCATCTGACTTATTCATAAAAACCCATCTTGTGGTGATAATAGTGCTATCATTGGGTCTAGGAACTAGTTCCTATACTTGACTTCTCTCAAATTGAGCTAATTCTTGCATTGCCAAAATTCAATCCGGATCAAGTAATGCATCATTAATTTATTTAGGCTCAATTTGGGAGATGAGAGCTACTTGACTAGTAGAAGCTCTATAGAAAGTTTGAGTTCTTACTCCTTGTGTTAGTTCTCCTACTACTTGATCAAGGGGATGATTTTGATGAATCCTTAAGGCCCTAGGAGGTGAATCAAATTGATTTTGATCATGGTTATCCTTTCTTATTTCATCATCAGAATTTCCTCTTCCTCCCCCTTGACTATTACCTCCTAATTCTCCCCCTTGACCATTACCCCCTAAATTTAAATTTTGAAGTCCTTGGGTAATGTCTTGATTTTTATCATTAATATCCTTATCAATGGAGGATTTTCTAGGATATGTGCTATAGGACTCATTAAATTCAACATTGGAGGATTCCTCAACCTTTTGAGTCCTCTTATTATATAGTCTATAACCTCTACTAGTAGATGAGTATCTAACTAGGATTCCCTCATCTGCCTTAGACTCAATTTTTCTTAAATTGTCTTTGGTATTCAAAATATAGACTTTACATCCAAAGACCTTAAATAGTGAATTGTTGGAATTTTTCCATTTCATAACTCAAAGGGTGTTTTGTTTAAAAATCTATGAATTAAAACATGATTTTGGATATAGCAAGCGGTGTTAACCGCTTCCATCCACAAGTAGCTAGGTAAAGAGTATGCATTAAACATTATCCTAGCTGCCTCTTGTAGGACACAATTTTTCCTTTCCACCACCTCATTTTGTTGAGGTATTATAGGACAAGAGAACTCATACTTGTACCCTTGTTTTAAGCAAAATTTTGAAAAGTTTGAATTCTCAAATTCTCCACCATGATCACTACATATCTGGTTGATTTTGAGATTCTTTTCATTTTCAACTCTTTTTCTAAATCCTATGATTGTTTCTACACTCGAGCTGTAGGGAAATCTCGTATGCCAAATGACATATGCGCAACGGAAAATAGGATCCCTTCCAAGTGATCCATGCGAAAGCAAACTCGTATAAAATAAATTTCTCTAAACCAAACCTATCTTATAGGAGAGGATTACCTTTGTTGCGTGCCCTTGCTAATCCCGCTTTTCCTTTCGGTTTGTTGGATCTTTAGCACGTTCAAGTGTCCGTGCCTCTATACGTATCCACACGAGCACGCTCTTGTCTCACAAAAGGAAAACTAGAAGAGCTCTCCTTTACTTCTTGCTAGAGAAGTCCCTAAAGGAGAGGAAGAGAGGGAAAAGGAGAAAGGAAGAAGAAGACTCCTCTTCTTGCTAGCCTACACTCACAAACCCACACAACCAAAGCTTCCACCAAGCTCTCTCACAACCACAACACCAAAAACTCACTATGGCCGGCCACTCCATGGAGCCTTTTATAGGGTTGGAAAAACCCTTCCACCTCCTTCACATTCAATGCAATCCATTGCATTGAGACACACTCAAAAAGGATTTGGCTTCCTTGTTTGGCCTGCCACTTAAGGAGACAAAACCATTTTGTTTCCTTCCACCTTAACTAGCTTAGGTGGATGCTTAGGTGGCATGCTTATGTGGCATGCTTATGTGGCATTCTTATGTGGCATTCATGCATGTTGAATTAATCTTATTAATTCAATTAAGCTTATGTTATCATATTGAATTAATCTTATTAATTCAATTAAGCTTATGTTATCATATTGAATTAATCTTATTAAATCAATAAGGTAACATATTGAATTAATCTCATTAAATCAATTAGCTAAAATTCTCATTAAGCTTAAAGTCCAACAACCATTTTGTACTTAAGCTTATTCCCATATTATTCTAGTCAAACTAGAATACTCTAATTCCTCTAATTATCATGCTCTTTGTGTGTGACCCTATAGGCTCTCATAACGTTGGCAGTGGATCTAAACTCTTTTAGATACACAAGCAATGAGCGGCATCTAGCAATACATCATTGCTACCCAAGTTACGAGATAAGTCAAGATCCGACTAACCTTTCCGTGACTACTATAATATATGACCGGGTCCTTCTCTCCTTGATATCAGATTGATCGATGAGGCATAGGCGTGTCATCCTCGATCAATCTATGTGTTTCTTGATCGAGTAAACTAACTCAAACAAATGAGCTCAATATCTCATATTGACTCATTCGAGCATGGCCATGCGTTTTAGTAGTTCTACTCAATCAAGGGGCCCACCGATATCACTCCCGTCATATGGAAGGGATAGATCCCATCTACATCACTCACATCCCTCCGCATAATTTGTTACATACCCAGTAATCGCCTTTATGGTCCACCCTGTTACGGGTGACGTTTGACGATACCAAAGTACATAACTCCTTATGTAGGGAACCGTAGTGACTTCAGGTCTAAGGACTATTCATACCAATAGTCACATTAGAAAGTTTATGACACTCATATAACGATCCATGAAACTTTCTCATGGCGGGTCAGTTCAGTATATATTCTCCAATATATACCCATGTGTCAACTTGATATCATATATCCATGACTTGTGAGATCAAGTCATCAATTGACCTACATGCTAGTCTTTATGTATTAATATTGCCCTTGCATATTAATACTCGACTAGGAACATTTAGGAAAGTGTTCTCTACAGCCTCTCATAATCAATTCTGCCAATTGATGTGCTGTAGATAAGAACCTACTTTTCTAGGGCATTATTATATTTAAATTAGCTGGCACAAGCAAGATGTAAATATAATAACCAATCCTTTGCCTTTATAGAATATGATACAAAATGTTCCCTATTCAACCATCACATGATTGGTTCTAGGGCTTTAACTAACACGAGCATATGAGCAAAAGATGAGAGTTGCAGATATGAGGATGTTAAGGTGGATGTGTGGACATACGAGGATGGACAGAATAAGAAATGAGAGCATTAGAGAAAAAGTTGGTGTTGCATCTATTGAAGGAAAGCTCCGAGAGACACGTTTAAGGTGGTACGGACATGTACTTAAACGGCCAATAAATGCTCCAGTTAGGCGATGTGAAACGATACCAAATATACACATCAAACGAGGAAGAAGAAGATCAAAAAAGACTTGGTTAGCAACAATAAAACAAGATAAAATTTATTTAAATATAGATGAAGATATAGTAGGGGATAGAGTCCAATGGCGTAGAAGAATCTATATAGCCGACCCCACCTAGTGGGATAAGGCTTTGTTGTTGTTGTTGTTGTTGTATGATTGTTTCTAAGGTATTATCCTTATGTTTCAAAAAGTAAACCCATGTATACCTAGAGAAGTCATCTACTATAACTAAGCAATACTTATTACCATTCAATGAAGGAATACTATGATAATTGTTAGTGTCAACCCTTAGTGACAATCATGAGATGATTGATTAGGGGTCATATGTATCATATTTCATTAATAACAGACAAGATTTGCTTATTATATTATTTCTTATATGTGTTATATGAATAATATAATAGTGTCCTTGAATAGTAGGTTCAGGTTTACAGCATATTAATTGGTTGAATTGATAGTGAGAGTTTGTAGACATATATATATAGAGAGAGAGAGGACACTACTCTTAACTATTCCTAGTCGAGTATTAATATGCAAAGACAATATTAATGCGTAGAGACTAGCATGTAGGTCAATTGATGACTTAATCTCACAAGTCATGGATATGTGATATCAAGTTGACACATGGGTACATATTAGAGACTATGTACTGAATTGACCCGCCAAGAGAATATTTCACGGATCATTATATGAGTGTCATAAACATTCTCATGTAACTATTGGTATGAATAATCCTTAGACCTGAAGTCACTACGGTTCCCTACATAATGAGTTGTATACTTTGGCTTCGTCAACAGTCACCCATAACAGGGTGACTACACTGGGTATGCAATAAGTTATGCGGAGGGATGTGAGTGATGTAGATGAGATCTATCCCTTCCATATATCGGAAGTGATATCTATGGGCCCCTTGATAGAGTCGGACTGCTAAAATACATGGCCATGTTCGAATAAGTCAATATGAGATATTGAGCTTATTTGGTTGAGTAGTCTACTTGGAGATCAAGAAACTCTTGATTGATAAGAGGATGACACAGTCTATGTCTCATTGATCAATCTAGATATCAAAGATAGAAGGACTGAGTCATACACGATAGTAGTCACGAAAAGGTTATGTTGGATCTCGACATTCTCATCACTTGGGTAGTAATGATGTATTGCTAGATGTCACTCATTGCTTATGTCTCTAAAAGAGTTTTAGAAACATTGCCAACGTTACGAGAACCTATTGGGTCACACACTTAGGACATGTGAGTTGGAGATGGCTCATGTGATGAGTCATTGGACCATTGGGTTGAGTCTAATGTAGATTAGACTCAATGAGTTGAACTCAAGGTATACCCAATGAATTTGACTTGAGTTAGACTCAAGTCAAATTCGGATTGAGTAGGACTCAAGGTATACTACATGAATCTGACTCGAGTTAGACTCAAGTCAGATCCGGATCAAATGAGACTCACCATCAAGAGGGGTTGCATGATCATTAAGATGGAATTAATTTGTTATTAATTCCAAGCAAACTAAGAGTCAAAAACTCTTCATATTCAATGGTTGAATTCTTGATTAAATTGGAAATTGTTTCTTAATTTAATTATGAAATTTTGAATTATGGAAATCAATATTCTATAACATATTTTATTTATGAAAAATATTTATCAAATAAAATATGAAATTGAATTCGGAATTAATTCCTTATTTAATTAGAGAATCATGATTTATGGAAATCAAGATTCTAAATCATATTTTATTTCTAATATATTTCCTAGATAAAATATAATATTAAATTCGGATTTAAATCCTTATTTAATTAAAAAATCATGATTTATGAAATCTAGATTCTAAAATATATTTTATCTTTAATAAATTTCCCAAACAAAAATATGAGATTAAATTTGAAAATTATTTCCTAATTTAATCAAAGGAATGTTGATTTATGGAAATCAAATTCCTAAACTTATTTTAATTCCAAAATAATATAATGACAACTATGACATAATCATGTCATATCATATGCCATGATTAGATGAATTTTGTCATACGTGTATTGTGACATGTCATCGTATATGTCATGCATGCGCTGTCTTATAGGAAGAACATATGCATGAGGATGAGACCTAAAACCCTTATACAAATTTTAAAGTTTTCACCTACCATTAATATGGTAAGAACCAGAGTCTAATTCCTTGTTTGAGTTGTTGGCCCAAGTCAAGCTCAACCTGAAATTAGATATGTTCGAACCATAAGGATACGATCTCATGATTAATGGGTTGGCTTTAACTTGAAGCATTTACTTGTTGACCTAACTCCAAGGTCAATATGGATAGAGGTGAAGTTGGGTGATATACATTTGATGTATACTTATTAATATGTTAACAACCCGATGTTTATGCGAACATTCAAATAGTTGATAGCATAATGTGATAGTTACATATACGCGATATGTAATCGGTATACTTGATACCTACCACTATAGCTAAGAATGGCTTGTTTGTTGGATCGTAAAAGCGTCGCTAGAAAGGGGGGGGGGGTGAATAGCGAGAGTAAAACTTCTCGTCTTTTCGTTTGTTCGATTAAAACTATGAGTAATACGGCAAAAAAATAAATAAGACAAATTTATTTTTACTTGGTTCACAACCTAGCGGTTGCTACTCCAAGACCCCACGATCCTTGACCACGTACGAAGGGGAATCCACTATAGAGTCTCCTCCTCGTTGGAGGTAAGAGACAACGATCACAAAAATGAAAGCTCGAGGATGAAGCAACAAACCTACCTCACCTCGTTACGATTAAAATCATGAATACAATAAATAAAACAACCTAGCTACTGCCGACGAAGAAGTTGTAAGCTTGGCGTTGCGTCTACATTATGACGGCGTTACGACGTTACGACGTTAGAGCTTTGGCATTACGAGAGCACTTTGAGAGCAAGATGGATGATCTTTGGGTTTGAGTCCTCCCCTCCTTTTATAGACTTGTGCCTTGGAATAAGTCTAGATCCAAATCCTCAACTTGTGGAACTTATCACCATCACAAGAAAACTGCCATATACCCACGGTAAAAAACCATAGGTAAAAGTATGAAAACCGTGGGTATAGACCTCAAAAACCTATACCCATGGATGTCTATTTCCGTCATTTTTACAATGCCTTTACCGATGATATTTTTGTCGTGGGTGTAACATATAGTGACGGTACCCATTACCGTCAAAAAATGCCTCGACTTATAGCTACGGATTTCATTGTGTCACTATAGATTTTAGTGACAGAATTAAAAACCATCACAAATCAAATTCCTAGATAATTAGTCACAGTTTTTTTTCCGTGAGTATAGTTTATAGTCACATGTTTTTTTTTCATGGGTATAGATTATAACCACACTTTTATTATAAAAAATTGAAATTTAGAATTCAATTTATATATTTAAATTTACATAAGAATAACAATAATCTTAAAAAAAAATCCAATTATATTAAAAGTAAATCATGTCCTAAAGTAATATGTAGCAATATTACAAACAAACAAAATCATGAAAATATAAAAAAGTACATATTATGCTTCCATAAAAAAAAATGTGGAACCGTCACATTAGCGGCCCCCCACCGCTGCCCCTATGTGTGCAGGGAGGTAAATCAGAAAAGTTTAAATTTTACGGAGAATTAAAATATTATGCTCCCATAAAGTACATATATATGGTGCATACAAAATAAAATTCCAAAACATGATAAAGATGAATCACCAACAATCAATAAAATGAGCAGCTTCACTTCTAGTTATCACCTGCAAATTAAATTATAATGAAACATTAATATTAGTGAATGTATTTAACAAAATTAACATCAATCTTAATGAAAGTTAATCAAATTAAGTACCTATTATATTCATAATCTTCATGAACTTTGAGATATTGAATTGCTTTGATCATTTGGCTTACTTGAAGTATCCAGAACCTATAAAAAAGTATGCAAATTTTGAACTAAGATAACACTTTAAGGAATTCTTCGTGATGAATGCTAAAACTAATTAAACTAGCAGACAAAACTAATACAGTGTTATATTGAAGCATAACTTCTAGTTAAAACCAATGACAAGGAGGACAATTTGAATGTCTTTTAGTGTAACAGTAAATGAATAGTACTGGAAATTGAAAATATAATTGGAATTTATATTGAAGATGATATTTTTATATTGCATGGAGAACAAACTTTTCAAACAAAATATAAATGGAATTTTATCTGATGTTAGCATACCTGTTCAGCTGCAAGTTATAAGATGTTTTGCACATCTTCTCCTAGCAAATGACTTTGCATTAATTTTATCACATTAGTCAACAACCCCTTAATATGCATAACTTCTTCACGCAAATCTTCATATGTAGATGATGAAGCTTTTGACTTTTTTGCAGGTGGAATCTTGCCCAAACAATACACACGTCCTCTCTTTTCATTTTCAGGTCCTTGTACTTTTGCAAGCAAGTCATCCTTCCAAAATGTAGAATCTTGTTTGCTTTCAGATGTCTCACCCTTTGGTACGTGATTTTTAATTTCATACTGAAACACCATTTATATATAAAAAAAGTCATAATTGTAAGAGTGTGACATATATAAAAAAAAATACCATTTAGCTAATCTTAAGAGCATACCTAATCCAGTCTGCCGATGAAATAGTAACCAACAATGACTAGCACATGATGATCTGACAGCAAGGAACTCAGTAAGATCAATAGCATGAATCATGACAAGCAGGAACTCAGTAAGATCAATAGCTTGAATCATGACAATTACATTGAAAGCAAGAGCACATAAACATACAAGACTTTAAATAGGTTATCTAAATGGCTAATTTTAATAAATAATATAACCAAGAAATGGCAAATTAAATTGATTCATGACTCCATGTGTCTATAATCAAGAAGTTCTGCACAAGGGACCTTGAATCATCTTATGACTTCAGCAAGAGTTCCATCAACATATAGTCTCTCACGGCTAGCTCTCTGCCCAACCAGGTTAATAAGAGTTTTCCATAGATAGTTCTAATTTGATTATTTCATATATGATGAAAGTATACCAAGAAAAATTCATTTGGTGTGGCCATTTTATCCTAAAGTCCTTTCATTAACCACCATCCATGCTTTACAATGATCTAATTCAAGTAGGAAATAAACAAACAAAAAAAAACTAAAGTAGACTCTATGTTGCACAAATAAACATGTGTGGATCTCCATTCTACTTATTCGTAAAATTTTGCATTAGATTTTCAGGAAGAGGTAAAATACATTTAGAACAAATTTAATTCGCTCAATTATAGAATCATAGACACATTTCAAATATTTTGCTCATTCGATAAAGAAGACCTATATGGCCAAAATTATTGGTTCGAGATTAGTGTATTTTCTTATATTTTACAATGTGGACCTTATTTGTCCTTCACAAGTTTAAAAATAACACTGAATTATTAAACAAGATTCAATAGCATGCAGAGGCAATGAAAGTGAAGCATAAAGTACTTGAATTCATAGTTTTGTGACCATGAAAAGATAATTACCTTAAAATAAAAAGGAAATTAAATCTACAATTGCATATCGATCAGGAAAGTGAGTTCAAAAGAGGATGAGAAAGGGGGAAAAAATTATATTAGATACGTAAAAAGCTATATTGGGACAAAAAGGAACAACAACTACAAGCAATCTCCTCATGCTTCTTCTATGTGAAAAACAATAATGAACAAACAATTGAGAAACAAAAGCACATTAGAAAATATGACAAATTTATCATATATTAAATCAGACCATTACAATGTACCTAAATCGAATGTGACACCTGACCAATGAATTTTAGAGAAAATACACAAATAATCGACTGCTAATTTAAATGATTCGAATTCCTACCATGCCAAAAATCGACGTAATAACACGGAATGACAATGATTCCGGAGATGAGGAAGGGAGGAAAAACCTTTCTTAGTCGGCGGTATCCCAGATCCGGGCCTTGATCGTCTTCTCGTTGATGGCTAGAGTGCGGGTCGGCAACTCGACACCGATGGTGGCCTTGGAGTCGACGCTGAACTCACTGTGGGCGAAGCAAATGAGCAGCTGCGACTTCCCATGGTGATCGGAGGCAAACCGGTAAGGCGAAGACCGGTTGACGACGAAGATCGAGAGGAAGAGAGAACGGCCGACGGTGAGAGGGGGAAAGGTAAGGCACGGGAAAGGTAGGGCACGCACGGTGAGAAGTGAATTTTAGGGAAAGTAAATAAAAATATATAGATAATTAGTTATGTTGGATTAATGAATTTGGGTTATTGGATTCTATTTTTATTGATTCAATACCCAATAAAATCTAAGCTTTAATCAATTAAAACTAAATTTAGGATTAATATTGAAACTTGAGTTATCATACTTAACCATTGGTTAATTGGCTTAACCTGGGATTAAGGGTCTCTCCCTAATTATTCCTTAATCATTTTAATATTTAAAATAATTTATTTTAATAAATATCATTAAAAAATATTTATAATGACGGTGAAATTTATAGTGACGGTAAATTATAAGTATAGGTATATACTACTTATACCCATAGTAAAAAATTATAGTGATAGTAAAATATAAGTATAGATATAGATATCCAATAGTCACAGTATTGATATTTGTCTCTATAATCTATAGTGACGATGCCATATATCTGTGACTATATGTTACCTATACCTACAGTTTATATATGCGTAGCTAAAATATATAGTGGGTATATGCCAATTTTATTGTAGTGCACGAGGTGACACCTTATCTTATCGCAATGTGGCAGCGTCAAACGTTATCCTTTTTGACCTTGTCTATTTAGCTTATTCGTCGCCATCAGTCGACTAATGTCCTTCATCAGTCGACTAATGTGCAACAGTCGACTGCCAGTAGCTAGCAGTCAATTGCCACCTGGTCACTTCCCTGCAATAAGAGGTTAGCACAGAATATGGTAAATATGACGGTTCCTTACCGTTCGATCTAGACCTAGATCTTCCACTGGAAGTCTTAGTCGGATTGTCGCCTATGATCGTCCCCGTCCAAAGGACACGCCCTTACCATCTCTCTTCACACTCGTTCTTACCTCTGATCCTTTATGACCTGTTGCTTTGCTTTCGATCTTCACCTGGGTTCTTCGACTCCCACGAAGTTCTCCCAGTGTCGCCCGACCACCACGATTTCTCGACTTAAGATTCTCCGGGTGTCGCTGGCTTTCGACTTAGCTTAACCATTTCCTGCACACTTAATTCAGCTCATGAGATAACAATATAACCTTAACTTTGGGCCTTTGCCATAATCAAAACCTAGGTTCGATTATCTGATGTCCCTGCACCAACAATCTCCCCCTTTTTGATCTATGGCAAACCAACACAAAGTTAAGGAAAAATTAAAGCATAAAACAAGTGAAGCAAATGATACTCCCCCTTAACCCTAGGTGAGTTTTGAGAAAGATTCTTTAATTTTTAAAATTAAATTTTGTGTTACTTCCCCTTAACTTTCGCTCTCCTCCCCCTTTTGCCATAAATCAAAAAAGTGTTGGGGTTTTATATAAAATAGGGGTTTAAAAACAACATGATATAAGCATGCGTCTAGATAAATCAACTATGAGTCCAAGCATGCATCTAGCATTAGTTAGATAGATTAGTTCGAGGTATGTCCCTCTGCACCAACTTCAAAGGTTTGTAATATAACCATTAGGATTAGTTTGCTCTCCCCCTTAATCAAATATATGAAGTATAAGAGATTTAGGGGGCACTAAACTTTGGCCTAGAGAGTTGTATACTTAGTATTGGTCAATTGAAGTTATAATTATTTGTTAAGTGCAATAATTGAAAAAATATGTAGCATTTTGAAAAGGTTATGTTTTGTGTATATTATTCCTTAACATCTCACTCATTCTATGTGTCTCAAAAATGCGTTTGCCTTATATGTTTTGTGAGATGATTTTAACATGATTAAATTTAGTCAACCTTGGGTTAGATTCAGATTTAACCCTTAGTTCGTCAAGTAAACTTTTCAAGAAATTGACTTCCAGGTCGTGGCGAGGCACAGGAGCCTTCTTTGATCGGAACAACGACCACTTCCTTAGACAAAGCCAAATTCAAGAAATTGATTACTTGAGTCACTAAAGATTACTTCTTGGTCTAATTAGTTTAGAATACGGCGAGGTAGCTTCAACTAGTTCAACTCAGCCAAGTGAACCAAGCTAGATACACCTTATCTAGCTCGAATACACGAGACGTTGTTTCTCTAACGTACTATCATCTCACCGAGTCCTGATACTATGTTGTCAAAGTTGACTAACTATTTGTCCTATCTAGCCATTCTAAAAAGTAAAATAAAATAACTAATCATGCAATGATTTGGCTAAGGAAGCGGATATACTATTTTAGTGTTAGCTCCCCCTGGACCATTGAACCAATATGGTCTATCCACAAAGTGGACTTGATCCTGGGGAATCCAATACTCATTGGTCCTTATATGTGAGTTTAACAAAACCTTTGGGATCCATGCTTGAACTTGTTGATGACTACGATTTACGATAGACATATAAGATCTATTCGTAGTCCTTGAACTAAACCCAAGTCCGGCTTTATTGTACATGACTCTTTGGGTTCCAAGAAGTCGGTTAAGATTCTTAGATCCCAACGTGAATCTTTCCAACCTAGCCTCGAGCCCTTGAACTCGTCCGTCCTTTCAAGAGAGAATTCTCCTCCTCAAGCTTTTCAACTTGAGTTGAGTTTCCCTCTTGAACTTGACTAGTTGAAGAGGTTAGATTAGCCTCTTGTTTGAGGATTTCAACCTCCTCGAGCAACGATACTCGACTCTAAACTCAAACTTAGTTAATTTCCTACTTAACAACTTAATTGCATGATATAAATTTGCAATTAGTGAACGACTTACCTTAATTTTTTCTTTTGACTTGACTTTGAGTCTCTTCTCGAAGTTGTCCTCGGAGTCAGAGTTGGAGTCGGAATCATATTTGGCTTCGGACTCTGACTCGGACTCTACTGGTCTTGCCATGAATGCTATGTCGATGTCTTCTTCTTCGTCATCCCAAGTTGCTTGAAAGACCTTCTTTGATCCCTTTTGTGTTGGCTTCATTTTTAATTTGAAGTGCCCCTTCTTCTTGTTTTTCAATTTCTCCCTTTCTTTTCGGATTATCCTTCGCACCATGTTTACTATCTCGGCCTCTTCTTTCGATTCAGGCTCGGATTCACCCTCGGGTTCGACTTCTTCTTGTTCGGGAGGTGGCTTGCTCTTCTCCTTTCTTCTCTGACCTGCAAGCAAAGTAATACCTCTCACGGCCCAGACCATGTTAGTTTCTTCGTGAAGTTCAAATTCAAAGAAAAACTCAACTAACCTAATTTTTGAAAGATCTTTAGAAACCTTGTAGGCATTGCCCATGGATGCCCACAAGGTGGTCCTAGGGAAGGCATTGAGTGCATACCTTATTAGGTCCCGATTATTGACGGCTTGCCCTATCGAGTTGAGACCGTTGATAATTTCTTGGATCTGTGCATGTAGTTGGGTGGTGGTCTCATGAACCTGCATTTTTAGATTATACAATTTATTTAACAATAAATCTCTTTTACATACCTTAGCATCATCGATTCCTTCGTGAAGCTCGATGAGCTTGTTCCAAAGATCCTTTGCACTTATGAACGGGCCGATGCGGTTGAGCTCCTCTTTGGATAGCGTACATTGTAGGATTTTTGTGGCTTTTGCATCGGCTTCGATTTGTATTTCAGTTGCGTCGGTCCACTTATCAAAGTCCAAGGGCTCGCTTCAATCATTAGTGGGTAGAGTAAAGCCGGTTTGGATGATTATCCAAGTCTTGACTTGTGTTTTTAGAAAACACTCCATCCGACCTTTCCAGTAATGGAAATCATCTCCGTTAAAGAACAGAGGTTGGGTGGTGCTACACCCCTCAATGTCGGCCATTAATTATCTTGGAAAATACACAACTAAAAGAAGAGTACCAAGACTTCGTCTTGGATTAGTAGTGCGGGAGAAGAAAGCCTAAAAAAAATAACGAATTGAAAAATACGAAAAGAAAGACAAAAAAGTGCTAGATTGGTGGTTTCACTAAATCTTAGCGCCCCCGCTCTGATACCAATTGTTGGATTGTAAAAGTGTCGCTAGAGGAGGGGGGTGAATAGTGAGCGTAAAACTTCTCGTCTTTTCGTTCGTTCGATTAAAACTATGAGTAATGCAGTAGAAAAATAAATAAGGCAAATTTATTTTTACTTGGTTCACAACCTAGCGGTTGTTACTCCAAGGCCCCGTGATCCTTGACCACGTACGAGGGGACATCCACTATAGAGTCTCCTCCTTGTTGGAGGTAGGAGACAACGATCACAAAAATGAAATCTCAAGGATGAGGCAACAAACCTATCTCACTTCATTACGATTAAAATCATGAATACAATAAATAAAACAACCTAGCTACTGCCGACAAAGAAGTTGTAAGCTTGGCATTGCGTTGGCGTTATGACAACGTTACAACGTTATGACATTAGAGCTTTGGCGTTGCGGGACCACTTTGAGAGCAAGACGGATGATCTTTGGGTTAGAGCCCTCCCCTCCTTTTATAGACTTGTGCCTTGGAATAAGTCTAGATACAGATCCTCAACTTGTGGAACTTTTCACGAGGTGGCACCTTATCTTATCGCGAAGTGGTGGCATCAAATGTTATCCTTTTTTACCTTGTCTATTTGGTTGATTCATCGCCATCAGTCGACTGATGCCCTTCATTAGTCGACTGATCTGCAGCAGTCGACTTCTAGTAGCCAGAAGTCGACCGCCAGGCTGGTCACTTCCCTTCAATAAGAGATTAGCACGGAATATGGTAAATATGACGGTTCCTTACCATCCGATCTCGATTTAGACCTTCCATTAAAAGTCTTAGTTGGATCGCTGCCTACGGTCGTCCCCGTATAGAGGACACGACCATACCATCTCTCTTCGCACTCATGCTTACCTCTGGTCCTTTATAACTTGTCACTTTGCTTCTGATCTTCACCTTGTTGGGTTTCTGGCATCGCGGCGAGTGTGTGTTCGAACATATTTCGTAAATATGTGCACAGCGGAATAATTAAAAAGTAATAAATCTAATTTATTACAACACACACATCACACACATGCATAGTACAACATGTGTAGATATAATCGTAGTTTCAAATTTCACAATAAAGGAAATTACTCTAGTTATACCTGACGTATCACGTGCAGCAGGAATGACATTAACCAGAGCGACTCTCGCTAGAATCACATCTATTCGTATCCACACCCAGTATCGTCGGGATGGCTTCACAAAGCCATGAGCCTCGTCTTCGTAGGAGTCACTAGCCTCGTGTCAAAGACGATGTGATCGAGAGAAGATCACAATCTGAATCAAAATTTGGATTCGAAAATGAGTCCCCAAAACTCGCTTCTCCGGAGAGGTATTCGTCAACCGATTGACGAATCCTTCGTCCTCCACCTATGAGGATTACCAGATATTGAATCCCCGGCAAGGTAGCCATTGTCGGAGCTCCAAACGTCATCCAAACTACACTCCGACACGAAAGAAAAGAAGCTGTCCAAAAAAATGGACAACTTGGTGGAGGAGTTGTGCCGGCCCAAAGAGGAAGGTCGGTTGCACCTTGGTCACCAGAGCCAAAGGATGTCGCCGGAAGGTCGCCGAAGGATGACCGACAGCAGCTTGGACGTCGGCAGCAAGGTGGGCGGTGGCACAAAAGCTGGCGGCATGGACTGCTTGGGCGGCGGCAACGAGAAGAGAGGGAGAGGGTGGCTAGGTTTTCCAACACACAAGTTATCCACGAAAAACCCTTAAGTCATGTATTTATAGAGAACACATTCTCCTAACAGTTATTGGTTAATAACCAAAACCCGTTAACCCGCTCCAATAAATTAAGTTAAAATAAACCAAACTGTGTTGGTCTATTTTAAGTTAAAACGACCGAACCAACTTTGGTTCATTCGTTTAAAACAAACCAAACCCCTTTGGTTTATTCTCCACCATTGGATTAGAACCAAACCAATTTGGTTCATCCATCATGTCTTCATAAGACTCAGGCCATCCATGCTTCCATTGTGACTGAAACAATTTCATGCTCGCTCCTTATTTGGTCCAACCAAACCTAGTTTCTCTCGATCTGAGAATCTCATTCTCAAGCTCGTTTTAAATCCTTCGGATTACGCTCGTTGTGAGTGTGACCAAATAGGTTCCCAATTTATGTTAGCCGTCTATAATTAACTATTAATTATAGAACGATCATGAGTGACACCTAGTAGTACACACTACAACAAATATGATTTTTCGCAGCACGTCATTAACAACGCATATATACAGCATGCTGTTAATAATAGTTTTGACAGCGCGCCTAATAAAGTGCGCTGCGGATAGTAGTGTATTTTTTCAAATAACAACGTACATTAAAAGGTATGCCGTTAAAAGCCTACTAATCGCAGCGCGCATTAATATATGCTGTTAAAAGACAACTATTCGCAGCGCACATGAATGTATGCTGTTAAAAGTCTACTAATCGTAGCGCGCATTAATGTATGTTGTTAAATATATATTTATTCGCAGCGTATAATATTGTACGTCGTTAAAAATATAATTTCGTAATATTATATATATATATATATATATAATCATATATTTTATCAATGGTGCTTGTATTAGGTTTATACGTTGTTTAATTAATTTCGTAATATCATTTAATTAATTTCATAATACATATACTTAATTAATATATTTTATATATAATATGAACTATGGTTATATTAGGTTTAATAAAGTTAAGCCAACGAACTTTTTCTCCCCAAATCCCTATTCTGCGCGCTTCTTCTCGCTCGTGTCGCTGTCGCTTCCACTTCTTTTCGCGCCCGATGAACATCTCATCGCCCACCCTCTCCAAGCGTCACCATCGCTTCTCGTCGGTGAGTGCATCTCCTCATCGGCGAGTGCATCTCTTCTTCTTTGATTCTTGACTTCTTACGCTCTTCGCCTCAGTTTCGTGTAATTTTAGCTTTGATTTAATGAATCTCAATAGATGCTTCTGGTTCATACATGCTGAGTGATGAACATGAGTGTCAACTTTCCTGACATTGTAAAAATCACGATGGGGAGCACTTTTCTGAGCAAGAAATTCTCTATCCGCATTGAGCATCAAATGGAGATTAAATTTCTAGCGAAGAAATTTTATTAAAATAGACAGCAAGAAAGTAAACTTGACATCCGAAAATCAAGTACCTTTTCAGGTAGATCTCAATATGGTTGTGATACCTGTTCAAGAAGGTCTAGACGCTGATGGCATAATGTTCTGATATTTCCAACTGCAAGAACTCGAAGGATATAGTGCAAGTCCGTAAAAAAGGTTGTAGCATCAGCAACAGGGAAAAGTCTGTAAGGAGGCGGTATGGCCGGCTAGAGGGGGGTGAATAGCCCTCGTACGTTGGACGTCGTAAATTGCTCTCTACAAAAGATTAGCGCAAGCGGAATATACAAATATAAGTAAAGACAAGCAATAAAACAATCAATACAAACACCGAGATATAACGTGGTTCACGGCTACGCCGCTAATCCACGGTCCGATTCGTCCACGGTGAATCACTCCGCCAAAACCAATCACTATCGGTCTCTCCTTTGCACAAAGCTAGGTGGAGGTAACCTTTACAACCAAGATCACTCTTCTTACAATAGGATTGAAGTAAAGACAAGTAAGAAGAGTTTAGAGCTTGTGGGGCACTAGGAAGATTGTTTGGAGTATAAGCATAAGCCTCTCAAAGGCTTACACCCTCTCTTTTTATAGAGGGCTAGATCGATGGACTCATCACGATCGGCCGCCTCGTAGTCGATCGGCCTGGCCGGCTACGAACGCTTCCGGGCTAAACTCCTTATCTACCGGGCCGATCGTCAGCCAAATCGATCAGTTCTTGGCAACGATCGCCTATCGATGGCTGATCGCTGGCCACAATCCGCAATCGTATACCGGTCGAACTCACTGACTGGAAGCCGATCGCCATGACATGGCGAATGACCGGTGTCGAAAACCCATCCGACACTTGGCCAAATGGCCAAGTTTCACCTAAGAGCTACCCTTCCCGGGTTACAATCGCTCACTCTCATTTCTGGAGTCCTCGCCTTGAAGTTCTCTTCGTTCTCGCCACGCCCCTCGGCAAAGATCGCAACCGCAATGCTCCTTCGGCGCCTCTTGCCTCAAGTCTACTTCCTCCGGCCACTCCAAGCTTCTCGTCCGGCGGTCCCTCGGATGCTCCAAGCGCACGGCTTCCGCAAAGCTATCCTTCACCGACTCAAGGCACGAGTCATGAGATGTGAAACTCGCCACGGCTCCATGTGCGAATTACTAAGTCCTGCACGACTTCAACGCACATATCACATCAACATATCAAACTAACTTAAACCCTTTGCCACACCATCAAAACCATATCACGGCAAGAGATTGCACTAACAATCTCCCCTTTTGATGTGTGGCAATCCGCTTAAGTTAGGTAAAACATTTGATATAAATTCTAAGGTAAGAAAGCATGTAAAGATAAACATGATATAACAACATGCAATTCCCTTAATCCATGAAATTCTCTATGCAAATTTTCTCCCCTATCATATATTTCTCCCCTACAATATATTTCTCCCCCTAAAGTGATTAACTTAAACATACTTATTTCTCCCCCTTTGACACCATCAAAAAGATTAACACTAAGTTATAAGCTCATGGCATCAAGTATAATGGAGGGAAAAATATGTCAAGTTGATTTAAAAATTGGGTACCATTTGTTGATGGCATCAAGTATATTTCTACCACTTGTTGGTGGCATCAAGTATATTTCTACCACTTGTAGGAGGTTTACAAATTGAATTCGGTCTTCAATATTCTGATTTATAGCCACCAATGATCGCTATCGATGGCAATGATCGCATAAATGAATCCATATTTCTGATTTTCTGGACGAATTTCAGAAATGCATTATAAATTCCAGAAAATTTGAAAAATCATGAAATTTGGGGAAAATATTTCTTTTAAGTATATCTATAAATGAAAAATAGTTTTTCATGAAAACTCATTATATTTTCTTGTTTTTGCCAAAAATCCAAAAGTTCTAAAAACCACTAGGTTTTTGATCATTCTAGTATCAAGTTAGCTACCTAGTTTTGCATCCAATTGTTTCAAAACATGAATACATGTATTTTAGGGTAAGAAATTGTTTTGAAAACATATGAAATATCCAACCATGATCTTTGGGCAATATGTCTATGAATTAAACATAAGCCTTCCCCATGATTGGTCTATTATTGCTATGTTGATACTTTAAATGACCATCTAAATGTCATAGGCATTAGTGGACATTTGTATCATCCTAATATCTCACCCATGCTAAGTTTGCAATCAAGTTAGCCTATAGTGAGTGTGAGATGTATCCTAGGGGGTATTTGTATATACTTAACCCATATATTCATGCAATTCTATCATGGTTAAGTATCAACCTAACATCCTACATGATCATAATGACATATATCAATTAATTCTACATTATGATCATGAAACTCATGTATCCATCAAATAATAGTCATGCATTAGGTATTATACGATGATAATAAACAAATTATCACCTAAAGCATGATTTAAACCTATTTCTAGTGATAACGTGCCAAATTTCAAAATCATAAATCATGATTTAAAACATACATAGGAATTACAACAATCATCATGATTTAAGCATTATTACCTATTTATGGGCACGTTATCATCACCCAACACTATCTAAAAAATATTGTCCCGTCATCCTAAGTCAACCAAATTATGATATAGGTCAAGTTCATATGGTTGACTACCCTAGGGTTATTCTAACCCTTAAGGATGGATTTTGGAACCCAAAATAAATTCTTTCCTATTGGGTTCACTAAATATTCCTTGGGGATCCATTTTCTAGCTATTGCTTTCTTTTTATCTTGTCCCCTAGCTATAAGACATTTGTAGGCTTTTTCATTTTTCTTTTCCTTGTAGCCTAGGCCTTTCTTGTTGAAACTAGCTCTTTGGCTCCCTAAGATCATGTTCAATGTTGGAGCCAATTGTGAATTTCTCTAGGGCTTTTGTTAAATAATCTACCTTTTCCCTTAAAGCCCTATTTTCATTTATACATGCATCACTAACATCCAAAGACATATAAAGGTCATGTGAGCATGCATCATCTAAGCTAGAAGAAATATTATCATTTAAGCATGCCTTTTCTAATTTTTGTTCTAATTCCTTAATTTGTTCAAGCATGCATTTATTTTTCTTCTTTGCCCTAAATAGATCCTTAGTTAAACTAGAAATCATAGAAACTATTTTACTAGGTGAGAGATTGGTTACCATAGTTTCCATGTCCTCTTCTTCTTCGGATGATGAGGATGTGGAAGCTCCCCCTTCACTTGAGCTTTCCCCACTTGAGCTTGATTCTTCATTTTCGGATGAAGAGCAATCCAAGTCATCAAAGGCCATCAAGGCCAAATTGGTGACAAAGGCATTCTCCTCATCCGATGATGATGAGGAGGATGAGGATGGGTCATCCCAAGTCCTTGCCTTGAGAGCCTTAGCCTTTCCCTTCTCCTTTGTTTTCTTCTCCTCTTCCTTCTTTTTCTTGCTCCCCTTTTTCTTCTTCTTTTCTTCTTTCTTTTTCCTTTCTTCCTTGCTCTTGTTTAGGAGAGGACAATTGTCCCTTATGTGCCCTTCTCCTTGGCAATTATAGCATATGACCTTCCCCCTTGGTCTTCTCATCCTATCATTAGATTTATCAAATCTAAAATTCTTAAATGCACGTCTTACCCTCCTTACCATGTAGGCTTCTTCGGTGCTATCCATGGAGGAGGAGGAAGACGCTTCGTCATCGGAGGAGGAGGGGATTTCCATCTTCTTCTTCCCCTTACTTGCCAATAGTGCTACTCCTCTTGAGGGTTGAATTTTAGGCTCCTCTTGTATTCCCTCAAGCCTAGTTTCGTGGAGTTCCATTGTTGAGAAGAACTCCTCCAAGGTGCTCACTTCTAAATTCTTTGAGATATAGAATGAGTCCACCATGGAGCTCCACTTTGAGGACCGGGGAAAGGCATCTATGGCCTTCATTACCATATCCCGGTTTGATAGCTTCTCACCTACACTTGTTAGTCCATTTAAAATTTCTTTGAATCTAGAATGCAAAGAAATTACCTTTTCTCCCTTTTCTAATTTGATGTTGGATAGTTGGGAGCGGAGGAGATCTCTCCTTGCTAGCTTTGCCTCGGATGTGCCTTCATGAAGCTCAATTAGCTTCTCCCACATCTCCTTGGCGCTTAGGCATTCTCCTATTCGGTTGATTTCTTGTTGGGGGAGCACATTGTAGAGATGGTGCTTGGCTTTGGAGTTTGCAAGGTGCTCCTCTCTTTGCCTCTTGGTCCACCTAGATTTCTCTATTGGCTTCCCTTCTTCATCCCTAGGCAAAACGAAACCGGATTCAATTGTAATCATTATATCAAAATCCGTTTCGAAAAATACCTCCATTCGCTTCTTCCACCAAGCGAATTCTCCTTCAAACTTCGGAGGATGGATGTTGGAGCCGGCCATTTTTGATGTAGGGCTTGTTGCGGCGGTTAGTCCGGTGACAAGCAACCTCGACTCTGATACCACTTGTAAGGAGGCGGTATGGCCGGCTAGAGGGGGGTGAATAGCCCTCGTACGTTGGACGTCGTAAATTGCTCTCTACAAAAGATTAGCGCAAGCGGAATATACAAATATAAGTAAAGACAAGCAATAAAACAATCAATACAAACACCGAGATATAACGTGGTTCACGGCTACGCCGCTAATCCACGGTCCGATTCGTCCACGGTGAATCACTCCGCCAAAACCAATCACTATCGGTCTCTCCTTTGCACAAAGCTAGGTGGAGGTAACCTTTACAACCAAGATCACTCTTCTTACAATAGGATTGAAGTAAAGACAAGTAAGAAGAGTTTAGAGCTTGTGGGGCACTAGGAAGATTGTTTGGAGTATAAGCATAAGCCTCTCAAAGGCTTACACCCTCTCTTTTTATAGAGAGGGCTAACTTCTTCCCGTTTGCCGCCATCAGTCGACTGCCGCCCTTGGCAGTCGACTGCCGTCACTACAACGGCCTCCGAACACGTCGGATCCCGACCGTTGTAGTCCAACGGAACTCTTGGCAGTCGACTGATGGACCTCATCACGATCTGCTCCTCAGAGTCGAGCCCGATCGGCTACGAGCGGTCTGGCGAACCCTTATCTACCGATGTCGCCGCTTTCAAGAATGATCGGTGGTCTTGGATCGATTGCCCGTATGGCGATCGGCCGCCTACAATCGATCGAATGATACGGTCGAACTCACTCGACTCGGAAGCGATCGCCGCCATGACATGGCAGTCGACTGGTGTCGGGAAAACCCATCCGACACTTGGCCAAATGGCCAAGTTTCACCTAAGAGCTACCCTTCCCTGGGTTACAATCGCTCACTCTCATTTCTCGGAGTCCCTCGCCTTCGAAGTTCTCTTCGTTCTCGGCCACGTCCCTCGGCAGCATCAGGCGCACGGCTCTGCAATGCTCCTTCGCGTCTCTTGCCTCGAAGTCTACTTCCTCCGGCTTCACTCCAAGCTTCTCGTCCGGCGGTCCCTCGGATGCTCCAAGCGCACGGCTTTCGCAAAGCTATCCTTCACCGACTCAAGGCACGAGTCATGAGATGTGAAACTCGCCACGGCTCCATGTGCGAATTACTAAGTCCTGCACGACTTCAACGCACATATCACATCAACATATCAAACTAACTTAAACCCTTTGCCACACCATCAAAACCATATCACGGCAAGAGATTGCCCTAACAAAGTCTTTCTTTTACTGAGTCAAAAATTGAAGTGAATCATCATCCAAATAGAACTAAAGGCATTGGTTTGTAAGAAGTCTTAGGATTCAGCTTCAGTAAGAACTAAAGGCATTGGTTTGTAAATATCTCCTTAAGTGATATTTGATGATTTTAAGTCTATTAATTCCTTCGCTTAGGTTATTAGGGAGTTGACATATCCTGATTCCATGCTCTTTTGCCCTCTCAACTCCATGCCTAATTCCAGCATCACATTTTGTGGTGCTGGAATTTTTCCAGCATCACATTTTATGGTGCTGGAATTTTTTCCAGCACGTGGTGGTGCTGGAAAAATTCCAGCATCATATTTTTTCAGCACCACTTGAATATCTGATGCATAATGGTATATGACAATGTTGTTTCAGCACTTGGAGTGATCTTCTATCTTTTTTGGAGTAATCTTATATCCTTCTTTGCAGCATACTTTGAAAATCTTTCTTAATATTATGTTCTATTGTATTAATCTGTTGAATGATTGAGTTGTATACATATCTTAATCAATAATTAATTTGTTTGTAAAATTAGGTTGCTAGTGGTGACATTGGTAGCGGTATTGAAAATTATGATTGAGTTGTATGCTAGATGTATCATGTCATATTGTTTATAAGCAGGTAATTATATAGCATTCAAAAGGAGAGAAAATGGGGGAAAACGCAGTAAAGCATTTGTAGATGAAATTCAGGTGATATTGTATCCTGTTCTAAAATCTTGTTTTACTTTAATCAAGCATACTTATACATTTCAATCTGTTTATGCTATTTTGTAGGAAACTATTGATAAGAGACTATCGGGAGTGGACTCTAATACTTCACCTAATTCATCACAAGATTTGCATAGTAAAGAGACAATTGATGGTGACAAAATTCATAAGAAAAAGGGACGGGGTCCATCAAAGTTGAAGTTAGCTAGTGGTCAACTAAAGCCCAAAGTGCTAGAGCGTAATGAGTTTGGACAACCGATTGGGGATAATTCTGTGAAGTACGCTTCTTTTTTAGGTTGCATGGTAAAGGAATTCGTGTCATATACATTAGATGGATGGAATGATGTAGACGAAGAAGTGAAGAATAGAATGTGGAATTGTCTTCAGGTAATGTTTTGATTCACTGAATTTGTCAAGTATGATTCTAAGTAAAAGAAAGTAGACATAATTTTGTGCTTTTTATGTATAGATGAATTATAATGTTGAAGAGTGTGAAAAGAAAATAATATTTCAAAAGTTAGCTAAGTTGTGGCGTGATAGAAAGTCCAAATTGCAAATACCTGTACGAGAAGCTAATACTGGTCAAGTTGCTTCGCGAAATCTTAATCTTTTGAAGCCTGAATTTATGGATCAACAACAATGGGAATTGTTTGTAAAGAGGACATTATCACCTGAATTTCAAGTAAGTATTAATTACAAATTCTTATTTGTAATGAATTTTGTTATATTAAAAAAACTCTGACATTAATTCAATTTCATTATTTCTTGGCTTTCTTTGTTTTTTTTTTTAAGAGTTTGTATAGGGGACATGCATTCTCAGGTTGGAAACTATTGATAAGAGGCTATTGATAGTGATTTTCTTTAACTAAATTTCCTGTGTTTTATTCTTAGCAAAAGAGTGCAAAATTCAGAACTATGAGGGAAAATCAAGACCATATTCACACTATGAGCCGAAGAGGTTATGGTCGTGTGGATAGCTTGATGGTATGCATTATTATTGTTGTAGATACACTTATTAACTATATTATTTGTCCCTATCGGGTTTTTTAAATATATTTATATATGTCTCATATTTAAGGAAAAAGCAAGTCCTGTAGATACACCAATTACAAGATCAAAAGTTTGGATTGAAGGTCACACGAAGACAAATGGACAGTCTATTAGTCAAGTGGTTGAAGAGAAAATAGTAATAAGACTATCTCTAGTTATTATTTCTAAAAGTGTTCATATCAATGACACCACTACCTAAATTTCTTATTCTACAAAAGTTTTATCTTGATATTTGCAGAAAAAAATAGAAGAATGTCCATCTGAATCTTTAAACACAACTAACATTGCTGATGATGCAATTAGTCTTGTATTTGGCAAAGAAACTCGAGGTAGAGTGCGAGGAATGGGCTTTGGAGTTGTACCATCAACGGTTGGAGCTTCTGTGCAACAAAATAGAACTGTTAAGCAACTTGAAAATATAGTGCATAATCTTCAACAAGAAATGCAAGAAATGAGGCTCATGATTTTTCAAAATATGAGGCAACAAAATGAACATGAACAGGTTAGTAATTATATTTTGGTTTAATTAATTCCATTTTTTATGTTCTTATTAGTGAAATTATATTATGATGACATTATTTGACCCAATTTGTTTGTAAAATTAGGTTGCTAGCGGTGGCATTGATAACAATATTAGGAATTATATTAGTGGCAGTAGTGATGTCAATGGTACAACAAAGAGTGGCAATGGTACAACTCAGGTAACTATATTGACATAATGAATGTTGTGGTTTCTCTTATAAGATAGAATCTTTGTTTCTAATGCTTTATATTCTTGTGAACACTGTATATTTACTTTTGTTTTTGCAATATTTACTTTTTGATGATAATCAATGTCTAGATGCTGGTGAGAATGGTATATATTGCATCATTAAGCAATTCTTCAAAAAAATACGTATAGGAAAAAACAATTGAGTGGTGTATCCAACCAATAGATCAATATTAAACGAAAAGAGAATATGGTTACAATCAACATTATATCCCTCGTCAACAAGAGACTTTGTTGTCATTACAGTGAAGGTTGTGTGCTGAGCATACATTTGGTATCTTTAATATGTCATGTAGTTTCTTCAGTCTATCTAGCACTAAACCTACTTTTTGAATTCCGTGAAAAGGTCATATCAATTGGATATAGGCTAATCTAATATAGGACAGTGAAAATTGTTTCCAAGATACATCATGAGGTCTCTGGTGATGTCTGATTTTCTTGAATCAGCCATGGATGTTTGTCATCAGGGTTAGTCAAATCATAGCAGGAGCATGTCATGGCAAAAAGTTTCCTTTCCTTGTTTCTTCCCCTATGTCAATTGTTTATATATTAATTCTGTTCATGAAATTTTAATTGAAACACTAGGACCTTAGTCAAATAAAAATTGAATAAACGACAGTTGCACCTATGTGATGAATGGTATTAGTGATACTTAACATTTGTAGGGGTTACCAAGATATATAACATATAGTTTTCCAGACATACTCTTCTAAAATTCTGATTGAAGCCTTTTGGATATGGTAATTTTAGTTTTCCCTTTCTTTTGTTGCTTCCTACTATCATCTTCTAGACAAAGTTGATTGATCATATCCTCTGCTGCACCAGGCCAGTAGTCTCCATCAAAATAAGGGAGACGAGCTGCTGTAACCTTAGCCTTGCACTCCCCAATATTTACAAAGAAATGATCATATAAATTAGTGACATCAACAACCACATTCTCTTTTTTATCTTTCCGAAGCATTGCTAGATACCTAATAAGACATAGTGAATGATGCATTAAGATTATGTCAAACAATACAATATTGAAAACATAAATTTTTATGACAAAGCTTTGAACCGTATCATTCACGTAGTTTGTCATATTTTGGAGTCTTCTGAATCTCAGGGTGGTAATAAAGGATATAGTCTTCCCCCTTAAGAGGAGGACAAGCCCAAATATAGCAACTGGTGAAACCACGTTTCTTACAATATTCAAGATATCCTATCTGATGCAAGAAGAGGAGAGGTTTCAATAATTGCATAATCAACTAGCATGTGCAAGTTCTAGGATGCTTTAAAGGCTGGCTCACCATCAAGGAACTTTCTTAGAATTTTGCAATGTTTTGAACCATGATGTTGTTTCTATTTTCAAATTTCTTTATCTCTTCTGAAGCAAAATATGTTTAATACCTTTAATGCTTATGTTACAAAGATCATCCTTAACCATGTTACGATGATATTACAACAATAAGAAATAATAGGTTTATCCTTCGTTTGAAAAAAAATGTACTTGGGTTAAGGATGATTTTTTGTCTTCTGATTATGCCATTTTTTTCTGTTAATGTTTTACCGTTTATCTTTAGTGAATTTAGTACATTTGGTAAATGAGTTTTTTCTCTCTCTGTTTTACTTTCTTTTTTACTAATATCATGTTTTGTTATAAAAATGTTCTTGGTAATATTAACAATCTTTTATTGTTATACAGGCAAAACTGAAGAATGTGAGTTGTGGAGATATCTCTGCTAATACTAAATGTCAGTTGCTTCATTGGTCTATTGATGGTGTTGTTGCAGAAGGTCGGATTGCATCCACAGATCCAAAAGTAAAAGTGCATCATGTTCCTCTTGGTAGATCTTGTTGGAAAGTATGGATTGATAGAGTTTTCATGGAGAAGGTGGATCTAATTCGACCAAATGATGAAATGGTTTGTCTCGAGGATGCAATAGGGAGCACAGTCGCTTGATTATCTAAGTTTATAATTTTGTATGACTGATATAGATTTTATCATATACTTTTTGTAGAAAAGAAATCATGTAAGTGAATTTATGTTACTAGTTTGGATTGCTATATCTGACTAAGTGAATTATTGTTTTGTTTAAGTGTGATGTTGATGAATATCTATGGTACTATAATTGTTTTAGTTTTGATTTTATAATAATGTGTATATGATATTAAAATTGTCTAGTATTTGTATGTGGTATGATAACTGTGTTGTATTATAATTATTTGAGTTTTGGTTGTATAATTATTTTTATTTAGTATTATAATTGTGTGTAATGTAGCGCACAGTAGCGCATTGTGAATACACTTAATCGCAGCGCGCGGTTGCACGCTATGGATGCATTTAATTGCAGCGCGCAACTGTACCCTATTAATATAATTAACCACCAGTATTGCGAATATATTAAGCTGCATTGTATGCCGATATGCGTTCGCGTATGCGAATGCATCGTGGATAGACTAATTATACGCGTGAATATGTTTAACCGCGCCAGTTGCTTTTGCTAATACATTTAAGCTGCACTTGCAAGATGCGAATGCATTTAACTACAGTGCGCAACTGCACGCTGTCAATGTCTTATAACTTTTAACAGCTTGGAACTTTGCAGTGCGCGATGCGCGCTGTGGATAGCATATTTGCGCGCTGCGAAAAGTCAAATTTGTTGTAGTGACATCATGATCCCTAATTAATCGGAAAATCAATGGTTGATTCCAGAACCATTTCTGAAACCCTTCAGCAGCTATAATGAATCGTGCCCCGTTCCCTTCACGTATCTTATACCCACTTGGTTTAGGACATGGTCTATAGTGTCAGTCCCCACTAGGTCGACTACGTCACACCTAGCCCAAGTATCATTTCCTCGTCCTACGGATTCTATTTACTACACATGTATCCAAGAGTACCTTACTCTAAACATGTAATACTTTGGCCAAAGACTTTAGTAACAATCCGACAAGAGACCATGGGTATACATCTCCTCGCAAGGAGTGGTGAATCCTTTATAGGCTATTCAAACACTTTCGGTCACTTCGACTTATATCCAATCATCCCGGGTCCACATCTCCTTAGAGATTCTTGCTTAAGATGTTAAAGCATAAGTCTTCATGACCAAGATGACTTGAATACCGTAAGTCAAAGGAACATTGCACTTAAGCTGCAGTAAGAACTTCATTGACATATCCATATATGCAGAGAACCATATGAAGTCTTACAGCTGGTCACTCCAATGAACTAGTTACCATAACTAGCATCCACGATTGGTGGCAAAATATTATCATCAAAAGCAAGGAGTTGACTATGACGAGACCTTCTCACCAGTTTCCATACTTAAATCCATTCGGATATTCCTGGCCATAGCAGCTCATTTTGATTATGGAATATGATAGATGTATGTGATAACAACTTTCTGTTGGATCGAGCGGATCGCTAGAGGGGGGGGGTGAATAGTGATAGAAATTTTTCGTTCAAAATCGTTCGTTAAAATGCGAGTAGACACAGCGGAAGATAAAAACAAAACAAGCGAGACAATAGACACAAGGGTTTTACTTGGTTCGTAGCCGAAGGCTACTACTCCAAGGCCCTAGTGGTCCTTGACCATGTAGGGAGGGCAAACTACTAAAGAACTCCTCCTCGTTGGAGGTAGGAGTTAGACGGATACACAAAATGACAAAAGCTCAAGGTAGAGGGACACTCCCCCTCTCCTCGTTATAATGAAAGCTTTACTAAAAAATAAACTAAAATACAATTTAAACTTTCGTTACCGATGACTTCAAAGGTTGGAGGTTGAAGCTCTAGTCGTCGTCTCGGCAGCGCTTCGTCGTAGTGATGTCGGAGAGTCGGAGCGTATCAGAAGCACTTGGAAGCCTTTTTTAATTGATGAAAAACCCTAAGACAAGCCCTCCTTTTATAGCCTTTGAGCCCCTCATCGAATGGGTCTTCAACCAATCACAAATGGACACAAAACCTCCTTGAAATGGGGTGATAAGCCTTGACTC
This sequence comes from Wurfbainia villosa, assembly GCA_025175895.1. Classification (NCBI taxonomy): domain Eukaryota; kingdom Viridiplantae; phylum Streptophyta; class Magnoliopsida; order Zingiberales; family Zingiberaceae; genus Wurfbainia; species Wurfbainia villosa. Next base: position 19,768,392 of record CM046008.1, on the reverse strand, counting down.
CTCGAAGCTAATCATTGACCATTAGTCGACTGATGGCCATCATCGATCCGATGATGGTAGCATCGATCAATCGCGGCCGAGGCGATCGGTGATGAAGGCGTCGAGTCCTCCAAGTGGCGATCAAGCGATGCTAGCTGCAAGGCAAAGTTAGCTCAAAGAAAATATTATTTCGACGGCTTTCGACCGTCCGATCTCGACCTAGACCATCGATGGGATGTCTTTGGTCGGATCTACGCTTAAGACCATCCCCGTAAGGAGGATACGACCTCACTTACGCTCGCACACACGTGCTTACCTCAATACTAACCATGTCGATTTTGCTTCCGGCCTTCCACTCTATTCCTTCGGCTCCCTCCGAAGTCACTCGAGTGTCGCCCGACCACCCGGCTTCCTCCGGGTGTCGCTAGCCTTCAGCTCCAGCTTTAGCAATCTTTTGCACACTCGATTCAGCTCATGAGATAACGACATAAGTTTAACTTTGTATCGTTTGCTATAATCAAAACTCAGGTTCGACTTAGGTGCCTACTGCACCAACAATCTCCCCCTTTTTTATTTATGGCAAACCCACATACAAAGTTAAGTAAATAGCAAGCATGAAGAATAATGTGTATTAGAAACAAACAATAAAAAAATAAAGAAGATTAAGTTGGAGTAGTAAGGATTTTCTTCAAGCATTCCCCCTTGAGGAAACCTCCCCCTTGACCGAGGGTGAGTCTTGAGGAAAGACCTTAATCCTCCCCCTTTGAGGGTTTCTTAACATTACTTAAAGTTGGCCTTAGTAAAACGTTTAAGTTAAGAGTTCTTCTTAACTTGGCCCTTTCTCCCCCTTAAGTAAAACATTAAAAATGAGTAAAACGTTGATGGCACAAATAAGTTTAGTTAAGAATTATCTTAACTTGGTCTTAATAAGTTTTCAAAACTTAAAGTTAACTTTTGGTTTAAATATAAAGTAAGAGTTAAGTTATAAAAAAATTTGACCCCTTAACTTTGGCCTTTTTCTCCCCCTTTTGTCATATATCGAAAAGAGTGAGGGTGTGTGTGGAAAACAAAAATAAGTGTTAAATATAAAGTCCAAGCATGTTTCACATTATTTTGAAAATAATATACTGAAAATAAGTTCATCTATAAAATGTTCGACTCATATTTGGCTTGATTGATATGAAAGATCAGCGATCTGATCGAGTCGGTTAGTATGTATGATTATACTCCGTGGTTCATAGCGATGCACTAGCTCTACATCTGGAACTAGGAGTAAGGTCCTAACATCTCATGCCCATCTACGTGGCTAAGTACATAAACACATTAGTCCTATGTGTTGTGAGATGTATTGGCTCCTTAAATCTATAGGTGTATGATATCTAAGGTATGTCCTATGCTAGTTCCATAAAAATGAAAATTTAAGAAATAGTAGTAAGAAAATATAATTTGCAAGTTCCTATTCTACTACGCACATGCCCAATTTTCATCTTAATAGACTAAATTCGGCTTCGGGTAGGGGTTTAGTAAATAGGTCTGCTAAGTTAGACTTTGATTCGACGTATTCGAGTTGTATGGCTCCGTTGGCCACATGTTCTCGAATGAAATGGTGTTTGACCTCTATATGTTTAGTCCTAGAGTGACATATTGGATTCTTAGTAAGATTAATTGAACTAATGTTATCTACGTGAAGTTTTGTGTTCATAAAGTCTAACTTGAAATCGTGGAGAGTGTGCTTCATCCAAAGAAGCTGAGTGACACACTCACCCATCGCGATGTATTAAATCGCGGTGGTAGATAAGACACAGTGTTGCTTCCTCTGCACCAACTCACTAGACTCGAGCCGAGAAGTTGACAACAACCACTCATGCTCTTTCTATCGAGCTTACTCGGCATAGTCCGAGATCGGAGTAGCGGTTAGTTGAACTCAGTAGATCTAGGGTACCAAATACCGACATTAAGTGTACCCTTTAGATATCTAAGGATACGCTTGACTAGAGTTAGGTGAGACTCCTTGGCACGGTTTGGAACCTTGCGCACATACTTCTTGCAAATAGGATATCAGTCGCTTGGAGACTCCTATTATGCTCCTATAGTATTTTAAATCAATTGAGTTTCCGATTAAATCTTCTTCTATATTCACATTAGTTGCCATTGGGGTATTAATAATTTTAGCGTCTTGCATTCCAAAGCGTTTAATTAATTCCCTAGTATATTTGCGTTGATGTAGGTATATTCCATCTTTAGTTTGTTTAATTTGTAGACCTAAGAAGAAACTTAACTCGCCTACTAAATTCATTTCAAATTCACTTTCCATAAGTGAAATGAACTCATTTAGTAGGATTGAGTTGGTGGTTCCGAAAATAATATCATCTACGTAGATTTGGGCTATGAATATGTCTTTACCTAAGGTTTTTACGAAAAGGGTTGGGTCAACTACACCTTGGTTAAAGCCTTTGGACTTAAGATAAATCGAAAGTCTCTCGTACCAAGCTCATGGAGCTTGTTTAAGTCCATAAAGAGCTTTCTTTAACCTAAGGACATGATCGGGTTTGCCTAAAATTTCGAAACCGGGGGGGTTGACTAACGTAAACTTCTTCTTTAATGTATCCATTTAAGAATGCAGATTTCACATCCATTTGAAACAATTTAAATCCTCGATGTGCTGCATATGCTAATAGCATTCGAATGGACTCTAATCTAGCTACTGGGGCATAGGTCTCGTCGTAATCTAAACCTTCGACTTGACTAAACCCTTTAGCAACTAGCCTAGCTTTATTTCTAACTACTTCACCTTTATCATCAATTTTATTTCTAAACACCCACCTTGTTCCAATGATTGTTTTATCTTTAGGTGGTGGTACTAATTCCCATACTTCGTTCCTAGTGAATTGAGCCAACTCTTCTTGCATTGCAATAATCCAATCGGGATCAAGAAGAGCTTGGTCAATAGTTTTGGGTTCAATTTTAGAAATTAAAGATATTTGACTAAGATTTCTGTATGAGGCTCTAGTTCGAACTCCTAGACTTGGATCACCTATCACTTGGTCGATAGGATGATTCGTTTGGGTCCTAGTTGAATTTGGGTTTGAGTCTACAACTTGATCCATAGGATGACTTGTTTGAGTTCTAGTTTGGTTGGATTCATCTATCACTTGGTCGATAGAGTGACTTGGTTGACTTAGGTTAGGATTAACACTAGACCTGATCTCTGGATCAGAGTTAGGTCTAGTATGAGTTGGCTCGCTAATTGGGGTTGCCGGGGGTTTTGTAGGTTCATGTCCTTCATCAAATACTACATTGATAGTCTCCTCGACTCTAAGGGTGTCGTAGTTATATACTCTATAATCTCTGCTTGTAGTCGAGTATCCTAGAAAGATTCCGGTCATAGTTTTGGATGTAAATTTCCCTAGGTAATCCTTAGTGTTTAGGATATGTACCTTACATCCAAATACCCTAAAGTACTTGATGTTAGGTATTTTATCATGATAAATCTCGTATGAGGTCTTAAGGTGCCTCTTTACCATAAGGATTCTATTTTGGACATAGCATGCCGTACTCACGGCTTCCGCCCAAAACCTATCGGGTAGGTTATACTCATTTAACATTATCCTAGCAGCTTCTTGTAGGGTTCTATTTTTGCGTTCTACTAGGCCATTTTGTTGTGGAGTTCTAGGGCAAGAGAACTCGTGGTGGTATCCATTTAGGTTACAGAATTTTGTAAACCTATGGTTTTCGAATTCACCACCATGATCAGTCCTAAGTCTTTTGATTTTAATGCTTTGTTGATTTTCTATTAACTTAAATAGATTGATTAATTGATCTAGGGTATCATTTTTGTGTTTGATGAACCTAACCCAAGTAAATCTAGAATAGTCATCAATTATGACTAAGCAGAATTTACTTCCGTTAAGTGACTTAGCTCCGTGTGAATCAAATAGATCCATGTGTAGGAGCTCAAGCACACTTTTGGTTCGTTCTTGACTAGTTAGTTGATGTTGTGTCCTAGATTGTTTACCTTGTTGACAAGCATTACATATTTTATTATCCAAGTTGTTGAGGTTAGGTAAACCTCTGACTAAATCACTCTGACTCATCTTGTGGATGAGTCTTGGGTGTGAGTGACCGAGTCATCGGTGCCACAACCACGATTCCTCTTGCCATGTCATAAGACACTTAGTTGAGGAGTTAGTTAAGTTGATAGTGTAAATGTTGTTATTTCTAGTCCCTTTAAGAATTGTTTTAGAGGTTTCATTTGTATTAATTACACATTCATTTTCTAGAAATATGACCTTATAGTTATTATCACACAATTGGCTTACACTAAGTAAATTATATTGAAAATTTTCTACTAATAAAACATTTTGAATAACAAAATTTGAATTGAGCTCAATATCACCTGATCCGATGATTTTGAGCTTGCCGTTATTTCCGAAGGCTACCGATCCTTGTTGTTTGAATCGAAGCTTCGAAAACTTGAGTTGATCCCCAGTCATGTGTCGGGAGCAACCACTGTCCAACATCCATTGATCCTACACACAAGGTAGTTGGATCGGATATTGGATTTATTAAAAATTGGTTGAAGATTATTAACCTAAATCATCTCACCCATGTCTATATGATCAAACATGTTAATCCTATATGTTCTTGTGAGATGACTTCCAATTTTTTAGTTGAATTAAGTTTAATGACTTAAACACTTGTCAACCTTGCGTTAGATTCAGATTTGACCTTAGGCTCATCAAGTCACCTTTTCAAGATCATGGCTTCCAGGTCGTGGCGAGGCACAGAGGCCTTCTTTGATCGGAACAACGACCACTTCCTTAGACAAAGCCATTTTCAAGAAAATAGAGACTTGACTCACCTAAGACCACTTCCTGGTCTAACTAGTCTAGGATACGGCGAGGTAGCTTCAGCTAGTTCCGCTCGGTCAAGTGCACCGAACTAGATACGCCTTATCTAGCCCGAATACACAAGACTCCGCTTTCCTAGCGTACTATCATCTCGCCACGTCCTGGTACTATGTTATCAAGTATTGACGAGTTATAGTCCTATCTAATCATTCTAAAAAGGAAAATCAAACTAAATAAAAACCTAAGCATACAATTTCTAAGTTAAAACACAAACAAATTTCGTACTAGCTCCCCCTGGACCGTTGAATCGATTCGGTCTCTCCACATAGTGGATTTGGTCCTTGGGAACCCAGTACTGGTTTGATCCTAAGTTTGAAATCAAGGTGGTCTTAGGGACCCATACTTGGACACATTTTCTATGTCTACTTACGATTGACATATACGACTTATTGGTCGTGTTTGAGCTAAACCCTAGCCCGACCTTGTTGTACACGGCCCTTTGCGATCCAAGTAGGAGGTCAAGTCCTTTGGATCCCAAAGTAAACCTTTTCAACGTATTCCTAAGATCTTCGACTTGACTTTTCAAGAGTGAGTTCTCAACTTCGAGTTTTTCAACTCGAGTTGAGTCCTTCTCTTGAACTCGACTAGTCGAAGAGGTTAGGGAGACCTCGTGTTTGAGGAGTTTAACTTCCTCAACCAGGGTCTCGACCTTGGACTCGGACTTAGCTAACTTTTTATTTAAAAACTTAATTGCACTATAAAGAGTAGTAATAAGAGACCGACTTACCTTGAGTGTATCTTTTGAACCGGATGCGTATTCGTGGCTTGTCTTGAATAGTGTTTCGTAGTCCGACTCGTCTTCGGTTTCTGATTCTGGTTTCGGTTCCGACTCCGTCTCCGATTCCACCGGTTTAGCCATAAGGACTCGATCGTTGTCTTCTTCCTCGGAGGCTTCTTCCCAAGTAGCGTTGAGTGCCTTTTTATGTTTTGGTGCCTTGCTCTTGAGTTTTGGGCACTCGGACTTAATGTGTCCAAACCTGTTGCATTCATAACATCTTATGTTTGAACTTTTAGGCTTACCTTCATTGGGTCGAGTGACGGCTCATTTTCGGCCCTTGACTGTCCTCCGAACTAGGTTGACTAGTTTGGCTTCCATTTCCGAGTCGACCTCCGAATCTGACTCATCCTCTTCTTCCTTCGGGGGTGGCTTGCTTGCGATTTTCTTCCTCGAACCTGCAAAAAGTGTTATACCCTTCTCGGGTTCCGAGTTAGACTTCTCATGAAGTTCGAAATCAGAAAAAAGTTCATCTAACCTAAGTTTAGAAAGATCCTTGGAGACCTTGTAGGCATCGACCATGGATGCCCACAAGGTAGTCCTCGAAAAAGAGTTTAGGACATACCTTATAAGGTCGCGGTTTTCGACCTTTTGCCCGATTGCGTGTAGGTTGTTGACTATGTCTTGGACACGGGCGTGGAGTTGCGTCGCGGACTCGTGTTCCTGCATTTTTAGGTTATATAGTTTATTGAATAGAAGATCACGCTTACATACCTTGGCTTCATCGGTCCCTTCGTGTAGCTCCACTAGTTTTGTCCAAAGATCCTTTGCGCTTATGAAGGGGCCGACGCGATTTAGCTCCTCCTTGGATAGGCCGCATTGAAGGATTTGAGTTGTCTTAGCGTCGGCTTCGACTTGTCTTTTTGTCGCAATGGTCCATTGGTCATAATCCAAGGATTCACCCACTTCGTTAGTCGGAAGTGTGAATCCCATTTGGATTATGATCCACATCTCAATTTGGGTTTTAAGAAAGCATTCCATCCGACCCTTCCAATAACGGAAGTCATCTCCGTTGTAAAACGGAGGTCGGACGGTGCTAAAACCCTCGAGATGGGTCATTTGGAAGGAAAACCTTGCACAAAAAAATACAAAAAACACGAAAAAGGGTTCCAAGACTTCGCCTTGGATTAGTGGTGCGGGAAATAAAAAGAAACAAACGAGAAATAGAAAGTTAAGCAAAGAAATAAGAAACTAAATAAAAAGTAAGTACTCACAACCTTCAATGTCCCCGAAAGGCTACTAAACGTCAATTTTTTAGGATGAAAACAGCTTGTTACGGGGGTAAACCCCCATAAGAAGTGTAGATCTCTCAGAGAGCTTCAATTTGGTGGGTAGATCGTTTGGTGAGTCCCCTTGTAGCAAAAGTTATGCTCGTTTGATCGTGAGGTACTCCGAAGGCGATTAGTACTTGCAAAAAACACAACCAAAAACTATGTACCAAGACTTGGTCTTGGATTAGTAGTGTGGGAGAAATCTTAAAACAATAAATACGAAAAGAAAATTGCTCGATTGGTGGTTGCACCGAATCTGAGCGCCTCCGGCTCTGATACCAATTGTTGGATCGAGCGGATCGCTAGAGGGGGGGGGGTGAATAGCGATAGAAATTTTTCATTCAAAATCGTTCGTTAAAATGCGAGTAGACACAGCGGAAGATAAAAACAAAACAAGCAAGATAATAGACACAAGGGTTTTACTTGGTTCGTAGCCGAAGGCTACTACTCTAAGGCCCTAGTGGTCCTTGACCACGTACGGAGGGCAAACTACTAAAGAACTCCTCCTCGTTGGAGGTAGGAGTTAGACGGATACACAAAATGACAAAAGCTCGAGGTAGAGGGACACTCCCCCTCTCCTCGTTATAATGAAAGCTTTACTAAAAAATAAACTGAAATACAATTTAAACTTTCATTACCGACGACTTCAAAGGTTGGAGGTTGAAGCTCTAGTCGTCGTCTCGGCAGCGCTTCGTCGTAGGGATGTCGGAGAGTCAGAGCGTATCGGAAGCACTTGGAAGCCTTTTTTAATTGATGAAAAACCCTAAGACAAGCCCTCCTTTTATAGCCTTTGAGCCCCTCATCGAATGGGTCTTTAACCAATCACAAATGGACACAAAACCTCCTTGAAATGGGGTGATAAGCCTTGACTCCTCGAAGCTGATCATTGAGCATCAATCGACTGATGGCCATCATCGATCGATGGTAGCATCATCGAGTCGATAGTAGACGATCAACGATGAAGGGCAATCGAGTCCTCCAAGCCGGGCAATGATGCTAGCTGCAAGGCAAAGTTAGCTCAAAGAAAACATTATTTCGACGGCCTTCGATCGTCCGATCTCGACCTAGACCATCGATGGGATGTCTTTGGTCGGATCTACGCTTAAGACCATCCCCGTAAGGAGGATACGACCTCACTTACGCTCGCACACACAAGCTTACCTCGATACTTACCATGTCGCTTTTGCTTTCGGCCTTCCACTCGATTCCTTCGGCTCCCTCCGAAGTCACTCGAGTGTCGCCCGACCACCCGGCTTCCTCCGGGTGTCGCTAGCCTTCAGCTCCAACTTTAGCAATCTTCTGCACACTCGATTCAGCTCGTGAGATAACAGCATAAGTTTAACTTTGTATCGTTTTCTATAATCAAAACTCAGGTTCAACTTATGTGCCTACTGCACCAACACTTTCCTTAATGGAAACCTACATGAGGATGTGTATATGATACAACCCGATGGTTTCACATCAGTTGATAAAACCAAAGTATGCAAGCTTCAACGATCCATTTATGGATTGAAGCAAGTATCTATGAGTTGGAATATTTGTTTTGATGAGACAATCAAAGAGTTTGAATTCTCACAAAATCCTGACGAACCTTGTGTGTACAAGAGGGTTAGTGGGAGTGCGATCATATTTCTAGTACTATATGTCGATGACATATTACTCATAGGAAACAATATACCTATCTTATAATCAGTCAAAGGTTGGCTATCCAAAATATTCTCCATGAAAGACATGGGAGAAGCGACCTACATCCTCGGGATTAAGATCTATAGGTATATAAACAGAGTGCTAAAGTAGTTTAGCATGTCTGAATCCAAGAAAGGTTATATACCCATGCAACATGGGATTCACCTTTCAAAGTCTATGTGTCCCCATACAGAAGACGAGAGGATTTGCATGAATAAGATTCCTTAAGTTTCTGCAATAGGATCTATTATGTATGCTATATTATGTACAAGACCCGATATATTATATGCTCTGAGTGTCACGAGAAGATATGAGTTTGATCTAGGAATGGATCATTGGGGTGTCTATCAAGGCAATCCTTAAGTACTTGAGAAGAACTAAGGATATATTCTTGGTATATGGAGAAGGTGATATGGTTACACGCGGGTATATGGATGCCAGCTTCCAGACCGACAAGGATGACTCTAAGTCACAGTCTGGGTACATATTCACACTAAATGGTGGCACAGTGAGTTGGAAAAGTTCGAAACAAGCGACAGTTACCGATTCTACCACGGAAGCAGAATACATTGCAGCTTCTGAAGCAGCAAAGGAGGCAGTTTGGATTAAGAATTTCATCTCCGAACTTGGGTGGTTCCGTCCATTGTTGAATCATTACCAGTTTACTATGACAACACTGGAGCTATCACACAGGCAAAGGAACCCAAGTCTCACCAATGATCCAAACACGTTCTTCGGCGATATCATCTGATCAGAGAAATTATCAGTAGGAAAGAAATACAAATCGAGAATATTCCCACAAAAAGGAACCTTGTGGATCCTTTGACAAAGGCTTTATCACAAAGTAAGTTTGAGAGTCATATCATGGACTATGGTATTTGATACCATGGCGATTGGCTTTAGGTTAAGTGAGAGTCTGTTATTTTTGAGAGCTGTCCTATGGCAATCGACTTATGGTTGTCCTATTTATTTGATAAATAAAGATTCACTATTTGAGTGCACATGTCATATGTGTTTGATTGGATCTTAAACTCATTTACTAAATGTCCATGATACGATTCATAGCATGAGAGAACTTGTGATTGGATCACAACTAGTGAGTATCTCTATGTAAAATACCACAAATAAATTTCTAAAGAATAAAATTATTATTAGATAAATTAAATTGATGATGGATGGTTTGGGATAAATTAAACCTAACCTAGGGTTAATAACTTATAGGTCGATCCGGTTCTTTCTTAAAGCCATCCGTTTCTTTCTCTCTGCAGTTTTATTTTTTTCCCGTGCATTTTCTTCCCCAGTTGCGTTCTTTTCTTTCTTCCTTCCTGATTTCTTCCCATCCCAGCTCTCATCGATCACCTTGGCCGATCGATTGGATGACGGTGTCACCTTAGCCGGTTGCTCTTGCCGCGGGTCAGCTAGTTCCTTCCTCCTTGGTACTCGTCGACCCATTCGAGTGAGTTGATCAGTGACATCGCTGCTGCATTAGGGATCTGCTGCCACAGGTCTTGCGAGTGTTTCTGTCCATTCGGCTTAATCGCTAGTTTTATCATCGGATCAAATGGTGGGATAATTTCTTGTTTAGATTTTTATTCATCTTCTTTTCCATCGTTGCAGTAGCGTTCTGTTTGACTTGAATCGGTGGCAATGATTGATATAGAAGGTATGTTCCGGTGATAGATTCTATTTCGGGTATTACTTGATTTCCTATCCTTGCTGATTTCCAGTTATCATGATTGGGTAGCTCTGATTATTTCTATTTTTGTGCGATCTTTGAATCTTGGTGATACATTGGTTACCTGTGGATATGTTGAACTCTATTTGTGGTTGGGTGTATCAAGTGATGGGCATATATTCGGATTTGCAGTGATCTTGCATGCTAGTGTCTCTGGTGTTGCAAGCTGAAATGTTTCTGATCTGAAATGTACAATGCTTTTGGTGGAGCAAGCTGGACGGGGGCAATTTCGGTGGTTGCGCGACTGTGAGTGAATGAAGAAACATTGGGTGAGTCAGTTGTGGCAGGGGTGGCATATGAGGTGTTGGATAACTATTTGGGTTTTGATATGTTCTGTTGATGGTGAATTTGGTGTATTGAGTTGAATGTTGTAGGTTAGTGTATTTGCTAATTGGAATGGGTGGGTATACTTATGGTGTTAAAGCTGGGACTTTGTAGGATATGTGATCAGGGTTTCTAAGTCATATTCGATAAAAGGATGTAAATATAGGAACGATGTAGTAGTTAATTTGTATGTTTGTCGTGTGCTTGAATTTAACCGTAGTTGATGATATGTGCAGGACGTGGATATGAGGTAGGTCCGCGAGCATGAGTATTATTGCATTGAGCTTCATATCAGGTGGGTAATTTCCTACCCTGGTCAGGTAGTAGCTAAATTCTGATGCATGTGATTTCACATTGATGTCACTTATATCTTGACTCCTCTCTAGTTTTTCTGTTGCTTGATATTTGTCTTTGCACTTTATAATGCTCTGTCATTGTTGTTAAATTTCTTTCATCATTGTTATGAATTACAAACGTTATGGTATGTGGACCTATAGTGATTTACCTATGTGTACGTAGCTAAGTTCGGTTGCAAATCTGAATCGTGAAATTTAGATAAATCATCCGGGGGTGGGTGATGTCTTAGATGTAGAGTAAATTTTTATATCATATCCTTATGTTATATATATCTATTACAGATCATGTATTTATGTATGGTCGTGTGGTTTGTCGATAGAATATCTCTACGGATTGGAGGTCCTAGCTTGGTTGTTGTCAGTTGTGTATGACTCTCTGTAGGATAGAGAGTGTGTTGTGGATGTATGTATGTGCGGTTGTGCATTCATTCTATTTACATGCATGCTGGTGACTTTGTCTCCCTTATGGTTGAGAGAGTCGCCAGTTATCCTGCCTCCATGGTTACTCGTGGTAGTAGTAACTGTTGTGAGGGCAGAGCATCTATTGTGCCGCACTCGGCCACTATTGATGGTGGTAGTTTGAGTTGCATGCAGTTGTCCTATGTGTGGGGCACTCGACCACTCATGGATAGTGATAGTCAGAGTGGCCAGCAGTAGGGACCTCCATTGTGTAACTTATAGCACTTTAGCTTATCACTACTTATTCATACTACCCACTCGGCCACTCGAGAGTAGTGGTTGTTGTTGAGTTAGGACAGTTGTCATGTCGAGCCACCTAGGCCACACTGGGGTCGTGGTAGCGAGTGGGGTGTGCAGGCATGACCATGCATCTGCATTGCCATGGTTGATGTCTTTTGGATATATATATATATGTGTGTGTGTGTGTGCGTGTGTGTGTGATAAGAATATGTATAGATACAGTCTATATATATGCTCGTTGTGATATTGCATTTGTTTGAGCTATGCTTACTGCATTTGATTGTACATCTTCTTGCATGCTACCTATATATTATATATGTGTGTGTGTGGGATACCAGTGTACGAGTTGGTTGGACTGTTGTATACCTTTGACCAGTATCGTGATGTGGTATGGGATGGACCAGGTTTGTTGATATATTGGTTATAGGATGTTAGTAAGTGGTTTGTGGATTACGGAGATAAGATTACTCATTATGTCATATGTGTTATATTATGGTATATATGCTCAGGTTGTATGAGTTGTATCGTCGCAGATCTTCAGGTATGTCAGTACCTTATATTGTCCAGTTGATACAAGTGTATATCTGTTGTACTTTTCGATTGTATATTGTTGACTCTCCTATGATATATGATATGCATGCATTATTTTCCTTATTATCGCTGAGTTTTATACTCACCACCACAAACCCTGAGTTTTCTTGTCGCCTAGGTAATAGGTAGCCAACTTTGTGATGAGCTTGGAGCATCACTAGCTAATGTCATCTCATCTCACTTCCGAGGGTCCTGGCTTTTGATTTATTTTTCCTTTAGTTTTGGATGTTTCTTATTATGAACTTGGATTCATATGGTATATTGTATGGTTGGACATTTGTTGGTATTCTCACATTTCTTTCCGAATTTGTTGCGGTATTTTCTTTATGTTGTGGTCAGTCATACAGGTATGCAGTGATGTCGAGTTTTTAACTCTATTGTGATGATTTCCGCTGTGACTTTGGTTATATACATCTATGTGTTGTGTGGTTGTGGCCGAAAGGCTTTGTATCAACAGGGTATTACATTGTCATACAGGGGAGATGCTGTCCATTTATCATGCTAGGAATACTCTCGGGGTGTGACAATTTTATTGGTATCAGAGCTAAGGTTTTGCGATGCCCTACAAAAAAAAATGTTTTTTGTCGAGTTTTGGACCTCGGGAGTCATTTTGTTTTGGTTTTGTGAGATGGGATTGACAACGACATGAGCTCCGAGCAGCACGAAGTAAGAATTCTTGATACCTTATATTCTGGTTAGATACTTATCTAAACTTGTGCAGCAGGTGTTGATAGACGGAGTTATGACACTTGTATAGACTCGTAGTAAGGATCGTCCACCAAGGCGATCAGCCAGAGTTGTGGGACATGAGACTGCTACGACTGAGACTGTTACTCATGAACAACCTCGTCATTCCCATACCGGAGGTTCGGAGTCTCAAGATCTGTATATACCACGGACTATGCCGGTACCTGCGGATTCCAGTTGGCTCAATGATAAAGCATAGATACTTGTATTGGCACGTTTGGCCAAGGATTGACTTACTTTGTTCTGAGGGGAGTCTGATCCATGGATCTCTCATGCTTGGCTGGATAATTTGGAAGACACTTTCATGTACGTGGATTGTATGGACGAGGAGAAATTGGGCTTAGTTGCATACCATCTCTGGAATTAGGCAGTTACCTGGTGGAAGATACAGAAGACCCTACTTGGGGAGCGTGGGATTACTTGGTCAGTCTTTCGAGATGCTTTTTTGAGGCAGTATTTTCCGTCTACATTTTCTATGGATCGTCGTCAGGAGTTCTTGAGTCTGAAGCAAGGTGACCGATCCGTTATGGAGTATAATGCGGAATTTACCAGAATTGCGGAGTTTTTCCCTTATATGGTGACCAAGGATGGAGATCGGATGTTTCAGTTTACTCAGGGTCTAGATGCATATATTCGGGCCAGAATGTCTGGGTCTTCTATTAACTCTTACAGAGAGGCCTTGGATCAAGCTATTTTTATCGAGATGACTTCCCAATAGATTTTGAGGGAGAAGGATATTGAGAAGCAGATGTCCCAGAGTAAGTAGCCGAAACAGAATTTAGCAAATCAGACTCAAAAGAAGCTGGATTAAAAAGGAGCTACTCAAGGTACTGAAGAGGGGTTATCTAGATCGCAAAAAGGGAAGCGCCCAACTTCTAAGAATTCTAGAGGTTCTCAGAAGAGTCGTAAGGGCCAGAACAGGACCGGATGTTATAGATGCAGATCAGAAAGCCATAAAGTTCCAGAGTGTCCCTTGGAGCAGCTTGTTTGCTATTATTGCAAGCATCCGGGGCATACCAATCGGGAGTGTACTTTGAGAGCACAGTTGGAGTTTTTAGATAACTCCAACAAGGGAAAGAAGTCTAGCCAGCATTAATAGCAGCGGACAGCACTAGGGACACAGGCGTATGGTCAGAATCAGCTAGTACCCCCACAGGCATAGTTGTATTAGATGCAGGGCGGGTGCTTCTTCAGTGATGCCAACTGTAGGGGATCGATCGATGTGTATGTGGTTGGCCGGCTAGAGGGGGTGAATAGCCCTCAATCATAGTACGGTGGAATTCGTTCATTCTTGTTGCATTGCTTTCCTACGATTGTCGTTAGCGCAGCGGAAACAATAGAAACAATAATAATACTAACAACAAATAAGCATACGCAAACACACACGATATACGTGGTTCGGAACCGAATGGTTCCTACTCCACGGGCGAGCTCACCGAGCTCTAGTTATGCGCACGACACTAACTAAACTCCTTCTCGACTACACGTCTGAGGTGGAGAAACCTCATACAAGCTATTACAATAGTAATACTACAAGAAATACAAAGACACAAGAAATACAAGTAAAGAACACTTTACAACTCTTTGCTTTAAACCTTTTCTTGTTGCTTGCTTTGGATGGCTTTTGAAGGACTAGAATGTAGCAGCAATTCCCCTCCAATAAATCCCTTAAAGTCTTGGCGAAATCCTCCTACTTGAGCTCCATTTATAACCTGCATCAAGCTGTTTTCGCGCCCATCAGTCGACTGCCAAAAGGCCCCAGTCGATTGCCCCTGTAACCGTTGTCTCACAACGGCCAGATCCACGTTAGACAAGTTCCAACGGATCTCCTACCAGTCGACTGCTAGTCCATGACAGTCGACTAGTGACCTAGTAGTCGACTGCCCAGTCGGCTATGGAGCATTTTGTGCTCGCGATATTCCCATCAGTCGATTGCCATCCCTCGACAGTCGAGTGCCAATCCATGGCAGTCGACTGCCAAGCACAAAATTACATTCTAACACCAGTCGAACCCTAGTCGACTTGGATCAGTCGACTGACACCTATGCCAGTCGACTGTTGTCGGGCAAAACCTCAAACACCAAGTTATTTGAGCATCCGACCGTCGGGTCAACCCTCAAACATTAAGTTTGAGCCTCCGACACTCAGTCTTAACCACTTGGCCAAGTCAACATCTTCCCTCATAGAGTTCCCCACCGAAGCTCTCTTCCCTCGGCCTATGTCTCTCGAATGCACCAAGCGCATGACTTCGCAACGCCATCCTTCGCATCTCATGCCCTCGAAGTATGCTTCCCTTGGGCCTCATTCCATTCGCTCCCCGTCTAGCGGTCCCTCGGATGCACCAAGCGCACGACTTCACAATGCCATCCTTCACCGACTCAAGGACCCCGAACCTAGTGAACTTACCAAGTCCTCAAGACTTTCCACATGCACCAAGTGCATGACTTCGCAATGCATTTCTCACCAAGCACCAAGCTCATGGCTTCGCAATGCTTTGGATTTTCCCACACCAAGCTCCATGCTTGGATTTTCCATGCTCACCCCATGTTGGACTTTCCCACACCAAGCTCCATGCTTGGATTTTCCATGCCAACACCATGTTGGACTTTCCCATGACAATCCCATGTCAAGAGTTTTGTCTATTATCAAAATACTATCAAAGTACTGCTCGAGTCAAACTAGAGTCAACCAGGGTCGATTGCACCAACAATCTCCCCCTTTTTGATGATTGACAAAACTACCATCTCAAGTCTACCAATTCTCACATCCCAAATGAGAATTCCAAACCTAATTAGTAACTTGGTAACTTCTCCCCCTTTTTAACATTACATCAAAAAGGTCCTCCCCAAGGGTATGAATGTCTCATATCCCAATGAGATCTTACAATCTCTCCCTTAGAGGAACACATGCCTACAATCTTTCTAGTGATCCCATATCACTTAAGAGAGGCAACCCAATTTTCCTCCCATGAGGAAATATACATCCATCTTCCCATGATGGATACCTCCCCCTAAAGGCTTGCTCCCCCTTGACCATTGCACCAACAATGTCCTTGGAGAGTCCCTAAGCCAATAGGAACATTTAACCAATCAAAAATAAGGCAAAGTTCAACAATGAACTCTCATCCACCTTAAAATTGATACTCTCCCTAAACCCTTCTCCTAATCCATGTCCAATGGATTTCCACCCTTTCTAATGCTCTCCCAAGCATATCCTAGGGTTAGGAGTGGTTAGGGGACCTTAACCTAGATGAAAATGGGCCTAACCAATAAGATTTACCCGAAATCATCTTGGGAAGTCGATTGAATTTAGAAATCACATTGCCACATCATCGGTAGCCACCATGGCAATGATCGATAACTACATTTTAGTCAATTTCAGAAATGACTTTCCGAAATTCATAAGTAAATATACATAAGTTGATAAATTTTGAAATTTGGTATGTATATTACTTATCACAATCATTATGGGTGAAAAATATTTGAAAATTATTTTACCCACTAAATTAGGAGATTGATACAAAGTCCAAAAGTTAAGAAAAGCTTTAATAAAGAGCCCTCTTTGTATCATCCCATTCAATGGTGATAGCTATCAAAAGATAGACTTCACTAAGGTTTTTCAAAATGTTTTTGAAACCTTTAATTCCTTTTTCCTAAACATCTCACTTGTATCTAGATGTGTAAAACACATACAAGTCAAGTTTTTTTTCTTTTTTTTTTTTAGTGAGATGTGGGGTTTTGATCTTTAATGGTCTAATGCATATTTCTAGGCAATGTTCTTTGATTCCCATCAAATTATGTCATGGTCCTTAATTCCATTTTATTTTATGCATGATGATGATTATGGCATAAATATGATATAGATAGAAGCATATGCCAAAATCATGATGTCATGGCATGCGAATGACATTTTAGTATACATGACATATAAAGAAGAAGTCTAAACATGATCATGACATTTTTATAGATAAAAATGAAAATGATGTCATGACATGGCAAGACAAATAATGTAGGTTTTTAGCTTCGAGAACCGTGAGGGGAAACTTCGCTTCCCACTTCAACTCGGTCGCTTGTTCATGGCGATCCCATCGATGTGCCCGAATTAAAAAAAATTTAATCCTATACAAAAGGGATTGCCCAAGCAACCAAGTCATCGTCGTGCTATTCGTTTAGAGAGGTCAATTGAACAAACTTGTTGTTCAAGCGACCAACCTCTATTCTACGAGTAGCCGTAGAATAGACGATGTATGGATCGCCGGCTTTTGTATTTATGATCGGGATCCAAAAATTATTTGTAGGTAATCGATTGGCCGGCTAGAGGGGGGGGGTGAATAGCCCTCAATCGTTGGATGTCGGAATTCGCTCGTTCTCGTTGCGTTGCTCGTCTACAATTCTTGTTAGCGCAGTGGAATAACAATAACAATACTAACAAGATGCACAAATACAAATAAGCACACGCAAACACACACGATATACGTGGTTCGGAACCGAATGGTTCCTACTCCATGGCCGAGCTCCTTGAGCTCTAGTTATGCACACGACACTAACTAAACTCCTTCTCGACAACACGTCGGAGGTGGAGAAACCTCTCACAAGCAATTACAATGTAATATAGAAATACAAACAAGAATACAAATACAATACAAAAGAAACACTTTTCACCGATTGCTTTTGATCACTTGTTTGTTGCTTGCTTTGATTGGCTCTTGAAGGATCGGAATCAGCGTGACAATTCCCTCCAATAGCTCCACAAAACCATTGCAAAAACCTCCATCTCGAGCTCCTTTTATAACTTTGCATCGATTGTTTTTGCGCCTAGCGATCATTGCCAAAAGGCCCGATGCCGCCCTTTGCCGTTGTCTCTAGCGGCGGATCCACGTCGAACAAGTTCCACGGATCACCGACCGATCATTGCCGATCCATAGCGATCGGTAGTGACTATTAGTCGACTTCGATTGGCTACCAAGCGTTCTGTGCTCGCGACACTCCCCTCAGTCGACTGACATCCCTCGGCAGTCGACTGCCAAGCACAAAACCCTAGCCTTACACACGGTCAAACCTAGTCGACTTGGATCGGTCGAACCCGGCACTGTGCGATCGGTGATGTCGGCAAAACCTCAAACACCAAGTTGTTTGAGCATCCGACCGTCGGTAAACCTCAAACATCAAGTTTGAGCCTCGACACTCGATCTTAGCCACTTGGCCAAGTCCACCTTATCCCTCATGGAGTTCCCCACCGAAGCTCTCTTCCCTCGGCCTCGTTCCTCGGATGCGCCAAGCCGCGCCATCCTTCGCGCCATCCTTCCTAGAAGTATGCTTCCCTTTGGGCTTACTCCATTCGTTCCCCATCCGGCAGTCCCTCGGATGCACCAAGCGCACAGCTTCGCAATGCCATCCTTCACCGACTCAAGGACCCCGAGCCTAGTGAACTTACCAAGTCCTCAAGACTTCCCAAATGCACCAAGCGCACGGCTTCGCAATGCTTTGGATTTCCCATGCCAAGGCTTCCCCCTTGGACTTCCACACCAAGCTCCATGCTTGGATTTTCCATGCCAACCCCATGTTGGACTTTCCCATGACAATCCCATGTCATGAGTTTTGTCTATCATCAAAATACCATCAAGGTACTACTGGGCCGATTGCACCAACAATCTCCCCCTTTTTGATGATTGACAAAACTACCATCTCAAGTCTACCAATTCTCCCATACTGGCAATTCTCATATCCCAATGAGAATTCCAACGAACCCTAATTGGTAACTTGGTAACTTCTCCCCCTTTTTGACATTACATCAAAAAGGTCCTCCCCAAGGGTATGAATGTCTCATATCCCAATGAGATCTTACAATCTCTCCCTTGGAGGAAACACAAGCTTACAATCTTTCTAGTGATCCCATATCACTTAAGAGAGGCCACCCAACTTTCCTCCCATGAAGAAATACACATCCATCTTCCCATGATGGATACCTCCCCCTAGAGGCTTTCTCCCCCTTGACCATTGCACCAACAATGTCCTTGGAGAGTCCCTAAGCCAATAGGAACATTTAACCAATCAAAAATAAGGCAAAGTTCAACAATGAACTTTCTTCCACCTTAAAATTGATACTCTCCCTCAACCCTTCTCCTAATCCATATCCAATGGATTTCCACCCTCTCTAATGCTCTCCCAAGCATATCCTAGGGTTAGGAGTGGTTAGGGGACCAAAACATGGCTGAACATGGGCCTAATCAATAAGATTTACCCGAATCACTGTGCGCTACGACTTCGTCGATACCGATCGATTATATCACGATCAGCCATTACAGCAATGATCGATAATTGTATTCTATATTATTCAGAAATAGATTTCCGAAATCCATAAGTAAATATACATACGTAGATAAATCATGAAATTTTGTACGTATATTACTCATCCTAAACACTATGGGTGAAAAATATTGGAAAATTATTTTACCCATTAAATTAGGAGATTGATACAAAGTCCAAAATTTAAGAAAAGCTTCAATAAAGAGCCCTCTTTGTATCATCCCATTCAATGGTAATAGCTATCAAAAGATAGACTTCACCATGGTTTTTCAAAATATTTTCAAAATGTTTTTTAAAACCTTTATTTTCTTTTTCCTAAACATCTCACTAATATCTAGATGTGTAAAACACATACAAGTCAAATATCTTAGTGAGATGTGGGTTTTTGTTCTTTATGTTCTCATGCATATTTCTAGGGCAACTCTATTTGATTCCCTTCAAATTGTGTCATAGTCCTTAACTCCATTTTAATTTATGCATGATATGATTATGGCATAGATATGGTATAGATAAAAGCATATGCCAAAATCATGATGTCATGGCATGTGAATGATGTTTAAGCATATATGACATATGAGGATAAGTCTAAACATGATCATGACATTTTTTTTGTTTAGATAAAAATGAAAATGATGTCATGACATGGTAAGGCAAACACATCATGGCAAGTAAAATATACTAAGGTATAGAATACCTAAGTGTGAAAATCAATTTGCCATTTTTAGGGATTAAATACATTTTGCCTTAATGTCAAAATGGCACACCATGACTTCTATGACCTAATTGTGCCAATTTAAATCATTTTAAACTTCTCAAACCATATTGGCACACCCTAATGTGTCAACTCACAATGGTTAGGTTAACCACCCATCCACTTAGGGTTGACACACCCTAACTCATTTAGCGTGAATCAATCACGCTCTTAGGAACCCAATATCTATTGGAGCTCCTTGGGTTAACAAGGTATTCCCTAGGGATAACTTCCCTAGATACCTTCCTAATGACCCTTTTAGGCTTTGAAGCCTTAGTCAAATGGGTCTTACTTGGGTCAACTCTAGAGGTGACTCCTCCATTGACCTTCTTAGTGGCTACATTTGATTTCTTTGAGATGTTAGCCACTACGCACACACCATGGCTAGACTTAGGGATGACTTCCCTATTAGCCTTGGTTTTCCTAGACCTAGATGTGGTTCCATAATTAAATGAAACATTATGGTAGGACATAGGTTTATGACCCAAACCCTTCTTGCCCTTAGACATTTCTTGTTTTCTAGGTCTTGACTTTTGTACATTAGACCCCTTAACCAAATTTGATATTATTGCTAGGGTCTTCTCCAATTTTTCTAGCCTTGACCTCAAGGCTTGGTTTTCTAACTCTAATTTTCCCAATTTTGAATTTTCATTTGTCTTTTGGGAAATGTTTTTCTTTTTAGGCATATGCCTAGATTTCTTGGGATTAACACCCAAGTTTTCTTCAATTCTCCTAATTGACTCCCTAGGTAAAATAGGTCTAGAATTATGATTCCTAGGTTTATCCTTAGTTATATGAACATGCTTGGCACCTAAGAAATAAACCTTATTATTTCTCTTAGCATGCTTTTCATTTATAATTGCAAGAGAACTAAAATAATTCTTAGCATGCTTTTTGACTCTAGAAATTAAAGGTGCATTAAGTAAATTTACCTTAGGATTAGCTTTAGAAGCTCCCCCTACATGAGTTGCACCTTCTTGCCCTTTCTTCCTCCCCCTAGGGTATTGGCTTCGATAGTGTCTCTTTTGGTTGCATTTAAAACACACAATGTGCTCTTTGCTCTTGATTTTGGGAACACCGGCATCCTTTGAGTTTGGATTGACTTTTGGTGTTGATGCCTTTTCCTTAGCCAATTTAGGGCATTTGCTCTTGTAATGCCCCTTCTCCCTACACTCAAAGCATATTATGTGATTTTTATTTAAAATTACAACACTTGAGTTACCTAGGGAGTTGGTGGAGGCCTCTTCACTTCTTCTGGAGGTAGAAGCTTCATTTTGATCTTGCTCCAGAATTGACATCCTTTCCTCCCCCTCAACGCTAGAGGTGGAGGTCTCCACCAAGTCATCCACATCTTCAAAAGTGGATGGTGATTCTTCTTCGACATTCTCCTCTACTTGTGCCGATTGGGAATTTTCTTGGAATTTCATTACCTTATTCCATAATTCCCTTGCATCACTAAAATTACCCAATCTAGACCAAATAGTGTTAGGTAATAAATCACTCATCAATTTTATTACCTCAAGATTTGTCTTGAAATCTTTGATTTGGTCTTGGGTCCATTTTAATTTTTCCATGGGCTTGTTTTCTTTGTCCCTAGGCATCTTAAAACCATTTTCTATAATTAACATTGAATAAAAATTGGTTTCAAGATATACCTCCATTCGTTTCCTCCACCAAGCAAAATCTCCATCGAATTTTTGTGGATGGATGAAGCCGGCCATTTGTAGTGCTCTCACGGTGGTTAGTCCTTGAAGAGCGACCTCGGCTCTGATACCACTTGTAGGGAATCGATTGGCTGGGTAGAGGGGGGTGAATAGCCCTCAATCGTTGGATGTCGGAATTCGCTCGTTCTCGTTGCGTTGCTCGTCTACAATTCTTGTTAGCACAGCGGAATAACAATAACAATACTAACAAGATGCACAAATACAAATAAGTACACGTAGACACACACGATATACGTGGTTCGGAACCGAATGGTTCCTACTCCACGGCCGAGCTCCTCGAGCTCTAGTTATACACACGACACTAACTAAACTCCTTCTCGACAACACGTCGGAGGTGGAGAAACCTCTCACAAGCAATTACAATGTAATATAGAAATACAAACAAGAATACAAATACAATACAAAAGAAACACTTTTCACCGATTGCTTTTGATCACTTGTTTGTTGCTTGCTTTGATTGGCTCTTGAAGGACTAGAATGCAACAGCAATTCCCCTCCAATAGCTCCACAAAAACCATTGCAAAAACCTCCATCTCGAGCTCCTTTTATAACCTGCATCGAGCTATTTTCGCCTAGCGCTGATCGCCAAAGGCCCCTCGATCGCCCTCGTAGTCGTTCGCTTGTCTCACAACGGCAAGATCCACGCTGACAAGGGATCGCCTAGTAGCGATCGCCTACGGCTAAGCCGCTTCAGGTCGCGACATTCTATCACGATCGACATCCCTGGCAATACGATCACTAATATCGGGCCGATCACTAATCCATGGCAAATGATCGCTAAGCACAAAACTCCTAGCTCTTACACCAATAACCCTAGTCGATTGATCACAATCCTAAGACCTATGCTACCGATCGATGTCGGGCAAAACCTCAAACACCAAGTTGTTTGAGCATCCGACCGTCGGGTAAACCCTCAAACATCAAGTTTGAGCCTCCGACACTCAGTCTTAGCCATTTGGCCAAGTCCACCTTATCCCTCATGGAGTTCCCCACCGAAGCTCTCTTCCCTCAGCCTACGTCCCTCGGATGCGCCAAGCGCACAGCTTCGCAACGCCATCCTTCGTGTCTCATACCCTAGAAGTATGCTTCCCTTTGGGCTTACTCCATTCGCTCCCCGTCTGGCGGTCCCTCGGATGCACCAAGCACATGGCTTCGCAATGCTATCCTTCACCGACTCAAGGACCCCGAGCCTAGTGAACTTACCAAGTCCTCAAGACTTCCCAAATGCACCAAGCGCACGACTTCGCAATGCTTTGGATTTCCCATGCCAAGGCTTCCCCCTTGGACTTCCACACCAAGCTCCATGCTTGGATTTTCCATGCCAACCCCATGTTGGACTTTCCCATGACAATCTCATGTCATGAGTTTTGTCTATCATCAAAATACCATCAAGGTACTGCTGGGCCGATTGCACACACATTATTTATCCACAAACAGAATATATCATGCTCATAATTGAAAAATAAATACAAACATGTTACAAAAGAGAATAGAGAATCAATATACCTCTCGATCTTCTAATGTATGACCTTCCTCCTTTCGGACGTCGTGTGGGCGACGATCTACCAAAAGTTGAAGCTCCTAGATCGCCAATCTTCCTTCCTTGCTCGTTCCGAGCAAGAGGAAGAATAGAAACAAAGCTCTTTTCCTTCTTTCAACCAACCACCAACCTCCAAGGTTGGAGCTTGCCGTCGGCCAAGAGGGAAGAGGAGATTAGGGTGGAAACTGGCCAAGACACCAAGGGAAAGCCCTAAATCTTATTTCCACCGGCCAAGGAGAAGGAGAAGGGAAGCTTTGGCTGCCGGCCTAGGTGAGGAATTTGCTGTTTGGACGCCGACAAGATTGAAGAAGAAGGAGATAAGGAAACTATTTCCTTATTTGGTGCCGCGAAGCTCCAAAACCCTAGCCCTTGCTTCTTGCCGCCAAGCTCTAAAACCCTTGCTTCTCTTGATTGTCCTCCACGCCAACCCTAAGCCTCCTTTTATAGAGTTGTGGGATAAGCCTTGTTTTAATCTCCACCATTGGTTCTAGGGATTTAATCTCAACCGTCAGATCTAGAAATTTAATCTCAACCGTCGGATCTTAGAGATTTAATCTCTACCTTTGGATCTAGAGTTTTGTTTCCATCCATTGGATCTAAGCTTCATGAGGTTTTAATAGGCTACAATAGGGACCATGAGGAGGAGTTGGATTTTGGCCACCCATGGATCAAGCCCACATAAAGTTCGATCCATTAATGATAATCCAATCCACTAAAGGATTATCATTGATCTACCTCACCAACCCCCATAAGATAATATGGGCTCCATATATTATATGTACATTTTCTCCCCGTGTTTAAGATCTCGAATGTTCGTCGATTAATTAATTTACTGACCATTAATTAATCAACATCTAACTCCATGAGTAGTACCACTCAACCTTTTCATCATGCCGGACCAAGTCCACCTGTAGGGTTTACATGATGAACCTTATGAGCTCCTCAAGGGGATATCATCATCCTAATATATAGGACACGGTTTCCTCCTATAATCAACAACATACCATATAAATAATTTTATCTCCCAACTTACCGAGCCTATCGATTTAATCTATAAATCTCTCTCATTGGTAAATCAAAGAGATGAATACTAAGTATATGTGCCCATTATTATATCGAGATTAAGAGTATGTACAATATAATATCTAAGGTCTGATTCGATTATGTAGTCAATAATAAATCGAATGACCTCTAAGTCGGTCCTGCTCAATACACACAAAGTGCACTAGTGTGATTCTATGGTCAAGACAAACCAATCCCAAATCACACTACAACCATTCCAATGGTTTGTCTAAAGCCATCTTGGTTGTGAGCCTTTACTTATACTTTACAAGGAACCAATAACATGATCTCCAATGTGACACCACACACCATGTTATCTACAATGTAATGTATTAGACAATATGCATAGCCATAAAAATATGCAAACAATGATCATGTGATTCTTATTCCAAAATAAAGATGTTCATACAAAAGGTAGACTTTTCAATATACATCCCAACAATCTCCCACTTATACTAAAAGACTATGTTGTCATCAAACTGCCATACATCTGATCCCCATTCCCTCCACATGCCTATCAAAAGCTCTCGCTGGAAGGGCCTTAGTGAAAGGATCTGCCAGGTTATCCTCTGATGCAATCTTGGCCACAACAACTTCTCCTCTCTTTACGATTTCTCATATCAGGTGGTACTTGCGCTCTATGTGTTTACTAGCCTTATGGGTTCATGGTTCCTTTGAGTTTGCAACTGCACCACTATTATCACAATAAATTGTGATAGTTCTGGGCAAACTAGGAATCACATCCAAGTCCATCAGGAAGTTCCTGAGCCACACAGCTTCTTTGGCCACCTCAGAGGCTGCCACATACTTAGCTTCCATGGTGGAGTCCGCCATGCATTTCTGCTTGACACTCCTCCATACAATGGCTCCACCTCCCAAAGTAAACACAAAACCTGAGGTAGACTTACTATTATCCCTATCAGATTGGAAGTCAGAATCCGTGTAACCCACTGGGAGTAATTGGTCTGCCTGGTAAACTAGCATATAATCCCTAGTCCTTCTCAGGTACTTCAATATATGTTTTATCGCATCCCAATGTCCTCGCCTGGATTACTCGATATTCACGACCATGCCCACGGCAAAGTAGATATCTGGTCTCGTACATAACATCGCATACATGAGGCTTCCTACTGCCGAAGCATAAGGAACCGCCTTCATCTCCTCTATCTCCTCAAATGTTTTAGGACACATCTCCTTAGATAAAGGAACTCCATGCCTGAAAGGTAGAAAACCCTTCTTGGAGTTCTGCATGCTAAAATGATCCATAATCGTGTCTATGTATGAAGCTTGGGATAAGCACAACATCATTTTCCTACGATCCCTTATAACCTTGATCCCAAGGATGTGTCTCACCTCTCCCAAGTCCTTCATATCAAATTGTTTGGACAACCTTACTCTTACGTCCGATAACACCTTGATATTGTTGCCAATCAACAAAATATCATCTACATATAGTACAAGAAATACCACTACGTTTCTGTCACATCTCTTGTATACACATGACTCATCCGGACTTTGAATAAATCCATAAGACTGGATTACCTTATTAAAGCGGATGTTCCAAGACCTCGAAGCTTGCTTCAATCCATAAATGGACAGATTAAGCTTACATACAAGATGCTCTTTGCCCTTCGCAATGAATCCCTCTGGTTGCTTCATATAGATGTTTTCCTCAAGACTTCCATTAAGGAAAGTTGTCTTGACATCCATCTGCCACATCTCATAATCCATATGAGCTGCTATGCATAAGAGAATCCGGATAGACTTAAGCATGGCTACCGGCGAAAAGGTCTCCTCATAATCGATACCCTCTTTCTGAGTATACCCCTTCACAACAAGCCTCGCTTTGAAGGTCTCAACCTTCCCATCTATTCCTCTCTTTCTTTTGTAGATCCACTTGCATCCAATGGTTTTTACACCATCGAGTGGTTCTACTAGCTTCCAGACCTGATTTGAATCCATAGATTCAATCTCAGTATTCATTGCATTTTGCCAAGATGCTGCATCTTTATTTTGGATTGCCTCGTCATATGTCCAGGGACCAGGTTCATGTTCGTCAGGGACCAAATCATAAGATTCTCCCAAGAACATGAATCTATCAGGCTATCTCACAACCCTCCCACTACGACGAGGTATCACCTGTGTATCCTCTGTGACCCGCGGTGTAGTGACTTGTGGTATATCCTCTTGTACCGGTGGTACTGAAGAAGTGATTTCCCCTTTTAATTCCTCCAGAATAATTTTACTCTTGGGCTTGTGGCTCATCACATAGTCTTCCTCTAGAAATCTGGCATTCGTGCTAACGATCACCCTCTGATCTCTAGGACTATAAAACAAACCACCCTTCGTTCCTCTAGGATAGCCAACGAACATGCGTACTTCTGTATGAGGTTCCAACTTACCAACATTTTCCTTCAGCACATGTGCTGGACTCCCCCATATCCGAATATGTCTTAGACTAGGCTTTCGCCCAGTCCACAACTCTGTGGGAGTAGAAGACACTGATTTAGATGGAACCAAGTTCAGAATGTACACCGCCGTATCTAGAGCATATCCCCAAAATGAATTTGGCAACTCAGAATAACTCATCATCGATCTAACCATCTCCATAAGAGTCCTATTCCTTCGCTCTGCTACACCATTCTGCTGGGGTGTGCCAGGTGCAGTCAATTGGGATTGAATCCCAGCCTCAGATAGTTAATTCCTAAACTCTCCCAAGAGGTACTCACCACCACGATCAGATCGTAGTATCTTGATACTTTTATCTTGACGTTTCTCCACATCAGCCTTAAATTCATTAAACTTGTCAAAGCATTCAGACTTGCGGCACATCAGGTAAATGTATCCATATCTCGTGTAATCGTCTATAAAAGAGACGAAATACTCGAAACCACCTCTAGACTGGATAGACATAGGACCACACAAATCAGAATGAACCAATTCTAACACATCTTTGGCTCTATACCCCTTGGCCTTAAAAGGCCTCTTGGTCATTTTACCCTCCAAGCAAGATTCGTAGGTTAGGAAATCCTCCACCACTAATGAACCCAAAGGTCCATCAGCTATCAACCTTTGAATTCTGCTTAGGTTAATATGACCAAGCCCAAGATGCCAAAGATATGTTTGGTTCATCTTCGAAGGTTCTTTTCTCTTATTGGAATTAGAAGATGAGTTATTAATTTCAATATGCATCGTGGGAGCTTTTGGTTCAAGTGTGTATAAATTTCCTATCAATGCACCCGAACAGATAATGTCCCTATTCCTTCTTATAACAACTCTGTCATTAAAAGAAATAGAATATCCATCCATAAACAATTTAGAAACCGAAATTAAATTCTTTCTAAATAAGGGTACATAAAGGCAATTCTTAAGAACCAACACTTTATTCTTTTCAAAAGATAAATGAATGTCTCCCACTGCAACTGTCACCACCTTCGTGGCATCGCCCAAGTACACGGTAATCTCCCCTTCAGCCAGTCGTCTGGTTTCCTGGAACCCCTGTAAAGTATTGCAGACATGATTAGTGGCTCCCGTATCTACACACCAGGTGCCAGTAGATAACACCGCTAAACATGTTTCAACTACTAGACCAAAAGATATACCTTTGTTCTGCTTACGGTTGGGGCAGTCCTTCTTCCAGTGTCTAGTCTGCTTACAAGTGAAGCACTTGCCTTTCGACTTCTTCACTCCTCCCTGAGTACCTCCCACTGCCTTCGCCCCAGTTTATTTCTTATTCTTCTTTCCTTTTGTCTTAGAAGTAGAAATCTTTTGGGTCACCATGGCATGTGCCTGAGCACTCTAACGAAATAGCCCCTCTGCCGCCTAGAGTTCTGTCAGAAGTTCTGCAAACGAATACAACCTCTTGTTCATGTTGTAGTTCAGGTGAAACTGCTCAAAACTCCTAGGTAGAGACTGGAGTATGATATCGACCTGGGTTTCCCCATCAATCTCAGCTCCAAGGACCTCCAGCTCATTCAAATGAGCCATCATCTTGAGAACATGATCCCTCATGGGCGTTCCCTCGATTATGGTGGTCGTCATCAAGTTCCTCATGGTTTCCTGCCTCGCAGCCCGATTCTAGTGTCCGAAAAGCTCTTTGAGATTGAGCATCATGTCATAAGCAGTAGGCATGGCTTGATGCTGATGTTGTAGTACATTTGACATAGATGCCAAAATGTAATACCGCGCCATCTCATCGGCCTTTATCCACTTCTTATAACTCTCTCTCTCCTTTTCCCCAGAATCATCTGCAGGCTTAGGAGGGCACTCTTCGAGGAGTACATATTTGTATTCCTCAGCAGTCAAGACAATGTCTAGATTCCTCTTCCAATCAACATAGTTGGGTCCAGTAAGTTTATTCTCTTTCAGTATCACACCAAGCGGGTTGAAAGTCATTTTGAAAGAAAACCTAAGAATCACATAGATCAAAATATTATATTTCAAAAAATTATTGATTCCTCAAACAATAAAATTTTAAAATCAACCAACACCTCAAAAGACCGAGAATATCGTATGCCACGATAATGTGGACGTATACGAATTCTACATTTGTAAGAGGAGGTTTTACCCATTAATTTTACTATCTTGTCAACCTAACTTTTGACAAGTAAAATTAATAGTTGGTTCCTCTTTGGCCCTACAAATAAAAGCAGTGACTCCGATGGGGAGGATACTTATATTTGTATCTAAGTGTTCACCATTACTCGGTACCAAGGTAATTATCTCAGGTTATGTGCCTTCTGATGGGGAAGTGCACACGCTCCTTAATAATTCCCTATAACCATATTTGACCTTGTGATCCATAAACAAACTCATCCGATGGGGAGGAAAGCACTCAGAGCTGACGTGTAAGTTTGTTTACATCACATGTCAAATTGTAATGGAGGCCGTGAGAATTTATAAAAATATCCCTCTCCCACTTAGTAATTTAAAATTGAGGAATTTTCTAGCCTACGACATGCATATCAAACAATAAGCAATAAACATGAAAAATAAATTATTTTCTAACTATTATGGCTTTTGTCTTCAATATGTCTCCCGTCGCATCGCCTTCTCGTCCGCTCCTCCTACGCCATGTACGAGCCTTCCGGAGATCCGAGGCGAGACTAAAATATATTTTAATTTACATCCATCGATCCTATACTCCACGAGGGAGTGTACATGAAATCTAGATCGAAAGTAAACTAAAATAAAAAGAGTGGCTAAACAATGCCGTATCTAATTTATAAAAAATTAAATACTAGCCTCGTCAACCCCGAGGATTCAACAAAATATACACATACAATCACATACACATATGTGGCCATAATAGTCGGATCTTATGTCTGCAACCAAAGAGTTAACCTACGCATATCATACTATTATCCAACACATATAATATATGGAAAAATGCATAAGAGTAACCGAATCCTAAACACACAAAACTGGAAACCTTGGCTATGATACCAATTGTAGGTTTTTAGCTTCGAGTCCGTGAGGGGAAACTTCGCTTACCGCTTCAACTCGGTCGCTTATTCATGGCGATCCCATCGATGTCCCCGGATTAAAAAAAATTTAATCCTAGACAAAAGGGATTGCCCAAGCAACCAAGTCATCATCATGCTATTCGTTTAGAGAGGTCAATTGAATAAACTCGTTGTTCAAGCGACCAATCTCTATTCTACGAGTAGCCGTGGAATAGACGATGTACGAATCGCCGGCTTTTGTATTTATGATCGGGATCCAAGTATTATTTAACGACAAACAGAATATATCATGCTCATAATTGAAAAACAAATAAAAACATGTTACAAAAGAGAATAGAGAATCAATATACCTCTCGATCTTCTAATGTATGACCTTCCTCCTTTTAGACGTCATGTGGGCGACGATCTACCAAAAGTTGAAGCTCCTAGATCGCCAATCTTCCTTCCTTGCTCATTCCGAGCAAGAGGAAGAATAGAAACAAAGCTCTTTTCCTTCTTTCAACCAACCACTAACCTCCAAGGTTGGATCTTGCCGCCGGCCAAGAGGGAAGAGGAGATTAGGGTGGAAACCAGCCAAGACACCAAGGGAAAACCCTAAATCTTGTTTCCATTGGCCAAGGAGAAGAAGAAGGAAAACTTTGGCTGTCGGCCAAGGTGAGGAAGCTGTTGTTTGGACGCTGGCAAGATTGAAGAAGAAGGAGATAAAGAAACTATTTCCTTATTTGGTGCCGCCAAGCTCCAAAACCCTAGCCCTTGCTTCTTGCCGCCAAGCTCCAAAACCCTTGCTTCTCTTGATTGTCCTCCATGCCAATCCTAAGCCTCCTTTTATAGAGTTTTGGGATAAGCCTTGTTTTAATCTCCACCATTGGTTCTAGGGATTTAATCTCAACCGTTGGATCTAGAGATTTAATCTCAACCGTCAGATCTTAGAGATTTAATCTCTACCTTTGGATCTAGAGTTTTATTTCTATCCATTGGATCTAAGCTTCATGAGGTTTTAATAGGCTACAATAGGGACCATGAGGAGGAGTTGGATCTTGGCCACCCATGGATCAAGCCCACATAAAGTCCGATCCATTAATGATAATCCAATCCACTAAAGGATTATCATTGATCTACCTCACCAACCCCCATAAGATAATATGAGCTCCATATATTATATGTACATTTTCTCCCCATGTTTAAGATCTCGAATGTCCATCGATTAATTAATTTACTGACCATTAATTAATCAACATCTAACTCCATGAGTAGTACCACTCAACCTTTTCATCATGCCGGACCAAGTCCACCTGTAGGGTTTACATGATGAACCTTATGAGCTCCTCAAGGAGACATCATCATCCTAATATATAGGACACGGTTTCCTCCTATAATCAATGGCACACCATATAAATAATATCATCTCCCAACTTACCGAGCCTATTGATTTAATCTATAAATCTCGCCCATTGTTAAATCAAAGAGATGAATACTAAGTATATGTGTCCGTTATTATATCGGGATTAAGAGTATGTACAATATAATATCTGAGGTCTGATTCGATTATGTAGTCAGCAATAAATCGATTCACCTCTAAGTCGGTCCGGCTCAATACACACAAAGTGCACTAGTGTGATTCTATGGTCAAGACAAACCAATCCCAAATCACACTACAACCATTCCAATGGTTTGTCCAAAGCCATCTCGGTTGTGAGCTTTTACTTATACTTTACAAGGAACCGATAACATGATCTCCCGTGTGACACCACACACCATGTTATCTGCAATGTAATGTATTAGACAATATGCATAGCCATAAAAATATGCAAACAATGATCTTGTGATTCTTATTTCAAAATAAAGATGTTCATATAAAAGGTAGACTTTTCAGTATACATCCCAACAAATAAATCATGGCAAGTAAAATATGCTAAGGTATAGAATACCTAAGTGTTGAATCCAAATTGCCATTTCTAGGGTTAAGTCCATTTTTGCCTTAATGCCATTTATCCCCCTAGTGTGCCAAAAACCCAAAATGACACACCAATACCTCTAAGACCTAATTGTGTCAATTTAATCATTTTTCAACTTCTTAAAGCATATTGGCACATCCTAATGTGTCAACTCACCATGGCTAGGTTAACTACCCATCCACTTAGGGTTGACACACCCTAACCCATCTAGCGTGAATCAATCACGCTCCTAGGAACCCAATACCTATTGGAGCTCCTTGGGTTAACAAGATATTCTCTAGGGATAACTTCCCTAGATACCTTTCTAATGACCCTTTTAGGCTTTAAAGTCATAGTCTTTTGGGTCTTTCCTAGGTCAACTCTAGAGGTAACTCCTCCTTTGACCTTCGTAGTGGCTACATTTGATTTCTTTGAGGTCTTAGCCACTAAGCAAACACCATGGCTAGACTTAGGGATAACTTCCCTATTAGCCTTGGTTTTTCTAGACCTAGATGTTGTTCCATAATTAAATGAAATATTGTGATAGGACATAGGTTTGTGACCCAAACCTTTCTTGTCCTTAGACCGTTCTTGTTTCCTAGGCCTTGACTTTTGTACATTTAACCCTAGAATTGAATTTTCTATGATTCTAAGGGTTTTCTCAAGTTTTTCTAGCCTTGACCTCAAGGCTTGGTTTTCCATCTCTAATCTTCCCAATTTTGAATTTTCATCCTTTCTTTGGGAAGGACTCTTTCTAGGCATGTGCCTAGACTTTTTGGGATTAGTACCCAAATTTTCTTCTATTCTCCTAATGGACTCCTTTGGTAAAATATTTCTATAATTATGAGTCCTAGGTTTATCCTTAGATAAACTAACATGTTTAGCACCTAGACAAACATATTTCTTCCTACTAGCATGCTTTTCATTGATAATTGCAAGAGAGCTGAAATAATTCTTAGCATGCTTTTTAACTTTAGGAATTGAAGGTGCATAATTTAAATTTACCTTAGGGTTAGCTTGGGAAGCTCCCCCTACATGAGATACACCTTCTTTCTCTTTCTTCCTCCCCCTAGGGCATTGGCTTTGGTAGTGCCCCTTTTGATTGCATTTAAATCACACAATGTGCTCTTTGCTCTTAATTGAGGGGACTCCGGCATCCTTTGACTTTGGGTTGACTTTGGTGTCGATGCCTTTTCCTTAGCCAATTTAGGGCATTTGCTCTTGTAATGCCCTTTCTCCCTACACTCAAAGCATATTATGTGATTTTTATTTAAAATTATAATACTTGAGTTACCTAGGGAGGTGGTGGAGGCCTCTTCACTTCTTCCGGAGGTAGAAGCTTCATTTTGATATTGCTCCGGAATGGAAATCCCTTCCTCCCCCTCAATGCTAGAGGTGGAGGTCTCCACCAAATCATCAACATCTTCAAATGTTTTGGGTGCTTCTTCCTCGGCATTCTCCTCTACTTGTGCCGGTTGGGAGTTTTCTTAGAATTTTATTATCTTATTCCATAGCTCCCTTGCATCCCTATAGTCACCCAATCTAGACCAAATATGATTAGGTAACAAATCACTAAATAATTTTATTACCTCGAGATTTGTCTTGAAGTACTTAATTTGGTCTTGGGTCCACCTTGACTTCTCAATTGACTTGTTGTATTTGTTCCTAGGCATCTCAAAACCGTTTTCTGCAATAATCATAAAATCAAAATCGGTTTCGATGTATACCTCCATCCATTTCTTCCACCAAGCAAAATCTCCATCGAATTTTGGTGGATGGATGTTGTAGCCGACCATCTTGAATTTCTTGTGTCGGCGGTTAGTCCTCGACAAGCGCCTTGGCTCTGATACCACTTGTAGGGGATCGATCGATGTGTATGTGGTTGGCCGACTAGAGGGGGGTGAATAGCCCTCAATCGGCGTACGGTGGAATTCGTTCGTTCTCATTGCGTTGCTTTCCTACGATTGTCGTTAGCACAGCGGAAACAATAGAAACAATAATAATACTAACAACAAATAAGCATACACAAACACACACGATATACGTGGTTCAGAACCGAATGGTTCCTACTCCACGATCGAGCTCACCGAGCTCTAGTTATGCGCACGACACTAACTAAACTCCTTCTCGACTACACGTCTGAGGTGGAGAAATCTCGTACAAGCTATTACAATAGTAATACTACAAGAAATACAAAGACACAAGAAATACAAGTAAAGAACGCTTTACAACTCTTTGCTTTGAACCCTTTCTTGTTGCTTGCTTTGGATGGCTCTTGAAGGACTGGAATGAAGCAGCAATTTCCCTCCAATAGCTCCCTTAAAGTCTTGGCGAAATCCTCCCACTTGAGCTCCATTTATAACCTGCATCAAGCTATTTTCGTGCCCATCAGTCGACTGTCAAAAGGCCCCAGTCAATTGCCCATGTAACCATTGTCTCACAACGGCCAGATCCACGTTGGACAAGTTCCAACGGATCCTAATGTCGACTACATCGGCTATGGAGCGTTCTGTGCTCATGACATTCCCATTAGTTGACTGCCATCCCTCGACAGTCGACTGCTGTCGACATCAGTCGACTGCGAGTCCATGGCAGTCCACTGCCAAGCACAAAACTACAGTATAACACCAGTTGAACCCTAGTAGACTTGGATCAGTCGACTGACACCTATGCCAGTCGACTATTGTTGGGAAAAACCTCAAACACCAAGTTGTTTGAGCATCCGACCATCGGGTAAACCCTCAAACATCAAGTTTGAGCCTCCGACACTTAGTCTTAGCCACTTGGCCAAGTCCACATCTTCCCTCATGGAGTTCCCCACCGAAGCTCTCTTCCCTCGGCCTACGTCCCTCGGATGTGCCAAGCGCACGACTTCGCAATGCCATCCTTCACGTCTCATGCCCTCGAAGTATGCTTCCCTTGGGCCTCACTCCATTAGCTCCCCGTCTGGCGGTCCCTCGGATGCACTAAGCGCATGGCTTCACAATGTCATCCTTCACCGACTCAAGGACCCCGAGCCTAGTGAACTTACCAAGTCCTCAAGAATTTCCACATGCACCAAGTGCACGACTTCGCAATGCATTTCTCACCAAGCACCAAGTGCACGGCTTCGCAATGCTTTGGATTTTCCCACACCAAGCTCCATGCTTGGATTTTCCATGCCAACCCCATGTTGGACTTTCCCACACCAAGCTCCATGCTTGGATTTTCCATGCCAACACCATGTTGGACTTTCCCATGACAATCCCATGTCATGAGTTTTGTCTATCATCAAAATACTATCAAAGTACTACTCAAGTCAACCTGGGCCGATTGCACCAACACCGATGACTATTCAGTATCCTGCATCTCCAGTGATTTACTATCCAGGGGTACCTACACAACAATTTTTACCAGCCAGCTCTTAGGGATATATTATGCTTGCATAATCGACTCATCTTTCAATACCACAGAGCTAGATTTAGCCTGAGTGGAGGCACACTACTACTTCATCGGGGACGCAACTGCCAAATATGGAGGTTGGACGTGTAAATGCAATAACTAGAGAGGAGGCACAGCGGGCTGAAGGATCAGTCATTTGGGATATGGTTTCAGTTTATTCCATATATGCTGATACTTTGATTGATACTGGTAGTTCACATTCATTCATATCGAGAATATTTTTGAATATAATTGGAAGGATTTTGATGGTTCGTACTTGTGGGCTAGCAATATCGTTGCCATCGGGAGAGGTGCTAACTAGCCATCAAAAAATCAAAGATTGCCCATTAGATTTCGATGGGCATATTCTTACAGTGGACCTTCAAGTGTTGGAAATGGTGGAATTTGACATCATTCTTGGTATGAATTGGTTGACTACTTATTATGCTACAGTGGATTGTAGAGCAAGAGTAGTGACCTTTCGACCACCGGATCAACTTGCATGGAAATTCGTTGGTACTATAGATGATGGAGTGCCCATTATATCTGCATTACAAGCTCATAAACTATTGTCTCAGGGTTGTCAGGTTTACTTATTATCTCAAGTCAAAGTAGAGAGTGAGGGACCGCCACCCCTCTCAAGTGTGCGGGTAGTTCGAGAGTACCCGAATGTGTTTCCAGAGGAACTTTCGAGCTTGCCACCTTCTAGGCAAGTGGAATTTGCGATAGAGGTGATTCCAGAAATGACACCGGTATCGAAACCTCTTTATCGGATGGCACCAAAAGAGCTGAATGAACTTAAAGTATAACTGCAGGAGTTGTTGGATAAGGGATTGATTCGGCCTAGTGTTTCTCCATGGGGAGCTCCAGTTCTTTTTATCAAAAAGAAAGATGGATCATTGTGGTTATGCATTGACTACCGACAATTGAATGCGATAAATGTGAAGAACAAATATCCACTACTGAGGATAGAGGATTTGTTTGATAAACTTAAGGATACCTGTGTGTACTCCAAGATTGATTTGCACTTAGGATATCATCAGCTTCGGATAAGAGATGAGGATGCTCAGAAAATAGCGTTCCGCACTTGTTATGGGTATTATGAGTTTTCTGGTGATGCCATTTGGTCTCACAAATGCCCCAGTTGTATTTATGGACTTGATGAACCAGGTATTCTTGATATATATAGATCAGTTTGTGATAGTATTCATAGATGATATTTTGATATATTCTCGATCTGAGGAGGAGCATGAGCATCATCTTCGGATAGTGTTGGAGACGTTACGACGGAAGCAGTTGTATGCCAAGTTCAGTAAATGTGCCTTCTGGTTATCCTCAGTGGGTTTTCTTAGACACATGATATCTAACAGGGGTATTTCTGTTGATCCCCAAAAAATTGAGGCCATTACTAGTTGGGAGCAGCCAAAATCAATTCAGGAAGTTCGTAGTTTCCTTATTTTGGCCAGGTATTATCGTAGATTCGTGGAGGAATTCTCTAGTATTGCCACACCACTTACTCGCTTGACCCAGAAGGGGATCAAGTTCACCTGGTTAGAGGCTTGTGAAGCTAGCTTTCTAGAGCTTAAGCAGCGGCTAATTTTTGCACCAGTGTTAGTGATTCCTTCTGGTGTTGATGGGATGGTACTATATACTGATGCTTCTATCCAAGGGTTGGGAGCAATTCTGATGTAGTGCGACTGTGTGGTATCTTATGCCTCCCGTCAACTAAAGGATCACAAAAGGAATTATCCAGTGCACGATCTAGAGTTAGCAACCATCATTTTTGCATTGAAGATATGGAGACACTATTTATATGGAATTACTTTTGAGATCTTTACAGATCATAAAAGTTCGAAATATCTTTTCACACAGAAAGAATTGAATCTTAAACAGAGGTGATTGATGGAATATCTGAAGAATTATGATTGCACCATTCATTATCATTCGGGAAAGGCTAATGTGGTAGCAGATGTACTGAGCAGGAAGTCTCATGGGATTCTGGTCAGTCATTTGACAGCAGTTACTGATCTAGTGCGACAGTTCTCAGAGTTGGGGTTGTCTGAACATGGTCAAACATCCTGGGGGATACTAGTTTCTATGGTTGCCCAGTCCGCTATTGTTGAGAAGATCAAAGAAGCACAAGTGAGTGATCAACATCTGTAGTTTTTATGCAGCACAGTGGACTCAGGACAACAGATAGATTTCTCGAGTGAGGAGAAGGGAGTACTTCATTACCGTGGGAGATTATGTGTTCCGAACTCGCATCCAGTTAAGGAAGAGTTGTTACGGGAAGCACATCATTCGAGATTTGCTATACATTCTGGTGGTACTCGGATGTATCGAGGTTTAAAGCGTTCATACTGGTGGAACTGTATGAAGAGAGATATTGCTGACTTTGTTGCTCGATGTTTAGTATGCCAGCAGGTGAAAGCTGAACATCAGAAACCCCCGGGGTTACTTCAGGAAATTTCGATCTCGGAATGGAAGTGGGAGCATATCACT
Source organism: Wurfbainia villosa (assembly GCA_025175895.1). Classification (NCBI taxonomy): domain Eukaryota; kingdom Viridiplantae; phylum Streptophyta; class Magnoliopsida; order Zingiberales; family Zingiberaceae; genus Wurfbainia; species Wurfbainia villosa. The sequence continues at coordinate 19,730,616 of CM046008.1, read as the reverse complement.
ATGGATTTTGTTACGGGATAGCCCAGAACCCGTAAAGGACATGATGTGATTTGGGTGATTGTGGATTGATTAACCAAATCCGCTTATTTCCTTCCTATTCATAGGACGGACTCGTTGGATCATCTGGTAGAATTATACTATCGAGAGATTGCCATGCTATATGGAGTGCTGTTGAGTATCATATCCGATAGAGATTCGCGATTTACCTCACGATTTTGGCAGTCTTCAGTAGGCCATGGGCACAGAGCTTCGACTCAGTACATCATTTCATCGACAGACAGATGGACAGTCTGAGCATACCATTCATACTTTGAAGGACTTATTTAGATCTTGTGTTATGGATTTCGGAGGTAGTTGGGAGGATCATGTTCATTTAGTGGAGTTTGCTTATAATAACAATTATCACTCCTCCATTCAAATGACTCCTTTCGAGGCCTTATATGGCAAACCCTACAGATCTCCTATGTTATGGGAGGAGGTTGGGGAATGTCAGTTGCTGGGGCCACAGAGTATTCAGTATGATGCGGAGTTAGTGTGGGTCATTAGACGATGAATATCGGAGGTACAAGATCAACAGAAGAGTTACGCGGACCGGAGGTGAAGGCCTTTGAAATTCTCAGTAGGGGATCATGTATTTTTGCGTGTTTCACCTACAAAAGGAGTCAAAAGATTTGGTCTAAAAGGAAAATTGGCTCCACTCTACATTGGACCATTTGAGATATTGGAGCAGATTGGGGGAGTAGCTTATTGGTTGGCTTTACCTCTGACACTTGCGGGTGTTCATAATGTATTTCATGTTTCTATGCTGAGGAAATACATGCCGCATTCTGATTATGTTTTGAAAGAGGTACCGATTCCACTCCAGCCTAATGGGACTTATGAGGAGATTCCAGTGTGAATTCTTGGTCACATGGAGCGTCAGTTGCAGAAAAAACCCATCCAACTTGTAAAGGTTGGATGACAACATCATACTGATGAGGAGGCTACGTGGGAGCTAGAAGATATTGTTCGAGCTCGATACCCTCATCTATTTACAAGAGGTATGTAGTGGTTCAGAAAATTGCTTGAATAAATTTTCACATTTAAGTACGAAATTTGGGGACCCAATTTTATTAAGTGGGGGAGAATGTAAAATATCACAAATAAGTTTCTAAAGAATAAAATTATTATTAGATAAATTAAATTGATGATGGATGGTTTGGGATAAATTAAACCTAACCTAGGGTTAATAACTTATAGGTGGATCCTAATAACTTATAGGTGGATTCGGCTCTTTCTTAAAGTAAACCATTTCTTTCTCTCCATCGTTTTGTTTTTTTCCTGTGCATTTTTTTCCCCAGCTGCATTCTTTTCTTTCTTCCTTCTCGATTTCTTCCCATCCTAGCTCTCGTCGGTCTCCTAGGCTGATCGATTGGACGACGACATCACCTTAGTAGGTTGCTCTTCTCGTGGGTCAGCTGATTCCTTCCTCCTTGGCGCTCGTTGACCCCTTCGTGTGAGTTGATCAGTGACATCGCCGCTACAGTAGGGATATGCTGCCACAGGTCTTGTGAGTGTTTCTGTCCATTGGGTTTAATCGTTAGTTTTCTCATCGGATCAAGCGGTGGGATAATTTCTTGTTTAGATCTTTATTCATCTTCTTTCCCGTCGTTGCAACAGCGTTCTGTTTGATTTGAATCGGTGGCAATGATTTATATAGAAGGTATGTTCCGGTGATAGATTCTATTTCAGATATTACTTGATTTCCTATCCTTGCTAATTTTTGATTATCATGATTGGGTAGCTCTGGTTGTTTCCATTTTTGTGCGATCTTTGAATCATGGTGATACATCGGTTACCTGTGGATATGTTGAACCCTTTTTGTGGTAGGTTGTATCAAGTGATGATCATAGATATGGATTTGTAGTGATCTTGTAGGCTAGTGTCTCTGGTGTTGCAAGCTGAAATGTTTCTGATCTGAAATGAACAATGCTTTCTGTGGAACAAGTTGGATGGGGGTAGTTTCTGTGGTTGCGCAGCTGTGAGTGAATGAAGAAACATTGGGTGAGTTCAATTGTGGCAGGGGTGGCATATGAGTTGTTGGATAACTATTTGGGTTTTGATATGTTCTGTTGATGGTGAATTTGGTGTATTGAGTTGAATGTTGTAGGTTAGTGTATTTGATAATTGGAATGGGTGGGTATACTCATGGTGTTAAAGTTGGGACTATGTAGGATATGTGATCGAGGTTTCTAAGTCATATTCGATAAAAGGATGTAAATATAGGAACAATGTAGTAGTTAATTTGTATGTTTGTCGTGTGTTTGAATTTAACCATAGTTGATGATATGTGCAGGACGTGGATACGAGGCAGGTCTGCAAGCGTGAGTATTATTGCATCGAGCTTCATATCAGGTGGGTATTTTCCTACCCTGGTCAGGTAGTAGCAAAATCCTGATGCATGTGATTTCACATTGATGCCACTTATATCTTAACTCCACTCTAGTTTTTGTATTGCTTGATACTTGTCTTTGCACTTTATAATGCTTTGTCATTGTTGTTACATTTCCTTCATCATTGTTATGAATTACAGACGTTATGGTATGTGGACCTATAGTGGTTTACCTATGTGTACGTAGCTAAGTTCAGTTGTATATATGAATCGTACAATTTAGATAAATCATCCGGGAGTGGGTGATGTCCTAGATCTAGAGTTGATTTTTATATCATATCCTTATGTTGTATATATCTATTGCGGATCATGTATTTGTGTATGGTAGTGTGGTTTGTCGATAGCGTGTCGCTACGGACTGGAGGTCCTAGCTTGGTTATTGTCAGTTGTGTATGACTCTCTGTAGGATAGAGAGTGTGTTGTGGATGTATGTATATGCGGTTGTGCATTCATTCCTTTTACATACATGCTGGCGACTTGGTCTCCCTTGTTGTTGAGAGTGTCACTAGTCATCCTGCCTCCAAGGTTACTCATAGTAGCAGTAACTGTTGTGAGGGCAGAGCATCTGTTGTATCATACTCGGCCACTATTGATGGTGGTAGTTGGAGTTGCGTGGAGTTGTCCTGTGTGTGGGACGCTCGACCACTCATGGGTAGTGATAGTCGGAGTGGCTAGCAGCAGGGACCCCCGTTGTGTAGCTTATAGCTATTTAGCTTATCGCTACTTATTCATATATTCCACTCGGCCACTCGAGAGTAGTGGTTGTTGTTGAGTTGGGACATTTGTCATGTCGAGCCACCTAGGCCACACTGGGGTCGTGGTAGCGAGTGGGGTGTACAGGCATGACCATGCATCTGCATTGTCGTGGTTGATGGCGTTTGCATATATATATATATATATATATGTGATGTTGCATTTGTTTAAGCTATGCTTGCTGCATTTGATTGTACATAATCTTGCATGCTACCTGCATGGTGTATATGTGTGTGTGTGGGATACCAATATACGAGTTGGTCGAACTGTTGTATACCTTTGACCGGTATCGTGATGTGGTATGGGATGGACTAGGTTCGTTGATATATTAGTTATAGGTTATTAGTAGGTGGTTTATGGATTGCGGAGATAGGATTACTTATTATGTCATATGTGTTATATTGTGGTCTATATGCTCAGGTTGTATGAGTTGTATTGTTGCAGATCTTTAGGTATGTCAATACCTTATATTGTCCAGTTGATAAAAGTGTATATCTGTTGTACTTTTCGATTGTATATTGTTGACTCTCCTATGATATATGATATATGATATGCATGCACTATTTTCCTTATTACTGCTGAGTTTTATACTCACCACCACAGACCCTGAGTTTTCTTGTCACCCAGGCAACAAGTAGCTGACTTCGTGATGGGCTTGGAGCATCACTAGCTGATGTCATCTCATCTCACTTCCGAGGGGCCTAGCTTTTGATTTATTTTTCCTTTAATTTCGGATGTTTCTTATTATGAACTTGGATTCATATGGTAGATTGTATGGTTGGACATTTGTTGGTATTCACACATATCTTTTTGGATTTGTTGCGATATTTTCTTTATGTTGTGGTCAATCATACTGGTATGTAGTGATGTCTAGTTTTTAACTCTATTGTGATGATTTCCCCTGTGACTTTGGTTATATACATCTATTTATTGTGTGGTTGTGGCCGAAAAGCTTTGTATCAATAGGGTATTGCATTGTCATACAGGGGAGATGTTGTTCGTTTATTGGGCTAGGCATACTCTCGGGGTGTGTGATAGATGGTAAATTATGTGTCGTGCGTGATACCGTTTACCAAATTATTTACCGAACCCCCTAACTACAATAATGCAGTATAGGACTGACTTGGATCGTCTCCCAATGAACCTAATGGCTAGACGTTTGGTTCTAAACAGAAGTAAACACTAGGGGTTCTTACAACTTATTAAAACAATTATTCAAAGCTAACTTAATGCAAGAACGATTCAACCTTGCACCGCACTATCACTCTACGATGCAATGGTCAAACAATTCTGGTAAACAAACAAACATGGAAATTAAATCTGCAGGAAGTAAATCTAACTACCAAATAACAAGTAACAAGTAACTATCCTAATGTGCAAAAGTAAGTGATCACGCACCGCACTGTCACTATACGGTACAATGATCAAAAACAAATGTGAATAATTCAACCAAGCACCGCACTGTCACTATACGACACAGTGGTCGAAGATTAACTAAAAACTGGAAAGAACAATTACACTAAAGGAAATAAATCTAACCACTAGGTAAATACTGTAAATGACTAACAAGACTCACTAAACTTTCAAACTAAATTACCACGTGCACGATTTACCACACAAATAAAATATGACTGAAACACAACTGAACACTATGAAATCAATACTGAAACAATACTGATAAAATATAGTGCACAGTAATGAGCCAACAATGTAAAAATATTGAAATACCCAAAGTGAACAATGCAGTAAAATAATAAGAATCACAATAGTGAATCAACAGTAAATCAATAAAGTAAATAAACAGTCATCCATAAATATCGGAAAGGTACCACCCTCTCTGGTGACCTATGACGATACCAAACATCCCCTACTGCCTCAGGGTACGGATCTTTCGTCAGAACCCGACGAGAGGTGGATCGATGCGGTTTCCACAGCTTCGATGATGGATGCGATACTGCCGCTACCACGACAACTGAGAAATGGCTTTGCAGAGATGGAATGGTGTGAATCACAACCGCTACTGTGGATGGGATCGAAGCTGTGATCGTCTACTAGCCTTCATCAGTCGCTGGAAACAGGAAGTGCCACCTAGGTCGGAAGAGTAAAGGCCGCCGGAAACTGGAAATCAATGCTGCCGCTACCACGGCAGTAGAAGGTCACCCCCAGCCTTCTGTGACCACATCCAATAGGGGTAGCTTAGCTTCGATTGCCAGGATTAATAGAAACACCGGTGAAGATGGCCGAACCCAAATCTCTGCTCAGTCGATGGAAACTGCTGCTACCCAACTTCAACCACCAGCTCCACCGGACCAAGGAAAGGAAAGGCTGCCGAATGGAATGGAAATGGGGAAGACCACTAGAGTTGTCGGAAACATCGCCGGAAGTGCAATAGTGGAGATCTGTCGCCATGCGAGTGAAGGGAAGAAGTGTTGGTGCAATCGGCCTAGGTTGACTCGAGTTTGACTCGAGCAGTACCTTGATAGTATTTTGATGATAGAAAAAACTCATGACATGGGATTGTCATGGGAAAGTCCAACATAGGGTTGACATGGAAAATCCAAGCATGGAGCTTGGTGTGGAAGTCCAAGGGGGAAGCCTTGGCATGGGAAAGTCCAAAGCATTGCGAAGCCGTGCGCTTGGTGCTTGGTGAGAAATGCATTGCGAAGCCGTGCGCTTGGTGCATTTGGGAAGTCTTGAGAACTTGGCAAGTTCACTAGGCTTGGGCCCTTGAGTCGGTGAAGGATGGCATTGCGAAGCCGTGCGCTTGGTGCATCCGAGGGATCGTCGGACGGGGAGCGAATGGAGTGAGCCCAAAGTGAAGCATACTTCTAGGGCATGAGACGCGAAGGATGGCATTGCGAAGTTGTGCGCTTGGCGCATCCGAGGGACGTAGGCCGAGGGAAGAGAGCTTCGGTGGGAAACTCCATGAGGGATAAGGTGGACTTGGCCAAGTGGCTAAGACTGAGTGTCGGACGCTCAAACAACTTTGTGTTTGAGATTTTAGCCGACATCAGTCGACTGGCATAGGTGTCAGTCGATTGCTCCAGGTCGTATGGGTTCGACCAGTGTTCGACTTAACCAAGTCCGGGCCGATCACCGATCGTCGAGGGAGGAGTCGATCGTTGGGAGAATCGATCGCCGAGGGATGACAATGATCGATGACACCGTGACACGAGCACGAATGGAGTCGAGCTCAAAGACTGATCGATGGGTGCCATCAGTCGACTGATGTGTGATCCGTTGGAACTTAACCAATGTGAATCTGGCCATTGTGAGATAACGGCTACGGGACCAGTCGACTGATGGTCACGATCAGTCGACTGATGGGCGTGAAATCAGCTTGATGTAGGTTATAAAAGGAGCTCAAGAGGGAGGATTTCGCCAAGACTTTTGTGAAGCTATTGGAGGGGAATTGCTGCTGCATTCCAGACCTTCAAGAGCCATCTAAAGCAAGCTACAAGCAAAAAGTTCAAAGCAAGCGTTGTAAAGTGTTCTTTATGTGTATTTCGTATTTGTCTTTGTATTGCTTGTATTTTATATATTACTTATTGTAATAGCTTGTACGAGGTTTCTCCACCTCTGACGTGTCGTCGAGAAGGAGTTTGAGTATTGCCGTGTGCATCTCTAGAGCTCGTTGAGCTCGCCCCGTGGAGTAGGAACCCTAAGGTTCCGAACAACGTATATGCTTGCATATTTGGTGTGTTTGTATTGTTGTTAGTATTATTCTTGTTTTATTGTTTCCGCTACGCTAACGACAATCGTAGACAAGCAACGCAACGAGAACGAGCGAATTATGACATCCATCGATTGAGGGCTATTCACCCCCTCTAGCCGGCCGTTTCGATCCCCAATAAGTGGTATCAGAGCAGAGGTCGCTCTTCAAGGATTAACCGCCGCGAGAGCACTACAAAATGGCCGGCTTCATCCATCCACCGAAATTCGATGGAGATTTTGCTTGGTGGAGGAAATGGATGGAGGTATATCTCGAAACCAATTTTGCTTATATGATTATTGTAGAAAATGGTTTTGAGATGCCTAGGGACAAATACAACAAGCAAATTGAAAAGTCAAGGTGGACCCAAGACCAAATTAAGGACTTCAAGACAAATCTCGAGGTAATAAAATTATTTAGTGATTTGTTACCTAACAAAATTTGGTCTAGTTTGGGTGACTATAGGGATGCAAAGGAATTATGGGAGAAGATAATGAAATTTCAAGAAAACTCCCAACCGGCACATGTAGAGGATAATGCTGAAGAAGAAGCACCATCTACTTTTGATGATGTTGATGATTTGGTGGAAACCTCCACCTCTAGCATTGAGGGGGAGGAAAAGATTTCAATTCCGGAGCAAGATCAAAATGAAGCTTCTACCTCTGGAAGAAGTGAAGAGGCCTCCACCAACTCCCTAGGTAACTCAAGTGTTGTTATTTTAAATAAAAATCACATAATATGCTTTGAGTGTAGGGAGAAAGGGCACTACAAGAGTAAATGCCCTAAATTGTCTAAGGAAAAGGCATCAACACCAAAAGTCAACCCAAAGTCAAAGGATGCCGGTGTTCCCAAAATCAAGAGCAAAGAGCACATTGTGTGCTTTAAATGCAACCAACGGGGACATTACCGAAGCCAATGCCCTAGGGGGAGGAAGAAACGGCAAGAAGGTGTGACTCATGTAGGGGGAGTTTCTAAAGCTAACCCTAAGGTACATTTAAATAATGCACCTTCAATTTCTAGAATTAAAAAGCATGCTAAGAATTATTTTAGTTCTCTTGCCATTATTAATGAAAAGCATGCTAGGAGAAACAATAAGGTTTATTGCTTAGGTGCTAAGCATGTTAGTTTCTCTAAGGACAAACCTAGGACTCAAAACACTAGATCTATTTTACCTAGGGAGTCAATTAGGAGAATTGAAGAAAACTTGGGTGTTAATCCCAAGAAATCTAGGCATATGCCTAAAAAGAAAAACATTTCCCAAAAGATAAATGAAAATTCAAAATTGGGAAAATTAGAGTTAGAAAACCAAGCCTTGAGGTCAAGGCTAGAAAAATTGGAGAAAGCCCTTAGAATCATAGAAAATTCAATTCTAGGGTCAAATGCCCAAAAGTCAAGATCTAAGGTTCAAAAACGGTCTAAGGGCAAGGAAGGTTTGGGTCACAAACCTAAGCCCAAGAAGACTTATCATAATATTCCATTTAATTATGGAACTATTTCTAGGTCTAGGAAAACCAAGGCTAATAGGGAAGTCATCCCTAAGACTAGTCATGGTGTGTGCTTAGTGGCTAAGGACTTAAGGAAAACCAAGAAAGTCACTAAGAAGGTCAATGGAGGAGTCACCTCTAGAGTTGACCCAAGTAAGACCCAAAAGACAATGGTTTCAAAACCTAAAAGGGTCATTAGGAAGGTATCTAGGGAAGTTATCCCTAGGGAATACCTTGTTAACCCAAGGAGCTCCAATAAGTATTGGGTTCCTAGAAGTGTGATCGATTCACGCTAGATGGGTTAGGGTGTGTCAACCCTAAGTGGTGTTGGGTTTCTGGCACCGCGGCGTGTGTGTGTTCGATCATGTTTCGTAAACATGTGCACAGCGGAAGCAATAAAAATAATAAATATTCCTATTTATTACAACACACACAACACACGCATGCTATTACAACAAGTGTAGACATAACCGTAAATTAAAATTGCAATAAAAGGAAATTAAACTACGTTATACCTTTCGTATGATGTGTAGCGGGAACAACATCAACCGGAATGATCTTCGCTAGAATCGTCTCTATCCGTATCCACGCCGAGCTCCTCGGGATGACTTCGCTAAGCCACGAGCTTCGTCTTCGTACGGGTTACTAGCCTCGTGTTGAAGACGATGTGATCGAGAGATGATCACGGTCCGAATCCAAATTCGGACCTAAAGACAAGTCCTCAAGACTTGCTTCTCCGGAGAGGTATTCGTCAACCGATTGACGAATCCTTCGTCCTCCACCTCAGAGGATTACCGGAGATCAAATCCCCGGTATGTTGGCCGCTGTCGGAGCACTAACCGTCGTCCAAACGACGCTCCGACGAGAGGAGAAGAAGCTGTCCAGAAAACTGGACAGCTTGGTGGAGGAGATAGGCGCCGGCCAAAACAAGGAGAGAAGAACTCACCTTGATGCCAAACCTATAGGGGATCGCCGGAGGGTCGCCGGAGGTTCACCGGCTGGAGCTTGGACGCCGACAACGACTTGACGGTGCTGCACAAAGCTGGGCGGTCGCTCTTGGAGTTGGCGCCGAAATCCTTCAACAAGGGTGGGCGGCAACTTCTTGATGTTGGGCGGCCACAATTTGGATTAGATTTAGGGTTAGGGTTTAATCCCTATTTTATAGAGAACTAATTCTCTTAGTGGTTAATGGATCATATCCATAAAGCCCGTTAACCCGCTCCATTAAGATAAGTTAAAATAAACCAAACCATGATGATTTATTTTAAGTTAAAACGAACCGAACCAACCTTTGGTTCATTCGTTTAATATAAACCAAACCCTTTGGTTTATTCTCATCCATTGGATTAGAACCAAACCATTTTGGTCCATCCATTATGTCTTCATAAGACACGCCCATCCACGCCCATTGCGATCAAAACAATTTCATGCTCGCTTTATGTTTGGTCCAACCAAACATAGTTTCTCTCGGTCTGAGAATCACATTCTCAAGCTCGTTTTAAATCCTTTGGATTACACTCGTTGTGCGTGTGACCAAATAGGTTCTCGGTTTTTGTTGGCCGTCTATAATTAACCATTAATTATAGAACGATCATGAGTGGCACCTAGTAGTACATCATGATCCCCAATTAACCGAAAAGATCAACGGTTGATCCAGAACTATTTCTGAAACCCTTCAGCAGCTCGAATGAATCGTGCCCCATTCCCTTCACTCATCTTATACCCACATGGTTCAGGACATGGTCTATTGTGTCAGTCCCCACTAGGCTGACTATGTCACACCTAGCCCAAGTATCATTTCCTCGTCCTACGGATTCTAGTTACTCCACATGTATCGAAGAGTACCTTACTCTAAACATGTATTGCTTTGGCCAAAGACTTTAGTAACAATCCGACGAGAGGCCATGGGTATACATCTCCTCGCAAGGAGTGGTGAATCCTTTATAGGCTATTCAAACACCTTCGATCACTTTTGACTTATACCCAATCATCCCGGGTCCACATCTCCTTAGAGATGTTTGCTTAAGATGTCAAAGCATAAGTCTCCATGATCAAGATGACTTGAATACCGCAAGTCAAAGGAACATCGCACTTAAGCCACAAGAAGAACTTCATTGACATATCTATATATGCAGAGAACCATATGAAGTCTTACTACCGGTCACTCCAATGAACTAGTTACCATAACTAGCATCCACGATCAACTCCGACATCACTATGTCTCCAGAGAATCACCGCTTGATACACCAAGGAGTATACTGCGTGCTAGTCTTGAGTAATTGACTGTGTCCAAATCCATCAATTCATCGACTAGGATAATTCCGGATACATCACCACACATGTAGAGATACTCACTAGTTGTGATCCAATCACAAATTCTCTCATGCCGTGAATCGATCGTGACATTCAAGAAATGAGTTTAAGATCCAATCAAATACATAAAACATGTATACTCAAATAGTGAATCTTCATTTATCATATAAATGGTTCATACATAAGGCGCATTGCCTTAGGACATCTCTCATATATTACTAACAGACCCCACTTGGCCTAATGCCAATCGCTACTGATCCAATACCATAAGCTCTAACATGACCTCTCAAACTTATTTTGAGGTAATGCTTAGTCAAAGGATCCGCTAAGTTCCTTTCAAAGGGGAATTTTCTCGATTTGTATTTCGCTCCTACCGATGATCTCTCCGATAAGATGATAGCGGCGGCACATGTTTGGATCATCGATGAGACCACATCAAGTTCAGATGAACTTTGATCCAAACCACTTCCTTTGCGCTTCTAAAGTCGCAATGTATTTCGCCTTAGTGGCGTAATCCGCTATAGTGTCAAGCTTGGAACCTTTCCAACTTATTGCGCTCCATTCTAGGTGAATACATACCTGCATCAAGACATGGAATCATCCTTGTTTGTCCGAGCCGCATCCAGATACCCACGTATCACCATGTACCCTTCTCCATATATTAGGAACACATCCTTAGTTCTTCTTAAGTACTTAAGGATCGCCTTTTAATAACCCAATGATCCATTCTCGGATCGGATTGGTATCCGCCGTGACACTCGAGCATACGATACATCGGGCCTCGTGACATAACATAGCATACATGATAGATCCTATTGGATGCATAGGAATCTTACTCATGCAAATCCCTCGCCTTCGCGTGACACATAGACTTCAAAGGTGTACCCCATGCCTGATGGATAAGAAACCTTTCTTGGATTCCGACATGCTAAACCTCTTTAGCACTCGGTCTATATATGTAGACTGCGAAAGACCAAGCAACCGTTTCGATCTATCTCTATAGATCTTAATCCCAAGGATGTAGGTTGCTTCTCCCATGTCTTTCATGGAGAATGTCTTGGATAACCAAACCTTAACTCGATCAGAAGATTGAAACATCGCTTCTATAAGTAGTATGTCATCGACATACAATACTAGGAACACGACTGCACTCCCACTAACCTTCTTGTACACACAAGGTTCGTCTGGATTTTGTGAGAAATCAAACTTTTTGATTGTCTCATCAAAACGGATATTCCAGCTCCTGGATGCTTGCTTCAATCCATAACTGGACCGTCGCAATTTGCATACCTTGGTTTTATCAACCGATGTGAAACCCTCAGGCTGTATCATATACACGTCCTCGAGCAGGTTTCCATTAAGGAAAGCTGTTTTCACATCCATCTGTCATATCTCATAATCATAATGAGCCGCTATGGCCAGAGCATCCGAATGGATTTAAGATAGCTACAAAGTAATAGGTTTCGCCATAATCAACACCTTGTTTTTGACGCATATCCTTTCGCCACCAATCTAGCCTTATAGGTAATCACATTACCATCCATGTCGGTTTTCTTCTTGAAAACCCACTTGCACCCTATAGGCTTTATGCCTTCAGTGGGTCAACCAAGTTCCAAACTTGGTTTTCATACATGGAATCCATTTCCACTTCATGGCACCAAGCCACTTATCCCTTTCTCAACTTGTCAAGACTTCTTCATAACTGTAGGCTCTCATCATCAATGAGTAACACGTCGCTCGATTCACTTACGAAATCCATATCTCTCGTGAATATTGGGTTCTACCAGCATCTACGAAGATGTGGTGTTACAATAGGTCCAAATGATTGCTCATCACTATGAGTTGCCTACCGCTGTGCTTCACCGTATCTCATCAATGTCTATTTGAGTCTCTCGAGCCTCCTCAAGCTCGACGACACTCCCACTGCTTTCTTGCAAGAGAAACTCTTTCTAGAAACACAAAGATGCCTTGAAACAAACACCTTTGTTCCACAGATGATAGAATTGGTAACCCCTTGTTTCCTTAGGGTATCCAATAAATAGACATTTATCAGACTTAGCATCCAATTTGTCTGATACAGTCCGCTTCACATAAGCATGACAACCCCATATCTTCAAGTAAGATACATGAGGTTTCTTACTATTCCATATCTCATATGGAGTAGTTGAGACTACCTTGGTAGGCATTCTGTTTAACAAGTAAACAACTGTCTGAAGTGCATAACCCCAAAAGGACTTGGGAAGAGTCGCATGATTCATCATTGACCTGACCATGTCCAACAAGGTCCGGTTACGCCTCTCAGATACACCATTATGCTGTGGTGTATAGGGCGGAGTCCATTGAGACAATATACCATTGTCTCTTAGATAATCAAGAAACTCTTGACTTAAGTATTCACCACCTCGATCCGATCGAAGTATTTTAATACTCTTATCATGTTGTTTCTCTACTTTATTTCTGAATTCTTTGAACCTTTCAAAGGCTTCAGACTTGTGTTTCATCAAGAACACATACCCAAACCGTGAGTGATCATCGGTGAAGGTAATGAAGTAGCTATAGCCTCCTAAAGCTTGAGTTGACATAGGTCCACATACATCAAGATGTATTAGACCTAGTAACTCTCCCACTGCTCACCTTTCCAAAGTAAAGGTAACTTAGTCATCTTGCCTTTTAAGCATGATTCGCATGTATCGTATGAATCCAATTCAAACGATTCCGTAATTCCACATCGTGTAATTCGACATGCGCTTTGCTTATATGGCCAAGACGACAATGCCACATATAGGAGTCTATTTGATTATCCTTTCGAGCACGCTGTTGCTCGCTCGATATTGAAAATGTCACCGATACGCCCAACGATAAACACCATTGCTTAAAGTTCCCCCATAAAGAACTCCATTCAAAGTTATGTAACAACAATTGTTACTAAAGTCAATGGTACCCATTTCTATTTAAACAAGAAATAGAAATGATGTTCTTTATCAACGAAGGAACATAAAAGCAATTGTCCCTTCTAAGACAAGTCCTACAGGAGTTCCAACAAATACGCTCCGATGGCGAGTGCAAAGAACCGCTTGCTCCATTCCCAACACGTAAATTTGACTCTCCTCGACGAGTCTTCTTCTATTCCTTAGCCCATGTATGTCATTACATATATGTGAGCCACACCCAAGATCAAATACCCAAGTGTCCGAAGGAAATAGAATGACAATCAATAAAGAAGATTTCAAGAAGATGGGGCATCCGATGCCTATCCTTCTGACTCAAGATAAATCTTGCACTTTCAAGAATGGCCTCCTTGCCATAATGATGGCAAGTTTCCTTTGACTAGTTCTACCTTCTTATCCCTTCTCTTCTTTCCCTTCTCATTGCCCTTTGACTTCCTCTTAGAACCTTTCTTCGAGGAATCAACTAACAAAGACTGGCCCCTCGCCATGCTTCTCGTAAGACTCCACAGCCTTCAAAGATATCGAGCAAGACTACGATGAACCTCCTAGCATCTCAGAGGTGAAGAGGAGCTTTGAGACTTCGAACCTTTCGAATCTCACTTGCTCATCAACCAACTCACAAAGATGAAGGACTACGATATGAGCATCCATATGCTCATGCTGCTTTCGTAGCTTGGGTTCCATCATGGCTAGCATGATGCAACTCATTTGTTCAGAATCACTCACATGTTTCTGATAGGCCAACAATTGGTCCAGAGTTGCATCGTCACTAGGACGGGCGGGAAGAGGCGCTTCGAGGACATTCGCAAGCTTTTCCACCTTGAGAACAATTCTCAAGTTTCTAAGCCAGTCCAAGAAGTTCGGCCCAGTCAATTTATTTGAATCCAAAATGGAACGCAAATTCAAACACATCATGATCAATATATTAACTTAGAAATACAAAACGAGCATATATGAGAAAATGATTTTAAAATGCATCAATATACATTTATAAATCCCATTCATTTTTCGAATTTCAAAACCCTAAAATCACTTCGGGAGATCGAGGTCCATCTCCGAATGGTTGATATCCATCATAGATAAGAACAACCTCGAGTGAGTCCAACAAGCCATTCTTAGCTATGATGGTGGGTATCAAGTATACCGATTACATATCATGTATATGTAACTATCACAATGTGCTATCAACTAATTGAATGTTTACACATACATTGGGTTGTTAACACATTAACAAGTATGCATCATATGCATAGCACCCAACTTCACCTCTCTTCACATCGACCTTGGAGTGAGTCCAACAAATCGATGCTCCAAGTTAAAGCCGACCCATTAATCGCGAAATAGTTTTAATATGGTTAGAGCGCATTCAACCAATTAGCCAGGCTTGGAGTGAGTCCAACAACCCAAACTAACGATTGACCTCTGACTCTTACCATATTAGAGTTAAACTATTCCAATGATTTGAACATGTTCAGGTTCGAGCCGGGCTTGGAGTGAGTCCAACAACCCAAACAAGAAACAGAACTCTGGTTCTAACCATATTAATGGAAGGTGTAGGCTTTAATATTGAGTTAGGGTTTTTATGTCTCATCCTCTTTGCATGCAAATAACTATTATCTACATGGCATGGCATACATGGCATACATCTACATGTCACGACACGCATGGCATAATGTTATGCATCTAATGCAATTACATGGCATACAATTATGTCATGTATATATTTCCTTATATGTCATAACTATTTATGGAAATAAAATATGTTTAAGATTTGATTCTCCAAATCAAATCATAATTAAATTAGGAAACAAATTTCCAAATCTAATCACATATTTTATTCATGGAATTATTTGATTAAGGAAAATCTATTTAGGAAACCAATTTCCTAAATCATTTAAAACTACTTATGGAAATAAAATATTTTAAGATTTGATTTCCCAAATCAAATCATGATTAAATTAGGAAACAAATTTCCAGAATCTAATCAAATATTTTATTTATGGAAAATATCAATTTCCATAAATACTTCCAACTTTCCAAAAGTGGAAGATTTCCATAAATACTTCTAGACTTTCCAAAATTGAAAAATTTCCATAAATACTTCTAAATTTCCAAAATTAGAAAATTTCCAGAAATACATTATGACTATCGAAACCATTTTTACGATTATGTCTAAACACAACTCGGGCTCGATACCATTTGGGTTTCCAAGATCATGGCAGTGTGTGTTCGATCATGTTTCAGAAATACGAGCACACAATGGAAGCAATAAAAATAATAAATCTATATTTATTACAACACACACAACACACGCATGCTATTACAACAAGTGTAGACATAACCGTAAATTAAAATTTGCAATAAAAGGAAATTAAACTACGTTATACCTTTCAGTATGACGTGTAGCGGAACGGCATCAACCGGAACGATCCTCGCTAAGAATCGCTCTCTATCCGTGATCCACGCCGAGCTCTCGATGACTTCGCTAAGCCACGAGCTTCGCTCTTCGTGACGGGTTACTAGCCTCGTGTTGAAGACGACGTGATCGAGATGATCACGATCCAATCCAAATTCGACCTAAAGACGAAGTCTCAAGACTTGCTTCTCCGAGAGGTATTCGCACAACCGCTTGATAATCCTTCGCCCTCCACTAGAGGATTACCGAGATCAAATCCCGGTATGTTAGCCGCTGTCGGAGCACTCAACCGCCGCCCAAACGACGCCCGACGATAGGAGAAGAAGCTGTCCAGAAAACTGACAGCTTGGTGGAGGAGATAGGCGCCGCCAAAACAAGGAGAGAAAGCTCACCTTGATCACACAAGTCGGGTCGCTCTTGAGTTGGCGCCAAATCCTTCAACAAGGGTGAACTTCTGATGTTGGGCGGCAACAATTTGGATTAGATTTAGGATTAGGTTTAATCTTAAGCCCTATTTTATAGAGAACTAATTCTCTTAATGGTTAATGGATCATATCCATAAAGCCCGTTAACCCGCTCCATTAAGATAAGTTAAAATAAACCAAACCATGATGGTTTATTTTAAGTTAAAACGAACCGAACCAACCTTTGGTTCATTCGCTTAATATAAACCAAACCCTTTGGTTTATTCTCATCCATTGGATTAGAACCAAACCATTTTGGTCCATCCATTATGTCTTCATAAGACACGCCCATCCACGCTTCCATTGCATCAAATAATTTCATGCTCGCTTTATGTTTGGTCCAACCAAACATAGTTTCTCTGGCCCGAGAATCCCATTCTCAAGCTCGCTTTTAAATCTTTGGATTACACTGCAGCGGTGACCAAATAGGTTCTCGGTTTATGTTGGCCGCCTATAATTAACCATTAATTATAGAACCATCATGAGTGGCACCTAGTAGTACATCATGATCCCCAATTAACCAAAAGATCAACGCTGATCCGTAACTATTTCTCAAACCCTTCAAGAGTTCAATGAATCGTGCCCCATTCCCTTCACTCATCTTATACCCACTTGGTTCGTGACATGGTCTATTGTGTCCCTCACTAGGTCGACTATGTCACACCTAGCCCAAGTATCATTTCCTCGTCCTACGGATTCTAGTTACTCCACATGTATCGAAGAGTACCTTACTCTAAACATGTAATGCTTTGGCCAAAGACTTTAGTAACAATCCGACGAGAGGCCATGGGTATACATCTCCTCGCAAGGAGTGGTGAATCCTTTATAGGCTATTCAAACACCTTCGATCACTCGACTTATACCCAATCATCCCGGTCCACATCTCCTTAGAGATGTTTGCTTAAGATGTCAAAGCATAAGTCTCCATGATCAAGATGACTTGAATACCGCAAGTCAAAGGAACATCGCACTTAAGCCACAAGAAGAACTTCATTGACATATCTATATATGCAGAGAACCATATGAAGTCTTACTACCGGTCACTCCAATGAACTAGTTACCATAACTAGCATCCACGATCAACTCCGACATCACTATGTCTCCACCAAAGGAGAATCACCGCTGATACACCAAGGAGTATACTCGTGCTAGTCTCATGTAATTGATGGTGTCCAAATCCATCAATTCATCGACTAGGATAATTCCGATACATCACAATTACACATGTAGAGATACTCACTAGTTGTGATCCAATCACAAATTCTCTCATGCCGTGTGAATCGTATCGTGGACATTCAGTAAATGAGTTTAAGATCCAATCAAATACATAAAACATGTATACTCAAATAGTGAATCTTCATTTATCATATAAATGGTTCATACATAAGGCGATTGCCTTAGGACATCTCTCATATATCACTAACAAGTGGATGGGTAGTTAACCTAGCCATGATGAGTTGACACATTAGGATGTGCCAATATAGTTTGAGAAGTTTTAAAATGATTTAAATTGGCACAATTAGGTCTTAGAGGTATTGGTGTGCCATTTTGGGTTTTTGGCACACTAAGGAAATAATGGCATTAAGGCAAAATGTATTTAATCCCTAAAAATGGTAAATTGATTTTCACACTTAGGTATTCTATACTTTAGTATATTTTACTTGCCATGATTTGTTTGCCTTACCATGTCATGACATCATTTTCATTTTTATCTATAAAATGTCATGATCATGTTTAGAATTATTTTTAGATGTCATGTATGCTTAGTTCTCATTCACATGCCATGACATCATGATATTGGCATATGTTTTTATCTAAATCATATTTATGCCATAATCATATCATGCATAGTTTAAAATGGAGTTAAGGACAATGACACGACTTGAAGGGAATCAAATTAATGTTGCCTAGAAATATGCATGAGAACATAAACAAAACAAAACCCACATCTCACAAAAAATTTGACTTGTATGTGTTTTACACATCTAGATATTGGTGAGATATTTAGGAAAAAGAAAATAAAGGTTTGAAAAACATTTCGAAAACATTTTGAAAAACCTTGGTGAAGCCTATCTTTTGATAGCTATCACCATTGAATGAGATGATACAAAGAGAGCTCTTTATTGAAGCTTTTCTTAAATTTTAGACTTTGTATCAATCTCCTAGTTTAATGGGTAAAATAATTTTCTAATATTTTTCACCCATAATGTTTGTGATAAGTAGTATACATACCAAATTTCAAGATTTATCTACTTATGTATATTTATTTATGAATTTCGGAAAGTCATTTATGAAATTCAGAAAACTACAATGATTATCGTCATTGCCGCCAGGAGGCCACGATCGGTGATGAGTGTGTCGATCGGTTTCGACTGAAAATGCTAATTTCGGGTAAACCTTGTTGGTTAGGCCCATGTTCAGCTGTGTTTTGGTCCCCTAACCACTCCTAACCCTAGGATATGCTTGGGAGAGCATTAGAGAGGGTGGAAATCCATTGGATATGGATTAGGAGTTGGGTTGAGGGAGAGTATCAACTTTAAGGTGGAAGAGAGTTCATTGTTGAACTTTGCATTAATTTTGTTTGGTTTAATGTTCCTATTGGCTTAGGGACTCTCCAAGGACATTGTTGGTGCAATGGTCAAGGGGGAGCAAGCCTCTAGGGGGAGGTATCCATCATGGGAAGATGGATGTGTATTTCCTCATGGGAGGAAAATTGGGTTGCCTCTCTTTAAGTGATATGGGATCACTAGAAAGATTGTAGGCATGTGTTCCTCCAAGGGAGAGATTGTAAGATCTCATTGGGATATGAGACATTCATACCCTTGGGAAGGACATTTTTGATGTAATGTCAAAAAGGGGGAGAAGTTACCAAGTTACCAATTAGGGTTCGTTGGAATTCTCATTGGGATATGAGAATTGCCAATATGGGAGAATTGGTAGACTTGAGATGGTTGTTTTGTCAATCATCAAAAAGGGGGAGATTATTGGTGCAATCGGCCCAGGTTGACTCGAGTTTGACTCGAGAAGTACCTTGATAGTATTTTGATGATAGACAAAACTCATGACATGGGATTGTCATGGGAAAGTCCAACATGGGGTTGGCATGAAAAATCCAAGCATGGAGCTTGGTGTGGAAGTCCAAGGGGGAAGCCTTGGCATGGGAAAGTCCAAAGCATTGCGAAGCCGTGCACTTGGTGCTTGGTGAGAAATGCATTGTGAAGCCGTGCGCTTGGTGCATTTGGGAAGTCTTGAGAACTTGGCAAGTTCACTAGGCTCGGGTCCTTGAGTCGGTGAAGGATGGCATTGCGAAGCCGTGCGCTTGGTGCATCCGAGGGACCGCCGGACGGGGAGCGAATGGAGTGAGCCCAAAGGGAAGCATACTTCTAGGGCATGAGACGTGAAGGATGACGTTGTGAAGCCGTGAGCTTGGCGCATCCGAGGGACGTAGGCCGAGGGAAGAGAGCTTCGGTGGGGAACTCCATGAGGGATAAGGTGGACTTGGCCAAGTGGCTAAGACTGAGTGTCGGACGCTCAAACAACTTTGTGTTTGAGGTTTTAGCCGACATCAGTCGACTGGCATAGGTGTCAGTCAACTGCTCTAGGTCGTATGGGTTCGACCAGTGTTCGAAACCAAGTCGTGATACCGATCGCCGAGGGAGCGATCGGATTGGGAGAATCGATTGATCGAGGGATGGCAGTCGACTGATGACACTGTGCACGGGCACAGAATGGAGTCGAGCTCGCCAGCACTCGACTGATGTGTGATCCGTTGGAACTTAACCAACGTGGATCTGGCCGTTGTGAGACAACGGCTATGGGACCGATCCGATGATCGCGATCACCGAATCGCATCACGAGTTATAAAAGGAGCTCAAGAGGGAGGATTTCGCCAAGACTTTTGTGAAGCTATTGGAGGGGAATTGCTGTTGCATTCCAGACCTTCAAGAGCCATCTAAAGCAAGCTACAAGCAAAGGGTTCAAAGCAAGCGTTGTAAAGTGTTCTTTACATGTATTTCGTATTTGTCTTTGTATTGCTTGTATTTTATATATTACTTGTTGTAATAGCTTGTACGAGGTTTCTCCACCTCCGACGTGTCGTCGAGAAGGAGTTTGAGTATTGTCGTGTGCATCTCTAGAGCTCGTTGAGCTCGCCCCGTGGAGTAGGAACCCTAAGGTTCCGAACCACGTATATGCTTGCGTATTTGGTGTGTTTGTATTGTTGTTAGTATTATTCTTGTTTTATTGTTTCTGCTACGCTAACGACAATCGTAGATAAGCAACGCAACGAGAACGAGTGAATTACGACATCCATCGATTGAGGGCTATTCACCCCCCTCTAGTCGGCCGTTTCGATCCCCAACAAGAAGAAGACGCCGCATTGTTCTGTTTCTCTGCGTCGCTCCTCTGCTACGCTGTGGGTTCTTAAGTGATGATTGCGGGGCCGTCCGATCCATTTGTCCTCAGATCCTGGCCGTTGATGAAGCTAGGGTTTGATGTCTTTGATTAATGTTTGGATCACGTGGCTAATTCTGGGTCAAGATACAACGGTTGAATTTTCTGCTCTTTGCATCCAACGACTCAGCTAATCCAAATCAAATCCAACAGCTGCGCAACAAATGATGGATCAAGAACTGGATCAACGACTCCAATTGCTCCAATTAGGCTCTTTCCATGTTCCCTATAAAATCACATTCAACCCGTGAAAAATAATACTGCAATTATAAGGATTAAACAATTAATTACAAATAGATCCAATATGTAAAAACATACTGAATAACATTAATTACCGTATCAAAGAGCCTAAAATATCCGATCTATAAGTAAAAATGACATAATAAAAATGCGACTATCAGTGTGACACTCTACATGTGTAATTATGAATGTATTGAAATAATACCTAGTCAATGAATTGATGAGTTCGAACATCATCGATTCTAGGAGACTAGCACGGGTTATACTCCTTGGTTTATCCAAGTAGCTGCTCCTCACTAGCTGGAGACATTAACATGTTGAGAGTTAAACGTGGATGATAGTTATGGTAACTAGTTCATTGGAGTGACCTATTGTAAGACTTCATATGGTTCTCTGCATATAAGATATGTTAGTGAAGCTCTTACTTTAGCTCGAGTGTGAGTTTCCTTCGACTTGAGGTATTCAAGTCATCTTGGTCATGGAGACTTATACTTTTACATCTTAGTCGATACATCTCTACGGAGGTGTGTGTACGGGATGATTAGGTATAAGTTGAAGTGGTCGAAGGTGATTGAATAGCCAATAAAGTATTCACCACTCCTTGCGAGGAGATGTATACCCTATGGCCACTCGTTAGGATTGTTACAAAGTCTTTGGCCAAAGAATTGCATGTCAAGAGTATGGTACTCTTGAATACATGTCGAAGTAATTAGAATCTACTGGATAAGGAAGTAAGACTTGAGCTAGATGTGACGTAGTCAGCCTAGTGGGGGCTGCCACATAGACCATGTCCTGAATCAAGTGAGTATAAGATGAGTGAAAGGAACGAGACATGATTCACTATAGTTGCTGAAGGATTTGGAAATGGTTCTGAGATCAACCTTTGATTTTTTGATTAATTGGGGATCATGATGTAATACTAGGTGCCACTCATGATCGTTCCATAATTAATGGTTAATTATGGACGACCAACATAAACTGAGAACCTATTAGGTCACACGCACTATGAATCCTTCGAAGAGACTTAAAACGAGTTTGAGAATTAGATTCTCAAGATCGAGAGAGATCAAGTTTGGTTGGACCAAACACATAACAAATATGAAAATATTTGTCAAGTCAGAAATGCGAAAGGAGCACGTCTTAAGAAGATGGGTTGGACCTTAAAAGGTTTAATTATAAACCAAACCCATTTGATTTTAATTAAAAGATCCCTCTTTTGGTTAAGGATCCAATTATGGTTTAATGGATGAGATTAAGCCTTAATTGTTATAGGCTTAGGGATTTGATCCACTAACCTATAACCCATTAGAATTAGTGTCTATATAAAGGGTTATAAAGGCTAACCTAATGAAGAGAAGTCCTTAAGGCCCTCTATTAGATCGAAGTTATCCGAGAGAGGGGAGTAAATCTCGGAATATAAAATTGTCTTTTAAAATATTTATTTTACCTTTTAAAATATCAAGAGTTATTGTAGTGGAAATTAAATAGAAAAATTCGTTTACTTGGTTCACAACCCAAGTCAGGTTGCTACTCCAAGGTCCGTAGCTCTCCGAGAGATACCTCGATGGCCAATCCATTAAAAGGCTCTCCGACTCGAGTACACTCGACTTCGGAGGGGTTTGCTTTTTACAAAAGATAATGAGAAAGGTAACAATCTACCTTCTCTTAAATTAAAGTACAAAAGTGAAAGTAAAGCACAATACAAAGTATACCGACACTTATAGCTTTTGAAATGGAGCTCGGAGTGTTGGAGTTGTGGCATTGCACCGTGATGAAGCTCTTGCAGATGAGAAACACATGAGACAGAACTGGGATGTAGTAGATAGATTATTTTCGAAGATGGTCGTGCATTTCTTTTATAAGTCACTTCCAATCGACTGGAATGCCCTCCAGTCGACTCCACATCAGCCTGTCGATATGGTACTTCAGCCTTCCCAGTCAACTGGACATGTTCCAGTCGACTCCAAGTCACCTAACTCCACATCGGGAAGTTTGCCTTTCCAGTTGACTTGACCTCTCTAGTCGATTGGAACTCTTTCCATCTTGGCTGCTAGATCTTCGATCGATCACCATCTAATCTTGCTAACTGTGTATCCAGTCGACTAGACCATACTCAGTCCACTTTACCTCCCCAGTCAATTGGAACTCTTTCCATCTGGTCTGTGTTGGGAGTTTGGGGAATACAATCAAAGTCCCACATTGGTAAGACATGAAAGAGATCATGTGCTTATAAGATAAAAAGATATCTCTATTGGTATGAGGCCTTTTGGGTAAAGCCCAAAAATAAAACCATGAGGGCTTAGGACCAAAGTGGACAATATCATACCATTGTGGAGATATATGGATCTTATAGGCACTAACAATTTGTATCAGAGTATGGTTCATGTCAAACCATGAACCTCGAATGAAGGAAGTGGAGCTCCCATGTTCGAATCAAAAGAACCAGACACAGGAAGTCCAGTTGGGTCAAAAGGTCTGGACAACTAGCAGGAAGTCCAGTTGGGTCAGGAGGACCAGACAGTTGGCAGGAAGTCCTGGTGGGTTGAGGATCAAGCATCAAGGAGAGGAATGTTAGTACAATCGACCCGTGATATGGTTTTGATGTGTGTGGAAAAGGGTTTAAGTTAGGATGATTGGATTTGATGTGTGCGTTGGAGTCTTGCAGGATTTAGTAATTTGCACATGAAGCTTTGGTGGGTTCACCACTCACAACCTCGTGCTTGAGTTGGAGAAGGAGCATTGCAGAGCCATGCGCTTGATGCTGCCGAGGGACCACCGGATGAGGTGACTTGAAGCGAAGCCAAGGAAGCAGACTTCAAAGGCAAGAAACACGAAGGAGCATTGCAGAGCTGTGTGCCTGATGCTGCCGAGGGACGTGGCCATGAATGAAGAGAGCTTCGGCGAGGGACTTCGAGTGAGATGAGAGAATGAGTGAAATGTAAGTAGCTCATTAGGTGAACTTGGCCGAATGGCTAAGTGTCGGATGAGATTTCTCGACATCAGTCGACTGCCATGAAATGGAAGTCGACTACTCTAAGTCGAACAGGGTTCGACTGGTGTTCAACTGATGGGCTTTTGGCCCAGTAGTCGACTATCATTCCATGGCAGTCGACTGCCAAACCATCAGTCGACTATCAAAAGTGGCAGTCGACTGATGAAGGCAGTCGCAGGCACAGAACCGCTCGTAGTCGACTGACCAGTCGACTACGGAGGCATCAGTCGACTGATGGATACATCAGTCCACTGCCAAGGGTTCCGTTGGACTACAACGATCAAGATCTGACGTGTTCAGAGGCCGTTGTAGCGGCACCAGTCGACTGCCAAAGGCAACAGTCAACTGATAGCGGTCAATGGGAAGAAATCAGCCCTCTCTATAAAAAGAGAGGGTGTGGTCTTTTTGGATGGCTAATGCATATGCTCCAAACTATCATCCAAGTGCTCCACAAGTGTTAAAACTCCTTCTTCTAGTTTCTTTCACATCTATTGTAAAAGAAGGAGTGTTCTTGAGTTGTAAGGGTTTACCTCCACCTTGCATTGGCTAAAAGGAGAGACCAATAGTGGATTGGTTGCGGAGTGATTCACCGTGGACGAATCGGACCATGGATTAACGGTGAGGCCGTGAACAACGTTATATTGTTTGTTAGTATTGTTTATCTTTCTATTTGATCTTAATTGTTTTTGCTTTGTATTTTCCGCTTGCGCTAACGTTTATTGTACACGATTAAGAACGACTTCCGCTCATACGACGAAAGAGGGCTATTCACCCCCCTCTAGCCGGCCAACCTCGACCCTACAAGTGGTATCAGAGCCAAGGAGCTTGTCAAGGACTAACCGCCGACACAAGCACAATCAAGGATGGCCGGCTCCAACATTCACCCACCGAAGTTTGAAGGAGAATTCTCTTGGTGGAAAAAGAGAATGGAGGTTTTCTTTGAAACCAATTTCGATATTATGCTTATAATGGAAAACGGTTTTGAGATGCCTAGGGACGAAGAGGGTGAACCAATAGAGAAGTCAAGGTGGACTAAAAAGCAAAGGGAGGAGCCCCTTGCAAATTCAAAGGCCAAGCACCACCTCTTCAATGTGCTCCCCCAACAAGAGATCAACCGGATTGGGGAGTGCTCAAGTGAAAAGGAAATGTGGGAGAGATTAGTGGAACTTCATGAAGGTACTTCACAGACCAAGCTTGCAAGAAGAGACCTCCTCCACTCCCAACTATCAAACATCAAATTAGAAAAGGGAGAAAAGGTAACATCATTACATTCTACGTTTAAAGAAATTTTAATTGGGCTAACAAGTGTAGGAGAAAAACTCTCGAACCAGGATATGCTTATGAAAGCAATCGACGCCTTTCCCCGGTCATCGAAATGGAGTTCAATGGTGGACTCCTTCTACATGTCGAAGAACCTAGAAGTAAGCACCTTGGAGGAGTTCTTCTCAACCATGGAGCTCCACGAAACAAGGCTTGAAGGGATAAATGAAGAATCAAGTATCAAGCCATCAAGAGGAGTAGCCTTGGTAGCCAACAAGGGGAAGAAGAAGAAGATAGAGACTTCCTCCTCCTCCGATGAAGCATCCTCATCATCCTCCATGAATAGCAATGAAGATGCTTACATGATAAGGAAGGTAAGGCATGCTTTAAGAAATTTAAAGTTTAACAAATCTTATGATAGGAGAAGGCACTAGAAGAAAATCATATGCTACAATTGCCAACAAGAGGGACAAATAAGAGATAATTGTCCCCTCTTGAACAAGAGAAAAGAAGAGAGGAAGAAGAAAGAAGAAAAGAAGGAAGAAGAGAAGAAAGCCAAGGAGAAAGGGAAGACAAAAGCGCTCAAAGCAAGGACATGGGATGATCCCTCTTCTTCATCATCATCATCCGAAGAAGAACATGTCTACTCAAATCTTGCCCTAATGGCGTTTGATGATCTAGAAACCACCTGCTCCAAAAAAGAAGAAGCAAGCTCAAGTGAGGAGAGCTCAAGTGAAGGGGGAGGCTCATCACCATCCTCATCCGAATCCGAAGAAGAAGACATGGAAGCTATGGTAACAAATCTAACTCCCAAGAAAATAGTTTCCATGGTTTCTAGCTTAACTAGGGATTTATTTAGGGCTAAGAAAAAGAATAAATGCATGCTAGATCAAATTAAGGACTTAGAATAAAAGTTAGAAAAATCATGCTTAAATATTAATGAAAATATTTCCTCTAATCTCAATGATGCATGCTCACATGACTATATGCCCTTTGATGTAAATGATGCATGTATTGAAGAAAATAGGGTTTTAAGGGAAAAGGTAGACCATTTGACCAAAGCCCTAGAAAAGTTCACCATAGGCACCAACACCCTTAACATGATCATAGGGAGCCAAAGGGCAAGTTTCAATAAGAAAGGCCTAGGATATAAGGGAAAAACTAATGAAAAGGCCTATAAATGTTTGATTGCTAGGGGCCAAAGAAAAAATAAGACAATTGCTAGAAAATGGATCCCTAAGGAATATTTAGTGAACCCAATAGGGAAGAACTTATTTTGGGTTTCTAAATCCATCCTTGAGGGTTAGGAAAACCCTAGGATAGTCAACCATATGAAATTCACCTATATCATACTTTGGTTGACTTAGGATGGCGGGACATAACTTTTGAAATAGTGTTGGGTGATGATAATGCACCCATAAATAGTTTAAGTCATGCTCAACACTTAGTGTTAAGTGATACTTATGATCTATACATTTTTAGCATAGTGTTGGGTGATGATAATGTGCCCAAAAATAGATAATAATGCTTAAATCATGATGATTAATGTAATTGTTATATATGTTTGCAATCATGATTTATGATTTTGATATTTGACACATAGTCGTGGGCATTAGGGTTCAAATCATGTTCTAGGCGATATTTGACTTATTATCATAATTTTATACCTAATGCATGATTATAAATTGTTGAATACATTTGTTTCATAATGTGGAAACAATACATATATGTCATTATGATCATGTGGGATGTTAGGATGATACTTAACCTTGTGTAGAATAGCATGAAATTAATGGTTAAGTATACATAAATACCTTTAGGATACATCTCACACTCACCATAGGCTACCTTGATTGAAAACTTAGCATGGGTGAGATGTTAGGATGATACTCATAGTCCACAAATGCCTATGGCATTTAGATGGTCATTTAAAGTGTCAAAATAGTGATAATAGACCAATCATGGGGAAGACTTATGTTTAATTCATAGACATATTGCCCAAAGATCGTGGTTGGATATTTCATATGTTTTCAAAACAATTTCTTAGTTTAAAATTTGTGCTTTCACGTTTTGAAACAATCTAAAACAAAACTAGGTGTTAAAATGGATACAAACTTGATTAAAACACTAGTTATTTTTGAAGCTTTTGGATTTTTGGCAAATCAATGAAAATATAAGTAATTTTCATGAAAACTCATTTTTAACCGATAAAGGACTTTAAAAGAAATGTGTTTTCAAAATTTCACAATTTTTTGAATTTAAGATTTACTTGTGCGGTCATTGCCATGATGCTTGATCGTGAATGATCTGTATCGTCTGCAGTATAGTAACATGATTTTATCAGGTTTTTTATTGTTTTTGGTTTTGTTTCTCTCTAGACTTGATGCCATGCCATATAAACTTTGTTTAATATTTTTGATGGTGTCAAAGTGGGAGAAAGATATATGTTTAAGTAAGGGGGAATTGTATTTAGGGAGAGTTTCATGTATTAAGGGGGAGAGTTGCTAATCATGTTATTTACATGCTTTCTTTCCTTAATATTTTATCAAATATTTTACCTAACTTAAACGGATTGCCACACATAAAAAAGGGGGAGATTGTTAGTGCAATCGACCCGTGATATGGTTTTGATGTGTGTGGCAAAGGGTTTAAGTTAGGATGATTGGATTTGATGTGTGCGTTGGAGTCTTGCAGGACTTAGTAATTCGCATATGAAGCTTTGGCGGGTTCACCACTCACAACCTCGTGCTTGAGTCAGAGAAGGAGCATTGCAGAGTCATGCGCTTGATGCTGCCGAGGGACCGTCGGACGAGGTGACTTGAAGCAAAGCCAAGGAAGCATACTTCGAAGGCAAGAAACGCGAAGGAGCATTGAAGAGCCGTGCGCTTGTTGCTGCAGAGGGACGTGACCACGAACGAAGAGAGCTTCGGCAAGGGACTTCAAGTGAGATGGGAGAATGAGTGAAATGTAAGTAGCTTATTAGGTGAACTTGGCCGAATGGCTAAGTGTCAGATGAGATTTTCCGACATCAGTCGACTGCCATGAAATGACAGTCGACTGCTCTAAGTCGAACTAGGTTCGACTGATGGGTTTTTGGCCCAGCAATCGACTGTCATTCCATACCAGTCGACTGCCAGACCATCAGTCGACTGCCAAAAGTGGCAGTCGACTAATGAAGGCAGTCGTGGGCACAGAATCGCTCGTAGTCGACTGACCAGTCGACTATGGAGGCATCAGTCGACTGATGGATACATTAGTCGACTGCCAAGGGTTTCGTTGGACTACAACGGTCGGGATCTGACATGTTCAGAGGCCGTTGTAGCGGCACCAGTCGACTGCCAAAGGCATCAGTCGACTGATAGCGGTCAACGGGAAGAAATCAACCCTCTCTATAAAAAGAGAGGGTGTGTGCTTTTGGATGGCTAATGCTTATGCTCCAAACTATCATCCAAGTTCTCCACAAGTGTTAAAACTCCTTCTTCTAGTTTCTTTCACATTTATTGTAAAAGGAGTGTTCTTGAGTTGTAAGGGTTTACCTCCACCTTGCATTGGCTAAAGGGAGAGACCAATAGTGGATTGGTTGCGGAGTGATTCACCGTGGATGAATCGGACCGTGGATTAGCGGCGAGGCCGTGAACTATGTTATATTGTTTGTTAGCATTGTTTATCTTTGTATTTGATCTTAATTGTTTTTTCTTTGTATTTTCCTCTTGCGCTAATGTTTATTGTAGACGATTAAGAACGACTTCCACTCATACGACGAAAGAGGGCTATTCACCCCCCTCTAGCCGGGCAACCTCGACCCTACAAGTGGTATCAGAGCCAAGGTGCTTGTCAAGGACTAACCGCCGACACAAGCACAATCAAGGATGGCCGGCTCCAACATTCACCCACCGAAGTTTGAAGGAGAATTCTCCTGGTGGAAAAAGAGAATGGAGGTTTTCTTTGAAACCAATTTCGATATTATGCTTATAATGGAAAACGATTTTGAGATGCCTAGGGACGAAGAGGGTGAACCAATAGAGAAGTCAAGGTGGACTAAAAAGCAAAGGGAGGAGCCCCTTGCAAATTCAAAGGCCAAGCACCACCTCTTTAATGTGCTCCCCCAACAAGAGATCAACCGGATTGGGGAGTGCTCAAGTGCCAAGGAAATGTGGGAGAGATTAGTGGAACTTCATGAAGGCACTTCAGAGGCCAAGCTTGCAAGGAGAGACCTCCTCCGCTCCCAACTATCAAACATTAAATTAAAAAGGGAGAAAAGGTAACATCATTACATTCTAGGTTTAAAGAAATTTTAATTGGGCTAACAAGTGTAGGAGAAAAACTTTCGAACCGAGATATGCTTATAAAAGCAATTGACGCCTTTCCCTGGTCATCGAAATGGAGTTCAATGGTGGACTCCTTCTACATGTCGAAGAACCTAGAAGTAAGCACCTTGGAGGAGTTCTTCTCAACCATGGAGCCCCATGAAACAAGGCTTGAAGGGATAAATGAAGAATCAAGTATCAAGCCATCAAGAGGAGTAGCCTTGGTAGCCAACAAGGGGAAGAAGAAGAAGATAGAGACTTCCTCCTCCTCTGATGAAGCATCCTCATCATCCTCCATGAATAGCAATGAAGATGCTTATATGGTAAGGAAGGTAAGACATGCTTTAAGAAATTTAACGTTTAACAAATCTTATGATAGGAGAAGGCACAAGAAGAAAATCATATGCTACAATTGCCAACAAGAGGGACATATAAGAGATAATTGTCCCCTCTTAAACAAGAGCAAAGAAGAGAGGAAGAAGAAAGAAGAAAAGAAGAAGAAAGAAGAAAAGAAGGAAGAAGAGAAGAAAGCCAAGGAGAAAGGGAAGACAAAAGCGCTCAAAGCAAGGACATGGGATGATCCCTCTTCTTCATCATCATCATCCGAAGAAGAACATGTCTACTCAAATCTTGCCCTAATGGCATTTGATGATCTAGAAACCACCTCCTCCGAAAAAGAAGAAGCAAGCTCAAGTGAGGAGAGCTCAAGTGAAGGGGGAGGCTCATCACCATCCTCATCCGAATCCGAAGAAGAAGACATGGAAGCTATGGTAACAAATCTAACTCCCAAGAAAATAGTTTCCATGATTTCTAGCTTAACTATGGATTTATTTAGGGCTAAGAAAAAGAATAAATGCATGCTAGATCAAATTAAGGACTTAGAAGAAAAGTTAGAAAAAGCATGCTTAAATATTAATGAAAATATTTCCTCTAATCTCAATGATGCATGCTCACATGACTATATGCCCTTTGATGTAAATGATGCATGTATTGAAGAAAATAGGGCTTTAAGGGAAAAGGTAGACCATTTGACCAAAGCCCTAGAAAAGTTCACCATAGGCTCCAACACCCTTAACATGATCATAGGGAGCCAAAGGGCAAGTTTCAATAAGAAAGACCTAGGATATAAAGGAAAAACTAATGAAAAGGCATATAAATGTTTGATTGCTAGGGGCCAAAGAAAAAAATAAGACAATTGCTAGAAAATGGATCCCTAAGGAATATTTAGTGAACCCAATAGGGAAGAACTTATTTTGGGTCCCTAAATCCATCCTTAAGGGTTAGGAAATCCCTAGGATAGTCAACCATATGGAATTCACCTATATCATACTTTGGTTGACTTAGGATGGCGGGACATAATTTTTGAAATAGTGTTGGGTGATGATAATGCACCCATAAATAGTTTAAGTCATGCTCAACACTTAGGGTGCGTTTGGTTGGGGGTTTTTGTTGATAACCTGTTTAGGTTATCAACAAAAACCTTGTTTGGTTTAAGTTATAAACAATTACTTGGTAATTATTCATTACCTGGTTATGAAAAAAAACCTTTTTAGGGGGAATCGAAAAACCTTGGAGAACCAAGGTTTTTGTTGATTCCCGGGGTTAATGAAACTTTTTTCCAATATTACCCCTAGCAATATATTAAATGTCAATTTGTCAAAACTCAATCGATTTGTCGTCCGTCGTCGGTCGTCGCCCGTCGCCCGTCGCCCGTCGCCTCGGCCGTGGCCATGTCGCCGCCGCGTCGCCGCCGCCACGCTTCGCCGCCGCCACCGTATGCGTCACCGTCCGTCGCCGCCGCGCCTCGCCGCCCGCATCGCCGCCGCCATCGCCGCCCTTCGCCGCCGCCGCCGCCATCGCGACCGCCATCGCTGCCGTCGCCGCCGTCGCCCGTCGCCGCGCCGCCGTCGCGCCACCCGTCCCGCCACCGCCATACCGCGTCGCCGCCATGCCGCCGCCACCGTCGCCGTCGCCGCCCACCGCCCGCCGTCTGCCGCCATCGCCGCCGCGTCGTCGCCCATCCGCCATCTGCCGTCGCATCGCCACCATTATCGCTGCCACCACGCCGCCGTCGTCGCCGCCGTCGGCCATGCCGCCGCATCCGTCGCCGCCAGTCATCCGCCGTCCGCCACCGCCGCCATCGCTATCCACCGCCACGTCGTCGTCGCCGCCCACCGCCGCCGCCCGCCCGTCGTCGCCGCCTCGCCGTCGCCGCACCGCCGCCATGCGCCGTCGCCGCCGCGCCGCTGCGCCATCGCAAACCGCCGCCGCCGCCATCGTCGCCACGCCACCGCCGCCATTGCCGTCGCCGATCCGCCGCCGCCGCCGTCGTTACCGCCCCTACCGCCGCCGCGTCGCCGCCCGCCGTCGTCGCTTCTGCCATCGCCGCCGCTCGCCAGCCGTCCGCGCCATCGCCGCTCAGCCGCCATCGCCGCTGCGCCGCCACCGCCATCGCCGCCGTCGCCCGCCGCCATCCGCCACCGCGCCGCTGCCGCTTCGCCGTCGGCCACCGCCATCGCTCGTCGTTGCCGCCGTGCCACCGCCCGCTTCGCCGCCGCCATCGCCGCCATCGCCGTCGTCGTGACCACCATCGCGCCGCCGTTGCGCCCATCCGCCGCCCACCGCCGCCGCCCATGCATCGCTGCCGCCGTCGCCGCCGCCGCCATCGCCGTCGTCGCCGCACCGCCGCCGTCCGTCGCCGCGCCGCCACCCGTCGCCACCACCCGCCGCCGTTGCTAGCGCCGCCGCGCCGTCGGCAAAGACAAAGGATAATTTAGTAAAATATTAAACTAAGTTATATATTAAAACCTCCAACCAAACAAGGTTTTTATCTAAGGTTATACTTTATTCCAAGGTTATGTTTTATTCCCTGGTAATCACTTAACTAAGGTTATGTATGATTACTTGAACCAAACGCACCCTTAGTGTTAAGTGATACTTATGATCTATACATTTTTAGCATAGTGTTGGGTGATGATAATGTACCCAAAAATAGATAATAATGCTTAAATCATGATGATTAATGTAATTGTTATATATGTTTGCAATCATGATTTATGATTTTGATATTTGGCACATAGTAAGGGCATTAGGGTTCAAATCATGCTCTAGGTGATATTTGACTTATTATCATAATTTTATACCTAATGCATGATTATAAATTGATGAATACATTTGTTTCATAATGGTGAAACAATACATATATGTCATTATGATCATGTGGGATGTTAGGATGATACTTAACCTTGTGTAGGATAGCATGAAATTAATGGTTAAGTATACATAAATACCTTTAGGATACATCTCACACTCACCATAGGCTACCTTGATTGAAAACTTAGCATGGGTGAGATGTTAGGATGATACTCATGGTCCACTAATGCCTATGGCATTTAGATGGTCATTTAAAGTGTTAAAATAGTGATAATAGACCAATCATGGAGAAGACTTATGTTTAATTCATAGACATATTACCCAAAGATCGTGGTTGGATATTTCATATGTTTTCAAAACAATTTCTTAGTTTAAAATTTGTGCTTTCATGTTTTGAAATAATCTAAAACAAAACTAGGTGTTAAAATGGATACAAACTTGATCAAAATACTAGTTGTTTTTGAAGCTTTTGGATTTTTGGAAAATCATTGAAAATATAAGTAATTTTCATGAAAAATCATTTTTCACCGATAAAGGATATTAAAAGAAATGTGTTTTCAAAATTTCACAATTTTTCAAAATTTCTGGAATTTATAGTGCATTTACAATTTAGTCGAAAATCGAGAAAATCGATTTACTTAATGCCGAGTTAATGCCATCTTGATGTGATCAGTGATGTCTTGTCTGCAGTATAGTAACATGATTTTATCAGGTTTTTTATTGTTTTTTGTTTTGTTTCTCTCTAGACTTGATGCCATGCCATATAAACTTTGTTTAATATTTTTGATGGTGTCAAAGGGGGAGAAAGATATATGTTTAAGTAAGGGGGAATTGTATTTAGGGAGAGTTTCATGTATTAAGGGGGAGAGTTTCTAATCATGTTATTTACATGCTTTCTTTCCTTAATATTTTATCAAATATTTTACCTAACTTAAACGGATTGCCACACATAAAAAAGGGGGAGATTGTTAGTGCAATCGACCCGTGATATGGTTTTGATGTGTGTGACAAAGGGTTTAAGTTAGGATGATTGGATTTGATGTGTGCGTTGGAGTCTTGCAGGACTTAGTAATTCGCATATGAAGCTTTGGCGGGTTCACCACTCACAACCTCATGCTTGAGTCGGAGAGGAAGCATTGCAGAGTCGTGCACTTGATGCTGCCGAGGGACCGCCGGACGAGGTGACTTGAAGCGAAGCCAAGGAAGCAGACTTCGAAGGCAAGAAACGCGAAGGAGCATTGCAGAGCCGTGCACTTGATGCTGCCGAGAGACATGGCCATGAACGAAGAGAGCTTCGGCGAGGGACTTCGAGTGAGATGAGAGAATGAGTGAAATGTAAGTAGCTCATTAGGTGAACTTGGCCGAATGGCTAAGTGTCGGATGAGATTTCTCGACATCAGTCGACTGCCAAGAAATGGAAGTCGACTGCTCTAAGTCGAATGGGGTTCGACTGGTGTTCGACTGATGGGTTTTTGGCCCAAAAGTCAACTACCATTCCATGGCAGTCGATTGCTAGACCATCAGTCGACTGCCAAGGGTGGTAGTCGACTGATGAAGGTAGTCGCGGGCACAAAACCGCTCATAGCCGACTGACCGATCGACTCGAGAGATCATCGATCGGTGATGGATACATCGATCGCCAAGGGTTCTGGACTATAACGGTCGGGATCTCGGCGTGTTCGGAGGTCTAGAAGCGGCCAAGTCGACCATTGCCAAAGGCGTGATCGACTGATAGCGACCAACGAAAAGAAATCAACCCTCTCTATAAAAAGAGAGGGTGTGGGCTTTTGGATGGCTAATGTGTTTCCTCCAAACTATCATCTAAGTGCTCCACAAGTGTTAAAACTCCTTCTTCTAGTTTCTTTCACATCTATTGTAAAAGGAGTGTTCTTGAGTTGTAAGGGTTTACCTCCACCTTGCATTGGCTAAAGGGAGAGACCAATAGTGGATTGGTTGCGGAGTGATTCACCGTGGACAAATCGGTTCGTGGATTAGGGTTAGCATTGTTTATCTTTGTATTTGATCTTAATTGTTTTTGCTTTATATTTTCTGCTTACGCTAATGTTTATTGTACGCGATTAAGAATGACTTCCGCTCATACGACGAAAGAGGGCTATTCACCCCCCTCTAGCCGGCCAACCTCGACCTTACAAAAAAGTCCTTCGAGGATGAATAGGCTTTAGTGAGGCTCAATATGGTCCTTCATTTGAGGGGGGGGGGATTGTTGGGAGTATAGAGAATACAATCAAAGTCCCACATTGGTAAGACATGAAAAATATCATGTGCTTATAAGATAAAAAGATATCTCTATTGGTATGAGACCTTTTGGGTAAAGCCCAAAAATAAAACCATGAGGGCTTAGGCCGAAAGTAGACAATATTATTAGTGCAATCAACCCGTGATATGGTTTTGATGTGTGTGGCAAAGGGTTTAAGTTAGGATGTTTGGATTTCATATATGCATTGGAGTCTTGCAGGACTTAGTAATTCACACATGGAGCCTTGGCGAGTTTCACCTCTCATGACTCGGTCCTTGAGTCGGTGAAGGATGGCTTTGTGGAAGCTGTGCGCTTGGCGCATTCGAGGGACAGCCAGACGAGAAGCTTGGAGTGAAGCCGGAGGAAGTAGACTTCAGGGCGAGACGCGAATGATGGGTCTGCAGAGTCGTGCGCTCGGTGAATCCGAGGGACGTGGCCAGACGAAGATAACTTCAAAGGCGAGGGACTCCGAGGGATGAGATTGAGCGAATCTAACCCGTGAAGGGGTAGTGCTCTTAGGTAAAACTTGGCCATTTGGCTAAGTGTCGGATGAGATTTCCCGACATTAGTCGACTGCCATGAAATGACAGTCGACTGCTCTGAGTCGAACTGGGTTCGACTGGTGAAGGCAGTGTCGGGCATAGAAGCGAGTCAAGCTCGCGAGCACTCGATTGGAAGTCGACATCAGTCGACTGATGAAAGCATTAGTCGAATGATCATATGACTATTGGAAAATCAGGCCGTGGATCCCGCGAATCCGGCCTGGAAGTAGCCGTTATTGGGCAACGGCTACAGGACCAGTCGACTGCTCCTGTGTCAACGGGAAGAAACCCTCTTCCTCTATAAAGAGGAAGGGTGTGGGGATTTGGGGGCCTAATGTTCATGCTCTAAACTCTCCCAAAGTGCCCTAAAGTTTTTCCATCCTCTTACTTGTTTTTATTTACATCATATTTGTAAGAGGAGTGAATTCTTGTAAAGAGGTTACCTCCACCTAGCTTGGTGCAAAGGAGAGAATAGTGGAAGCTTGTGGAATGATTCCCTGGGGACGAATCGGACTGTGGACTAGCGACGCAGCCGTGAACCATGTTACATTGCGATGTTAGCGTTTGTTTTTTATTCTCTTTTTGCATTTGTCTTAGTTGTTTATATTCCGCTTGTGCTAATTAAGTTTGTTGACGAGCAACGAACGAACGAATTCCACCGTCTACGACAAAGGCTATTCACCCCCCTCTAGCCAACCAACATATCGACCCTACAAGTGGTATCAGAGCCAAGGTGCTTATCGAGGACTAACTGCCAACACAAGCACTACATCAAGAGATGGCCAGCTCGAACATTCATCCACCGAAGTTTGAAGAAGAATTCTCTTGGTGGAAAAAGAGAATGGAGGTATTTTTCGAAACCGATTTCGAAATTCTTTTAATTATGGAAAACGATTTCAAAATGCCTAGGGATGAAGAAGGGGAGCCATTGGAAAAATCAAGGTGGAGCAAGAGGCAAAGGGAAGAGTACTTGGTAAACTCAAAAGTCAAACATCATCTCTACAACGTACTCCCCCAACAAGAAGTGAATAGGATAGGGGAGTGTGCTAGCACCAAGGAGATGTGAGAGAAGCTAGTAGAGCTTCATGAAGGTACCTCGGAGGCCAAACTTGCAAGAAGAGACCTCCTCCGCTCCCAACTATCAAACATCAAATTAGAAAAGGGAGAAAAGGTAACCTCACTACACTCTAGATTTAAAGAGATAATAACCGGTTTATCTAGTGTCGGAGAGAAGCTTTCAAATAGGGACATGCTCATGAAGGCAATAGATGCCTTCCCTCGGTCCTCAAGATGGAGCTCAATGGTGGACTCCTTCTACATGTCCAAGAATTTAGAAGTGAGCACCTTGGAGGAGTTCTTCTCAACCATGGAGCTCCATGAAACAAGGCTTGAGGGAGTAATTGAAGAATCAAGTATCAAGCCATCAAGAGGAGTAGCCCTAGTAGCAAATAAGGGGAAGAAGAAGATGGAGACTCCCTCCTCCTCCGATGAAGCATCCTCCTCCTCCTCCATGGATAGCACAGAAGAAGCATACATGGTAAGGAAGGTAAGGCATTCTTTGAAAAATTTTAAATTTAATAAATCTAATGATAGGAGGAGAAGAGCAAGGGGGAAGGTGATTTGCTACAATTGCCAAGGAGAGGGGCACATAAGGGATAATTGTCCCCTCCTAAACAAGAGCAAAGAAGGGAGGAAGAAGGAAGAAAATAAGAAGAAGGGGAGCAAGAAGAAAAAGGAAGAAGAGAAGAAGGCCAAAGAAAAGGGAAAGACCAAAGAACTAAAGGCAAAGACATGGGATGATCCTTCTTCCTCATCCTCATCCGAAGAGGAAGAACATGTCTATTCAAACCTTGCCCTAATGTCCTTTGACGACCTAGACTCCTCCTTCAAAAATGAAGAAGCAAGCTCAAGTGAGAAGAGCTCAAGTGAAGGGGGAGCTTCTTCTACATCCTCATCATCAGAAGAGGATTTGGTAAGTGAGGTAACAAATCTTTCCCCCAAGAAAGTTAAGTCAATTATTTCTAGCCTCACTAAGGACTTGTTTAGGGCAAAGAAAAAGAACAAATGCATGCTAGATCAAATTAAGGACTTAGAAGAAAAATTAGAAAAAGCATGCTCAAATGTTAATAATAATGTTTCTAGCCTTGATGATGCATGCTCACATGACTATATGCCTTTTGATGTTAATGATGCATGCATTGAAGAAAATAGGGTCCTAAGGGAAAATGTAGAGCACTTGACCAAGGCACTAGAAAAATTCACCATAGGCTCCAACACTCTTAACATGATCATAGGGAGCTAAAGGGCAAGTTTCAATAAGAAAGACCTAGGATATAAGGAAAAGAAAAATGAAAAGGCCTATAAATGCTTAATCGCTAGGGATCAAGATAAGAAGAAAACAATAGCTAGAAAATGGATCCCTAAGGAATTTTTAGTGAACCCCATAGGAAAGAATTTATTTTGGGTTCTTAAATCCATTCTTAAGAGTCAGGATAGTCAACCATATGTAATTTACCTATATCATGTTTTTGGTTGACTTAGGATGGCGGGACATAATTTTTGAAATAGTGTTGGGTGATAATAATGCACCCATAAATAGTTTAAGTCATGCTCAATACTTAGTGTTATGTGATACTCATGACCTATACATTTTTAGCATAGTGTTGGGTGATGATAATGTGCCCATAAATTGATAATAATGCTTAAATCATGATAATTGATGTAATTGTTATATATGTTTGCAATCATGATTTATGATTTTGATATTTGGCACATAGTAATGGGAATTAGGGTTTAAATCATGCTTTGGGTGATACTTTACCTTTTATCATGCTTACACACCTAATGCATGATTATAAATTGATGAATAAAATTGTTTCATGATCATAATATGAAATCAATTCATGTATATTTTTATGATCATGTGGGATGGTAGGATGATACTTAACCATGGGTAGAATTGCATGAAATTGAAGGCTAAGTATATACAATTACCTTTAGGATACATCTCACACTCACCATAGGCTACCTTGATTGAAAACTTAGCATGGCTGAGATGATACGATGATACTAATGGTCCACTAATGTCTATGACATTTAGATGGTCATTTAAGGTATCAAATAGCAATAATAGACCAATCATGGGGAAGACTTATGTTTAATTCATAGACATATTGCCCAAAGATCATGGTTGGATATTTCATATGTTTTCAAAACAATTTCTTACTTTAAAATCTATGTGTTCATGTTTTGAAACAATCCAAAGCAAAATTAGGTGCTAAAAGTGATACTAACTTGATCAAAAACCTAGTTGATTTTGAAACTTTTGCATTTTTGGCAAATCTTTGAAAATATTTTTCATTGATAAATATACTTACAAGAAATATGTTTCCCAAATTTCATGATTTTTTGAATTTTATAGATTTTCTAGTGCATTTGTGAAATTCACCCTAAAAATCTAAAAAAAACTAAAATCTGTCGGTCATTGCCCAACACGATCGATCGATAACATGCCCTTTTAAGGCATGTTTTGACTTTTGTTTCCCTCTAAACTTGATGCCATGCTTATATAAACTTTGTTTAATATTTTTGATGGTGTCAAAGGGGGAGAAATATATTTGTTTAAGTAAGGGGGAATTATATTTAGGAGGAGTTTCATGTATTAAGAGGGAGAGTTGCTATTCATGTTATTTACATGCTTTCTTACCTTAGTATTTTTATCATATGTTTTTACCTAACTTAAACGGATTATCACACATCAAAAAGGGGGAGATTGTTAGTGCAATTAACCCGTGATATGGTTTTGATGTGTGTGGCAAAGGGTTTTAGTTAGGATGTTTGGATTTCATATGTGCGTTGGAGTCTTGCAGGACTTAGTAATTCACACATGGAGCCTTGGCGAGTTTCACCTCTCATGAATCGGTCCTTGAGTCGGTGAAGGATGGCTTTGCGGAAGTCGTGCACTAGGAGCATCCGAGGGACAGCCAGACGAGAAGCTTGGAGTGAAGCCGGAGGAAGTAGACTTCAGGGCGAGATGCAAAGGATGGCGCTGTAGAGCTGTGAGCTTGGCGCATCCGAGCGACGTGGTCGGACGAAGATAACTTCAAAGGCGAGGGACTCCGAGGGATGGGAGTGAGCGAATGTAATCCGGGAAGGGGTAGTGCTCTTAGGTGAAACTTGGCCATTTGGCTAAGTGTCGGATGAGATTTCCCGACATCA
The DNA here is from genome assembly GCA_025175895.1 of Wurfbainia villosa. Lineage (NCBI taxonomy): Eukaryota > Viridiplantae > Streptophyta > Magnoliopsida > Zingiberales > Zingiberaceae > Wurfbainia > Wurfbainia villosa. The sequence continues at coordinate 19,690,674 of CM046008.1, read as the reverse complement.
GTCGACTGCCATGAAATGGCAGTCGACTGGTCTGAGTCGAACGGGGTTCGACTGGTGTTCGACTGATGAAGGCAGTGTCGGGCACAGAAGCGAGTCGAGCTCGCAAGCACTCGGCTAAAAGTCGACATCAGTCGAATGATGAAAGCATCAGTCGACTAATCATATGACTGTTCGAAAATCAGGCCGTGGATCCTGCGAATTTGGCTTGGAAGTAGCTGTTATTGGGCAACGACTATAGGACCAGTCGACTGATAGGGACATCAGTCGACTGCTCCTGTGTCAACGGGAAGAAACCCTCTTACTCTATAAAGAAGAAGGGTGTGGGGCTTTGGGGGCCTAATTTTCATGCTCTAAACTCTCCCAAAGTGCCCTAAAGTTTTTCCATCCTCTTACTTGTTTTTATTTACATCATATTTGTAAGAAGAGTGAATTCTTGTAAAGAGGTTACCTCCACCTAGCTTGGTGCAAAGGAGAGAATAGTGGAAGCTTGCGGAGTAATTCGCCGGGGACGAATCAGACCGTGGACTAGCGGTGCAGCCATAAACCATGTTACATTGCGGTGTTAGCGTTTGTATTTCTATTATATCTTTGCATTTGTCTTAGTTGTTTATATTCCGCTTGCGCTAATTAAGTTTGTAGACGAGCAACGAACGAACGAATTCCACCGTCTACGACAAAGAATATTCACCCCCTCTAGCCGGCCAACATATCGACCCTACAAATATCATACCATTGTGGATTATGGAGATATATGAATCTTATAGGCACTAACAGTTTGCCAGATCTTCGATTGATCACCAGCTAATCTTGCCAACTGTGTATCCAGTTGACTAGACCATACTCAGTCGATTGGACTTCAGTTGACTAGAATCCTTTCAGTCGACTGTTCCTTGCAAAATGAGATTAGCAAAAGAAAACAGTATAAAATAATATAGCAGGAGTAATACTGCTCAATCTTGACTTTTAAGTCCCACACGGACTATCCGTCGGATCGACGCCTAGCTTTGTCCCCCTACAGAGGACTCGACCTCACCTCTTCACTCGTGGCTTACCTGTCGACTGCCCTGCCAGACTTACCATACTTGACATCCGATCTGACCCACTAGGGCTTCCGCCAACTGTCCGATCTCCCTGACCCAGCAAGACTTCATGCCGATTGTCCGGTCTCCTGACCCAATCGGTCTTCATGCCAGATGTCTGGTCTTTTGACCCATTTGGACTTCCTTCCTAGTGTTCGATCCTCCTAATCTGTCAAGTCTTCTTCCTACTATCCGATCAATACGACCTACTAGGACTTCCCATGCATTGCCTAGTACCCAGTCTGCCTGACCTACTTGGACTTCCTGTTAAGCCTGCACTTTTAGTGCATATATCAAACCACAAGTAATTCCTAACTTTAGCTATGGTTCATACTGTTGGTGCAGGGGCACCTAAGTCGAACCTGTATTTTGATTATGACAAAAGACGCAAAGTCAAGGATATATCATTATCTCACGAGCTGAATCAAGTGTGCAAAAAAGTGCTAAAGCTGGAGCTGAAGGCTAGCGACACCCGGAGGAAGCCACGGTGGTCGGGCGACACTCGAGTGACTTCGGAGGGAGCCAAAGGAATCGAGTGGAAGGCCGGAAGCAAAAGCAACACGTAAGTATCGAGGTAAGTTCGTGTGTGCGAGCGTAAGTGAGGTCGTATCCTCTTTACGGGGATGATCTTAAGCGTAGATCCGACCAAAGACATCCTATAGATGGTCTAGGTCGAGATCGGATGGTCGGTCGAATTATGTTTTGTTGAGCTAACTTTGACTTGCGGCAAGCATCAATCGATGTTGCCCGGCTTGGAGGACTCATTGCCGTCAATCGATCATTGCCGGAGGTCGGCACTCGTGATGCTACCATCGATCGGCCGATGATGGCCATCGATCATTGGTGTCAGGATCACCTCGAAGTCAAGCTCTATCACCATTTTTCAAAGAGGTTTTGTGCCCAATTCCTATTGGTTGAAGACCCATTCGATGAGGGGCTTAAAGGCTATAAAAGGAGGGCTTGTCCTAGGGTTTTTCATCAATTAAAAAGCTTCCAAGTGCTTCCGATACGCTACGAGTCTCCGACATCCCTACGACGAAACAACTGAGGGCAGCGACTCAAGCTCCAAGATTCAAGTCTTCAAAAGTCATCGGTATAATCTTTAATTTGTATAAGTTGTTCTTATTTTGAGCTTTAAATCATATCAAGGAGAGGGGGAGTGTCCCTCTACCTTGAGTCTTTCTTGAGTTTTTGTATTCGTTTAACTCCTATCTTCAACGAGAAGGAGTTCGTTTAGTGTTTTGCCCTTCGTGCATGGTCAAAGACCACTAGGGCCTTGGAGTAGTAGCCTTCGGCTACGAACCAAGTAAAAAACCCATTGTCTCTTCTATTTTAGATTTATCTTCCGCTGTGTCTACTCGTGATTTACCGAACGAATTCAAAGAAAAGTTTCTATCGCTATTCACTCCCCCTCTAGCGATCCACTTCGATCCAACACATACATCAAAACTAAGGAGTGGTGCTCTCTGCACTAACAATCTCTCCCTTTTTTTGATGTATGACAATACATCAATTAAAGTTAGGAAAATCAATTTACAATATTAAAGTTTAACATATATCAGGAATGCATTGAGCTAAAAATGTATAACATTTAAATGCATGAGATGCTCATATGCATGAAAAGCATGCTTACTTTAAATTTCTCTAACTTTAAACATTCTCTCTCTCCCCCCTTTGGAATACATCAAAAGAATTATTAACCACCGAATGCCACATATAAAGATGAGTTTTAAAGCTTTTCAAACATAAGGACTAAAAGTTAAAATATATTTATTTGACAAGCTTCAAAAGTACTTCAAAAATGCCTAAGCTTTATAAATCTCAAGGTACTTAAGCTTTAAAAGACTAATTTTTCTAACACACTTATGTTTTTCAAATCAGCTAAGTCATATATAATATTATTAACTTAAGTTTTTGAAAATTTGATTTTTAAGTGTTCCAAAATTGTAAAGGATAATAAGAATTCTAAAGTTTGAAATTTTTCTCCTTTTAATTCAATGTTTTCTCAAAAACTCTAGTTTTGAAAATTCTTTATCAATACTCTCCCTAAATTCATGTTATAAAGTTTTCTTTGAAAATACAATCTTCCCCTTTAGCATACATCAAAACCTAAGTAGTACTTCTTGTGTATTTTAAATTTGAAATTAGTATTCTAAGAGGTTGTTCTCTTTTTCATTAGTTTGAGAATAATCCATATTAAAATGTATTTTATAGATTTTCAAAAACAATGTTCAAGATAGTTTCTCATTAAAGATTCTGAACAAAGATCCTATCATGATTTGTTTTAGATTTAAAAATATTTTAAGTTTAGACTTAGTTTAGCTAACTCTCATTTTCAAAATTTAGATAAAGCTAAGTTACTTACAAAGGAAGTTGTTTGAGTATCAAGTAATTCAACATTACTTAGATTTATAAGTCCAATTTATTAAGTTCAAGTGAATTAATTGAGTTATTTTTCAACTCTTTAAATTTTTCTCTCGCCTTTTAAGAACAATTCGCACAAATCTTTTAGGCTCCCCCTAAATTCTTGATCTCCCCCTAGAATGATGCTTTTATTTTAATATATTAACTCCCCCTTAATCTCATGCTTATGCATGTAAAAATGCAATCTTACTTAAGAACACCCACTTTCTAAGATCGAATTCTTTGTGATAAATGCTTACTTTTGTTTTGAATTATGTTGATTTACTTAGTATTAAAGTTGATGTTGGGATGTATACTGAAAAGTCTATATTTTGTATGAACACCTTTATTTTGAAATAAGAATCACATGATCATTATTTGCATATTTATGGTTATGCATATTTGTCTGATACATTACATTGTAGATAACATGGTGTGTAGTGTCACACAGGAGACCATGTTATCAGTTCATTGTAAAGTATAAGTAAAGGCTCACAATTGAGGTTATGAACAAACCATTGGAATGATTGTAGTGTGATTTGGTATTGGTTTGTCTTGACCATAGAATTACACTAGTACACTTTGTGTGTATTGAGCAGGACCGATAAAGAGGTGATTCGATTTATTGCTGACTACATAATCGAATCAAACTTCAGATATTATCTTTTACATGCTCTTAATCCGATATAATAACGGGCACATATACTTAGTATTCATTTCTTTGATTTACTAATGGGCGAGATTTATAGAGTAAATCGATAGGCTCGGTAAGTTAGAAAATGGTATTATTTATATGGTGTGTCGTTGATTATAGGAGGAAACTGTGTCCTATATATTAGGATGATGATGTCCCCTTGAGGAGCTCATAAGGTTCTTCATGTAAACCCTGCAGGTGGACTTGGTCTGGCATGATGATAAGGTTGAGTGGTACTACTCATGGAGTTTGATGTTGATTAATTAATTGTCAGTAAATTAATTAATTGACAGACATTCGAGATCTTAAACACGGGGAGAAAAATGTACAAATAATATATGGAGCCCATATTAACTTATGGGGGTTGGTGAGGCAGATCAATGATAATTCTGTAGTGGATTGGATTATCATTAATGGATCGGACTTTATGTGGGCTTGATCCATTGGGTGGCCAAGATCCAACTCCTCCTCATGGTCCCTATTGTCGCCTATTAAAACCTCATGAAGCCTAGATCCGATGGTGGAAAACAAAACTCTAGATCCAATGGTTGAGATTAAATCTCTAGATCCGACGGTTGAGATTAAATCCCTAGAACCGATGGTGGAGATTAAAGGAGGCTTAGGCCTAACTCTATAAAAGGAGGATAAGGGGTGGGCGGCAAGTAATATATAATAGAAGAGGATTAGGGTTTTGGGTGGCAAGGGGGCTTGGAGGCTTGGGCGGCCACAAACTTGGAAAGTTTTTTTTTCTTTCCTTAGGTGGTTGGCGCCCATCCTTTCCTTTTCTCTCCTTGTTTTTGCCGGCGTCCAACCTTCTTCCCTTCATCCTTGGCCGGAGCTTAGGGTCTTCCCTTGAAGCTTTTGGCCGGCCCACTTCCTCATCTCTTCTTCTTGTTGGCCGGCGGCAAGCATCAAGGTTGGTGCTTGGTGGTTGGCTAAAGGAAGGAGAAGAGTTTGGTTTCTATACTTCCTCTTGTTCGGAGCGAGCAAGGAAAGGAATATCGTGATCTAGGAGGCTTCTACTTTTGGAAGATCATCGCCCACACGACGTCCAAAAGAAGGACATACAATAGAAGATCGAGAGGTATAATGCTTGTTTATATCTTTTGTATTATGTCTATAATTGTTTTCAATTATACACATGTTGTATGTTTTATTTTCTGGTTAAATTTACTTGGACCCCGAATACAAATGCAAAAACCGGCGATCTGTACATCGTTTATTCCACGGCTAATCGTAGAATAGAAGTTGGTTGCTTGAACAACAAGTTTGTTCAAGTGACCACTCTAATCGAATAGCACGATGATGAAACGGTAGCTTGGGTAATCCCTCCTTGTTAAGGATAAATTTTTTTTATCCTGGGACGTAGAAGGGATCGCCATGAACAAGCGACCGAGTTGAAGGGGGAAGCGAAGTTTCCTACCTTCAAGTGGTATCGGAGCTTTAGTTCTGCAAAACCTTCAAGTGGTATCAGAGCAATGGTTTCCGGTTTTTAGTGTTTAGAATTCAGTTACTTTTATGCACTTTTTCATATATTATATGTGTCGGATAATAGTAGGATGTGCGTAGGTTAACTTTTTAGTTGCAAGCATAGGATCCAACTATTATGACCATATGTGTGTATGTGATTGTATGTGTGTAATTGTATATTATTTGAATCCTTGGGGTTGATGAGGCTAGTATTTAATTTTGTATTTAAATACAACATTGTTTAGCCACTCTTTTTATTTTAGTTTACTTTCGATCTAGATTTCATGTACATTTTTTCGTAGAGTATAGGATCGATGGATGTAAATTAAAATAGTTTTTTTTCTCGGCTTGGATCTCCGGATGACTTGCACATGGCATAGGGAGGAGCGGACGAGATGACGATACGACGAGAGGCATATTGGAGACAAAAGCCATAATAGTTGGAAAATATTTCTTTTTCATATTTATTGCTTATTGTTTGATATGCATGTCGTAGGCTAGAAAATTCCTCAATTTTAAATTACTAAGTGGGAGAGGGATATTTTTATAAATTCCCACGGCCTCCATTACGATTTGATATGTGATGCAAACAAACTTGCGCGTCGGCTCTGAGTACCTTCCTCCACATCGGATGAATTTGTTTGCGGATCACAAGGTCGAATATGGTTGTAGGAAATTATTAAGGAGCATGTGTACTTCACCATCGGAAGGCACATAACCCGAGATAATTACCTTGGTACCGAGTAATGGTGAACACTTAGATACAAATATAAGTATCCTCCCCATCGGAGTCACTGCTTTTATTTGTAGGGTCGAAGAGGAACCAACTATTAATTTTATTTGTCAAAAAGTTAGGTTGACAAAATAGTAAAATTAATGGGTGAAACCTCCTCTTACAAATATAGAATTCGTATACGTCCACACTATCGTGGCATACGATATTCTCGGTGTTTTGAGGTGTTGGTTGATTTTAAAATTTTATTGTTTGACGAATCAATAATTTTTTGAAATCTAATATTTTGATCTATGTGATTCTTAGGTTTTCTTTCAAAATGACTTTCAACCCGCTTGGTGTGATATTGAAAGAGAATAAACTTACTGGACCCAACTATGTTGATTGGAAGAGGAATCTTGACATTGTCTTGACTGCTGAGGAATACAAATATGTACTCCTCGAAGAGTGCCCTCCTAAGTCTGCATATGATTCTGGGGAAAAGGAGAAGTAGAGTTATAAGAAGTGGATTAAGGCCGATGAGATGGCGCGGTGTTACATTTTGGCATCTATGTCAAATGTACTACAACATCAGCATCAAGTCATGCCCACTGCTTATGACATGATGCTCAATCTTAAAGAGCTTTTCGGACACCAGAATCGGGCTGCTAGGCAGGAAGCCATGAGGAACTTGATGACGACCACCATGATCGAGGGAACACCCGTGAGAGATCATGTTCTCAAGATGATGGCTCATTTGAATGAGCTGGAAGTCCTCGGAGCTGAGATCGATGGGAAAACCCAGGTCGATATCATTCTCCAATCTCTACCTAGTAGTTTTGAGCAGTTTTGCCTGAACTACAATATGAACAAGAGGTTGTATTCGTTGGCAGAGCTTCTGACAGAACTCCAGGTGGCAGAGGGGCTTTTTCATCAGAGTGCTCAGTCACAAGCCATGGTTTCCCAAAAGGTTTCTACTTCTAAGCCGAAAGGCAAGAAGAAGAAGAAATAAGCTGGGGAAAAGGCGGTGGAAGGAACTCACGGAGGAGTGAAGAAGCCGGAAGGCAAGTACTTCACTTGTAAGCAGAGTGGACACTGGAAGAAGGACTTCTCCAACCGGAAGCAGAAGAAAGGTATATCTTTTGGTCTAGTCGTTGAAACATGTTTAGCGGTGTTATCTACCGGCACCTGTTGTGTAGATACGGGAGCCACTGATCATGTCTACAATACTTTATAGGGGTTCCAGGAAACCAGACGACTGGCTGAAGAGGAGATTACCGTCTACTTGGGTGATGCCACGAAGGTGGCAGCTATTGCAGTGGGAGATGTTTATTTGTCTTTTGAGAGGAATAAAGTTTTGGTTCTTAAAAATTGTCTTTATGTACCTTTATTTAGAAAGAATTTTGTTTCGGTTTCTAAATTGTTTATGGATGGATATTTGATGTGTTATTTTCCGCAAGTGCACGGTTGTCGTCAAGTAATAAAAATATCGATCCCACAGGGATTGGAACAATTACCGAATGATCGTGATACCAAGTTATCTAGTAAATCAATGTATGGTTTAAGCTAAGAAACTGAGCAGTCAATAACAACGAATGAGAAGAACGAGCTAAAAGTCGATAGTTGAGGAGAATCTCAGGATATGGGTTTCACCACGTCGATGATTTATAAGGTGATTTGATTCTTTCCTACCCCTATTAGAGTTTGTTTTGATGGAACCTATCCTAAGGTAAATCAACGGCCCTTTAGAGGTCTCACGTTGTTGTACCTATCAAATTCAATTTACATCACGATGTTCGGCATAGGGATCATAATCAGCCTAAGGGACCCTGTCACGAGACCCCGCAAACCTCCCTATTCTTACCTCATCACTAGGTAGAAACTGGATTTGATAGATCCATTAAGTCCATAAGAGTTCCTCTAGAGTCAAATTTCCTTTTTCACAGTAGGTTTGCACACGGACCATAATCACTAAGGGGACTGTCACGAGACCCCATAAGCCCTAAATGAATCGCTACCGCTACTTGACAGAGTTTATCCCTAGTTGGTTCGGGGTTTGGAACTTGGGTTCACTTTACTTAGGTACTTCCCCTTAGCTCCTTAGGTTTGTCAATAAGAATCCAACGAAAACCAAATCAACACAAACAATAATTTAAGTAGTATAGATTATATCATCATCGTAAATCGTCAAAGGGCTACTCCCCCATCCTAAGATTACAGGACACTACTCCATAGTCTGACAAGAGTTGCTAGAGAAAGAAGATACAATACTGGATGCCATCTGCGTTCCTCTGCCGACTCCTTCTCTTTTGCTTCCTCTGTTGTCGATCCCTTTGCCGTCTTCTCTCCTCCTCTTTAACCATCCGCCGTCCCTCTTTTAGGGTTAGAATATCTTCCCTTTTATAGCCTTGCCTCCTCTTCAATTTAAGGCAATAGATTCCCACGAAGATCCTGATTGCTCGCAGAAAAGGAAGGCTGAAATCAGGCCAACACGCCCATGCCATATGAGGGCACCGGCGTGTCGCGGGTTTCCCACACGGTTTGAACTGGGGCGTGTCGTGGCTGCATAGGGCGTGTTAGGTCTTTGGAATCACCAAACGCAGGCGTGTAGTGCATAGGCGTGTTAGGCTGCTTTGGAATCACAAGACGGGCGTGTTGCTCTTTGAACTCAGGCGTGTTGTCCGCTGGCTCTCATGACACAGGCGTGTCGATTCCGTGCACGCCTGTGTTGTTTTGATCGCCCTTCTTCTTCGCCTCATTAACACAAAAACACCCTGACAGCAGTCTCTTCCTCCAAAATATGCTAATCATGATAAAATACATATCTAGGATATGAAATGAGATAAAATGCACATATATAAAGTAGTGAAAACATAGCATGATTCACCCACATCAAAATCCCCTAGTCTTAAACTTTTGCTTGTCCTCAAGCAAAGACAACTCGAAGACAACTTATTTGTGGAAATACTAAGCATCATAGGGTATACGATTGATCTTAATCTTTTCAAATCATTCCTAGTTGCCAAGTTCGAAAGATCCCTATATAGTGCACGTGAAATGGTGGACTAAAGTCATTGGACACCAATCTGGACTTGACATCCCTTCTATCGTAGAATATTCTTATTTCCGGCATAGAGGCACTTACCTGCCTTAATGCATGGATCATTCTTACCTATCATCAAAAGGTCTCAAAGGAGCACTTTCCGAGAAGAGAGAAGGTAAGGAATTACAGAGAGCATTTCCCCAGTAACTAGTTAGTCTCAAAGGGGCACCTTTTAGGTGTTTCCCCAGTAACTACTTGGTCTCAAAGGGGTGCTTGAAAACAATTCCCATACGCCTTTTTTTTTTTTTTTTTTTTACTTCTAGTGAAAGTGTTTCTCCAAAGAACTAAGTTGCGTAAGTCTCCAATGGAAAATCGAGTACTCGTCTGATATGGGGGACTTAAATCTTTTCATTGGATACCTCAGACCTATAGACCGTGTTCGAAGTGAAATAGGGTTCTTATCAAATAGGCAAAAAGGAATTTCATGATCCGACCAATATTCAGTTGTATTACGCTGGATGATATATAAAAAAATTGCCTTTATTATGAGATATGAAAAGATGCAAATAAAATAAAATAGCAATAACCAAAAAAAATCTAAGTAGAAATGGCATAAGCAGTAAAGGATGTGCATCAAAACTCACAAAATAGTTGAAGGTGGTCAATGGTCATCGTCTTCGCTACTAGCATCCTCCTCTGCCCACCTACAGCCGCCTCTGGTAAAACTCCCGGGACTCTTGTCGAAATCTATCATTATCTTCCCTCCGGGCGGACTCAGCAGTGAAAAATTCATCAGCTCTCCTGTAAAAATCAGCTGCCCTATCCAAATGCTGTGTCACCATGCGATGGTGACCCTCTGTAGCTTGGGCATACCGATCCCACACACCAATGTGCGAGGTATGCTCGACCCTAAATGCTTCGAATGATGATCGGAATCCTGAAAAATCAAAAGAAGAGTACCCTGCAGAAACATTGTCAGTAGGAAACCGTGGGGGTTCAGGAGTCGAATGTGATGGCTCGGGGGCTATGTGAGATGGCTCCCTAGCAGGGGGTGATGGAGCATGGGCAGTGGGGGTAGGAAAGGGTTCCTGAACATCTCTAAAAAGCCAATTGGATGAATTACGTACAGTCATCCGCTCAGGGTTCGGAAGAGGGATTTTAATTCCATTTCTTAACACCAAACGATATCCCTCGTCACATGCCTCAATCATCTTCATATTTATACAAGCATCCAAATCCAATCTAGGGCTAGCAGGACAATATTCAAGATCATCCAAATCACATCCTAAGGCTACAGCAATCCTAGTGATAATACCCCCTATGACTATGACTCCGGATGGGCTATTACTAACCTTAACTAAATGCCTAACCATATGGGCTCTGAATCAATCTTAACTTCATTTAGCATGGCCCATAGAAATTGTAACTCACTGCCTAGCCACCTCAAGCACTATCATATCTCCGAGATTGTATTAGCCATGAATCTAAGGAGATAGCGGAAAGTAGGATTAGGGATGTTAAATGATTTAGATCTAGATGCATCGTAAGAGGCGAGGTCATCAAATTAATCTCCAAAATTGATGATCAATAAAATGTCTATGAATTTGCCTCTCCTCTCGCTAGGAAAATCAAATATCATATTAAAATCACTCGGAGAAAGGGTAAATTCATGGTTCATTAATCTAAATTTTATTTTTCCTTCCTCACAATCTTTTCCTTGCAGTATTTGTGATGACGAGGAGCTAAGGAATTCAAGAGTGATACTAGGGTAAGTAAGGTGATGGTGTGTGATAAACTCTGTCCGACCTATCCTATTTGTTAACCAAGTTATGTCATCTCTTAACCCTAAGGTGGTCAACGTGTAGAAGTCTATAGTTCTCGTGAGATACTAACTTCCTCTTTTCAAGCCATCAATTTAGTCTTCATAATATCATCCCTAAAAACAATTCCATAAGGATGGCTAGAGGTCGGAGGAGGTTCGCTACCCAAATCTGAGCTTTTCTTTTCCCTTGTCCTTTCAGTAGAGGAAGAAGCTCCTCCTCTTGTCTTCACTTTGCTCATGGCGTTGGAGAGAGGCAAGCAGGTTTGCTCCTCGCTGCTTGAGAGGGAGACCGCGGTGCTTCAACCTTGTATCGCGAGTGGAAGATTAGGCGTGCTCGGGCTGGTTTTAGAGGGTTATCACGCACATAGGCGTGTCGGGCTTGTTCTTACGCAAATACCCGACCCGTTTAGGTGCGACATGGGCGTGTTCAGTCCCTCCGTAGGCGTGTCGCATGATCCGGCCAGCGTGCCTAGTGTTGAGAAGTGTGCGACAGGCGTGCTAGTCGGCCACGCCTGCCTATATTGTCTTGGTAACCAACAACACGCTGTGTAAAACCCAAAATCAAATAAAATAAAATAAAATTACTAAAAATGAAAATAGCTTGGGTTGCCTCCCAAGAAGCGCTTGTTTAAGGTCGTTAGCTTGACCCTCGCTTATCCCCTAGTTTTGGGGATATGGCTCGAGGAGTGTGCTCGCCTCTTCCTCCTCAACCAGCTCTGTGGTGTTAGGTTGTGATCGGAAATCTCCAGCTCTTTATCCTCAAAATCCCCTTCGAGCTTATTAAGATAAGTTTGTTCTGATGCTCCTTCTAGTGCTATTGACTGGAAACTATCAATCCTACAACAAACATCAAAAATAGAAGGCTGTTTAACAGCTTTTGAAAGGTCGAATTCAATTTTGTCGTTTCCAAATGCAAGTGAGAGTTTGTGGTTTTTGACATCTATCATTGCTCCTGCAGTAGCCAAGAAAGGTCTCCCCAAGATAAGTGGGATACATGGGTCTTCATCCATGTCTAGTACTACAAAATCTGCTGGAACAATAAAATTTCCCACCTGTACTGGTACATCTTCTAAGATTCCCAAAGGATATCTAATGGAACGATCGGCTAACTGCAAAGCCATAGTAGTTAGTTTCATTTCTCCCAAATCCAATTTCTTGCATATGGAAAGAGGTATCAGATTGACACTGGCACCCAAATCGCAAAAAGCCTTATCAAAATTTGAGTCATTAATTATGCAAGGTATAGAAAAGCTACCTGGATCATTTAGTTTGGGAGGTACCCTGTTCTTAATTAAGGCACTGCACTCTCAAGAAGAGCCAGCATTACATGCTCCTCGACTTTTCTTTTATTGGTTAAGATGTCCTTCAAGAACTTAGAGTATGTAGGCATTTGTTGAAGAGCTTCTATAAAAGGTATATTGATATATAGCTTCCTAATTACCTCAAGGAACTTACCAAATTGTTCATCCAATTTTTCCTTAATCACCTTTGAGGGAACGGATAGGGGCTTATATGTTCTTGGTTCCCTATTCGACACGCTGTGTTGTTTGGCATACTGGGCGTGTTATCTTTGGAATGACCCGACACGTGTGTCGGTGACCGACACGCGCGTGGGCCTCAGCGTGTTGAACAACACGCCGGGTCGGGGTGTGTCGGTTCAACCCAGCGTCTTATCTATCTTCCAACTCCGACACGCCGTGTGTCGAGGTCGCTTGTTTAGCTCTGTCTCCTTCTAAAATCCTTCCACTTCTCAAACTTATAGAATTACAATGCTCTACTGGGTTTACTCAATTTCCGGAAATCTGCGGGCGTCCTTGATCTTGGTGGCAATTTGGGAAATTTGATTTTCCAAAGATTCTTGTGTGATTAGTCAAATTATCAACCTTGCTTCCCAATTGCTTGATTGCCTCGGTATTATTTTGATGTTGCCTATTTGATTCTACAATATGCCAAATTCATCATTTATCTTCCACGACACGTGATAAAATTTTCCATCATCTTTTCTAAGCTCGACTTGGGTCCTGGCTGAAATCCCGAAGGTGCTCCAAAGTTGTTCTGTCCAGAAGAATTTTGATGGGCTCTATATGAAAAGTTGGGATGATTTCTCCCACCGGGAGTGTACGTGTGTGAGTAAGGGTTGCCACCATTAGGCTTCGATTAAAATTATTCAACGCATCAACTTGCTCAATCCCGGCTTAGATGATGGTGCGTGTAGGATTTGCGATTCCATCGCTACGTGTCCTGTTACACCACAGATCTCGCAAGTGACATTAGATGAGTTTACAGCTGATACATTAAAATGTTCGAGCTTTTGAGTTAATGCATCGACTTTTACACTGAGTAGATCAATGGTACTTACCTCAAACTTACCTGGCATTTTAGTTTGATATCCTCGCTCAGAGCCCATTGGTGAGAATTCATTGCCACATTCTCGATGATCTCAAAAGCTTCATCCAATGTTTTGTTCATAAGAGCTCCTCCTGCAGCAGAATCAAGAGAAACCTTAGTAGCATACGAGATTCCATTGTAGAAAGTATGAACAATGAGCCACTTCTCCAGCCCATGATGAGGGCATTGTTGTAGTAATCCCTTAAATCTGTCCCAGGCTTCAAATAATGTTTCTCCATCCTTTTGCGCAAAATTAGTGATTTGATGGCGAAGACTTGCAGTTTTGCTGGGTGGAAAATACTTGTCTAAAAGCTTTGCTCCAGGTGATCAGTGTAGTTATACAATCTATTGGAAGAGAGTGTAGCCAAGCTCGGCTTTGTCCCAAATGAGAAAGGAAACAAGCGCAATCTAATAGCATCATGAGGCTCCATTCATTTTTAAAGTCTCACAAAATTCCAAAAATACTTCCAAGTGCAGATTTGGATCTTGATGAGGTGCTCCTCCGTTGATCTTTGTTTGGACCATAGATAGTAGCGCGGTTTTAATTCGAAATTGTTTGCTTCAATAGGGGGTCTTCTAATACTCGATCTCAATCCCCTTGTACTAGGTGCTGCATAATCCCTTAAGGGTTTATTTTAGTTACAGTCACCATGTCGAGGTCGATTGTTTTCCGAGGTTCGAAATCGTCTTCTAGCAAGGAAAGTTCTCTCTATCTCAGGATCAATATCGAGAATTTCCCTATTAAGTATGTGCATGCAACAACAAGAGAGGCTCCCAAAACAAGAATTCAGAATAGATACAAAAAGAAAAATAGGAACAATCAATATTGAACAAGAATTGGATCGAAATCTAGATTAACTAAATCACGCTCAATTCAATATTGAGTGCCAATCCCGCAACAGCGGCGCCAAAAAACTTGATGTGTTATTTTCCAAGTGCGGTTGTCGTCAAGTAATAAAAATATCGATCCCACGAGGATTGGAACAATTCAGAATGATCGTGATACCAAGTTATCTAGTAAATCAATGTATGGTTTAAGCTAAGAAGCGAAACCGAGTCAATAACAACGAATGAGAAGAACGAGCTAAAAGTCGATAGTTGAGGAGAATCTCAGGATATGGGTTTCACCACGTCGATGATTTATAAGGTGATTTGATTCTTTCCTACCCCTATTAGAGTTTGTTTTGATGGAACCTATCCTAAGGTAAATCAACGGCCCCTTCGAGGTCTACGTTTTGTACCTATCAAATTCAATTTACATCACGATGTTCGAGCATAGGGGATCATAATCACTAAGGGGACTGTCACACGAGACCCCAAAACCTCCCTATTCTTACCTCTGTCACTAGGTAGAAACTGGATTTGATAGATCCATTAAGTCCATAAGAGTTCCTCTAGAGTCAAATTTCCTTTTTTCACGGTAGGTTTGCACATGGGACCATAATCAGCTAAGGGGACCTGTCACGAGACCCCCGCAAGCCCTCGTAGATACGCTACCGCTACTTGACAGGAGTTTATCCCTAGTTGGTTCGGGGTTTCGGAACTTGGGTTCACTGTTAGGTACTTCCCCTTAGCTCCTTAGGTTTGTCAATAAGAATCCAACGAAAACCAAATCAACACAAACAATAATTTAAGTAGTATAGATTATATCATCATCGTAAATCGTCAAAGGGCTACTCCCCCATCCTAAGATTACAGGACACTACTCCATAGTCTGACAAGAGTTGCTAGAGAAAGAAGATACAAATCTTGGATGCCATCTGCGTTCCTCCCGACTCCTTCTCTTTGCTTCCTCTGTTGTCGATCCCTTCGTCTTCTCTCCTCCTCTTTAACCATCCGCCGCCTCCTCTTTAGGGTTAGAATATCTTCCCTTTTATAGCCTTGCCTCCTCTTCAATTTAAGGCAATAGATTCCCACGAAGATCCTGATTGCTCGCAGAAAAGGAAGGCTGAAATCAGGCCAACACGCCCATGCCATATGAGGGCACCGGCGTGTCGCGGGTTTCCCACAGTTTGGCTAGGGCGTCGTTCGATAGGGCGTGTTGCTGGAATCACCGACGCAGGCGTGTTGTGCATAGGCGTGTTGGCGCTGGAATCACCAGCGTGTTGCTCTTTGAACTTCAGCGTGTTGTCCGCTGGCTCTCATGACACAGGCGTGTCGATTCCGAGCACGCCTGTGTTGTTTTGATACGCCCTTCTTCTTCGCCCTGTTAACACAAAAACACCCTGACAGCAGTCTCTTCCTCCAAAATATGCTAATCATGATAAAATACATATCTAGGATATGAAATGAGATAAAATGCACATATATAAAGTAGTGAAAACATAGCATGATTCACCCACATCAATATTCTATTTCTTTTAATGACAGAGTTGTTATAAAAAGGAATAGGGAGATTATCTGTTCTGGTGCATTGATAGGAAATTTGTATACACTCGAACCAAAAGTTCCCACGATGGAAATTGAAGTTAATAACTCATCTTCTAATTCCAATAAGAGAAAAGAACCTTCGAAAATGAACCAAACATATCTTTGGCATCAAAGGCTTGGTCATATTAACCTAAGCAGAATTCAAAGGTTGATAGCTGATGGACCTCTGAGTTCATTAGTGGTGGAAGACTTCCCAACCTACGAGTCCTGCTTGGAAGGTAAAATGACCAAGAGGGCTTTTAAGGTCAGGGGGTATAGAGCTAAAGATGTGTTGGAATTGGTTCATTCTGATTTGTATGGTCCTATGTCTATCCATGCTAGAGGTGGTTTTGAGTATTTCGTCTCTTTCATAGATGATTATTCAAGATATGGATACATTTACTTGATGCGCTGCAAGTCTGAATGCTTTGACAAGTTCAAAGAATTCAAGGCTGATGTGGAGAAACGTCAAGGTAAAAGTATCAAGACACTACGATCTGATCGTGGTGGTGAGTACCTCTTGGGAGAGTTTAGGAATTACTTATCAGAGGCTGAGATTCAATCCCAATTGTCTTCACATGGCACACCCCATCAGAATGATGTAGCAGAGCGAAGGAATAGGACTCTTATGGAGATGGTTAGATCGATGATGAGTTATTCTGAGTTGCCAGATTCGTTCTGGAGATATGCTCTAGATACGACAGTGTATATTCTGAACTTGGTACCATCTAAATCAGTGCCTTCTACTCCCACAGAATTGTGGACACGGCGAAAGCCTAGTCTAAGACATATTCGAATTTGGGGAAGTCCAGCACATGTGCTGAAGGCAGATACTGGTAAGTTAGAACCTCGTACAGAAGTGCACATGTTCATTGGCTATCCTAGAGGAACGAAAGGTGGTTTGTTTTATAGTCCTAGAGATCAGAAGGTGATCATTAGCATGAACGTCAGATTTCTAGAGGAAGACTATGTGATGAACCACAAGCCAATGATTAAGATTGTTCTGGAGGAATTGAAAGGGAAAGTCACTACTTCAGTACCACCGGTACAAGAGGATATACCATAAGTCACTGCACCGCATGTCACAGAGGATACATAGGTGATACCTCATCATAGTGGGAGGGTTGTTAGACAACTTGATAGATTCATGTTCTTGGGAGAATCTTCTGATTTGGTCTCTGGCGAACATGAACCTGATCCCTGGACATATGACGAGGCAATCCAAGATAAAGATGCGGTATCTTGGCAAAGTGCAATGAATGCTAAGATTGAATCTATGGATTCAAATCAGGCCTGGAAGCTAGTAGAACCATCCGATGGTGTAAAAACCATTGGATGCAAGTGGATCTACAAAAGAAAGAGAGGAATAGACGGGAAGGTTGAGACATTCAAAGCGAGGCTTGTTGTGAAGGGGTATACTCAGAAAGAGGGAATTGATTATGAGCAGACCTTTTCGCCGGTAGCCATGGTTAAGTCTATCCGGATTCTCTTATGTATTGCTGCTCTTATGGATTATGAGGTATGGCAGATGGATGTTAAGACAACTTTCCTTAATGGAAGTCTTGAGGAAAACATCTATATGAAGCAACCAGAGGGATTCATTGCAAAGGGCAAAGAGCATCTTGTGTGTAAGCTTAATCGGTCCATTTATGGATTGAAGCAAGCTTTGAGGTCTTGGAACATCCGCTTTGATGAGGTAATCCAGTCTTATGGATTTATTTAAAGACTGGATGAGTCCTGTGTATACAAGAGATGTGACAAAAACGTAGTGGTATTTCTTGTACTATACGTAGATGATATTTTGTTAATTGGCAATAATGTCAAGGTGTTATCGGATGTAAGGGTATGGTTGTCCAAACATTTTGATATGAAGGACTTGGGAGAAGTGGGACACATCCTTGGGATCAAGGTTATAAGGGATCGCAAGAAAAGGATGTTGTGCTTATCTCAAGCTTCATACATAGACACAATTATGGATCATTTTAGCATGCAAAACTCCAAGAAAGGATTTCTACCTTTCAAGCATGGAGTTCCTTTATCTAAGGAGATGTGTCCTAGAACATCTAAGGAGATAGAGGAGATGAAGGCAGTTCCTTATGCTTCGACAGTAGGAAGCCTCATGTATGCGATGCTATGTATGAGACCAGATATCTGCTTTGCCGTTGGCATGGTTAGTAGATATCAGAGTAATCCAGGACTGAGACATTGGACTACAGTAAAGCATATATTGAAGTACTTGAGAAGGACTAGGGATTATATGCTAGTTTACCAGGCAGACCAATTACTCCCCGTGGGTTACACAGATTTCGACTTCCAATCAGATAGGAATAAAAGTAAGTCTACCTCAGGTTTTGTGTTTACTTTGGGAGGTGGAGCCATTGTATGGAGGAGTGTCAAGCAGAAATGCGTGGTAGACTCCACCATGGAAGCTGAGTATGTGGCAGCCTCTGAGGTGGCCAAAGAAGCTGTGTGGCTCAGGAACTTCTTGATGAACTTGGATGTGATTCCTGGTTTGCCCAAAACTATCACAATTTATTGTAATAATAGTGGTGCAGTTGTAAACTCGAAGGAACCACGAGGCCATAAGGCAAGTAAACACATAGAGCATAAATACCACCTGATACGAGAAATCGTAAAGAGAGGAGAAGTTATTGTGGCCAAGATTGCATCAGAGGATAACCTGGCAGATCCTTTCACTAAGACCCTTCCAGTGAGAGCTTTTGATAGGCATGTGGAGGGAATGAGAATCAGATGTATGGCAGTTTGAGGACAACATAGTCTTTTAGTATAAGTGGGAGATTGTTGGGATGTATACTGAAAAGTCTATCTTTTGTATGAACACCTTTATTTTGAAATAAGAATCACATGATCATTGTTTGCATATTTATGGTTATGCATATTTTTCTGATACATTACATTTTAGATAACATGGTGTGTAGTGTCACACAGGAGATCATGTTATTGGTTCATTGTAAAGTATAAGTAAAGGCTCACAACTGAGATGGTTATGGACAAACCATTGGAATGATTGTAGTGTGATTTTTTATTGGTTTGTCTTGACCATAGAATTACACTAGTACACTTTGTGTGTATTAAGCAGGACCGACAAAGAGGTGATTTGATTTATTGCTGACTACATAATTGAATCGAACCTCAGATATTATCTTGTACATGCTCTTAATCCCGATATAATAATGGGCACATATACTTAGTATTCATTTCTTTGATTTACCAATGGGCGAGATTTATAGAGTAAATCGATAGGCTCGGTAAGTTGGGAAATGATATTATTTATATGGTGTGCTGTTGATTATAGGAGGAAACCATATCCTATATATTAAGATGATGATGTCCCCTTCAGGAGCTCATAAGGTTCATCATGTAAACCCTGCAGGTGGACTTGGTCCGGCATGATGACAAGGTTGAGTGGTTCTACTCATGGAGTTAGATGTTGATTAATTAATTATCAGTAAATTAATTAATTGACGGACATTCGAGATCTTAAACACGGAGAGAAAAATATACAAATAATATATGGAGCCCATATTAACTTATGGGGGTTGGTGAGGTAGATCAATGATAATCCTCTAGTGGATTGGATTATCATTAATGGATCGGACTTTATGTGGGCTTGATCCATTGGGTGGCCAAGATCCAACTCCTCCTCATGGTCCCTATTGTAGCCTATTAAAACCTCATGAAGCCTAGATCCGATGGTGGAAAACAAAACTCTAGATCCAACGGTTGAGATTAAATCTCTAGATCCGACGGTTGAGATTAAATCCCTAGAACTGACGGTGGAGATTAAAGGAGGCCTAGGCCTAACTCTATAAAAGGAGGATAAGGGGCGGCAAGAAATATAGAATAGAAGAGGATTAGGGTTTTGGGCGGCAATGGGGCTTGGAGGCTTAGGCGGCCACAAACTTGGAAAGTTTTTTTTCTTCCTTAGGTGGTCGGCGCCCATCCTTTCCTCTTCTCTCCTTGTTTTTGCCGACGTCCAACCTTCTTCCCTTCATCCTTGGCCAGAGCTTAGGGTCTTCCCTTGAAGCTTTTGGCCGACCCACTTCCTCATCTCTTCTTCTTGTTGGCCGGCGGCAAGCATCAAGGTTGGTGCTTGGTGGTTGGCTAAAGGAAGGAGAAGAGTTTGGTTTCAATACTTCCTCTTGTTCGGAGCGAGCAAGGAAAGGAAGATCGTGATCTAGGAGACTTCTACTTTTGGAAGATCGTCGCCCACATGACGTCCAAAAGGAGGAAGGACATACAATTGAAGATCGAGAGGTATAATGCTTGTTTATATTATTTTGTATTATGTCTATAATTATTTTCAATTATACACATGTTGTATGTTTTGTTTTGTGGTTAAATTTACTTGGACCCCGGATACAAACGCAAAAATCGGCGATCCGTACATCGTCTATTCTGCAACTAATCGTAGAATAGAAGTTGGTTGCTTGAACAACAAGTTTGTTCAAGTGACCACTCTAATCGAATAGCACGACGATGAAATGGTAGCTTGGGTAATCCCTCCTTGTCAAAGGATAAATTTTTTTTTTATCCTGGGACGTAGAAGGGATCGCCATGAACAAGCGACCGAGTTGAAGGGGGAAGCGAAGTTTCCTACCTTCAGTTGAGTCGATTGAGTTGATTAGAATTGAGTTGAATAAGTTTATTGAATTGAGTTAAATATGTTGATCGAATTGAGTCGATTAGAATTGAGTTGATTGAATTAAGTTGATTAGAATTGAGTTGAATAAGTTGATTGAATTGAGTTGAATAAGTTGATTGAATTGATTTGAATAAGTTGATTTGATTAGAATTGAGTTGATTAAGTCGAGTTGAATTGATTAAGTTGAATAAGTTGATTGAATTGAGTTGAATAAGTGGAATGAGTTAATTAGATTAGTTGATTAACTTCACTAAGTTGATTAACTTGAAATGGTTAAGTTGAATTGATAAGATTGTTAAGTTGAATTTGTTAATTTTAGTTGAGATGTGTAAATTTGTTAAGTTAAGTCAAGTAAAGTTGTTAAGATGATTAAGTTGAATTTGAGTTATATTGATTAACATGATTAAGTTGAATTTAAGTTGTATTTATTAACATGATTAAGTTGAATTTAAGTTGTATTGATTAACATGGTTAAGTTTAATTGCAATGAGTTTATTAAATTATTTAAGCTTGATAAAATTCTAAATCATCTCACCTGAGCTAAGTTTTCAATACACGTTAATCCTATCGGTTTTGTGAGGTGAGGATTTATTTTTATCTTACTTAATTTCAATAAACATTTTTAAAGTTTTTAAATTTATGTTAGATTCAAGCTTAGCTTGAGCTAATCAAGTAGGTTTTTTCAGCATTGACTTCCAGGTCATGGCGAGGCATATTGCCTTCTTGGATATCGGATGGACCACTTCCTAGATAAAGTCAATGAAGCAATCAAATACTTGATTCACTTTGGACTAAGCTTTGGTCTAACTAGTTAAAGACTTAGTGAGTTAGCTTCGGTCAGTTCCACTCGACTTAGTGCACCAGATCGCGACGAGGCATATGACCTTCTTGGATATCAGATGGACCACTTCCTAGACATGCACCTTGAAGAGTTTCCCTAACTTACTATCAGTTCACTTCGTCTTAGTACTAAGTTGTTCAAGTTTAAACTACTTTGTTTTCTATCTAGTCCATTCTAAAATAAGTAATTAATAAATAACTAAGCATGCAAGAGACTTATCTAATTAAGGAAATAAGCACAGAGTTAGCTCCCCCTGTGTAGTAGCTATGATGAGTCTTGTTCACTAAGTGAACTTGTCCTTTGGGAATCCAAAATTGATTCGGTCCAACTTGGTTACGTAGGATCGAGATACTACGAGAGACGGGGGTCAATCTCGGAGGTTATAATTTTCTTTTTAAATTTTAAAACTTATTTTTATATTTTGAAATCATTAACGAGTATGCAGCGGAAAAAAATAGAGGCAAGCTTCTTTTACTTAGTTCACAACCCTGACCGGGTTGCTACTCCAAGGCTCGTAGCTCTTCTGAGAGCTACCTCGATGGGCAATCACTATATACCCTCCGACTCGAGAATTCTCGACTTCGGAGGGGTTCGGTTTTTACAAAAGTAAGAGATGGGTAACACTCTACCCTCTGTTTGAAATTAAGTACACAAGCGAAAATGAATATAATAAATTATGAGCTAAATTATACCAACACTTTGGAGATTTTGAAGTAAGAATAGAGTGTAGAAAATTAGTCTTTGTGAGGAAATGGAGCTCTTGTGGACGAGTATGAATAGAGGCAGTACTTCGACGTAGTAGTAGTATATTTTTTTGGAGCTGGTCGAGCATTTGTTTTATAAACCTTTTCAAGTCGACTGGAATGCCTTCCAGTCGACTCCATATCAGCCCATCAATATGGAACTTCTGGTCTTCCAGTCAACTGAACACGTTCTAGTTGACTACAGGTCACTCGACTCCGCATTGGGAAGTTTGCCTCTTAAGTCGACTGAGACTCTCTAGTTGACTAAAACTCTCTCCATATGCGTTGCCAGATCTTCGATCGATCACCAGCTAATCCTGCCAACTATGTATCTAGTCGACTGCTCCATACCCAGTCGACTGAACTTTAGTCGATTGGAATACATTCAGTCGACTGATCCCTGCAAAACGAGATTAGCACAAATAGATAATACAAAGCAGGATAGCAGTAGTAATAATGCTCGATCTCAATTTCTAAGTCCCACACGAACTCTCTGTCGGATCGACGCCTAGCTTTGTCCCCCTATAGAGGACTCGGCCTTACCTCTTCACTCGAGGCTTACCTGTTGGCTACCTGCCGGACTTACCGTTCTTGACATTCGATATGACCCACCAGGGCTTCCACCAGCTGTCCGGTCTACCTGACCTAGTTGGACTTTTTGCCGATTGTCCGGTCTCCTGACCCAACCGGTCTTCATGCCAAATGTCCGATCCATTCGACCCATCTGGACTTCATGTCTGGTGTCCGGTCCTCCTGATCTCTCAAGATATTTTCTTAGTATCTGGTCAACACGACCTACTAGGACTTCCTATTAAGCCTGCACACTTAACATTGATATTATAACACAAATAAGTCCTAACTTTAACTATGGTTCATACATCAAAACCAAGGAGTGATGCTCTCTGCATCAACAATCTCTCCTTTTTTGATGTATGACAACACATCAGTTAAAGTTAGGAGAATCAAACTGCAATATTCAATTATAACATATCTCAGAATTGCATTAAGTTAAAAAGGTATATGCATGAGATGCTCATGTGCACAAAATTTTTAAATCTCCCTCTCTTTAAATCTCTTCTCTTTAACTTTAAATCTCCTTTCTCCCCCTTTGACATACATCAAAATCACTATTAAGTTCAAAATGCCACCAATTGTAAAGATGAGAATTAACGTCACTAGTGCCCCCAGGGCAACGACGTGTTGGTAAGGCACGAAGTTTCCCTCTGCGCATCCAGGGGTCAATTTCGCCTCAGCAGCGCGTGCTGGGCGAGTAGCGGTGCATGATGCCCTCTCGTCCCAGCGTGGTCGGCCACCTGGGCAGCATAGGTCCTAACGTGTCGGGCCATGCGTCACCCTGATTTACCCTCGTTGATCGGTGGAGACTCTAGTTGAAGGCCGTGGGGCAGGGCCGGTCAGCCATCAGGACTAGTAGGGAAGAGAAATCGTACCTGATACCTGATGTAAATAAAAAAAAAGAAAGAAGAGAATTAACGTCACTAGTAGGGAAGAGAAATTGTACCTGATACCTGATGAAAAAAAAAGAGAATTAAAGTCTTAAAAAATTCTATCAATGATGTTTAAGTTTATCAATTCCCCCCCTAAATTTATTCTATAAGATTTTCTTCTAAATATGATATCTCCCTCTTTATCTTTGGATTTCAAAATTAGAATTCTAACTCTACTTTCAAAATTTATCAATGCTCCTCTTAAAATGTTTTTGAAATTCTCAAACTATCTTAATTTTCAAAATCTTTGAAACTCCCCCTTAATAAAAACATTTTTTAAATTTTTATTCTTCAAAATTTTTAAAATTTTCTAACTCCCCCTCAATAAAAACATTTTTTAAAATTTTTAAAATTTTCTAACTCCCCCTCAATAAAAAATATTTTTTAAATTTTAAATTTTCAAAATTTCTCAAAATTCCCCCTCAATAAAAATATTTTTTAAATTTTCAAAATTTTCTAACTTCCCCCAATAAAAAATATTTTTTAAATTTTAAATTTTCAAAATTTCTCAAAACTCCCCTTAATAATAGCTAAAAATTTAAATGAACCTTAAAATTTTCAATATTTTCAAGATGATGCAAATGTGATAGAAGATAGGTCCAAGCATGAATTCCACAATATTATTTTTTAAAAATACACATCTAAAAATTGTCCTTAAAGCAAATGTCCAACTCTTCACTAGCTCAAGTGATATAGAATTATCATCAAGCTTTGAATTAGGGTTAGTCACTGAAGTGATTGGTATGCTCGTATAAACCCCGTGTTGGCTCATGTCGATGCACTGAATATATATCTGGAACTAGGGGTGCGGTCCTAACATCTCACGTCCATCTTCGTGACTCAATACACAAACAGATAATCCTAGATGTTTGTGAGATATGAAGGCTTACCTAGGTCTATAGGATCATGAAATCTAAATTGACCTAGGCTAGATTTATTTTTAAATTTCCTTTTAAAAAAAATAATATTCCTTTCCAAAATAAATTTTGAGTAATGAACATGAAAACATCCTAGTCTACCAAGCATAATCCAAATCACAACCAAGATTTAAAAGTTATCAAATTTATTAATTAAGTTCAAATAGTAACAACTAGTATAACGGTCTTAGTCAGAAGAGGAAGGTGGAGGAGGAGGAGGTGGATGACCCATGCTCCAAGACCTAAGAAACTCCATCATCTCTCAATGATCCTTTTTATCTTAAGGTCTTTTTCATTTTCTATTTGTTTACTAAAGTTTTTAAATACTTCAAATGTTTTATCTTTTTGTTTTAATAATTTTACCCATGTAAATCTAGAGTAATCGTCTATTATCACTAAACAATATAAATTTCCACTTAGTGATTTTACCCCATGTGAATCGAACAAGTCTAAGTGAATTAACTCAAGTATTGAACTTGTTTGACCTTGATTAGTTAATTTATGTTGGGACTTAGTTTGTTTTCCTTGTTGCTAAGCATTACAAACTTTGTTTTCAATATTTTTAAGTTTGGGAAAACCTCTAACTAAGTTAGTTTCACTTAACTTCATTATATTCCTAAAGTTGATGTGAGCAAGTCGTCTATGCCACAACCAACTTTTCTCTTGCTATGTCATATGACACTTAATTGAGGATCTTTCTAAATTTATTGAATATATATTTTTATTCCTAACCCCCTTAAGTAATATTTTTGGGTTTTCAATACTGTTAATCAAACATTCATTCGATAAAAATTTCACTTCATAACCAATATCACATAATTGACTTATACTAAGCAAGTTAAATTTGAAATTCTCTACAAGCAAAACTTTTTGTATAATAAAATTTGACTCTAATTCAATGTTACCTGATCTAATTACCTTAAGTTTGTCATTGTTTCCAAAGGCTAATGAACCTAGATTCTTGTAGCTTAATTCCGAGAACTTTTGACTATCTCCAGTCATATGTCGAGAGCAGTCACTATCTAGAATCCATTGGTCCATTTATGGAGTCCCACATGAACTAAAACTTTTTTATGATAATTAACACCTTGAGTAAGATGAATTATCTTGAATTGATTTGTGTTGTAAATTTGTTAAGTTAAGTTTAGCTAAAGTAAGTTTGTTTAGTTTAAGTAAATTTATTAGTTAAAGTAAGTTTGTTTAGTTTAAATTTGTTAAGTTACGTAAATTGTATTAAGCTAATTAAGCTTGATTAAATTCTAAATCATCTCACCCAAGCTAGGTTTTCAATACATGTTACTCCTATGGGTTTTGTGAGATGAGGACTTCTTTTTATCTTAATTAAATTTAATGAGCAATTTCAAAGTTTTTTAAACTTGTGTTAGATTCAAGCTTAGCTTGAGCTAGTCAAGTAGGTTTTTTCAGCATTGACTTCCAGGTCATGGTGAGACACATGACCTTCTTGGATATCGGAACAATGACCACTTCCTAGACAAAGTCAATGAAGGAATCAAGTACTTGATTTACTTTGGACTAAGCCTTGGTATAACTAGTTAAAGACTTAGTGAGTTAGCTTTAGTTAGTTCCACTCGACTTAGTGCACCAGGTTGTGGTGAGGCACATGACCTTCTTGGATATCGGAGCAACGACCACTTCCTAGAGATGCACTTCGAAGAGCTTCCCTAACTTACTATCAGTTCTCTTCGTCTTAGTACTAGGTTGTTCAAGTTTAAACTACTTTGTTTCCTATATAGTCCATTCTAAATTAAGCAAGTAAAGTAAACTAAAGCATGCAAGAGTTTAACTAAATAAGGAAACTAGCAAAGTGTTAGCTCCCCCTAAGTGATAGCTAGGTTGAGTTTATTCACTAAGTGAACTTGACTCTTGGGAACCCAAAATTGATTTGGTCTAACTTGGATGACTAAGCTAGACTTAGGAACCATGCTTGGACTCGATTCTTAGCATTTCAGCTAAGTAATGACATGTATGATTTATAGGAAAATTTAGCTTTGTGTCTGAGTCCGGACTTGTTGTACACGACTCGCTGAGATCAAAGCATAATGTTGAGATACTTGGAGCCTGAAGTGAACCTTTCCAACGATATGGTTAGATCTTATACTTGCCTTTTCAGGAGCGAGTTCTCTTCCTCAAGCTTTGCAACTTGAGTTGAGTCTATATCCTTAGTTTGGCAAGTCGAAGTCTTCAAGTTGACTTGCTCCTTAAGTACTTGGACTTCCTTAAATAGCGAGTCGACTCGATTCTCGGACTTAGCTAACTTCCTACCTAGGCATGCAATTATATTATACAACTTATCTTCTAAGGGAGAAGTTACCTCATCTAGTCCTTCGAAAATGGATGCGGATCCGTGGCTTCTCTCGGACTCGAAATTGGACTCATACTCGGAACTTGACTCGGCTCCGGAGCTTGATTCGACCATAAATGCCACAAAGCTTCTCTTCGTTTCTTCTGCATCCGACTCTTCCGAGGACGATTCATCCTAAGTTGCCTTAAGTTCTTTCTTCTTCTTTTCCTTTTTTGTTTTTTCTTCCATTTTTAGATTTTCACACTCCGATTTATAGTGTCTCTTTCTGTTGCACTCATAGCAAGTCACTTCCGATCGGGGTCTCGGTTTGTTGTCGATGACTTTCTTAGCATCCTTCTTCGTAAATCTTTTTCTCCAGTTGAACATCCTCTGGACCATATTTACGATTTCCTTTTCTCCATTTGGTTCCAACTCTGACTCATCTTCATACTCACTTTTTGTTTTCCTTTCCTTTTTTGTCGAACCTGCCATTAAAGGAATACCATTCTCGGTTTGACCTGAGTTAGCTTGTTCATGTAGTTCAAATTCGCAAAACAATTCATCTAGTCTAATTGTGGAAAGATCCCTGGAAACCTTATAGGCATCGACAATGGATGCCCATAAGGCGTTCCTCACAAATGCCTTAAGTGTATACCTAATTATGTCTCTATTTTCTATTTGGTGTCCTATTAAACGTAGTCCATTTAAAATGTCTTTTATTCTCGTATGAAGTTGACTAGCATTTTCATTTTCGTTCATTTTATAATTAAATAATTTATTTAGTAACATGTCCCGTTTAGATATCCTTGTGTCATTTGTACCTTCATGTAACTCAATTAATTTGTCCCATAATTCCTTAAAGTTTTCAAATGAACCCACCCTATTGAGATCTTCTTTGATAAGTCTGCATTGCAAGGTGTTAAGTACCTTGTAATCGACTTGAGCCAGTTTCCTAATGTTCGTGGTCCATTTCTCCAGTTCTAACAACTCACCAGAGTTGTTTACCGGAGGGACAAAACCTTTTCTAATCGAAAACCAGACCTCTAGATAGGTTTTCAGATAACACTCCATTCGCCTTTTACAATAGGAAAAGTCCTCTCCGTTGAAGAGAGGAGAGCGAACGGTGTTATACCCTTCTAAGTGCGACATTTCTAAATAAATATTTTATTAATAGTTTTTTATTTGAATTAATTAAAATTGAGAATTATTCCTAGAGTTATTTAAATTAAATAATATTATGCAAGAATTAAATTTATACTAAGTGCAAAAATTAATGAAAAATTTATTCTAAATCAAAAGAAAAAATTATTCTAAAATAAAAATTAAGCTAAGTGCAAAAATTGATAACAATTAATCTAATGTAAAAAAAATAATTAGAATTAATCTAAATGTAGAAAAATTAATTAGGATAAATCTAACTGCAGAACATTAAATAAAAATTAATATAAATACAAAAAATTAAATAAAGTTAATCTAAATATAGAAAATTAAATAAAATTAATCTAGATAAAGAAAAATTAATTAAAATTAATCTAGATGCAGAAAATTAATTAAAATTAATCTAGATGTAGAAAAATTAATTAAAATTAATCGAGATGCAAAAAAATAAATTAAAATTAATCTATATACAAAAAAATAAATTAAAATTAATCTACATGTAGAAAATTAATTAAAATTATTCTAGATGCAGAAAAATTAATTTAGATGTAGAAAATTAATTAAAAATTATTCTAAATGCAACAAATTTAAAGAAAATTATTCTGATGCAAGAAAATTAAAGAAAATTATTCTAATGCTCTCGATGGTGGTTGCACCAAATTCGGAGCGCCTCCACTCGGATACCAATTGCAGGATCGAGATACTCCGAGAGAGGGTGGTGAATCTCGTAGGTTATAATTTTCTTTTTAAATTTTAAAACTTATTTTTATATTTTGAAATTGTTAACGAGTGTGCAGCGGAAATAAAATAGAGGCAAGCTTCTTTTACTTGGTTCACAACCCTGATCGGGTTGCTACTCCAAGGCCCGTAGCTCTTCCGAGAGCTAACTCGATGGACAATCACTATATACCCTCCCACTCGAGAACTCTTGACTTTGGAGAGGTTCACTTTTTACAAAAGTAAGAGATGGGTGACACTCTACCCTCTCTTTGAAATTAAGTACACAAGCGAAATTGAATATAATAAACTATGAGCTAAATTATACCGACACTTTGGAGATTTTGAAGTATGCACAGAGTGTCGAAAATTCATCTTTGTGAGGAAATTGAGCTCTTGTGGGAGAGTATGAATAAAGGCAGCACTTCGACATAGTAGTAGTATATTTTTTGGAGCTGGTCGAGCATTTATTTTATAAACCATTTCAAGTCGACTCCACATCAGCCCATCAACATGGAACTTCTGGTCTTCCAATCAACTCTAGGTCACTCGACTCTGCATCGGGAAGTTTGCCTCTTCAGTCAACTGAAACTCTCTAGTTGACCGAAACTCTTTCCATCTGCGCTGCCAGATCTTCGATCAATCACCAGCTAATCCTGCCAACTGAACTTCAACCGACTAATCCCTGCAAAATGAGATTATCACAAATAGATAATACAAAACAGGATGACAGTATATATACTTCTCGATCTCGACTTCTAAGTCCCACGTGGACTCTCTGTCGGATCGACCCCTAGCTTTGTCCCCCTATAGAGAACTCGACCTTAACTCTCCACTATAGGCTTACCTGCCGGCTACCTGCTGAACTTACCGTTCTTGACATACGATCTGACCCACCAGGGCTGTAACACCCATAAAATTCCTAGCAATTTTACAAGAATTTTCGCATGATTATAATGGGCTTTATGTGGGCTCTTACAAAAAATAAAAGAAATAGAGCCAAAAAGGATGCATGGCCTAGGAATTGAACCCCAAACCTCTAGTAGATAGCTAAGCCCTAAGATGCATCCAATAACCAGAAGCCCAGAAGGGTTGTACTATTAGAGGAATATGGGAAATGATAGATAAGGGTTAGGGAGGCTAAGGGACACCTTCAAGTGAATAAATAGGGGAATGAGGAGACATGAGAAATCAAAGTTGGCATCTTCTCCTTCTCTTCTTCTTCCTCACCGAAAACCCTAAGCTCCCTCTTCCATTTTCCGAGATCTATCCAAGCAAGAAGAAGGCTTTAGGTTTGGCATCCCTTAGGGTATTTTCCAACTATTAACAAAGTGAAGGATGTAAGTATCCCCTCACCTGCATACAAGTTGTTTCGATTGATGTTTTTAAGCAAATCCCTTCATGAACCCTTCGGCCAAGACCCTTACTTGTGTTTTCAATGATGAACCATGCCATACCTTGTAGGAATATGATGATGATAGGTTGCTAGATAGGTTTGGTTAAGTGTTTGATCTTAAAAACCCCAAGAAACTTTCGGCCAAGACCATTACCTGTGCTCTCCATGATGATCTATGCTATACCTTGTATGAATATGATGATGATAGGTTTCTAGATGGGTTTGGTTAAGGGGTTGATCTTCAAGCCCTCCTAGGACTCTCGGCCATGCTCCTTTTGACCCCTAATGTGTTTTCTATGCCATGCTCTAGATGAGTTCATGATATGTTTTGATGTTAGATGAAGATAACATGTTCTATGCTAGGCTTTAAATGAGTTCATGCCATGTTTTGATGATTATATGAAGATAACATGTTCTATGCCATGCTATAGATTAGTTCATGCTATGTTTTGATGTTAGATGAAGATAACATGTTGTTGGCTAACCTAAATTTAAGTGGTTGATCCTTTAAGTTCCTTGAACCATTTGGCCAAGACCCATTTAGGTCTACCATGCTATGATCTATAAATTGCCATGCTATGTTTTGAATGTAGATATAGGTAACATGTGAAAGCTAAGCTAGATTTAAGAAATGGATCTTAGGCTTTCATGAAACTCTCGGCCAAGAATTATCTAAACTCTTAAGTACCTTCCATGCCATGCTTGATATGTGAAAGAATTAATATGTGGTTAGTTAGATCATATATAAGTTGTTTAGAGTTTAAAACTTTGGTAGAGCTCCATGAAGTTTAGATCACTCCATGTATGCTTGTTCATGATGTCTATGCCATGCCCTATATGTGTGTGATGTTAACATGATGTTAAGGAGTCCTTACTCAAGTGGTTTAGCATGATTGGGTTATGTCACTACCATATGTCTATGTTAATAGTAGGGATGCATGATAAATTTCTACTCATTACCATATTAATTGTATGATCATGTTATGCTCATTGCCATGTGAATTGTGTGAATGTATGATATGTTATAAAGAAGGAACTTGATATGTATGAAAAGAATATGATATGTTATGAAGAAGGAATATGATATGTTATGAAAAGAAAAATGATATGTTATGAAGAAGGAAAATGATATGCTATGAAGAAGGAACATGCTATGCCATGATAAGGAACATGATATGTTTATGAAAAGAAATATGATATGTTATGATATGAAGCATGATAAGTATTTTACTTTCTGCATGGCTTGTACTGGACCCTAACAAGGTACAAAGGGATGAGCTCCTAAGTTACCCTAGGCCGACGGACATAGTACGGGCCTAGGATGGGCTTCTATTTTATGATTGCCCCTAGGTCGACGGTCATAGTACGGACCTAGTATGGGATGGGCTCCCAGATGCCCTAGGCCGACGGTCATAAGTATGGGCCTAGGATGGGCTTCTATGTTATGATGATGGCCCCTAGGTCGACAGACATAGTACGGGCCTAGTAACCTAGTAGGTTCGGGATTAGCTACCTCGGGTCTATTTAGGGATGCGCGCTATGATGATGATGATGTTGTATAATGTCGGGCCCAATATGTTGAGATTATGTTTAAATACCTATAATATATGTTTTCAAAGAGCATCCTGCATATATCCTTAGTTCATGTCTGGATCATTATGATGTTATATTCATGTTATGCTTATGTTTATATGCATGTTATGCTTGCTTATGTTCTTGTATGTATATATGCATGTTAGGCTTGCTTATGTTCTGGTATGTCTATATGTATGTTATGCTTGCTTATGTTCTTGTATGTCTATATGTATGTTATGCTTGCTTATGTTCTGGATGTTATATGCATGTTATGTTTGATTATGTTCTTAGATGTTTATATGAATGCTATGCTTATGTTTTGGTATGTTATATGCATGTTATGCTTGCTTATGTTCTTGCATATTTATATGCATGTTATGTTCGTTTATATGTCGTTGTATGTTTATATGAATGTTATGCTTATATGTGTTATATGATCATGTCACTACTCTATGCTTAATGTTTGACGTATGGTTTTTGTTAGTAGGACAGGATCTTACTAAGCCTATGTGCTTATAGTTTATGTTCCCTTGTACTGCAGATAAGTGTAAAGGGTGGCTAAACTAAAGGGAGCAGAAGGAGGAGCAAAGTGTGTGTGGTAGTGACATGGTGGAGGAGATCTGTTATGTTTCCTTATGCATGTTTTCCTTTATGATGATTTTTATGAACTTGAACTAAGTACTTATGAAATGATGATGCATGCTCTATGTTTAAAAAGAAGTATTTATGAAATGATGACGCATGTTTATGTTTTAAAGAAGGAAAAAAAAATATAAGTCTAAAGTCTTCCGCTGTAAGAAGTATATGTAGTCTTCCGCTGTAATGCATGTATGTACGATCGCGTCGCACCGCCCCTCCGAACCCCTGGAAAGCGTGGGCGTAACAGGTTGGTATCAGAGTAGATCTGCCTTTCCACTACACACACATCAAGCTCCAAATCTTGCCGCTCCAAGTAAGAATTTCTATGCCTACTCTATTTTGTTCATGTATGATAAGAAATGCTTCTAGCTTAAATATGCCTGAAAATATGTATGATACCCTTATGCTAGCTTTTAGTTTAACTATGCATAGATAAATAAACGATAATCTTATACTGGCCTTACTCTAATATATGAAGATAAACATGGTTGGGAGACGCAGTAGTAGAGTCGATGAGATAGCACCCCCACATGACCTCACGCATGTGGTTACTGAACTCCAGTGTCAAGTCACAGAGCAACAACAAGTGATAAATGCCTTAATGAATCAGCGAGGAAACCCTACCGCCCCACTAGCGGGCCCTGGCCCGATGGTTCGACAGGAAGCTTACCTGATCCAGTGGCAGAGGCTGAAGCCAAAAAATTTCTCTGGTACTGGTGAACCATGGGACGCCCAGGCCTAGTTCAAGATGGTGGAAAGCATCGTAGAGCTACTGGACTGGCCCGAATACGAGAAGATTAAGTGCGCATCATTTTGCCTTTCGGGAGATGCTCGGATGTGGTGGGAACGGGTTAAATCAAAGAGGCAAGTAAATCAGATGAGATGGATGGACTTCAAGTATGAATTTTTCGAAGAATTCTTCCATATGCGAGTGACGAACAAGCATTACGACGAGTTCAATAGGTTCTGGCAAGGTGACCTATCAGTCAGTGAAGTCGTGAAGAGATTCAACCGAC
Source organism: Wurfbainia villosa (assembly GCA_025175895.1). Classification (NCBI taxonomy): domain Eukaryota; kingdom Viridiplantae; phylum Streptophyta; class Magnoliopsida; order Zingiberales; family Zingiberaceae; genus Wurfbainia; species Wurfbainia villosa. The sequence continues at coordinate 19,657,179 of CM046008.1, read as the reverse complement.
TCGTACGACTATGCCCAGAGTTGGTCAGCATAGAAAGAGAAAGGGTTAGACTCATGCTGAAGATGCTATGACCCGAGATAGCTCTGAATGTGGCCGGCGGAGTTAATAGACCGCAGACCGCAGAGGAGCTGTTCAGTAGTGCCTTGATTACCGAGCATTATATGAACAATATTAACTAGCAAAAGAAGGCACTGAGTGAAGGCAAGAGTCAAGCCCAGTTAGGAGGTCAGAGAAACCAGAGTATTTGGAAAGGGAACCACACTGGCAAGAGAAAGCAATGGGATGACTCTAAAGGTGGTCCAACGAACAAGCAGCCCAAGATCCCTCTGTGTGCTACATGCGGGAAGATACATTATGGAGTATGCTACCGAGGCACAAATAGATGCTACAATTATGGACGGGAAGGGAATAGAGTCAAGGACTTCCCTATTCAGGTTCAGGCACCTCCTTAGTAGTATGCCCAGTATAGGGGTGCTCCTCCACAGCTACACCAGATGCAAGCTGCAATCGAATGTACCCCGATCAGTCAAGGGAGACTGGAAGCCCCGCCAGTTATGATAGATGCCAGGGTATTCTCTCTCACCCAAGAAGATGTGGTGAACGCTTCTACAGTTGTCACAGGTCATATATTTATTTTCTATCAGCATGCTACTGCATTATTTGATACTGGGGCAACACATTCGTTTGTTTCTACACCCTTCACGGAAAAGATAGACATGCCACCACAAGCTTTGGATCACAAGTTCTTAACCACTCTGCCCTCGGGATAAGTAATGCTCTCCACTCATATGATGCGAGCCGCACCCATCAGAATCACAGATAGAGAACTCAACTGTGATCTGATAGTGCTTGACATGCAGGATTATGATGTCATATTGGGCATGGATTTCTTAAGCAAGTACAGTGCTTCGACCGAGTGCCGTAAAAGAAAAGTGGTCTTCCAGCCAGAGCCAGAACCTATGTTTGAATTTATTGGAGAGCCGAGGAGAAGAATCGATAAATTTCTATCAGCTCTGCAGGCGCGCAAGATGTTAGACAGTGGATGCACTGGGTTTCTAGCACATGTGGTTGATACAAGTCAAGCTGAGGACCAGAAGCTAGAAGATGTTAGAGTTGTATGCAACTACCCAGAGGTATTCCTAGATGAACTACCAGGGTTAGCCCCAGATAGAGAAATTGAATTTGAGATCGAATTGATTCCTGGTACTAACCCGATCTCTAAAGCACCTTACCATATGGCGCTGGCTGAATTGAAGGAACTTTAGGGACAACTACAGGAGTTACTCAATAAGGGACTCATATGCCTAAGTCGCTCTCCATGGGGAGCTCTAGTACTATTGGTGAAGAAGAAAGATGGGTCTATGCGAATGTGCATAGACTATCGAGTGCTAAATAATGTGACGATCAAGAACAGGTACCCTTTACCACGGATTGACGACCTGTTCGACCAGCTAAAGGGTGCCACCATCTTCTCTAAGATTGACCTGAGGTCTGGCTATCATCAAGTGAAAGTGAAACGAGATGATATACCAAAGATGGCTTTCCGAACAAGATATGGACATTACGAGTTCGTAGTTATGCCCTTCGGAGTGACAAACACACCTGCTATGTTCATGGATCTGATGAATCGGGTATTCTCGGCATTCCTTGACAAATTTGTAATCATTTTCATCGACGATATACTGATATATTTGAGAACCCCAGAATAGCACGCAGAACACTTGAATATATTACATATTCTTCAGAAAAAGCAGTTGTATGCAAAGTTCTCCAAATGCAAATTCTGGCTCGATCAAGTATCATTTTTGGGTCACGTTATATCCAAGCATGGAGTGATGGTAGACCCAATAAAGATTGAAGCTGTGAGTAACTGGAACCGACCAAAGAATGCCAGCGAGATCAGAAGCTTTCTTGGGCTAGCAAGCTACTACAGGAAGTTTATAGAGAACTTCTCTAGAATTGCAACCCCTATGACAGTCCTCACCAGAAAGAACAAAAAGTATGAATGGACGGACGCCTGTGAGAAGAGTTTCACAGAATTGAAAAAGAGACTGACCAGCGCTCCAATCCTTGCTCTTCCGGATAGTAACGAAGGCTTCAACATGTACAGCGACGCTTCCAAGTTGGGACTCGGAGCTGTACTCATGCAGAACGGCAAGGTCATTGCCTACGCCTCTAGGCAACTCAAAGAACATGAAAGGAATTATCCCACTCATGATCTAGAGCTAATGGCCGTTGTCTTTGCTCTAAAAACATGGAGGCATTATCTATATGGAGCTCAGTGTAGGATTTATACAGACCACCAGAGTCTGAAATATATCTTCACATAGAAGGACTTGAACATGAGACAACGCAGATGGCTCGAGCTCATCAAGGATTATGACTGCGAGATCTTCTACCATCCAAGAAAGGCGAACAAGGTGGCCGATGCACTCAGCAGGAAGTCCTGTGTCACCTTGATGTCCCTATCAGTGTTATCTCGACCCTTAGAAAAGGAAATTATGCATTATGGGGTTGAAATCATTTCTGGACAGCTCTCGACCATGACGATAGCACCGACGTTGTTCGATGATATATTGGAAAAGCAAACTCATGACCCGAGAATTCAAAGGATCAAGCAAGAGGTCCTAGAAGGAAAGGATGATGGGTTTCGTATCTCTGATAGTGGAATACTCTACCTCAGGGACCGCTTGTGTATTCTCGATGATCAAGAATTACGGAAGAAGATATTTGAGGAAGCTCACGGAACTCCTTATGTGATGCATCCTGGAACCACCAAGATGTACCAAGACCTGAAAAGAAAATTCTGCTGGTTCGGAATGAAAAGATATGTGGCTCAATATGTCTGTTCCTGCCTGACCTGCCAGAGGGTTAAAGCAAAACACCAGAGACCTGGAGGAACACTGCAGCCGATCCAAATTCCAGAATGGAAATGGGAAGATATTTCTATGGATTTCATCTCAGGATTGCCCAAGACGACAAACGGATAAGATGCTATATGGGTAATTGTGGACAGATTGACGAAGTCTGCCCACTTCTTAACAATCAAGATGACCTATTCGACTGAGCAACTGGCTCAATTATATGATAAGGAAATTATCAGATTACATGGGATTCCTAAGACAATCATTTCTGACAGAGATGGTCATTTTATTTCCCATTTCTGGGAATGTGTTCAGAAGGCCCTTGGCACGAAGCTATTATTTAGTACTGCCTTGCATCCTCAGACGGACGGACAGACCGAAAGGGTAAATCAAGTACTGGAGGATATGTTACGAGCTTGCACCCTGGATTTCAAAGGGAGATGGTGCCGATACTTATGCTTGGCAGAATTCGCCTAAACAATAGCTACCAAGCTACTATTGGAATGACACCCTACAAGGCTATATACGAGAGAAAATGTAGATCTCCTATATGCTGGTACGAGGGTGGTGAAAAGAAGGGAATGTGACTCAAGATAGATTTCATTGACGACACCACCCGAGCTATACAGAACATCCGCCAAAGAATTGAAAGCCCGAGCCAAAGAGCTATGCGGATATCGGCGAGGCTGTTAGAATTGCTCAAAGTGGCCCCTATGAAGGGAGTGATGAGATTTGGAAGGAAGGGTAAGCTGAGTCCGTGCTATGTAGGACCGTATCCGATATTGAAGAGAGTTGGCAAGGTAGCTTACGAGCTAGAGCTGCCTCAAGAGATGTCGGCTATTCACAACGTGTTCCATGTTTCGATGCTCAAGAAGTGCATTTCCAGTACGGACCAAGTGATCGAGCCACAAAAAGTACAAGTTCAAGAGGACCTGAGTTATGAAAGTCGGCCTATCCAGATACTAGACCAAGAAGTCAAGAGGCTAAGGAATAAAGAGGTGCTTTTAGTGAAGGTCCTATGGCAAAATCAACGGTACGAAGAAGCTACCTGGGAACGCGAGGAGGACATGAAACAAAAGTACCCAGAGTTGTTCTAAGTTTTGAGGACGAAACTTTTAAAAGGTATGAAGGATTGTAACGCCCATAAAATTCCTAGCAATTTTACAAGAATTTTCGCATGATTATAATGGGCTTTATGTGGGCTCTTACAAAAAATAAAAGAAATAGAGCCAAAAAGGATGCATGACCTAGGAATTGAACCCCAAACCTCTAGTAGATAGCTAAGCCCTAAGATGCATCCAATAACCAGAAGCCCAGAAGGGTTGTACTATTAGAGGAATATGGGAAATGATGGATAAGGGTTAGGGAGGCTAAGGGACACCTTCAAGTGAATAAATAGGGGAATGAGGAGACATGAGAAATCAAAGTTGGCATCTTCTCCTTCTCTTCTTCTTCCTCACCGAAAACCCTAAGCTCCCTCTTCCATTTTCCGAGATCTATCCAAGCAAGAAGAAGGCTTTAGGTTTGGCATCCCTTAGGGTATTTTCCAACTATTAACAAAGCGAAGGATGTAAGTATCCCCTCACCTGCATACAAGTTATTTCGATTGATGTTTTTAAGCAAATCCCTTCACGAACCCTTCGGCCAAGACCCTTACTTGTGTTTTTAATGATGATCCATGCAATACCTTGTAGGAATATGATGATGATAGGTTGCTAGATAGGTTTGGTTAAGTGTTTGATCTTAAAAACCCCAAGAAACTTTCGGCCAAGACCATTACCTGTGCTCTTCATGATGATCTATGCTATACCTTGTATGAATATGATGATGATAGGTTTCTAGATGGGTTTGGTTAAGGGGTTGATCTTCAAGCCCTCCTAGGACTCTCGGACAAGCTCCTTTTGACCCCTAATGTGTTTTCTATGCCATGCTCTAGATGAGTTCATGAAATTTTTTGATGTTAGATGAAGATAACATGTTCTATGCTAGGCTTTAAATGAGTTCATGCCATGTTTTGATGATTAGATGAAGATAACATGTTCTATGCCATGCTATATATGAGTTCATGCTATGTTTTGATGTTAGATGAAGATAACATGTTGTTGGCTAACCTAAATTTAAGTGGTTGATCCTTTAAGTTCCTTGAACCATTCGGCCAAGACCCATTTAGGTCTACCATGCTATGATCTATACATTGACATGCTATGTTTTGAATGTAGATATAGGTAACATGTGAAAGCTAAGCTAGATTTAAGAAATGGATCTTAGGTTTTCATGAAACTCTCGGCCAAGAATTATCTAAACTCCTAAGTGCCTTCCATGCCATGCTTGATATGTGAAAGAATTAATATGTGGTTAGTTAGATCATATATAAGTTGTTTAGAGTTTAAAACTTTGGTAGAGCTCCATGAAGTTTAGATCACTCCATGTATGCTTGTTCATGATGTCTATGCCATGCCCTATATGTGTGTGATGTTAACATGATGTTAAGGAGTCCTTACTCAAGTGGTTTAGCATGATTGGGTTATGTCACTACCATATGTCTATGTTAATAGTAGGGATGCATGATAAATTTCTACTCATTACCATATTAATTGTATGATCATGTTATGCTCATTGCCATGTGAATTGTGTGAATGTATGATATGTTATAAAGAAGGAACTTGATATGTATGAAAAGAATATGATATGTTATGAAGAAGGAATATGATATGTTATGAAAAGAAAAATGATATGTTATGAAGAAGGAACATGATATGCTATGAAGAAGGAACATGATATGCCATGATAAGGAACATGATATGTTTATGAAAAGAAATATGATATGTTATGATATGAAGCATGATAAGTATTTTACTTTCTGCATGGCTTGTACCAGACCCTAACAAGGTACAAAGGGATGGGCTCCTAAGTTGCCCTAGGCCGACGGACATAGTACGGGCCTAGGATGGGCTTCTATGTTATGATTGCCCCTAGGTCGACGGTCATAGTACGAACCTAGTACAGGATGGGCTCCCAGATGCCCTAGGCCGACGATCATAAGTACGAGCCTAGGATGGGCTTCTATGTTATGATGATGGCCCCTAGGTCGACGGACATAGTACGGGCCTAGAACCTAGTAGGTTCGGGATCAGCTACCTCGGGTCTATTTAGGGATGAGCGTTATGATGATGATTATGTGGTACAATGTCGGGCCCAATATGTTGAGATTATATTTAAATACCTATAATATATGTTTTCAAAGAGCATCCTGCATATATCCTTAGTTCATGTCTGGATCATTATGATGTTATATTTATGTTATGCTTATGTTTATATGCATGTTATGCTTGCTTATGTTCTTGTATTTCTATATTCATGTTAGGCTTGCTTATGTTCTGGTATGTCTATATGTATGTTATGCTTGCTTATGTTCTTGTATGTCTATATGTATGTTATGCTTGCTTATGTCATGGTATGTTATATGCATGTTATGTTTGATTATGTTCTTAGATGTTTATATGAATGCTATGCTTATGTTCTGGTATGTTATATGCATGTTATGCTTGCTTATGTTCTTGTATGTTTATATGCATATTATGTTCGTTTATATGTTGTTGTATGTTTATATGAATGTTTTGCTTATATGTGTTATATGATCATGTCACTACTCTATGCTTAATGTTTGACGTATGGTTTTTGTGAGTAGGACAGGATCTTACTTACCCTATGTTCGTATAGTTTATGTTCCCTTGTACTGTAGATAAGGGTAAAGGGTGGCTAAACTAAAGGGAGCAGCAGGAGGAGCAAAATGTGTGTGGTAGTGGCATGGTGGAGGAGATCTATTATGTTTCCTTATGCATGTTTTCCTTTATGATGATTTTTATGAACTTGAACCAAGCACTTATGAAATGATGATGCATGCTCTATGTTTAAAAAGAAGTATTTATAAAATGATGATGCATGTTTATGTTTTAAAGAAGAAATAAAAAATATAAGTCTAAAGTCTTGCGCTGTAAGAAGTATATGTAGTCTTCTGCTGTAATGCATGTATGTACGATCGCGTCGTGCTGCCCCTCCGAACCCCTAGAAATGGCGGGCGTGACAAGGGCTTCCACTAGCTGTCCGATCTACCTGACCCAGCTGGACTTTTTGCCGATTGTCCGGTCTCCTGACGCAACAGATCTTCAATTAAATTGTCCAGTCCACTTGACCCATCTGGATTTCATGCCTGGTGACCGGTCCTCCTAATTTGTCAAGATATTTACTTAATATCCGGTCAACACGACCTACTAGGACTTCCTGTTAAGCCTGCACAATTAATACTGATATTAGAACACAAGTCATAACTTTAACTATGGTTCATACATCAAAATCAAGGAGTGATGCTCTCTGCATTAACAGGTTGACTAAGCTAGTCTTAGGAACCCATGCTTGGACTTGACCCTTAGTATTTTTATTAAACAAAGACATGTATGATCTATTTGTCTTCTTAGCCTTGTATCCGAGTCCGGACTTGTTGTACACAGCTCGTTGAGACCCAAGGATCATGTTGAGATACTTGGAGCCCGAAGTGAACCTTTCCAACGATCCGGTGAGATCTTCTACTTGCCTTTTTAGCACCGAGTTCTCTTCTCAAGTTTTGCAACTTGAGTTGAGTCTCTATCCTCAATTTGGCAAGTCGAAGTCTTCGAGTTGACTTGCTACTTAAGTACTTGGACTTCCTTAAGAAGCGTGTCAACTCGATTCTCGGGCTTAACTAACTTCCTACCTAGGCATGCTATTATATTATACAACTTATCTTCTAAGGGAGAAGTTACCTCGTCTATTCCATGAGAAATAGATGTAGATCTGTGGCTTCTTTTTGACTCAGACTCAGACTCGGAGTTTGTCTCAGCTTCAGACTCGTTGGACGCCATGAATGCTATGAAGCTCGTCTCCAGTATTTTGCCATCCGACTTGTACGATGATGATTTATCCATTGTTGGCTTAGATGCTTCTTTCCTTTTCCTTTTCCTTGGTTTGAATTTCTTTATCTTTTTGTTCATTCCTGCCATAAAACTAAATCATCCTCGGGTTGACTCAAGTTAGCCTATTCATTTAATATAATTAATTTATCCCATAATTCTTTTGATTTTTGAACCGACCTGACTCGACTTAGCTCTTCATTTGTAAGTCCGCATTGCAAGGTGTTTAAAGCCTTGTAATCGACTTGAGCCTTTTTCCTAATGTTTGCGGTCAATTTCTCAGGATCTAACAACCCTCCTGAGTGGTCTACCGGAGCTACGAACCCTTTCCTAATCGAAAACCAAATCTCGAGGTTGATTTTCAGAAAGCACTCCATTCGCTCCGTTAAAAAGAGGAGGGCAAACGATGCTTAAACTCTCTAAATGTGATATTTTTTAAAAATTAATTTAATTAATATTCAAAAATATTCCTAGAGCTACTCAATTTTAGTAATATTGTTGTGCACAAAGAATACTAAAGCAAGACAAATATTAAAAAATTATTCTAGTGCAAAAATTATTCTAAGACAAAAATGATAAAACTAAAGAAAATTTCTAATGCTCTCGTTGGTGGTTGCACCAAAATCGGAGCGCCCCCACTCTAATACCAAATGTTGGATCGAAGTTATCCGAGAGAGGGGGGTGAATCTCGGAATATAAAATTTTCTTTTAAAATATTTATTTTATCTTTTTAAAATATTAAGAGTTATTGCAGCGGAAATTAAATAGACAAGTTCGTTTACTTGGTTCATAACCCGAGTCGGATTGCTACTCCAAAGCCCAGCTCTCCGAGAGCTACCTCAATTAGCAATCCACTAAAAGACCCTCCAACTCGAGTACACTCGACTTCAGAGGGGTTTACTTTTTACAAAAGATAATGAGAAAGGTAACAAGCTACCTTCTCTTAAATTAAAGTACAAAAGTGAAAGTAAAGCACAATACAAAGTATACCGACACTTGTAGCTTTTGAAATGGAGCTCGGAGTGTCGGAGTTGTGGCGTTGCAGCATGATTAAGCTCTTGCAGATGAGAAACACATGAGATAGAACTTGGATGTAGTAGATAGATTATTTTCGAAGATGGTTGTACATTTCTTTTATAAGTCATTTCTAGTCGACTGGAATGCCCTCCAGTCGACTCCACTTCAGCCCATCAATATGGTACTTCGGCCTTCCCAATCGACTGGACATGTTCTAGTCGACTCCAGGTCACCTGACTCTGCATTAGGAAGTTTGCCTTTCCAGTCAACTAGACCTCCTCAATCGACTAAAACTCGTTCCATCTGAGATGCCAGATCTTTGATCGATCACCAGCTAATCTTGCCAACTGTGTATCCTGTCGACTGGACCATACTCAGTCGACTGGAATCCTTTCAGTCGACTATTCCTTGCAAAACGAGATTAGCAAAAGCAAATAGTATAAAATACAATAGCAATAGTAATACTGCTCGATCTCGACTTCTAAGTCCCATGCAAACTATCCATCAGATCGATGCCTAGCTTTGTCCCTCTACAGAGGATTCGGCCTCACCTCTTCACTCGAGGTTTACCTATCGGTTGCCCTACCGAGCTTACCATACTTGACATCTGATCTGACCCACCAGGGCTTCTGCTAGCTATTCGGTCTCCCTGACCCAGCTAGACTTCATGCCGATTGTTCGGTCTCCTAACCCAACTGGTTTTCATGCTAGATGTCTGGTCTCTTGACCCATCTGGACTTCCTGCCTAGTGTCCAGTCCTCCTGATCTGTCAAGTCTTCTGCCTAGTATCAGATCAACATGACTTACTAGGACTTCTCATGCATTGCGTAGTATCCAGTATGCCTGACCTACTAGGACTTCCTGTTAAGCCTGCACACTTAGTACATATATCAAACCACAAGTAATTCCTAACTTTAAATATGGTTCATACATCAAAACTAAGGAGTGGTGCTCTCTGCACCAACACCCTCTTCCTCAACCTAGTCGAAATCTCTACTCTCTTCCTTCTTCTTTGCCACCGACTCTAGCAAGGCTCCCTCTTGTTTAGGTCTGGCCAACTCCTCCCCAAGAAAGTGGTGAACTCTGGCCTAGTCTTCCTCAATGTAGATTGACCATTCTACCAAGGCTTGGAACAAAGGTTTCTTCCTTTGTGCCCTTGACCGAACCTAGGAGAATTAGGGTTTGGTGTTTTGCCGGCCATCAAGGAAACAAGGGTTGTTTCCACCTCTTTAGAGGCCGACCACTCTAGGTTTTAGGGTTGTTATTGTCACTTATTGAAGCTTCAAAAACAACGGCTAATTCTGACACGAATCAACAACCTTATGAAGGTTGTTTGAGGACTCGTTTGTGTAGAAAAATGAGTCAGCGATTGATCTCCGATCACCTAACCTTCTTGCTTCATCTAGTAGTAAAGAGAAGGTCAAACTCATGGCTTTGAGAAGTCATCCCTCCAAAGATTCGGTGTGGATACGAGTAGAGATGAAGTCTATGAGCGTCATACGGTTGATGCCCTTCCGGTTCGCCATCATCCAAAAGGTATACATATAGTAAAATTTATTTTATTCTTGTTGTATGTAATATTTTATTTGGTAGATATGTTCGCATGTGTTGTAATCCTGCATGCGTGGGTGTGAGTGTTGTAATAATTTATGAAATTATTATGTTTTTCTTTTGCTGTGTTCATTTGTGAAATGACAAAAGCACATCTACGCGTCAGCCATAACCCAACAGAGCACTACCCACATACAAAGAAAATAATAATCATGAATGCTCAAGTCCTCATTGGGTGCATGAAATAATCAATCTTAGTCTATCAAAATGAAATTCAACACCACACTAGTAACCGAATGCAATAAATAAAGTCAATCTTGTCCAATCAATCTCAAGGTTTGACAATCAAACTTAACTAGCTTTTATGACATCAAAGACTCGGTAAAGAATGCTTATGAGATCGAACTCGATATCCAAAAAAAATCCAAGAATCCATTATTCAAAACTCATAAGGGAAACAAAACTGCACAAATAAAACTGTCACACCCTGAGAGTATGCCGAGCCTGAAAAATGAACAACATCTCCCCTGTACGTAATACAATTCCCTGTTGATACAAAGCCTTTCAGCCACAACCACACAACATATGAAATGACACTACAAAATAATACAACCACAAAGACACAAAGATGCCCACCGGTGGGACTCTAACACACTAAACAAAATATGATCAAATCCAACATCCAAACCAAAAGCATAATAAAAGCCAAATACAATGCTTCACATACATGACTATAACCCAAAATCAGCAGTGGAAAAATATGAACTAAACTCCAAATGCTCGGTGTGAGATGGGATCAACTGGCGGAGCTGCGAGCAACCAAGGAATCTTCTACCTGTTACTTGGGCGACAAGAAAACCAAGGGTCTGTGGTGGTGAGTATAAAACTCAACGGTAAAGAATAGATAGTGCATGAACTAAATAAATGTAAGAAGATCAACAGATATACAATCTAAAGGTACAACAGATAATTGCTAGTATATTATAACCAATGCGTATACTAAAAGATCAACTAAACAACATAAGGTACCAACATACCTGAAGATCTGCAACGCTACAACTCAAACCACTTGAGCACATATACCACAATATGACACATACAATATGGAAGAACAACACTATCTCTGTAATAAAAAAACTATCATACATGTTGGTGCAGGGGCACCAGATGATCGAACCTGTGTTTTGATTATGGAAAAAGATGCAAAGTTAAGATTACATCGTTATCTCACGAGCTTAATCGAGTGTGCAGAAAAGTGCTAAAACAGGAGCTGAAGGCTAGTGACACCCAGAGGAAGCCGTGGTGGTCGGGTGACACTCGAGTGACTTCGGAGGGAGCCGAAGGAATCGAGTGGAAGGCCGGAAGCAAGAGCTACAAAGTAAGTATCGAGGTAAGCTCGTGTGTGTGAGCGTAAGTGAGGTCATATCCTCCTTACGGGGATGGTCTTAAGCGTAGATCCGACCAAAGACATCTCATGGATGGTCTAGGTCGAGATTGGATGGTCGGCGACCGTCGAAATAATGTTTCTGTTAAGCTAACCTTTGATTTTAGCTAGCATCAGTCGACTGCCAGCTTGGAGCACTCGACTGTCGTCCATCAGTCGACTGCCCACGATCAACACTCGACTGATGCTGCCATCAGTCGACTGATGATGGCCATCAGTCGACTGATGGTCAAGGATCAGCTTCGAGGAGTCAAGCCTTATCACCTCATTTCAAGGAGATTGGTGCCCAAATCTGATTGGCTGAAGATCCTCTCGAGAAGGGACTCAAAGGCTATAAAAAGAGGGCCTCTCCTAGGGTTTTCTCATCAAATCTAAGTTCCCTAAAGCCTCCGCAATGCTACGACTCTCCGACGATGAAGTGCTACTACTCCGACGATCTAAGCTTGAGTTTTCATTTCTTATTCGTCGGTATAAGTTTAATTTAGCTTGTCTCTTTCATATTATTGTCTCGGACCTTTTTATCGTAACGAGGAGAGGGAGAGTGTCCCTCTACCACAAGCTTTTGTGGTTTTTTGTATTCGATTAACTCCTACCTCTAACGAGGAGGAGTTTGTTAGTGCTTTGCCCTCCGTGCATGGTCAAGGACCACTAGGGCCTTGGAGTAGTAGCCGTAGGCTACGAACCAAGTAAAAACCTTCGTGTCTTTATTTCTATATTGTGTTTTTCCACTGTGTTTACTTGTGTCTTGAAACGAATTCGAATGAAAAGTTTCTATCACTATTCACCCCCTCTAGCGATCTGCTTGATCCAACAATATGAACGTTCTATAAAAAATACAACAACGTACCTGGTCCATTCCGAACCACATCATGAAACTGGTCAAAGGTGTACAACAATCCGACCAACTCGTATACTGGTATCCCACACACAACCTGTTGGTGCAACAATGCCCCAAGCATTTATATATTTTGATGTTTAGACAATCATTTAAGTTAGGTCTTTAACACATGCACATAAACATATTTCAATATGAATTCTAACTTAAATATCCCTTCTCCCCCTTTGACATACAACAAAAAGAGAAGAGTTTATCCAATAAGTTCAGGAAAGAATTATAATTGACATATCTTGAACTAAGGTATAAAATTGATATGAAGCTCCCCCTTAATCCAAGACATGATTCATGATGTGGAAATAACATGTGAAGCAAAGTATAAACAATAGAATAGGCAAATATGTCCTAGCTTTGCACCAACAATTATAGAATTAAGGGATGTAGCTCCCCCTAAACCAGTGCATAAAGAAAATCATTCTTTCCATACAAGTTATTATGTATATACTGTGGGAATCATAGTATGGAGATATAATGTCTAAAATTAGACCTTTTAACCGATGAAAAACTATTTTCGATTCCAAAACAGTGTCACCGGTTCGACTGAAACTGTCATCAGTCAATTGCCGACTTTGGCAATCGACTGCCAATAACGACAGTCGACTGCTGTCGCGGTTTTTAGGGCTTTCCCACCGATTCAACTCGCCAAAAATCTTTCCTTCTTCTTCTTCTTCCGACGAATTTCCACCGCATCTCTCTCACCGTTTTCCCTCCTTTTCCAGTGATTTCACCGACTGGTGCTCCCATTTGAAGTGTTCTCCGACTCAAGGACCACCTCCTCTCACCCGGTTCATGCCCTAGTCTCCACCACAGACCACTCGCTCAGCTAGGGTTTCGCGGACACTCGCTTCCGACACCTTTCTTTGATTGTTCACCATGCCTCCTAGGTAAACCCTCATCCCTGCTGATAGTTTGGTTGTTTCTCTAGTTTTGTTTCACTAACCATTGTTTGTTTGTTGTCTTTGTGTATGCATTCATCATCCTTAACCTACATTGTTCTTTTCGCACATTTAGAATTAAGCATTATGCATCTAAGCGTGCCCGGGTACCACCTGCCAACGAGGGCCCGTCAAACCCTCCACCCATTGTCGATCCTAGGTTTCCAAACTCTGCACTTGAAAATGCTTTCAATAAAAACAAATTTCAACTCATCCCGCCTCGATCAATGGACCCAAACTTTCTTAAGGACAACTGCTTTGATATTGTCCAAATCATCCAATTTTACAAACTTGAATCATTAGTCTTTTGTGAACATCATGTCAATATCACCCTTCTTTCTGAATTCTTCAACAATTTGCGACCGATTGGAGATGGCTTGAGATACCGGATTCACGTTGCTCAATGCGATCTGGATTTCAGCCCCCAGATTTGGATGGATTTTCTCGGATGTCGCTCTTCCGAGAATGACTTCGTTTTTTATCCGTCTTGGAGTGATCCACTTCCACCTCCCTTTGAGGAGATTTCTCTAGACTCACTTCATACTACTTTATATAATTCTCCTCGTCCTTTAAACACCAATCTCTTTCAATCCCAAGAGCTTTCTGCATCTGACAATGTCCTTTATAAGGTCATTGCTCATTGTATTCTTCCTATAGTTACACGCGGGTTGACCTTAGTTCGACCTACACACTTCTTTCTCATGCATATCCTCCGTCAGTACTTAGACATCGACATTGGTCTCAACACCTTCCACTGCATTACTCATTTCATAAAGCCAAACAATGGGAAGGTTCATATGCCATTTGGAAATGTTCTTACTCAGTGGCTTAGTTCCGTAGGCATTGATGTAAGCATAGGGGTCATTAAAATCATGAATAAGAAATATGACCAGATGAACCGTCGGAGCTTCTCCTTGGCGGGCTTGAAGACCCGCGAGGGGTCCATTTTCTGGGACCCTACACGACGACCAGCAGGTGGCGCTCCGGCACCAGAGGATGTCGTTCTTTGTAGGAGATCTTTGAGGGTGCGCTCTTGAGAGAGCCGATGCGGAGGGATGCTGCAGCGTCTTTGCGGACTCATCCTTCATAGCCCGCCGATGCTTTGCGGAGCGGGTAGATACACCTTGAGGAGCTTGGCAGGGCCAGCGGGAGCTTCGTCGGGAGCATCAGGAGCTCCTCTCCCTCGTGAGTGGGATGCATCATTAGAAGCAGGACATTTTGGCGATTCTCCGCCCTCCTGTACCTGGACACCCACCTCCTCTTGATGGTTTGTCATCTGCACCGATGGATGCTGATGACGATGATCTTTAGCTAGCATGTTTTTTTTTTATTTTCTTTTTAGCCGTATGTACGACACAAACTCAAACTTGTGTAATGATTTTTGTTTATTGAAATGAAGTTGTTTTTTTAGTTCATTTCTATTCGTTCCTACATTACTATAATTTTTTATATTACTAAGTTTAGAAATTGAGCACATAGTACTAAGTTTTTCTTAAAAAAAAACTTTATTGTAATCCTAAGTTATGAATATTGATACGATACAATTCCATTTTTGCTTCATATTTTTATCACCTTGAATATCGTATCAATCTGTTAATCTGATGAGTATGTGTTTAGTCTAATATTTTTCATATGTTATATTAGTCAAATATAATGTGTATGCCAAGTTTCATGATTTTTGGACATCCATGGAATTTTCTACGCGTTTTTAAACCTTGACTGAAAAATTTTGATTTCAGATTTGTCTGATACGATCATTGCCGTTATTAGCGATCGCTATAACCCCGATTGATTGATCGATGATTTGGTCGAATCGGTGATCTGTTTTGGAATTGAAAACGGTTTTTCATCGGTTAAAAGGTCTAATTTTGGACATTATATCTCCATACTATGATTCCCACAGTATATACATAATAACTTGTATGGAAAGAATGATTTTCTTTATGCACTGGTTTAGGGGGAGCTACATCCCTTAATTCTATAATTGTTGGTGCAAAGCTAGGACATATTTGCCTATTTTATTGTTTATGCTTTGCTTCACATGTTATTTCCACATCATGAATCATGTCTTGGATTAAGGGGGAGCTTCATATCAATTTTATACCTTAGTTCAAGATGTGTCAATTATAATTCTTTCCTGAACTTATTGGATAAACTCTTCTCTTTTTATTGTATGTCAAAGGGGGAGAAGGGATATTTAAGTTAGAATTCATATTGAAATATGTTTATGTGCATGTGTTAAAGACCTAACTTAAATGATTTCCAAACATCAAAAAGGGGGAGATTGTTGATGCAACAATTCCCCAAGCATTTATATATTTTGATGTTTGGATAATCATCTAAGTTAGGCAATGCTTTGTGATCTAATTGTAAACATGTTTAAGTGACAGGAAAATCCAAGTATGAAGACTTGGTAAAAGACAAGTCCAAGTGTGATCTTGGCAAAGAGAAGTCAAAGGAAAGGTCTTGGCGGCGTAAGTCCAAGCATGTAGTCTTGGCGGCGTAAAGTCCAAGCAATCCTTGGCAAAGAAAGATCAAAGGAAAGTCTTGGCGGCATAAGTCCAAGCATGTAGTCTTGGCAGCATAAAGTCCAAGTGTACTTTGGCAAAGAAGAAACCCAAAGCATGATGAAACCGAAGGAAGCTTTTGAAGGCAAGCGCATGGATAGAGTCGTGGACTCAGAGAAATCCTGAAGGCGCAAGGCTGATGGAGAAGCTAGAAGGTTAAGTCTAGGCTTAGGGTATGTTTTCAAGTATGAATTAGTCATACTTGGGGTGTGTCAGTCGACTGGAATATGGTGTCAGTCGAACTGGCCTTTAAAATGCAGCATTAGAGGTTGGAGAGCTGCTGGCGATCGGGTTTATCCGATCAAAGCTGCCGAGTCGACTCGAACCGATCGCCACATACAAGCTAGTATTGGCGCAACTACCACGAATAGAAAGGCGTAGCCGTGGCGATCGGCTATAAGCGATGTCGATCGCCATCCCTTGTTGGCGATCGTGATAGTCTTCCCGTTGGCGATGACGATGACAAATCCCGTAAATCCGGCTGTTCAGAAGCCGTTTGAATCGACGGCAGTCGACTGATGTAAGTCATCAGTCGATTGATAGACCTCTAACGGGAAAAAGAGGCTCTTTCCTATAAAAAGAGGCCAAGGGGAGCAAGAAGAGCCTAATGCTTATATTCTGATCATTCTCCTAAGCTCCCACAAGTTTTCCAAACTTTCTAGTGTGTTAATTCCTTTCCTCCTCTTAAATCTTCATTGTCATCTTTTGTAAGAAGAGGAGGTTTTTATAAAAGAGAAAGCTTATTAGTGAAGAGTGATTTGGGTTGATCCACCCTAAGGATCGCCGTGGAGTAGGAGCGTTATCTCTGAACCACGTAAAAGCTTCTGTGTTAGCATTGCATTTTAGTTTCTATTATTATTGTATTTGTTGTATTTTCACTAATCATTTGTAGAAAACGAAAAGAGGCTATTCACCCCCCCTCTAGCCATTCAAGGATCCTACACAACCAACATAGAATATGCAAATAACATGCAATATGATGTACAACCAAATGCAACAAATATAACACAAACAAATGCAACAGAACAACAAGCATATATATAGACTGTATCTATATACACTGCTCACACTCACACACGCACACACACACACACACATATAGACTGTATCTATATACACTGCTCACACTCACTCACACACACACACACACATAAATAAATAAATAAATAAATAAATAAATAAATAAATAAATAAATAAATAAATAAATAAATAAATATATATATATATATATATATATATATATATATATATATATATATATATATATACATAAATAAATAAATAAATATATAAATAAATATATATATAAATATATATATATATATATATATATATATATATATATATATATATATATATATATATATATATATATGCAAATACCCTCACACATGGCAATGCAAATGCATGGTCATGCCTGTGCACCCCACTCGCTACCACGATACCAGTGTGACGTAGGTTGCACGACATGATAACTGTCCCAACTCAACAACAACCACTGCTCTCGAGTGGCCGAGTGGGCAGTATTAATAAGTAGCAATAAGCTAAAGGGTTATAAGCTACACAATGGGGGTCCCTACTACTGGCCACACCGACTGACACTACCCATGAGTGGTCGAGTGCCATACACCCAGGACAACTGCACGTCACTCCAACTACCACCATCAATAGTGGTCGAGTGCGGCATAACAAATAAACTTCCCTCACACCAGTTACTACTACCACGAGTAATCGTGGAGGCAAGATGACTGATGACCCTCTCAACCACAAGGGAGACCAAGTCGCTAACATGCATGTAAATGGAATGAATGGACAACTACACACACATACATCCACAACACACTCTCTATCCAACAAAGAGTCATACACAACTAACAGTCAACCATGCTAGGACCACCAGTCCATAGCATCCCACTATCGACAATCTACCAAACACAGATCCATGATCCATATTAGACACAAAATTTAAAGGGATATAACACGACCATCCACTCTACATATTGACAACAATCCACTTATCTATGCACCGATGGCCAGATCCACCATAGATGCACCACGTAAGTGTGTGTGATACAACAATCAACCCCACCATCAAAATCATCACCTAACCCCAAATGTAACACGATGAATATAACTGAAACCACAACTATGCCTTAGTAACATGCACTTAAATGAACCTCTACAGGTCAACTTACAATAGAGTCTATAATCTATAACAGTGATGAACAAACTATAAGATAATACAACACATATCATAGTACGAAAGCTAAGTAACAAGCACATGATTAAATAAGAGTGGAGTCGAGGTAAATGTGTCATCAACATCGTAAAAATTCATGCATTAGAATCAATAAACTACCTAACCAAGGTAGGCATTACCCACTTGATATGTAACTCATGTCAATAATCCTCATGTCTGTGAACCTGCCTCGTGTCAAAGTCTTGAAAACAAAACATATATATTCCGACCATGCTATCAATTCTAATATTAGGATCAAATCCTAATCCTACATCAACTTTATATCTCGATCAACTAACTAAATAGCTTCTTACATTAGCTTTTAATCAACATACCAAATAATAGACTAACTATAGATTTAACATCTCATCCATAGCACTAAAATTACAACTCACCTAGATTAGCTTCCATTGCAAAACATCTTGATCTTAGTTTAGGGTATCAAACATGCATCAACAGTTGAAATGGAGATAAGAACCACTCAGTGCATCCTTATCATCTAAGGATTGCAATATATCTCAAATATCACAACCTCCTTACTAGATCTAAGCTTACCTCACATTGTCTTAATTAGCCACAACTCCTTACTCAGCTAAATAAGTTTGATCCACCTCAATCAAACGAACGACAAACAAATCCTCATACCACTCAAGCATTCCACCTACTCCAATACCAGCCTAGTGTCAACTACGAAGCTTCTTGATTCGAGATTGGAATTGCATACCTAATTCATCTTCTGAATTATCAACAATCGCAACCCAATATGTTAACCCTGGAACCAGAAATCAGATCAGCAACTGCCCTACCTTGTAGAGAGGATGATAAGTTTTCAACGGTGAAAGTAGACAAAAAGAAATTGAGGTCAACTTACAGCGTGCTGAAATCGCTATAATTGAGCACTATGGAGCATTGACGGTAATCTAGACACGAACAGGGGTGATAGTGATGACAACATCGCCAAGATAAGCTTGCACAACGAGATCTGACGACGGTAGTGTCATTGCTCGTGGAAGAGGTGGTCGGCCGCCGAGATGTTCAAGGCGGTGTCCTAGGAACCGAAAGTACCAGCTGAGGGAGAAGGACAACAACAGTAATGATCGAGCACAAGAATTGCGTCGATCGGTAATGCTAGAGATGGAAACGAGAGTCACGTATCGGCCGATTAGGGAGACCGGAGGAGCTGGCTGGCGGCTGGCAATGTAAGTGACTAATGAAGATGAGAAGAGAGTGATGATGAATTGAGGAGAAGGAAATCGGGTCACCGTTAGAAATCGAGAGAGAGAAAAAAATTGTGGCAGATTAGGAGAAGAGAGAAAGCTGCATTGGGAGAAAAGAATAGGGAAATAGAAAGAAATAGGTAAATTTAACCTAAAGTTTAATATTTAAATCTAGGTAAATTGAGTTTATTAACTCCTATCTAACAAATAATTCAAATAGACTTTATAAAAGTCTATTCACTTCGTCCCCATAAACTATCATATAAATTCCATTTTAATCCAAATAAATTTCTAAAAATTTCTGAAAAATTCCACTGGGTATTTTCCTAATTAACCAGTATTATTTTATTAATATTTTTTTCCATTATCTTACATTCTCCCCCACTAATAAAAATTTGATCTCCAAATTTCCTACTCAAGTACGATGAGTAAGCAATACCACACTGCTCAACTCAAGTACTTGAAGAAAATCACACACCTCAAATAACTAGGTGGGGGTACTGGGCTCGAATATTATTTTCTAGCTCTCATATAGCCTCCGATTTCTATCACATATATACTCTCAACAGATTTTCCAAACTCTGAATAATACCTTCATATTGACCATCAATCAAAAGCTAAATAATCGTACCAGAGTAGGGCTCTATATCCGTGACCTGTTGGAGACTTTGCCAAAATCATAAGATGAATCATGAATCACTATCGGAAATGATACTCCAAGAAAACTAAAAATCTCCTTGCAGTGTAATTCCGTTGAGCTACCCAACGAACTCTCTCTTATGGCTCATAGAAAATGAGAAGACTTGGTTAATCGATCACCGATTATCAAAATCGCATTAAATCTCTTTAGAATTTTAGATAATCTCCCAAAATAGTCCATCGTACTAGGCTACTACTTCCATCATGGTACACAACCTTGCTAATCACTAATATTCCACTTTTACTAATTGACACACCCAACATCAAATTATGGAACCAACCATGTACCATATATCATTCCACCAACAAGAATGTTTCAAACCTTGATACATTCGAGGACCATCCGAATGTATCCCCAATCCCGAATGATGAGCCACCTAAAACCACTCGTCTTGAACTGAAACATGTTGGGATGTATACTGAAAAGTCTATATTTTGTATGAACATCTTTATTTTAGAAATAAGAATCACATGATCATTGTTTGCATATTTATGGTTATGCATATTGTCTAATACATTACATTGTAGATAACATGGTGTGTAGTGTCACACGGGAGATCATGTTATCAGTACCTTGTAAAGTATAAGTAAAGGCTCACAATCGAGATGGTTTTGGACAAACCATTGGTATGATTGTAGTATGATTTTGTTAGTGAAAGCCCTAGAGCCAATCATGTGATGATTGTTGTATGGACTTTATTGTATCATATTCCTATTTATAAAGGCATGGTTATTATATTTACTTGTATTGGTGCCAAATAACTAAGTATAATAACGTCCTTGAGTAGAAGGTTCTTATCTATATCAATCGATTGGTTGAATCGATAATGAGATGATATAGAGAACACTACTTGTTAGTGAAAGCCCTAGATCCAATCATGTGATGATTATTGTATGGACTTTATTGTATCATATTCCTATTTATAAAGGCATGGTTATTATATTTACTTGTATTGGTGCCAAATAACTAAATATAATAATGTCCTTGAGTAGTAGGTTCTTATCTATATCAATCGATTGGTTGAATCGATAATGAGATGATATAGATGTTGGTGCAATCAGCCCAGGTCACGATTGACCAGGACTCGAGTTTGGCTCGAGTGATGTTTTGATGTGTTTTGATGTTTCGACAAAAACATATGACAATGTAATTGTCATTTGGTAAAGTTCAAGTCTTGAGTACTTGGCATGGAAAGTCCAAGTGGGACACTTGGCATTGGGAAAAGTCCAAGCATGGTCTTGGCATGAAAAGTCCAACATGGGTTGGCAAGGGAAAGTCCAAGCTTGAGTCTTGGCATTTGAGAAGTCCAAGGGTTTGATATTGGCGGTGTAAAGTCCAAGCGAGAGTCTTGGCAGCATAAGACCAATGGTTGACAGCATAAAGTCAAAGCGGAGTCTTGGCGGCGTAAGTCCAAAGTGCCTTGGCGGTGCAGACACCGTTAGCATGACATAGCTGACGGAAGCACCTGAAGGCTAGCGCGATGGATGAACAAGTCATGGATGACTTGGAGGGATCCGAGAGGCATGAGGCTAATGGAGGTGGCTAGAAGGCTTAGGTCTAGGCTAAGGGTGGTCTAGCAAGTATGGGGGAACCATACTTGGGTTAAAACCTCATGTTTGAGGTGTGCGGTCATTGGTGCCATGTGGCGATTAGTGGACCGAGTCAACTAGGGTTTGATGCGGGTTATAGCCTAGCGATCGCCATAGGTTGGTAGTCGTGATGGCTCAGCGATTCGAGCAAATGATCGATCGTGATCACCGTGCTCGAGAATTCGCCACGCATCGGAGTCGAGACTGATCGTCGAGTGAGGACTCCATCACCGATCGATGGTCACAATCACGATCGATGGTAGTTCCGCTGGACTTATCCAACGTGGATCAGCCGCTTGTCTCACGACAACAAAGGGCATCACGATCGATGGTCCCGATCAATGATCGATCGACTTTTCCAAAGACAAAGTTGAAGCTTTATATGGAGCTCGTGATGGAGGATTTAAAATCGGTTCTTGAGGGCTATTGGGGCCATTTGTTGGTGCAAATCAGTCTCCAAGTGCAAGCAAGCAACCAAGCATTCAAGCAATCAAAACAAGTGTTGTAAAGTCTTTCTTTACTTGTATTTGTATTCATTATTGTAATTGCTTGTATTTGTATCTTATTGTTGTAAGATTACTTGTAAGGGGTTTCTCCACCTCGACTTGTGTCAAGAAGGAGTTTTATTGGTTAGTGGTGTTTGTGGCATCGCTAGGTTCGTGAGAACTCAATCCGCGGGAGTAGGAACCGTTCGGTTCAACCACGCTATATGCTCTTGTTGTGATTTGTGTTGTGTCCATTTCGCTATTGCTTATTATTATATATATTCCGCACAAGCTTAACGAAATTGTAGACACAACGAGATTGAATTCCATCCATGATCGAAGAACGCTATTCACCCCCCCTCTAGCCGTTCCAATATTCCTAACAAGTGGTATCAGAGCCCGGGGCTCTTCTACGGATTAACAACCGGGAGCTAAGGCAAAAGGCTAGAGGGTGAAGATGGAATTCCAAGACATGCTTGGATGGGAAATCAACACTCCACCTCCATCTGATCCAAGATTTTCAAGGAGAGCAAGAATGGAAACATTCTTGATTATGAACATAGAGGATTGTTTCATCCTGGTTGAAGTCTTTGAACCCCCTAGGGATAAGAAAGGGAATGTCCTAAAATTGAAAAAGTGGACCCAAGAGCAACGCCAAAAGCTCAAGATCGAAATTAAGGTAACGAAACTTTTGGAAGATTTAATTCCTAATGATATTTTGTGCAAGCTAGGGGATTACATGTATGCCAAGGAGCTATGGAGGAAATTGGCAAGATTCCATGAAGAGAGCTCATCCTCTAGTGAAAGTGAGGAATCGGAAGTTGAGATGGAGTCAACTTCTGAATCGGAGAAAGAAGAGGTGGAAGAAGTGGAAGAAGTATCCACTTCTAGGATTGAGGAGGAGAGACCATCCTCTACACCGGAGCAACCTCAAGAAGAGCCTTCAACATCCGATCAAGATGAGGAAGCTCAAAATTCAACTCCGGCACCTACCACCACCCTAGGTAACTCAAACACGTTATTGTCAAATAAAAATCATATTATGTGCTTTGAGTGTAGGGAGTATGGGCATTACAAGAGCAAATGCCCAAAGAGGATCAAGAAAGCTCCTCCCCTAAAAGTCAAAAGTCAACAAAAGTCAACGGACGCCGGTTCGTCAAGTCAAAAGAGCAAGGAGCATGTCATTTGCTTCAAATGCCGACTATCGGGTCATTACCGGAGTCAATGTCCAAAGAAGAAGAAGAAGGGACAAAGGGGAGCATCACAAGTAGGGGGAGCCACTAAGGCAAACCCTAAGGTACATTTAAATAATGCTCCGTCTAATTTAAATATTAAAAAACATGCTAGAACTAATTTTAGCAATTTTGCTATGTATCATAAAGAGCATGCTAGAAATAACAAATATATTTGTTTAGGAGCTAAGAATGTTCACCTTAAGAATAAGGAAAAATTTGGGACTAATGTCCCTAGAAAAACTATACCTAGGGAATCTATTAAGAAAATACAAGAACATCTAGTTTTTAATCCAAAATGGACTAGGCATATGCCAAGAAAGTCCAATGCCCAAGATTTAAATAAAAATTCTAAAATTGGGCAATTAGAATTAGAGAACCAAGCCTTGAGGTCAAGGCTTGAGAAATTGGAAAAGACCCTAAACAAGATACAAAATCAATTTCAAGGGTCTAATTGTCAAACTCTTAGGTCAAGAAGTCAAAGTCAACATCTAGGACCTAAGAGTCAAAAGTCAACCAAGGGCAAGAATGGTTTGGGTCACAAACCTAAGTCCAAGGTGACTTACCATAGTGTTCCATTTGACTATGGGACACTAACTAGGTCTAGGAAGACCAAGGTCAATGGGGAAGTCATTCCTAGAGTTGACCAAGGTTTGTGCCTAATGGCCAAGGTTTCGAAGAAACCTAGGATGACCACTAAGAAGGTTGTTAGGGAGGCAATCCCTAAAGTTAACCTAGGCAAGACCAAAATGACCAAGGCTAATAAGCCTAGGAGGGTCATTAGGAAGGTATCTAGGGAGGTTATCCCTAAGGAATACCTAATTAACCCTAGGAGTTCAAATCGGTTTTGGGTTCCTAAGAGCGTGATTGATTCACGCTAAATGGGTTTAGGGTGTGCCAACCTTGATTGGATGGGTAGTTAACTCAACCATGATAAAGGTGGCACCTTAGGTTACTTTCAAGGTTATGGTTACCTTGGAAATATCTTTGAGCCTTAATTTTAAAGAATTTTAGGATGTGTCAATATATATCTTGAAAACATGAAAATCAACAAAATTGACACGATCTAGATTTAGATGTCATAGTGTGTAACTTTGATTGTTGGCACACTTTAGAAGTTCATGTATCAAGAGATGTGTGTTTAAGATGTTAAAAGTAACATCTAGAGTGATACTCAAGTGCCACACAACTTGATGTCTTGTACTCACCATGCTTCATATGTTTTACCATATGTTTGCATGGAAGGAATGTCTAGGATAGATTGCATCTCACAAAACAAGTCTTTCACCTTGATTGTGTATTTTAACACTTAGAAAGGGTGAGATGTTAGGTTTTAGAAATCATTGAATGTTAATGTTTGCAAAAATGAAATAAAATATTAAAATACATTAACGAATACATGAATAAAAGTATAACATCAATACATTCGATATACAAGATCTAACGTGATAAAATGGAATACTTAAGATGATGAAATCAAGATCTTCTAATTTTGAATGGAAATCGATCGATCGTCGATCGATTATCGATCGGTGATAACACATCAGAAGCGATACGATACGACCATCAGTCGAGTGCTAGCTTCATGACTCGACTGATTGAACATCAGTCGACTGATGAGGCACATCAGTCGACTGATGGTACTATTCATCGAGGCCGAGGGCCATCAGTCGAGTGCTCGACGAGCAGTCGAGTGATGTGCACATCGCCGATCGATCGTGAGCACGCCATGTACGTTCAAGAAGGTTCGTGATCGATTCGAGCCGATTAGTCGGCCCTCGGTAAACCCGGTAATAAACGCTATCGACCGATGCTCCACATCGATCGGCGTGATCGCTTATAACGCCGAACCACTAGGGTTCGGCGTCTTCGCGCGACGAGCCTTTCTTCTCCTTTCCTTCTCCGATCGCCGTTTCCCTCTCCGACCGACCCTTCCGGCCGTGCCAACCTCCCATGATAGACAAGCCTCTCCTCTTCCATTTTTCACTTATTTCAAGCCCTAGTTCACATGTTTTAGGGTTGATCCTTCCTTGTTCCGATTAGGGTTCCGACGTCTGAAGTTCTCCGGCGAGTTTTCCGGCGACCTCCAGCAACATCTGAGTTCTCTCTCCGGCCACACCTTCAAATGGCGCCTAAGTAACGATTTTTTCCCGAGCCCTAATTTTCATTTCCATTACAATTTAGGTTTATCTAATCGTGTATTGTTGCCATTGCATGTCATATCATTACATTGCATTCATAATAGGAGAGCCCGTAGGAATGATCCACCCGAGGGTGAATCTCGATTGTACCAACCTATGTTGGTTAGGTACATCGATAGGGATTTTTTTCAATCGACATTGTAGTGATGTCATGGAATTAATTGCATACTACAATCTAATGAAAATCGTCTTATGCACGCATCCAATTAATGATGACCTTGTTAAGGAATTTTATCAAAACCTAAAAAAGGTGGATGACGGCCCTACTTACACTACTTGCATTGCAAAACGCGAGTTAGAGTTCACTCCTGCGATACTGTAGGAGTTTCTCGAGTGTAGGCTCTCAGATGACACTTTTATCTTTTACCCTACCATGGATTTTCCTTTACCTGGGCCTTTTGACCATATCTCTATGGAGTCCATGCATGAGCATATCTTTGGTTATCCTCGTCCACTGGCCCAGAATCTATTTCCTATCACTGAGTTATCTGCACCTGACAATGTCCTTTACAAGGTCATTGTTGGGTGTTTTCTTCCCATCGTCACTCGGGGTCTGGCCAAGATTCGGCCTCCCCATCTCTTTCTTTTATACGCCATGCGTCATAGGTTAGACATTAACTTTGCACTAAACATGTTTCATTGCATTGTGCATTTCACTTCCCAAGGGAAAGTGCATATGCCATTTGGTCATATCATCACAAAGATGGCTAGACTCCGAGCGCCAACATCCAGGGTTCTCCGGGAGAGCGCTTATCTGAGGTGTACGATCGTATATCACCAGAACTCTCGCTAGCAAAGCTACGATGGGCGCCGATGATGGAGTCGCACGACCACCACCTGTGGCACGCAGAGAGCCTCCTCCTGCACTCCGAGAGAGGCGCAGAGGACTACGAGGATGTAGACGCCACTGATGAGGATGATCGATGCCGGCAGATGCACATCGCTGCGGTCCATCGATCGCCGCGGCCGGAGTCCGATTTCGTGACTATCGCAATGGGCCGACTCTAGGTCGTCGAGAGTTATCGCGTGCCGCATCCTTCTACGCACGCCTCGATCGGATGGAGGAGTCCCAGAGTCGATCGAGCAAAGGTCACCGATATGTTAGAGATGATGCGGGCCTTGACCCTGAGTCAGCAGCCTCCTCCACCGCCACCTCCTGCAGACGATTAGATATTTAGGATGTTAGATTTTCTTTTGTTGTCAGTTTCTATAGTGAGATTGAGCATAGCCAATCTCGATTTTGAATGTAAAAGACTAAAATTTTTAAGTTAAATGAAATTTTTGTTTATGAAAATCTTGTGTGTTTGGATGAGTACTTGTATGATTGTATTGCTTATGAAAGTTGATATATCATGACATGAAATTGCATCCTATCATATACCATGTCATGTTATTGCTTAGGATTATTTTAGATGTCATGTGTTCTTAAATTTCATCTTATGCCATGACATCATGATTATGAGCATATGCTTATTTATATCATTTCTAATTCCATAATCATTCGTGCATTTAAGGCAATTGGTTGAAATTGATTTAAGGACTATGGCATGACTTGAAGTCCCATTTATAAGGGAATCAAGTAGGGTTGCCTAGGAAATGCATGAAACCATAGATAAAGTGAACTCAAACCCACATCTCACATCACATTGACATGTATGTGTATTTATACATCCTAGATACATGTGAGATGCTAGGATAATAAGTTAGGTTCAAGGTGCATAGGTAGTGCATCTAGATGAACTTAAACTTATTTTAACTATCACCAAGAATCATAAGGAAAGCTAATATACAAGATATGTATATTTAGCCAATAAATTATGGTTCAAAATAGGCTTTCAAAAACATCTTAAAATCAATTTAGAAAACCTTGGTGAAATCTATCTTTTGATAGTCATCATCATTGTAGAAGTTGATACAAAGTGGATCAAAAAACTTTAAAGTTTTTAATAGTTTTGAACTTTGTACCAATCTCCTATTTCAATGGTAAAAATATTTTTTCAAAATTTTTCACTGATTGTATGTGTGATAAGTAATATACGTATCAAGTTTTGTGATTTTTTGATTTACGAAGAATTACTTATGAATTTCCAAAAGTTGAGTCTGATTTCTGAAAATCAGGTTTTCGATTATCGATCATCGCTTCTGATGCCGATCGATGGGCAGCGCTTGACTCGATCATAGTATCACTCGACTATTGCCTCGTGCCAGTCGACTGATTGACACATCGATCGTATCCACAGTCGATCGATAGCTGATTTTGGGTTACCAAAGTTGTTTAACCCGATTTCAGCTACTACGGTTATGGTCCCTAATCACTCCTAACCCTAGGATATGCTTTGGGAAGCATTATAAAGGGTGAAAATCCATTGGATATGGATTAGGAGAAGTATTTAGGGTTTGTATCAATTTTAAGGTGTTGGAAAGTTCAATGTTGAATTTCTAACCTTAATTTTGATGGTTTAGAGTTCCTATTGGCTTAGGGACTGCCCAAGAACATTGTTGGTGCAATGGTCAAGGGGGAGCAATCCTTTAGGGGATGTATCCATCTGGGATGATGGATGTGTTTTTTCTCCTCAAGAGGAGAAGTTATTGGGAGAATATGACATCAATTGGGAAATTGATGGGACTTTTGAGAGACCCAATTTGGAAATTGGGAGAGTAAATGGGATTGTCTCTCTTGAGTGATATTGGACTTATCACTAGGAAGATGGTAGGCATCCTAAGTATTGTTGGATTAAGGGGGAGATTGTAAGATCTCATTGGGACATGAGACATTGACCTCCTTGGAGAGAAAACCTTTTTGATGTTAGTCAAAAAGGGGGAGAATGTTTGGGGAGAACATTTGGAGAGTATTTACCAATTTGGGATAATTGGTAAAGGATTGGAGTTAGTACTCTAACTCAATCATTTGTTTTGTTTTTTGTCAAACATCAAAAAGGGGGAGATTGTTGGTGCAATCGGCCCAGGTCACGATTGACCAGGACTCGAGTTTGGCTCGAGTGATGTTTTGATGTGTTTTGATGTTTCAACAAAAACATATGACAATGTAATTGTCATTTGGTAAAGTCCAAGTCTTGAGTACTTGACATGGAAAGTCCAAGTGGGACACTTGGCATTGGGAAAAGTCCAAGCATGGTCTTAGCATGAAAAGTCCAACATGGGTTGGCAAGGGAAAGTCCAAGCTTGAGTCTTGGCATTTGAGAAGTCCAAGGGTTTGATATTGGCGGCGTAAAGTCCAAGCGGGAGTCTTGGCAGCATAAGACCAATGGTTGGCGGCATAAAGTCAAAGCGGAGTCTTGGCGACGTAAGTCCAAAGTGCCTTGGCGGTGCATACACCGTTAGCATGACATAGCCGACGGAAGCACCTGAAGGCTAGCGCGATGGATGAACAAGTCATGGATGACTTGGAGGGATCCGAGAGGCGTGAGGCTGATGGAGGTGGCTAGAAGGCTTAGGTCTAGGCTAAGGGTGGTCTAGCAAGTATGGGGGAACCATACTTGGGTTAAAACCTCATGTTTGAGGTGTGCCAGTCGACTGGTGCCATGTGGCAGTCGACTGGACCGAGTCAACTAGGGTTTGACTGTGGGTTATGGCCTAGCAGTCGACTGCCATAGGTTGGCGATCGATGAGCTCGAGCCGATCGATCGTGTGATCACCGACCGTGCACGATATTCGCAGTATGGAGTCAAGACTCGACTAGTCGAGTGAAGGCTCCATCAGTCGACTGATGGTCCTGATCAGTCGACTGATGAAGGTTCCGTTGGACTTATCCAGTGTGGATCTAGCCGTTGTCTCACGACAACAGTGGCATCAGTCGACTGATGGTCCCGATCAGTCGACTGATCGACCTTTTCCAGCACAGGTTGAAGCTTTATAAGGAGCTCGTGATGGAGGATTTAAAAATCGGTTCTTGAGGGCTATTGGGGCGATTTGTTGGTGCAAATCAGGTCTCCAAGTGCAAGCAAGCAACCAAGCAATCAAAACAAGTGTTGTAAAGTCTTTTCTTTACTTGTATTTCGTATTCATTATTGTAATTGCTTGTATTTGTATCTTATTGTTGTAAGATTACTTGTAAGGGGTTTCTCCACCCTTGACTTGTGTCAAGAAGGAGTTTTTATTGGTTAGTGGTGTTTGTGGCATCGCTTAGGTCTGCATTTAACCCAACTGGAGTAGGAACCGGTTCGGTTCCGAACCACGTTATATGCTCTTGTTGTGATTTGTGTTGTGTCCATTTCATTATTGCTTTTATTATTATATATATTCTGCTACGCTAACGAAATTGTAGACATGAACGAGATTG
Organism: Wurfbainia villosa; assembly: GCA_025175895.1. Lineage (NCBI taxonomy): Eukaryota > Viridiplantae > Streptophyta > Magnoliopsida > Zingiberales > Zingiberaceae > Wurfbainia > Wurfbainia villosa. The sequence continues at coordinate 19,626,996 of CM046008.1, read as the reverse complement.
AATTCCATTCACGATCGGGCGAAAAGCTATTCACCCCCCCTTTAGCCGTTCCAATATTCCTAACAATAGAGAACACTACTCTTAATCATTCCTAGTCGAGTATTAACATTCAGGGACAATGTTAATGCGTAGAGACTAGCATGTAGGTCAACACGATGACTTGATCTCACAAGTCATGGATATGAGATATCAAGTTGACACATGGGTATGCATTGGGGAATATATACTGAATGACCCGACATGAGAAATTATCATGGATCGTTATATGAGTGTCATATACTTTCTCATGTGGCTATTAGTATGACTATTAGTCCTTAGACCTGAAGTCACCATGGTTCCCTACATAAGGAGTTGCATACTTTGGCTTCGTCAAACATCACCCATAAATGGGTGGACTATAAAGGCGATTACTGAGTATGTAACAAATTATGCGGAGGGATGTGAGTGATGTAGATGGGATCTATCTCTCCTATATGACGGGGGTGACATCGATATTCTTGATAGAGTGAGACCAAGAAGTGCATGGCCATGCCCAAATGAGTCAATATGAGATATTGAGCTCATTTGATTAGAGTGAGTCTACTTGAAGTTCAAGATATAGATTGTACCGAGGATGACATGGTCTATGCCTTGATTGGTCAATCTAGATGTCAAAGATAGAGGGACATTGTCACATATTGTGAGAGTCACAATTAGTAGTCACAAAGGTGATGTTGGAGCTCAATATTCTTGTAACTTGGGTAGCAATGATGTGTTGCTAGATACTACTCATTGCTTATGTTCCTAAATCGGTTTAGGGACATTGCCAACGTTACAAGAACCTATAGGGTCACACAATAAGGGCAATTAGATGGAGATTAGGTTCATATGATGAACCATGAGGATTAGGTTCATGGGATGAACCAAATTGGATTAAGAGTAATCCTAATTAGACTAATTGAGTTGGACTCAATTTGATTCAAGTGTTGAATGAGTCTAATTTAGATTTGATTCATCAAATCAATTTAAATTAATGAATAGAGATTCATTAAATTAAATTGACTTGAATCAAATGGTTGGATTTGATCAATCATGGGAGATAAGAGGTCAAGTTTGACTTGACTTGAGAGGGAAGATGAAAGGTCAAGTTTGACTTGACCAAATGCCATGTCATGATGATGACTTGGCATTGCCGGCCAATGATGATGCTCCACATCATCATTGACTTAGCATGTGGTGCCACCTCATGAGGGAGACCAAGAGCCATTGGCTCTTGGAGGAGTTACATGCATGCATGTAACCCCCTCCCAAGCCTTGAAGTGGCCGACCACTCCATTAGATGGGGAATTGATTTTTGGTGAGTTACACAACTTCATCTTCTTCCTTGGATCACCCTCTCAAGCTCTCCCAACCTCCTTGGCCAAAATTCTTAAAGGGTTCTAGCACACTCTAAGGTAATTTTCTCCACCTAGTGCTTGTGTGGATACCAATAGAGGAGTGTGCACTTGACACTCTCAAATTCCGGCGAACCTTTTGGACGAGCGGGATTTGCGAAGGGCGTCGCATCGAGGGTAACTTTTTATCATGTAGATCTAGAGTAGATCTAAAGGTATTAAACACATACATGTTAGTTTTATATTTTATACTTCGCACGGATCCGTGGCCGGGCTTCCGAGGTTTCCGCAATGCAAAAAGTGGTTTTTGCGGCTCGGAAAACCCGACACTACTCTTAATCATTCCTAGTCAAGTATTAACATTCAGGGACAATGTTAACGCGTAGAGACTAGCATGTAGGTCAACTCGATGACTTGATCTCACAAGTCATGGATATGAGATATCAAGTTAACACATGAATATGCATTGGAGAATTTATACTGAATGTCCCACCATGAGAAAGTATCATGGATCATTATATGAGTGTCATATACTTTCTAATGTGACTATTAGTATGACTATTAGTCCATGGACTTGAAGTCACCATGGTTCCCTACATAAGGAGTTGCATACTTTGGCTTCGTCAAATGTCACCTTTAAATGGGTGGACAATAAAGGCAATTACTGGCAATGTATCAAATTATGCTGAGGGATGTGAGTGATGTAGATGGGATCTATCCCTCCTATATGATGGGAGTGACATCGTTATTCTTGATAGAGTGAGACCACGAAGTGCATGACCATGCCCAACTGAGTCAATATGAGATATTCAACTCATTTGATTAGAGTGAGTCTACTTGGGTTTCAAGATATAGATTGTACCGAGGATGACACAGTCTTTGCCTCAGTTGGTCAATCTATATGTCAAGGATAGAGGGACATTGTCACATATTGTGAGAGTCACAATTAGTAGTCACAAAGGTGATGTTGGATCTCAACATTCTTGTAACTTGGGTAGCAATGATGTGTTGCTAGATACCGCTCATTGCTTATGTTCCTAAATCGATTTAGGAGCATTGCCAACGTTACAAGAACCTATAGGGTCACACACAAAGGGCAATTAGATGGAGATTAGGTTCATATGATGGACCATGAGGATTAGTTTCATGGGATGAACCAAATTGGATTAAGAGTAATCCAAATTAGACTAATTGAGTTAGACTCAATTTGATTCAAGTGTTGAATGAGTCTAATTTAGATTTGATTCATTGAGTCAATTTAAAATAATGAATAGAGATTCATTAAATCAAATTGACTTGAATCAAGTGGTTAGATTTGATCAACCATGGGAGATAAGAGGTCAAGTTTGACTTGACTTGAGAGGGAAGATGAATGGTCAATTTTGACTTGACCAATTGCCATGTCATGGTGACTTGGCATGGGGGCCGGACAATGATGGTGTTCCACATCATCATGGACTTCTCATGGGGTGCCACCTCATGAGGGAGACCAAGAGCCATTGGCTCTTGGAGTTACATGCATGCATGTAACCCCCCCAAATAGAAGTAGCCGACCACTTTAGAGTTGGCATTAGTGTGAAGTTATTTTGGTGTGTAACTCCATCATCTTCTTCCTTGGTTCTTCCTCACTTTCTCTCCCAATGTTCCATTGCTGAGACTATCAAGGAGTGCCAGCACACTCAAGATTGTCTTTTCTCCACCTATTGCTTGTGTGGATACCAATAGAGGAGTGTACACTTGACACTCTAGAGTTCCGACGATCCGTTTGGACGAGCGGGATAAGCGAAGGGCATCGCTTCAAGGTTAATTTCTTATCATGTAGATCTAGAGTAGATCTAAAGGTATTAAACACATACCTCCGTGGCCGGGCTTTTGAGGTTTCCGCAATGCAAAAAGCGGTTTTTGCGGCTCAGAAAGTCCATCAGTGGTATCAAAGGCACGTGCGAAGCATGTATGCATTTCATATTTGTAGTTTTTGTATTAGATATAAAAATTACATATTTTTAAGTTTCTGTAAATTTCCTATTTTTAAAGATTTTTTGGGTATTTTTCTCAAAGAGTCGAAGCAACAATTGTTGGGACACTTGTAGGCTTCAACCGCCGAGAAAAATTCCCCGAAACGGCGAGTTCTCGCTTTAGGTTTTTGGGACAGAGACTTAAGTCACTGTAAGATCTAGTAGGGACACTCACAAAGTTTATTTTTGCGAGTAGGGGCACTGCCCCTATCCCCGAAAGGGGCCTTGTCCCGCGATCACGCCCGAAAATCGCTTAGCGGGACCATTACGGAGAGGTGACTCATAAAATTGAAAAAAATAGGAAAAATTATAGAATTTTTTTTAAAATACTTAATTTAGTATTATGTATAATTCTGTGATGGTCATGGCCCAAGAACCCCAAATTGATTGGATGTTAATGTGTTGTAATTCATAATACGGCCTGCGTGCCATTTTTGTGATTGTGCTTGTTGTATAGGGTATGGGACCTGCGCGTCGTACTTCTTCTTTTAATATTATAGTTGTAAATAGTTTTAGAATCAAATGTAACTCGAGTTTCATGTTTGTAATGTACAAAATGGAGTGGTGGAAGGTCCACTTCTAGACAGAGTTACGAGAAGGGTGTCGACGACACATGGCAGTCAAAGGAGGCGCTTGGAGAAGCCGCTAACCCTAGGTTAACCGTCCGATCTTCTCATTGGCTTGAGAAGATCGTAGTAGGGCCATGACCTAATCACAATTAATTTATATATGTGTGTATATATATATATATATATATATATATATATATATATATATATATATATATATATATATATATATATTTGTTATGCTTGTATGTATGTGATGCATGCTAGGATATATTTCTTGTATGTATATGATGCATGCTAGAATAATGCTTGTATGTATGTGATGTATGCTAGTATAGGATAATAAAGGCCTCAATGCGTATATGATACACATTACGATTAGATTAGATCTTAATCGAATCAACTCGAAAAATGCCTACCAAGTCCTTGATACCCATCACTACCTCGATCATTTGTAGTTGTTGAATTTGCCAAAGCAGAGGAACACATATTATCTTGGTAGGGTGCGGAGGTACAATCTTGGTCCCTCCTATCACGGCTTGGGTTAGAGTAAGATCAATTAGATTGAGTAAAACTAGTTAACTCAGTTGGATCGAGTAGAACTATAGGCATATTCCAACCATTGGAAAGATAGGATAAGATCACATTTACACTAAATCTTGGGTGATTTAGCCAAAGCTATCTCAAGGTCTTTTGTAAATGTGGGTCTTGATCCTATAAACAAGAGTTGCATAGAGATGTAATCGGTAATGTGTTACCCACCGATCATACTAAACCTTGGGCGATTTAGCCAAAGCTAACTCAAGGCTTAGTATGATGTGGATCTTGTCCCGCAGGAATTATAGCTAGTTTGTATGAATCTAGTAATGTAGTTTGACCACATCCAAAACTCGAATATATAAAATTTCTATAATTCAGTGGGAGCATTATTTGATTAAAGGCCTAATTAAATGATAAAAGGAATATGATATTAATTCTCTGCATTGTATGTTGTAGATTACTATGTCGACAAACACGAACACTCTCTCTCTGCGTTCTGTCCTTGAGAAGGACAAGCTCAATGGAGCAAATTTCCTGGACTGGTATAGGAACTTGAGAATCGTTCTCACCCAAGAAAGGAAACTGTACGTCCTGGAGTAGCCCATTCCAGAGGCACCTCCTGCCACTGCCTCGCGAGCTGACAAAGATGCTTACAAGAAGCATCAAGATGATGCATTAGATGTGTCATGTCTATTGCTCGCGACCATGAACTCTGAGCTTCAGAAGCAACACGAGTTCATGAATGCTCATGATATGGTTGAACATCTTTGTCAACTATATCAAGGACAAGCAAGGCACGAGAGATATGAAGTCTCTAAGGCATTGTTTGGGTCCAAAATGCAAGATGGGACTCCCATAGGTCCATATGTACTCAAGATGATTGGGTACGTAGAAAACCTACAGAGATTGGGATTCCCACTTGGCCAAGAGATGGCCACTGACTTGATCTTGCAGTCTTTGCCACAAAGCTACAATCAATTTGTCATGAATTACAACATGAATGAAATTGATAAGCGACTGCCTGAGATGCTCAGCATGTTGAGAATGTTGGGATGTATACTAAAAAGTCTATCTTTTGTATGAATATCTTTATTTTTAAATAAGAATCACATGATCATTATTTGCATATTTATGGTGATGCATATTGTCTAATACATTATATTATAGATAACATGGTGTGTGGTGTCACATGGGAGATCATGTTATCGGCACCTTGTAAAGTATAAGTATAGGCTCACAACCAAGAAGGCTTTGGACAAACCATAGGTATGGTTGTAGTGTGATTTGGTATTGATTTGTCTTGACCATAGAATCACACTAGTACACTTTGTGTGTATTGAGCATGACCGACTTAGAGGTGATTCAATTTATTACTGACTACATAATTGAATTGGACCTCAGATATTATATTATACATACTCTTAATCCCGATATAATAATGGGCACATATACTTAGTATTCATTTCTTTGATTTACCAATGGGCGAGATTTATAGATTAAATCGATAGGCTCAGTAAGTTAGGAAATGATATTATTTATATGGTGTGCCGTTGATTATAGGAGAAAATTGTGTCCTATATATTAGGATGATGATGTCCCCTTGAGGAGCTCATAAGGTTCATCATGTAAACCATGTAGGTGGACTTGGTCCGGCATGATGAAAAGGTTGAGTGGTACTACTCATGGAGTTAGATGTTGATTAATTAATGGTCAGTAAATTAATTAATCGACGGACATTCGAGATCTTAAACAAGGGGGTAAAAATGTACAAATAATATATGGAGCCAATATTAACTTATGGGGGTTGGTGAGGTAGATCAATGATAATCCTCTAGTGGAATGGATAATCATTAATGGATCGGACTTTATGTGGGCTTGATCCATTGGGTGGCCAAGATCCAACTCCTCCTCATGGTCCCTATTGTAGCTTATTAAAACCTCATGAAGTCTAGATCCAATGGATGAAAACAAAACTCTAGATCCAACGGTAGAGATTAAATCTCTAGATCCGACGGTTGAGATTAAATCTTTAGATCCGACGGTTGAGATTAAATCCCTAGAACCAATGGTGGAGATTAAAACAAGGCTTGTGCCCAACTCTATAAATAGAGGGTTAAGGTGGGCGGCAAGGCATGTCTTAGGAGATTAGGGTTTGCTTCCCTTTTAACTTGGGCGGCAAGGAATCCTTGTTAGGTTAGGATTGGGGTTGGGCGGCTAGGGTTTGGGAGGTGGAGTGGGAACAAGAGGAGAGGTTCTCTTCTTCTTCTTCCAAAGGTGTTGCCGGAACCTATCCTTCTTCCCTCTACTTTGGCCGGTGCTCAACCTATTCCTCTTCCCCTCTTCTTTGGCTGGCGGCAACTAGGAGAGCTAGGGTTAGGGTTTTGGGTGGCTACAAGGTGAAGGGTTGGTTTCCTTTCTCTTCTCCAAGGTTTGGCTGGCGCCCATCACCCTCCTTGATTCTCCTTTGGCCGGTTCCCATACTCCATATTCTCTTCCTTGGTCGGCGGCAACATCAAGTCTATTGACTTAGTGGCCGGTTCTAGAAAGGAAGAAGAGTTTTGTTTTAAGATCTTCCTTTGTTCGGAGTGAACAAGGAAAAGAAGATTGGTGATCTAAGAGGCTTCGACTTTTGGAAGATCGTCGCCCATATGACATCCAAAAGGAGGAAGGACATACAATAGAAGATCAAGAGGTATAACAAGAGGTATAATCTTGTTTATTTTGATTAGTGTTATTTTGTATTATGTCTATAATTGTTTTTCAATTATATGCATGTTGTATGTGGTTGTTTGCTTTATGTATGTGCCTAAATTTATTTGGACCCCGAATACAAACACAAAAACCGACGATCCGTACATCGTCTATTCCGCAGCTATTCGTAGAATAGAGGTTGGTGGCTTGAATAACAAGTTTGTTCAAGTGACAACTCTAATCGAATAGCACGACGATGAAACAGTTGCTTGACCCTTTTGTCTAGGATTAAATTTTTTTTAATCCGGGGATGTCGATGGGATCGCCATGAACAAGCCACCGAGTTGAAGTGGGAAGCGAAGTTTCCTATCTTCAAGTGGTATAAGAGCTTCGGTTCCAAAGGAAAAACCTTCAATTGGTATCAGAGCCACGATTTCCGGTTTTGTGTGTTTTGGATTCGGTTACTTTTATGCACTTTTCATATATTATATGTGCCGGATAATAGTAGGATATGCGTAGGTTAACTCTTTGGTTGCAGGCATAGGATCCAACTATTATGGCCATATGTGTGTATGTGATTGTATGTGTGTAATTGTATATTTTGTTGAATACTCGGGGTTGATGAGACTAGTATTTAATTTTTGTAAATTAGATACAACATTGTTTAGCCACTCTTTTTATTTTAGTTTACTTTTGATTTAGATTTCATGTACACTCCCTCGTGGAGTATAGGATCGATGGATGTAAATTAAAATAATTTTTCTCGGCTCGGATCTCCAGATGACTTGTACATGGCGTAGGGAGGAGTGGACGAGATGGCGATATGACGGGAGACATATTGAAGAAAAAAGCCATAATAGTTGGAAAATATTTATTTTTCATATTTATTGCCTTATTGTTTGATATGCATGTCGTAGGCTAGAAAATTCCTCAATTTCAAATTACTAAGTGGGAGAGGGATATTTTTATAAATTCCCACAGCCTCCATTACGATTTGACATGTGATGCAAACAAACTTACGCGTCGGCTCTGAGTGCCTTCCTCCCCATCGGATGAGTTTGTTTGCGGATGACAAGGTCGAATATGGTTAATGATAATTATTTAGGAGCGTGTGTACTTCCCCATCGGAAGGCACATAACCCGAGATAATTTCCTTAGTATCGAGTAATGGTGAACACTTAGATGCAAATAGGAGTATCCTCCCTATCGGAGTCACTGCTTTTATTTGTAGGGCCGAAGAGAAACCAACTATTAATTTTATTTGTCAAAAAGTTAGGTTGACAAGATAGTAAAATTAATGGGTAAAACCTCCTCTTACAAATGTAGAATTCGTATACGTCCACACGATCGTGGCATACGATATTCTCGGTGTTTTGAGGTGTTGGTTGATTTTAAAATTTTATTATTTGAGGAATCAATAATTTTTTGAAATCAAAAGTTTTGATCTATGTGATTCTTAGTTTTTTTTTTTCAAAAATGACTTTCAGTCCACTTGCTGTGATACTAAAGGAAAATAAACTTACTATACATAATTATGTTGAATGGAAAAAGGAATCTAGATATTGTCTTAACTGCTGAGGAGTACAAGTATGTACTCTTCGAAGAGTGTCCTCCTAAGCCTGCAAATGAGCTGGAAGTCCTTGGAGCTTAGATCAATGGGGAAACCCAGGTCGATATCATTCTCCAGGCGATAGAAGGGCTTGCTCAGGCTCAGGCCATGGTTGCTCAAAATATTTCTACTTCTAAGCTGAAAGGCAAGAAGAAGAAGAAACAAGCTGGGGCATAGGTGATGGAAGGATCTCAGGGACGAGTGAAGAAGCTGAAAGGCAAGTGCTTCACTTGCAAGTAGGATGTACATTGGAAGAAGGACTGTCTCAATCCAAAGTAGAACAAAGGTATATCCTTTGGTCTAGTCGTTGAAACATGGTTAGCGATATTATCTACCAACACCTGGTGTGTAGATACGGGGGCCACTGATCATGTCTGCAATACTTTGCAGGTGTTCCAGGAAACCCGATGACTAGCTGAAGGGGAGATTATCGATTACTTAGGCAATGCCACAAAGGTGGCGACTGTTGCAGTGGGAGACGTTTATTTATCTTTTGAGAAAAATAAAGTTTTGGTTCTTAAGAATTGCCCTTATGTACCTTTATTTAGAAAGAATTTAATTTCGGTTTCTAAATTGTTTATGGATAGATATTCTATTTCTTTTAATGACAGAGTTGTTATAAAAAGGAATAGGGAGATTATCTGTTCGGGTGCATTGATAGGAAATTTATATACACTAGAACAAAAAGCTCCCACGATGCAAATAGAAGTTAATAACTCATCTTCTAATTCCAATAAGAGAAAAGAACCTTCGAAGATGAACCAAACATATCTTTGGCATCTTAGGCTTGGTCATATTAACCTGAGCAGAATTCAAAGGTTGATAGCTGATGGACCTCTGGGTTCATTAGTGGTGGAAGATTTCCCAACCTATGAATCTTGCTTGGAGGGTAAAATGACCAAGAGGCCTTTTAAGGCCAAGGGGTATAGAGCCAAAGATGTGTAAGAATTGGTTCATTCTGATTTGTGTGGTCCTATGTCTATCCAGGCTAGAGGTGGTTTTGAGTATTTCGTCTCTTTTATAGACTATTATTCGAGATATGGATACATTTACTTGATGCGCCGCAAGTCTGAATGTTTTGACAAGTTCAAAGAATTCAAGGCTGATGTGGAGAAACGTCAAGGTAAAAGTATCAAGACACTACGATCTGATCGTGGTGGTGAGTACCTCATGGGAGAGTTTAGGAATTACTTATCAGAGGTTGAGATTCAATCCCAATTATCTGCACCTGGCACACCCCAGCAGAATGGTGTAGTAGAGCGAAGGAATATGACTCTTATGGAGATGGTTAGATCGATGATGAGTTATTCTGAGTTGCCAGATTCGATCTGGGGATATGCTCTAGATACAACAGTGTACATTCTGAACTTGGTTCCATCTAAATCAGTGCCTTTTACTCCCACAGAATTGTGGACTGGGCGAAAGCCTAGTCTAAGACATATTCGGATATGGGGGAGTCCAGCACATGTGCTGAAGGCAGATGCTGGTAAGTTGGAACCCCGTACAGAAGTGCGCATGTTCGTTGGCTATCCTAGAGGAACGAAAGGTGGTTTGTTTTATAGTCCTAGAGATTAGAGGGTGATCGTCAGCACGAACGCAAGATTTCTAGAGGAAGACTATGTCATGAACCACAAGCCCATGAGTAAGATTGTTCTGGAGGAATTGAAAGGGGAAGTCACTTCTTCAGTACCGCTGGTATAAGAGGATATACTACAAGTCACAGCATCGCGTGTCATAGAGGATACATAGGTGATACCTCATCGTAGTGGGAGGGTTGTGAGACAACCTAAGAGATTCATGTTCTTTGGAGAATCTTCTGATTTGGTCCCTGGCGAACATGAACCTGATCCCTGGACAAATGACGAGACAATCCAAGATAATGATGCAGTATCTTGGCAAAGTGCAATGAATACTGAGATTGAATCTATGGATTCGAATCAGGTCTAGGAGCTAGTAGAACCACCCGATGGTGTAAAATCCATTGGATGCAAGTGGATCTACAAAAGAAAGAGAGGAATAGACAGGAAGGTTGAGACCTTCAAAGCGAGGCTTGTTGTGAAGGGATATACTTAGAAAGAGGGTATCGATTATGAGGAGACCTTTTCACCGGTAGCCATGCTTAAGTCTACCCAGATTCTCTTATGAATTACTGCTCATATAGATTATGAGGTATGACAGATGGATGTCAAGACAACTTTCCTTAATGGAAGTCTTGAGGAGAACATCTACATGAAGAAACCAGAGGGATTCATTGCAAAGGGCAAAGAGCATCTTGTGTGTAAGCTTAATCAATCCATTTATGGATTGAAGCAAGCTTCGAGGTCTTGGAACATCCGCTTTGATAAGGTAATCTAGTCTTATGGATTTATTCAATGTCCGGATGAGTCATGTGTATACAAGAGATGTGACGAAAAATGTAGTGGTATTTCTTTTACTATACGTAGATGACATTTTGTTAATTGGCAACAATGTCAAGGTGTTATCGGACGTAAGGGTATGGTTGTCCAAACAGTTTGATATGAAGGACTTTGGAGAAGTGGGACACATCCTTGGGATCAAGGTTATAAGGGATCGCAAGAAAAGGATGTTGTGCTTTATCTCAAGCTTCATACATAGACACCATTATGGATCGTTTTAGCATGCAGAACTCCAAGAAGTGTTTTCTACCTTTCAAGCATGGAGTTCCTTTATCTAAGGAGATGTATCCTAGAACGTCTGAGGAGATAGAGGAGATAAAGGTGGTTTCTTATGCTTCGGCAGTAGGAAGTCTCATGTATGCGATGCTATGTACGAGACCAAATATCTGCTTTGCCATGGGCATGGTCAACAGATATCAGAGTAATCCAGGACAGGGACATTGGACTGCGGTAAAACATATATTGAAGTACCTGAGAAGGAGTAGGGATTATATGATAGTTTACCAGGCAGACCAATTACTCCCTGTGGGTTACACAGATTCTGAATTTCAATAAGACAGGGATAACAGTAAGTCTACCTCAGGTTTTGCATTTACTTTGGGAGGTGGAGCCATTGTATGGAGGAGTATCAAGAAGAAATGCGTGGCGGACTCCACCATGAAAGCTAAGTATGTGGTGGCCTTTGAGGCGGCCAAAGAAGCTGTGTGGCTCAGGAACTTCTTGATGGACTTGGATGTGATTCCTGGTTTGCCCAGAACTATCACAATTTATTGTGATAACAGTGGTGTAGTTGCAAACTCGAAGGAACTACGAGTCCATAAGGCAAGTAAATATATAGAGCGCAAGTACCACCTGATACGAGAAATCGTAAAGGAGGTAGAAGTTGTTGTCGCCTAGATTGCATCAGAGGATGACCTGGTAGACCATTTCACTAAGGCCCTTCAAACAAGAGCTTTTGATAGGCATGTGGAGGGAATGGGAATCAAATGTATGGCAGTTTGAGGACAGCATAGTCTTTTAGTATAAGTGGGAGATTGTTGGGATGTATACTGAAAAGCCTATCTTTTGTATGAACATCTTTATTTTGAAATAAGAATCACATGATCATTGTTTGCATATTTATGGTGATGCATATTATCTAATACATTATATTGTAGATAACATGGTGTGTGGTGTCACATGGGAGATCATGTTATCGGCTCCTTGTAAAGTATAAGTATAGGCTCACAACCGAGATGGCTTTGGACAAACCATTGGTATGGTTGTAGTGTAATTTGGTATTGATTTGTCTTGACCATAGATTCACACTAGTACACTTTGTGTGTATTGAATAGGACCGACTTAGAGGTGATTCGATTTATTGCTGACTACATAATCGAATCAGACCTCAGATATTATATTGTACATACTCTTAATCCCGATATAATAACGGGCACATATACTGAGTATTCATTTCTTTGATTTACCAATGGGCGAGATTTATAGATTAAATCGATAGACTGGGTAAGTTGGGAAATGATATTATTTATATAGTGTGCCATTGATTATAGGAGAAAACCGTATCCTATATATTAGGATGATGATGTCCCCTTGAGGAGCTCATAAGGTTCATCATGTAAACCCTGTAGGTGGACTTGGTCCGGCATGATGAAAAGGTTGAGTGGTACTACTAATGGAGTTAGATGTTGATTAATTAATGGTCAGTAAATTAATTAATCGACGGACATTCGAGATCTTAAACAAGGGAGAAAAATGTACAAATAATATATGTAGCCCATATTAACTTATGGGGGTTGGTGAGGTAGATCAATGATAATCCTCTAGTGGAATAGATAATCATTAATGGATCGGACTTTATGTGGGCTTGATCCATTGGGTGGCCAAGATCCAACTCCTCCTCATGGTCCCTATTGTAGCCTATTAAAACCTCATGAAATCTAGATCCAATGGATGAAAACAAAACTCTAGATCCAAAGGTAGAGATTAAATCTCTAGATCTGACAGTTGAGATTAAATCTTTAGATCCGACGGTTGAGATTAAATCTCCAGAACCAATGGTGGAGATTAAAACAAGGCTTGAGCCCAACTCTGTAAATAGAGGGTTAAGGTGGGCAGCAAGGCATGGCTTAGGAGATTAGGGTTTGCTTCCCTTTTAACTTGGGCAACAAGGAATCCTAGTTAGGTTAGGATTGGGGTTGGGCGGATAGGGTTTGGGAGGTGGAGTGGGCGGCAACAAGAGGAGAGGTTCTTTTCTTCTTCTTCTTAAGGTTTTGCTGGCACCTATCCTTCTTCCCTCTACTTTGGCCGGTGCTCAACCTATTCCTCTTCCCCTCTTCTTTGGCCAGCGGCAACTAGGAGAGCTAGTGTTAGGGTTTTGGGCGGCTACAAGGTGAAGGGTTAGTTTCCTTTCTCTTCTCCAAGGTTTGACAGGTGCCCATCACCCTCCTTGATTCTCCTTTGGCCGGTTCCCATACTTTATATTCTCTTCCTTGGTCGGCGACAACATTGAGTCTATTGACTTGGTGGCCAGTTCTAGAAAGGAAGAAGAGTTTTGTTTTAAGATCTTCCTTTGTTTGGAGTGAACAAGGAAAGGAAGATTGGTGATCTAGGAGGCTTCGACTTTTGGAAGATCGTCGCCCATACAACGTCCAAAAGGAGGAAGGACATACAATAGAAGATCAAGAGGTATAACAAGAGGTATAATCTTGTTTATTTAGATTAGTAGTATTTTGTATTATGTATATAATTGTTTTTCAATTATATGCATGTTGTATGTGGTTGTTTACTTTATGTATATAGCTAAATTTATTTGGACCCCGAATACAAACACAAAAATTGGCCATCCGTACATCGTCTTTTCCGCGGCTATTCGTAGAATAGAGGTTGGTGGCTTGAACAACAAGTTTATTCAAGTGACTACTCTAATCGAATAGCACGACGATGAAACGGTTGCTTGAGTGATCCCTTTTGTCTAGGATTAAATTTTTTTAATCCGGGGATGTCGATGGGATCGCCATGAATAAGCTACCGAGTTGAAGTGGGAAGCGAAGTTTCCTACCTTCAAGTGGTATAAGAGCTTCAGTTCCAAAGGAAAAACCTTCAGTGAACTGCTAAGCTCAACCTTAAGAAGGGAAAATCTGACTCCATTTTGATGGTGCAAATGAAGAAAGGTAAGGGAATGTCTCAAGCCAAGGGCAAAGGCAAGGAACTGAAACCCAATGGAGGGGTAGCCAAGGAAGGGGCTTGCTTCCACTGCAAGGAAGCTGGACACTTGAAGCGTAATTGCAAAGCTTACCTGGAAGATCTTAAGAAGAAGAGAAGTGAGAATTCTACTTCAGGTATAAATGTTATAGAAGTCAATTTATCTATTTCTTTATCATGGATATTAGATACCGGATGTGCATCTCACATTTGTACCAATGTGCAGGCGCTGAGAATTGCAGGGCATTGACAAAGGGCGAGGTGGGCCTACGAGTAGGCAATGGAGCAAGGATTGCTGCTGTTACTATAAAAACTTATGATCTATCTCTACCCTCTGGGCTTGTACTAGAATTAGATGAATGTTGTTATGTGCCTGCTTTAACTAAGAACATAATTTCGGTTTCTTGTTTGGACAAGAAAGGATTTACATTTATAATAAAGAACAAATGTTGTTCAGTTTATTTAAATGATATGTTCTATTGTAGTGCACCTCTAATGAACAGACTCTACTTTCTAGACTTAGAGAGCCCCATCTATAACATAAGTACCAAAAGGTTCAAGTCAAATGAGTTGAACCAAACCTATCTCTGGCATTGTCGCTTAGGTCACATAAATGAGAGTCGCTTATCTCAGCTCCATAAGGATGGGCTGCTAGACTCATTTGATTTTGAATCATATGAGACATGTGAGTCTTGCCTTTTAGGCAAGATGACCAAGACTCCCTTTAGTGGACACAGCGAAAGAGCGACAGACTTGTTAGGACTTATACATAGTGATGTATGTGGCCCTTTCAATGTTGCTGCTAGAGGTGGTTAAAGGTACTTCATTATATTTACTGATGACTTCAGTAGATATGGTTATGTGTATCTCATGACACATAAATCTGAATCCTTTGAAAAGTTCAAAGAATTCAAGAATGAAGTACAAAACCAGCTTGGCAAGAGTATTAAGATACTTCGATCAGATCGAGGTGGTGAATACCTTAGCCATGAGTTTCGTGACTATCTAGTTGAGTGTGGGATTCTATCCCAACTCACTCCTCCTAGAACACCACAGTGGAATGGTGTATCCGAAAGGAGGAATCGTACCCTATTAGATATGGTACGATCTATGATGAGTCACACAGATATTCCTATATCCTTTTGTGAATATGCTCTAGACACAGCAACCTTCACACTTAATCCTGTCCCATCCAAGGCTGTGATAAAGACACCATATACGATATGAACAGGGAGAAATCCCAAGATGTCTTTCATGAGGATTTGGGGTTGTGAGGCTTACGTTTGACGTCAAGTCTCAGACAAACTGGGACCCAAATCCGATAAGTGCTATTTTGTTGGATATCCCAAGGAGACTAAGGGATATTACTTCTACATTCCCAGTCAGCACAAAGTGTTTGTGGCAAAGACTGGGGTTTTTCTAGAAAGAGATTTTGTTTCTAGAAAAACTAGTGGGAGTACGTTCGATCTTGAAGAAATTCAAGAGAAGGACCATAGCACTGAGGCCTTGATGGAGGTTGAACATGAACCACAAAGTGTTGTGGGTGATGAGATTGTTGCACAAAGAGTTGTGGAACAACCACCTGTTCAGGTAGACCTACCTTTTCGCAGGTCTGATAGGGTACGTCGTCAGCCTGAGAGATACTCATTTCTCTTGTCTGACCATGATGACGTTATGCTCATTGAGAATGAGCCTACCTCCTATCAGGAAGCTGTGATGAGCCCAGATTCTGAGAAATGGCTAGAGGTCATAAGATCCGAGATGGAATCCATGTACACCAACCAAGTATGGACTTTGGTTGATCCACCTGAGGGCTTCAAACCCATTGGGTGTAAGTGGGTCTTTAAGAGAAAGACTGACATGGATGGACTTACGCATACCTATAAGGGTCGATTGGTGGCTAAAGGTTTTAAGCAAATTTATAGTATTGACTATGATGAAACCTTTTCTCCAGTGGCGATGTTTAAGTCTATTCGGATCATGCTTGCTATTGTAGCATACCACGATTATGAGATATGGCAGATGGATGTCAAAATCGTGTTTCTGAATGGAAACTTGCTCGAGGATGTGTACATGACACAGCCTGAGGGTTTTGTGGATCCACAACATACTGGGAAAGTATGCAAGCTGCAAAGGTCCATTTATGGGCTGAAGCAAGCTTCTCGGAGTTGGAATTTTTGATTCGATAATGTGATCAAACAGTTTGGTTTCATCAAGAATGTGAAGGGTTTTGCCCCTAGAAGCTCTCATACCAATTTAATGGTTCTAGCTTATCGAGTCTGTGGGGAAACTTCGCTTCCCACTACACCTTGGTTGTTTGTTCATGGCGATCCCATCGATGTCCCCGGATTAAAAATTTAATCCCAGACAAAAGGGATTGCTCAAACAACCAAGTCATCGTCGTGCTATTCGTTTAGAGAGGTCACTTGAACAAACAAGTTATTCAAGCGACCAACCTCTATTCTACGAGTAGCTGCGGAATACACGATGTCCGGATCGCCGGTTTTTGTGTTTATGCTTGGGATCCAAGTATTATTTAGCCATATACAGATTTATATCATGCTCATAATTAAAAAACAAATACAAACTTGTAACATATAAAGATTAGAGAATCGGTATACCTCTCGATCTTCTAATGTATGACCTTCCTCCTTTCGAACGTCGTGTGGGCGATGATCTACCGTAAGTCGAAGTTCCTAGATCATAAATCTTCCTTCCTTGCTCTTCCAAAGCAAGAGGAAGAATAGAAACAAAGCTCTTCTCCTTCCTATAGCCAACCAACAAGCAACAAGGAGAATGCTTGCCGCCGGCCAACAAGGAGAAGGAGATAATGGTGGAACCCGACCAAGACACCAAGGGAAAGCCCTATATCTTGTTTCCACCAACTAAGGAGAAGGAGAAGGGGTCTTTGGATGCCGGCCAAGGGCTGGGAAAGGGATGTGGGTGTCGGCCACCAAAGGAGAGGAAGAAGAAAGCAAACTACTTCCTTATTTGGTGCCACCCAAGCCTCCTAAACCCTAAGCCTCCAAACCCTAATCCTAGCTCTCCTTATGGCCGGCCATGGAAGTGGGGAAGAAGATTAGGATGAGCACAAGCCAAGGTAGAGGGAAGATGGAAGGAACCGGCCACACCTTAGGAAGAAGAAGAGACACCTCCTCCACTTGTTGTCGCTCACCCATAGCTCCCAAAACCCTAGCCACCCAAACCTAATCCTAAACCAACTAGGATTCCTAGCCTCCAAAGGAAGCAAACCCTAATCCCCTTAAGCCATGCTCTATCATGCCGCCCACTTCATGATCTCTATTCATAGAGTTGGGCTCAAGCCATGATTTAATCTCCTCCATTGGTTCTAGGGATTTAATCTCAACCGTCGGATCTAGAGATTTAATCTCAACCGTCGGATCTAGAGATTTAATCTCTACCTTTGGATCTAGAGTTTTGTTTCTATCCATTGGATCTAATCTTCATGAGGTGTTAATAGGCTACATTAGGGACCATGAGGAGGAGTTGGATCTTGGCCACCCATGGATCAAGCCCACATAAAGTCTGATCCACTAATGATAATCCAATCCACTAATGGATTATCATTGATCTACCTCACCAACCCCCATATGATAATATGGGCTCCATATATTATTTGTATATTTTCTTCCCGTGTTTAAGATCTCGAATGTCCGTCGATTAATTAATTTACTGACCATTAATTAATCAACATCTAACTCCTTGAGTAGTACCACTCAACCTTTTCATCATGTCGGACCAAGTCCACCTGCAGGGTTTACATGATGAACCTTATGAGCTCCTGAAGGGGACATCATCATCCTAATATATAGGACACGGTTTCCTCCTATAATCAACGGCACACCATATAAATAATATCATCTCCCAACTTTTTGAGTCTATCGATTTAATCTATAAATCTAGCCCATTGGTAAATCAAAGAGATGAGTACTAAGTATATGTGCCCGTTATTATATCGGGATTAAGAGCATGTACTAAATAATATCTGAGGTCCGATTCGATTATGTAGTCAGCAATAAATCAAATCACCTCTAAGTCGATCCTGCTCAATACACACAAAGTGCACTAGTGTGATTCTATGGTCAAGACAAACCAATACCAAATCACACTACAACCATTCCGATGGTTTGTCCAAAGCCATCTCGGTTGTGAGCCTTTACTTATACTTTACAAGGAGTCGATAACATGATCTCCCGTGTGACACCACACACCATGTTATCTACAATGTAATGTATTAGACAATATTGCATAACCATATAAATATGCAAAGAATGATCATGTGATTCTTATTTCAAAATAAAGATGTTCATACAAAAGGTAGACTTTTCAGTATACATCCCTACAAAATGAAGATGAACCCTATGTCTACAAGAGGATTAATGAGAACATAGTTGTCTTCCTTGTATTGTATGTGGATGACATACTACTCATTGGGAATGACATCCCTTCACTACAGTCTGTGAAGACTTGGCTGGGGATGTGCTTCTCAATGAAGGACTTAGGTGAAGTAGCCTGTATTCTAGGAATCAAGATCTATAGAGATAGATCTAAGAGATTGCTTGGCCTAAGTCAGAGTATATATATTGACACGGTATTACTACGGTTTGCCATGCAGAATTCCAAGAAGGGACTTCTGCCAATGTCACATGGTGTGAGTCTTTCGAAGACTTAAAGTCCCTCTTCTAGAGAGGAGAGAGACCGCATGGATAAGATCCTTTATGCATCTGCTATAGGATCTATCATGTACGCCATGCTATGTACTCATCCTAATGTCCTGTATGCTTTGAGCATGACGAGTAGATACCAGTCAAATCCAGGTGAGCGTCACTGGATAGCAGTCAAGAATATTCTTAAGTACTAGAGAAGGACTAAAGAATATTTCTTGATATTTGGAGGCGATGAGAAGCTAGATGTAAAGGGTTATAGCGATGCCAGCTTCCAAACTGACCAGGATGATTATAGATCACAGTCAGGGTTCGTGTTTTGCTTGAATAGTGGCACTGTGAGCTGGAAGAGTTCGAAGCAAGACACAGTTGTTGATTCTACAACAGAGGCTGAGTATATCGCTGCATCAGAGACACCAAAGGAGGCAGTTTGGATCCGCAAGTTCATTACTGAGCTTGGGGTGGTTCCTAGCATAGCAGATCCTATAGAGCTCTATTGTGACAACAATGGAGCGATTGCGTAGGCTAAGGAACCTCGCTCACACCAGCGGACCTAACATATACTATGGTGCTTCCATCTCATTCGAGAGATTATCGATAGAGGAGATGTGAAGATTTGTAGAGTACCCATAGAGTCTAACATCGCAGATCCCTTGACCAAGGCTTTGGCACAGAAAAAACATAATGGTTACACTAGGTCATTGGGTATTAGATACTACGGTGATTGACACTAGTGCTAGTGGGAGATTGTTAGTGAAAGCCCTAGAGACAATCATGTGATGATTGTTGTATGGACTTTATTGTATCATATTCCTATTTATAAAGGCATGGTTATTATATTTACTTGTATTGGTGCCAAATAACTAAGTATAATAACGTCCTTGAGTAGAAGGTTCTTATCTATATCAATCGATTGGTTGAATCGATAATGAGATGATATAGAGAACACTACTCTTAATCATTCCTAGTCAAGTACTAACATTCAGGGACAATGTTAATGCGTAGAGACTAGCATGTAGGTCAACTCGATGACTTGATCTCACAAGTCATGGATATAAGATATCAAGTTGACACATGGGTATGCATTGAAGAATGTATACTGAATGACCCACCATGAGAAAGTATCACGGATCGTTATATGAGTGTCATATACTTTCTCATGTGACTATTAGTCCTTGGACCTGAAGTCACCATGGTTCCCTACATAAGGAGTTGCATACTTTGGCTTCGTCAAACGTCACCTTTAAATGGGTGGACTATAAAGGCGATTATTGGGTATGTAACAAATTATGCGGAGGGATGTGAGAGATGTAGATGAGATCTATCCCTCCTATATGACGGGAGTGACATCGTTATTCTTTATAGAGTGAGACCACGAAGTGCATGGCCATGCCCAAATGAGTCAATATGAGATATTGAGCTCATTTGATTAGAGTGAGTCTACTTGGGTTTCAAGATATAGATTGTATCAAGGATGACACGGTCTTTGCCTCAGTTGGTCAATCTAGATGTCAAGGATAGAGGGACATTGTCACATATTGTGAGAGTCACAATTTGCAGTCACAAAGGTGATGTTGGATCTCAACATTCTTGTAACTTGGGTAACAATGATGTGTTGCTAGATACCGCTAATTTCTTATGTTCCTAAATCGGTTTAGGAGCATTTCCAACATTACAAGAACCTATAGGGTCACACACAAAGGGAAATTAGATGGAGATTAGGTTCATATGATGGACCATGAGGATTAAGTTCATGGGATGAACTAAATTGGATTAAGAGTAATATAAATTAGACTAATTGATTTAGACTCAATTTGATTCAAGTGTTGAATGAGTCTAATTTAGATTTGATTCATTGAGTCAATTTAAAATAATGAATAGAGATTCATTAAATCAAATTGACTTGAATCAAGTGGTTAGATTTGATCAACCATGGGAGATAAGAGGTCAAGTTTGACTTGACTTGAGAGGGAAGATGAATGGTCAATTTTGACTTGACCAATTGCCATGTCATGGTGACTTGGCATGGGGGCCGACCAATGATGGTGTTCCACATCATCATGGACTTATCATGGGGTGCCACCTCATGAGGGAGACCAAGAGCCATTGGCTCTTCGAGTTACATGCATGCATGTAACCTCCCCACCACCACCCAAATAGAAGTGGCCGACCAATTTAGAGTTGGCATTAGTGTGAAGTTATTTTAGTGTGTAACTCCATCATCTTCTTCCTTGGTTCTTCCTCACTTTCTCTCCCAATCCTCCATTGCCGAGACTATCAAGGAGTGCTAGAACACTCAAGATTGTCTTTTCTCCATCTATTGCTCGTGTGGATACCAATAGAGCAGTGTACACTTGACACTCTAGAGTTTCGGCGATCCGTTTGGATGAGCGGGATAAGCGAAGGGCATCGCTTCAAGGGTAATTTCTTATCATTAAGATCTAGAGTAGATCTAAAGGTATTAAACACATACATGTAGTTTTTATTTGTTATACTTTGAATGAATCCGTGGCCGGGCTTCCGAGGTTTTCGCAATGCAAAAAGCAGTTTTTGCGGCTCAGAAAGTCCAACAGATTTGGTATTAGTTTGTCTTGACCATAGAATTACACTAGTATACTTTGTGTGTATTGAGCAGGACCGACTTAGAGGTGATTCAATTTATTGCTGACTACATAATTGAATCGGACCTCGGATATTATGGTGTACATGCTCTTAATCCTGATATAATAACGGGCACATATACTTAGTATTTATTTCTTTGATTTACCAATGGGCGAGATTTATAGAGTAAATCGATAGGCTCGGTAAGTTAGAAAATGATATTATTTACATGGTGTGCCATTAATTATAGGAGGAAACCATGTCCTATATATTAGGATGATGATGTCCCCTTGAGGAGCTCATAAGGTTCATCATGTAAACCCTGCAGGTGGACTTGGTTCGGCATGATGATAAGGTTGAGTGGTACTACTCATGGAGTTAGATGTTGACTAATTAATTATCAGTAAATTAATTAATTGATGGACATTCGAGATCTTAAACATGGGGGGATATTTGTATAATTAATATATGGAGCTCATATTTATTTATGGGGGTTGGTGAGGTAGATCAATGATAATCCTCTAGTGGAATGGATTATCATTAATGGATCGGACTTTATGTGGGCTTGATCCATTGGGTGGCCAAGATCCAACTCCTCCTCATGGTCTCTATTGTAGCCTATTAAAACCCTCATGAAGCCTAGATCCGATGGTGGAAAATGGATCTCTAGATCTGACGGTGGAGATTAAATCTCTAGATCCGACGGTGGATATTAAATCTCTAGATTCGACGGTTGAGATTAAATCTCTAGATCCGACGGTGGAGATTAAAAGGAGGCTTAAGCCTAACTCTATAAATAAGGGCTTGGGAGGCAAGGAGAGAATATCCAATTAGGGTTAGGGTTTTTTTTGGAGTAGGCTTGAGAGAAGAGGTGGGCGGCAACCCTAGCTTGCTCCTCTTCCTATTGGGCGGCAACAAGGATTCTAGAGTTTTGGCTCTTCTTGGTCGGCGGCAAGTCCACCCTCTCTCTCTCTGTAGTATACGAAAAAAAAAATGGATTAACCCGTAATTAATTGGGATTAATTAGGCTTAATTAGTGGGCTGAAATTGGGCTGAGATAGGCTTGGGCTGAGATGGGCTTGGGCTGAACATGGGCTTGGGCTGAATTGGAATTGGATCTGGACTGAACTCGGATTAGACTTGGACTTGAGTCAAGTGGTTAAATCGGATGAGCTGAACCCAATCTGATTGGGTTTGGGTTGAGCTGGGTTAACCGGATCACTTGAACAACTTTTAAAAAGGGGCCGAACGAACGGATCATCGCATTCCATCGCGATCTTGTTTCTGTTCTTCTCCGCGCCGAACATTTCTTCGCCGCACATTTTCCTCGCCGATCTCGTCGGCGATCCGGTGCGAGCAGCTTGACGACGCCGCCATTTGGTAGATCTCCGGCCGGGGGATCAAGGGAGGGTTCTCGCCTGGAAAGAAATCGCGATGACACTCCCAGTGGACAGCGGTGTCGTCGTCGCGGCAGCGAGCTACCATCGGAGGTAAGGATCGAATGTCAGTTTCCTTTTCGAGTAGAGATCTGGTTTTCGGGTGGTTGATGGCTGAGATCTATGGGTTGACAGTGAGCGGGAGTCTGGATTGTTTCGGCGAGCAGCTGGGATTTGGGGGATATCACCGTCGGTGAAGGTTGGACTCGGTAAGTTGAACCTAACCCAGTATATCTATCTGTGGTATCCATTGATTGAGTTTTGTTATGCTGTGATTGTTGGATTTGAGTTGTCTTGGAAATTTGATTGCCGAGGAGTATTTGGGTGTGATTCGGGTAATTCCAGTGATGATTTTCGTTCTGTTATGGTGATGTTAGTGGTTGTTTGACTCGGAACTATGGTATGATGATTGTTAGGAATTGCAGCTAGGTTGTGGAAATAAATCTGTGATTTCGGTGATTGATTTAGGGATTGTTAGCTATGATTTCGGTAATCGATTGATCTGGTGTTAATTTAGGTTCTGTGATTGTAATTGATTATGCCATCCGTGTGTGTGTGGAAGGGGAAGTAAACTGCCGAATGGTGGATTGAGGTTAGGTTATTAGGATATGTGATGAATTGGAGATTGCAGTGTCAGGATCTTATGGGTTGTGCTCTGTGAGGGAGATGGGGATTTAGGTTAAGTAAGTGTGGTTAGATTTGTCACCGTAATTAATTTTGAGGATGTCAATGAGTTATTAGGAGCTGGGTTATGGTGTATAAGCTCAGGAAGTTGTTACTTAGGTTTTCTTGTAGTTGACCTAGGTAGTGTATCAAATTTGGGATAAGTAGGGTTCTTACTCGTAGACGGGAAAAGAATACGAATATAAAATGAACTAGTATTTTGTTTGTATAGTATCGGCGATTTGCACTTAACCGTAATGTGTTACTATTGTGCAGGTTTGGGATACGGCGTGTTCACTACCGTGAGGATTATACGAGCTTCGTATCAGGTGGGTAATATCTACCTGGTCCGGTAGTTTGATCCATTCTAGTGCGTGACATTGTATATATGTTATTACCTGTTTACCTTAAAATCCACTCTTATTAAATCATATGCTTGTACTGCCTTTGACCTTTGAGAAATATAATCTGTTACATCATTGATTATCTAGCACGGATAGGAACTATAAAACCCTATTATGTGTGAGCTGATAGATGTTTAGTAAGTACAGGTGGTTAGGGTTATTTTTATGACCTCGTGATCGTTCTTGGGTTGCATCGCTAGGTTAGGTGATAAGTCCAAATTATGAGATCGGTCGTTGTATCGTATACATATCAGTGTGTTAGTTGATGGATCTATTTATCTGTACATAGGTAAATAGGTTGTGATTACGGATTTGTCGCCCTAACATGGTTGACTTTTGGTTGACTAGGTCTCCTCGTGAGTTAGGAGTGTGCAGGATCGGTGTGTGTTATGCATCATTACATTTCATGCATGCCGACGACGGGTCCGCTTGTGGTTGAGACGAGTCGTCAGTCATCCTGCCTCCTCGGCCACTCGGGGTAGTGGTTGCAGGGTTGAGGGCAGAGCATTGTGAGCGTGCCGTTCTCGGCCACTAGGGATGGTGGTAGTTGGAGATGCACACTTGGCCACTGTGCAGAGTGGTAGTTAGCGCACTCACCCACTATAGATGGTGGTCGTGTGATGTGCAGTTGTCCTGGGTGCGTTGCTCGTCTACTCATGGGTAGGGACGAGCGCCAGCAGGGACCCCCGTGTGAGTAGCATATAGCTCTATGGCGGCTAGCTACTGTTTCAAACTACCCGACTCGGTCACTCGAGAGTGGTGGCGGCTGGAGTCAGGATAGTTGTCATGTCGAGTCACCTAGGCCACACTGGGGTCGTGGTAGCGAGTTGGGTGCATAGGCATGACCATGCATATGCATTGCTGATATATATATGTATGCATGTATTCGATATATGTTTTACATATGCTTGTGAGATGTTGCATTTGGTTGTTGCATATGATTGTATATAATGCTACATGTCATTTGCATTTTATATACTGCTGTGTGTTGAGTATGAGTATGTTTTGGTTTAGTCTGTCACATGTTATTTGGATTATGTTATGATATACCTGTTCAGGATGTTATAGGTTATGTGGACGGCAGACCGTCAGGTATGTACATTATTTTATGTCATTTTATTAGTTTAGTGTATGCTATGAGTATGACCGTATCTGTAGTTTCTGGTTACTATGTTGAGTACTGTATGTATGATGGACTCATGTTGTATACCTGTAGATCTTCACATGTATACCTGTAGATCTTTTTACCCTGTATGTTGTTCATGCACTTCTATATATTACCCCTGAGTTTTATACTCACCACCCTGGACCCTGGGTTTCCTATCGCCCAGGTAGTAGATAGAAGACTTCGGCAGAGACTTGGAGCATTGCCACCTGATCCCATCCCGCCATTTTTCCGAGGGTTTTGCTTCCCATCGCATGTATTTTCATATGGACTCTTATTGTTTTGGAGATCATGTTGTATGTTTCTCTTTGGATATTCAGTATGGATTTTGTTCTAGTATGGACGGATATACCGATGTACTTATGTTGTCGAGTTTGTATTTCCATTGTGTTTGGCTTCCACTATTGATGTTATACGTTTTGCTATGTTGTTATACATTTTCGATATGTGTTATACTGGCTGCGACTTTGTACCGTATTGGAATTGTCATAAGGGGGTGCCGTCTGTTAGCCGGACAGAGTCTACCTCGGGGCGTGACAATTTTATTGGTATCAGAGCTCTAGGTTGCGATGCCATGCAATAATGTTTTTGTCGGATTTTGAGACCTCGGAAATCGTTTTGATTTGATTTGATTTCGATTTTTGGTAAGATGGGATTGACAGAGGCATGAGCTCCAAGTTGTCCGAAGTAAGAAATCTTAACACTTAATATTTTCTGGTTAAATATTTATGAAGTCGTTCAACAGGTGTGAACAGACGATATTATGGCACCTATTCAGACTCGTAAGAGAGGTCGACCCTCTAAACAGCCTACTACCGGAGGACCGGTTGATCAGGAGGAGCCACGACAGTCTCCTACCAGAGGTTCAGAACCTCAAGAGCCTGATGTACCCTTGACTACTCGAGCTACTCACGGATTCGGTTGGGTCGAGTCAAGGCACGATACCGCAATATACTGTGTTAGGACCGGACGACCGGTTTACGTTATACAGAGGTGAGTCTGATCCTTGGATTGCACAGACTTGGTTAGATAATTTGGAGGATACGTTTGAGTTCATGAGTTGCACCGATGAGGAGAAGGTGGGTCTAGCAGCTTACCATCTTCGAGATCAGGCGACTACGTGGTGGAAAATGCAGAAGACATTGATGGGAGAAGCGGAACATCACTTGGGCAATTTTCGAGATATATTACGGAAGCGATATTTTCCATGCGTTCTCTCAACCGCGCGTCGGGAGTTCTTAATGCTTAAGCCGCCGTCGATCATGGAGTATAATGCGGAGTTCACCCGACTCGCGGAATTTTGTCCACATTTGGTAGCACAGGATGGGGACAGAATGTTCCAATTTATGCAGGGTTTGGCTGCGTATATTCGGGCCAAACTATCAGGATCTTCTATTAATTCGTACCGAGAGGCACTGGATAGGGCACTGTCTATTGAGATGACTTCTCAGCAAATCGCCAAGGAGAGAGAGTTGGAAAAATAGATGAACCAGGGAAAGCAACGGAAATCTGATGTGACTCCTGAGACTCAGAGAAAGCAAGATCAGAGTGGGGCTTCTTGTGGTACTTCAGAGGGATCATCTAGGGCACAGAAAGGGAAGCGACCAGCTTCTGGATAGTCTGGAGGTTCTCAGAAGAACCGTAAGAGCGGACACATGGCTAGATGTTATAGATGCGGGTCAGGAACCCACCACATTTTAGAGTGTCCCTTGGACCGGAGTGTTTGTTATTACTGCAAGCATCCAGGGCACACTAGTCGAGAGGGTACTCTAAAGGCACAGCTGGAAGGTTCAGGAAATTCCAGCAAGGGAAAGAGATCTGATCAGCATCATCGTGTCGGCACCTGGGGCCAGATGCATGGTGAGAGACCACCCTCCTCTGGCTCGGATATATCATATACATGGGAGTGATTCTTAGGGATGCGGCGATTCATTATACACCGGCTCGAGTTATTATTAGGACCACCTACTCGGGATATCTGGCTCTCGAGGATATATTATACTGCGCGTGGTGACCTCGGCATCATCACAGACCCAGATCCATCTGGAGTGGAGGCATTCTACTATTATATACGGGCCTTGCGGTCATGTATGGAGGCTGGGCGAGTTTATGCCATTACCGAGAGGGCCTTTCGTAGCGAGGATCGGTCATTAGGGTATGATTTTGGTTTATTCTATGCCTGCTGATACATTGATTGATACTGGTAGCTCGCATTCCTTTATTTCTAGTATATTTCTGAGTAAAATTGGGAGAATCCCTATGATTCGTTCTTGTGGATTAGCGGTATCATTACCATCGGGCGAGGTTTTGACCAGTCATCAAGTAATCAAGGGTTGTCCGTTGGATTTCGAGGGACATATACTTACGGTGGACCTTCAGGTGCTAGAGATGGTGGAATTCGACATTATACTCGGAATGGATTGGTTGGCTACATATTATGCTCTGATGGATTGTAGGCGAGAGTAGTGACCTTGAGCCACCCGATCACCTGCATGGGAATTCGTGGGTACCGGGATGATGGAGTATCCAGATTATATCGCACTTGAGGCTCGGAGATTAATGTCGCATGGTTGTCGGGGTTACTTATTCTCTTGGTCAAAGTGGAGAGTGAGGAGATACCACCTCTTTCAGCGTGTCTGGGTAGTTTGTGAGTATCAGGATGTATTTCGGATGAACTTAAGACTTGCCACCTCAGAGGCAAGTGGAATTGCGATAGAGGTGATTCGGGAACCACACCGGTGTCAGCTCCATCTGGGATGGCAAGAAAGAGTTAAGTGAGTTAAAGATACTTTGCAAGAGTTATTGGATAGGGGTTTTGTGCGTCCTAGTGTTTCACCTTGAGAGCTCGGTCTTTGTCCGTTAAAAGAAAGATGGATCTCTGCGGTTATGTATTGATTACCAACAACTTAATGCTGCAGAATTAAGAATAAATATCCTTCCGAGGATAGAGGATTTGTTTGATCTCAAGGATACTTGCGTGTATTCCAAGATTGATCTGTGATCGGGTTATCATCGGTGAGGGTAAGAGAGCGAGGATGTTCGAAGAGCGCGTTCGCCGCAGCGTTATGGACATTACGAGTTTCTAGTGATGCCATTTGGTCTTACTAATGCTCGGTGCATTTATGGATTTGATGAACGGGTATTCTTGAGGTACTTAGATCAGTTTGTCATCGTATTCATAGATGATATCTTGATATATTCTCGTTACGAGGAGGAGCATGAGCACCATCTTGGATTGTATTGGAGACATTGCGGCGAGAGCATTTATATGCCAAATTTAGTAAGTGCACTTTGGTTATCTTAGGATTTCTTGGACATGTGGTATCTAGCGGTATTTGATTGATCCCGAGAAAATTGAAGCGATTACGATTGGGAGCGAGCCAAAGTCGATTCGAAGTCGTAGTTTTCTTGGATTGGCGGGTATTACCGTAGATTTGTGGAGGATTTTCCGTATAGCCACACCACTTACTCGCTTGACCGGAAAGGGTCAAGTTTGCTTATCGAGGCGTGTGAGTCCGAGTT
Source organism: Wurfbainia villosa (assembly GCA_025175895.1). NCBI lineage: Eukaryota > Viridiplantae > Streptophyta > Magnoliopsida > Zingiberales > Zingiberaceae > Wurfbainia > Wurfbainia villosa. Next base: position 19,598,105 of record CM046008.1, on the reverse strand, counting down.
TCGGAGCTTAAGCGTCTAGTTTACACGGTATTGGTGATTCCTTCTTCTTGCGATGGGATGATGTCTGTATCGATGCTTCTTTCCAAGGATTGGGAGCGATTTTGATGCGATTCGGCCGTGTAGTATCTTATGCCTCCCGTCGACAAGGATCATGAGAGGAATTATCCGGTACATGATCTGGAGTTAGCAGCCATTATTTTTGCGCTAAAGATATGGAGACATTATCTGTATGAGATTACTTTTGAGATCTATACGGACCATAAGAGTTTAAAATACCTTTTCACTCAGAAAGAATTGAACCTTAGACAGAGACGATGGATGGAATACCTAAAGGATTATGATTGCACCATTCAGTTTCATCCGGGTAAAGCTAATGTTGTAGCAGATGCACTGAGCAGGAAGTCCCGTGGGGTTCTGGCTAGTCATTTGACCGCGATGGTGATCTTGTTTCGAGTTCGAGTTGGGGTTATGCGAGAATAGTCAAACATCCCGGGGGATATTGGTATCTATGGTTGCCCAGTCTGCTATTATTGAGATGATCAAGGAGGCACAAGCTAGTGATCAACATCTGCAGTTCTTATGCAGCACTCTGGACTCAGGACGACAGACAGATTTCTCGTGTGACGAGACTGGAGTCCTCTGATTCAGAGGGAGATTATGTGTTCCAGACACACAACCGATTAAGGAGGAGTTATTACGAGAGGCACATCACTCGAGATTTGCTATACATCCTGGCGGTACCCGGATGTATCAGGATTTGAGGCATTCATATTGGTAGGACGGTATGAAGAGGGATATTGCAGATTTTGTCGCTCGATGTTTTAGTGCGCGGCCGGTGAAGGTGAACATCGAAACCACGGATTACTCTGAGAGAATCCCAATTCCGGAATGGAAGTGGGAACATATTACGATGGATTTTGTTACGGGGTTGCCCAGAACCCGTAAAGGACATGATGCGATTTGGGTGATTGTGGATAGGTTAACCAAATTCGCTCATTTCCTTCCGATTCGTGAGACACATCCATTGGATCGACTAGCTGAGCTATACTGTAGAGAGATTGTTAGACTGCACGGAGTACCCTTGAGTATCATATCTGATAGAGATCCGCGTTTTACTTCACGATTCTGGCAGAGTCTTCAGCATGCTATGGGCACGGAGCCGTCTCGATCGCATTTCACCGCGAGCGGATGGGCGGTCGGGCGTACTATTGGACTGGAGGACTTATTGAGATCTTGCGTCATGGATTTCGGAGGCAGCTGGGAGGATCACGTCCACTTAGTGGAGTTCGCGTATAATAATAGCTATCACTCTTCCATTCAGATGGCTCCCTTTGAGGCTTTGTACGGTCGACCCTGCAGATCTCCCGTATTGTGGGAGGATGTCGGGGAGAGGCGATTGAGTCCTCGAGTATTCACGGAGATCACGAGTTAGTTCATATTATCGACGGCGATTGTCGAGCTCGGAGGCAGATAGAAAAGTTATGCGGATCGGAGGCGAAGACCTGGAGTTTTCTATAGGGGATCATGTGTTCCTCGTGTATCGCCTACGAAAGGAGTCAAGAGATTCGAATTAAAGGAAAATTAGCACCCGCTACATTGGACCATTCGAGATATTGGAGGCGGATTGGAGGTGTAGCATATCTTGATTGGCTCTACCTCCGACGCTTGCGGCGTTCATAACGTATTCCATGTTTCTATCTTTGAGAAATACGCACGCATCCGGATCATGTTCTGACGGAGGTGCCGGTTCAACTCCAGCCTAACGCGACATATGAGGAGGTTCCTGTGCGGATTCTTGGTCACAAAGAGCGTCAGTTACGGAACAAAACCATCCGCCTTGGAAAGGTTGGATGGCGACATCCTGCTTGAGGAGGCTACATGGGAGCTGGAGGATATCATCCGAGCTCGATACCCTCATCTGTTCACGTGAGGTATGTAGTAATTCAAGAAATTTATTATGTTGATTACTGCATATAAGTACGGAAATTTGGGGACCAAATTTTATTAAGTGGGGGAGAATGTAGTATACGAAAAAAAAAATGGATTAACCCGTAATTAATTGGGATTAATTAAGGGATTAATTAGGCTTAATTAGTGGGCTGAAATGAAATTGGGCTGAGATAGGCTTGGGCTGAGATGGGCTTGGGCTGAATTGGAATTGGATCTGGACTGAACTCGGATTAGACTTGGACTTGAGTCAAGTGGTTAAACCGGATGAGCTGAACCCAATCGGATTGGGTTTGGGTTGAGCTGGGTTAACCGGATCACTTGAACAGCTTTTAAAAAGGGGGCGAACGAACGGATCGTCGCATTCCATCGCGATCCTGTTTCCGTTCTTCTCCGCGCCAAACATTTCTTCGCCGCGCGTTTTCCTCGCCGATCTCGTCGGCGATCCGGTGCGAGCAGCTCGACGGCGCCGCCATTTGGTAGATCTCCGGCCGGGGGATCAAGGGAGGGTTCTCGCCTAGAAAGAAATCGCGGCGACAATCCTAGTGGACAGCGGCGTCGTCGTCGCGGCAGCGAGCTGCCATCGGAGGTAAGGATCGAATGTCGGTTTCCTTTTCGAGTAGAGATCTTGTTTTCGGGTGGTTGATGGCTGAGATCTATGGGTTGACAGTGAGCGGGAGTCTGGATTGTTTCGGCGAGCAGCTGGGATTTGGGGGATATCACCGTCGGTGAAGGTTGGACTCGATAAGTTGGACCTAACCCAGTATATCTATCTGTGGTATCCATTGATTGAGTTTTGTTATGCTGTGGTTGTTGAATTTGAGTTGTCTTGGAAATTTGATTGCCGAGGAGTATTTGGGTGTGATTCGGGTAATTCCAGTGATGATTTTCGTTCTGTTATGGTGATGTTAGTGGTTGTTTGACTCGGAACTATGGTATGATGATTGTTAGGAATTGCAGCTAGGTTGTGGAAATAAATCTGTGATTTCGGTGATTGATTTAGGGATTGTTAGCTATGATTTCGGTAATCGATTGATCTGGTGTTAATTTAGGTTCTGTGATTGTAATTGATTATGCCATCCGTGTGTGTGTGGAAGGGGAAGTAAGCTGCCGAATGGTGGATTGAGGTTAGGTTATTAGGATATGTGATGAATTGGAGATTGCAGTGTCAGGATCTTATGGGTTGTGCTCTGTGAGGGAGCTGGGGATTTAGGTTAAGTAAGTGTGGTTAGATTTGTCACCGTAATTAATTTTGAGGATGTCGGTGAGTTATTAGGAGCTGGGTTATGGTGTATAAGCTCAGGAAGTTGTTACTTAGGTTTTCTTGTAGTTGACCTAGGTAGTGTATCGAATTTGGGATAAGTAGGGTTCTTACTCGTAGACGGGAAAAGAATACGAATATAAAATGAACTAGTATTTTGTTCGTATAGTATCGGCGATTTGCATAGCAGTAATGTGTTACTATTGTGCGGGTTTGGGATCTGAAGCGAGTTCACGCGGGTGAGGATTATACGAGCTTCGTATCAGGTGGGTAATATCTACCTGGTCCGGTAGTTTGATCCATTCTAGTGCGTGACATTGTATATATGTTATTACCTGTTTACCTTAAAATCCACTCTTATTAAATCATATGCTTGTACTGCCTTTGACCTTTGAGAAATATAATCTGTTACATCATTGATTATCTAGCACGGATAGGAACTATAAAACCCTATTATGTGTGAGCTGATAGATGTTTAGTAAGTACAGGTGGTTAGGGTTATTTTTATGACCTCAGACTGGGTTACTGGGTTGCATCGCTAGGTTAGGTGATGAGTCCAAATTATGAGATCGGTCGTTGTATCGTATACATATCAGTGTGTTAGTTGATGGATCTATTTATCTGTACATAGGTAAATAGGTTGTGATTACGGATTTGTCGCCCTTACATGGTTGACTTTTGGTTGACTAGGTCTCCCCGTGAGTTAGGGAGTGTTGCGAGGATCGGTGTGTGGGTTATGGATCATTACATTTCATGCATGCTGACGACTGGGTCTGCCTTGTGGTTGAGACGAGTCGTCAGTCATCCTGCCTCCTCGGCCACTCGGGGTAGTGGTTGCAGGGTTGAGGGCAGAGCATTGTGAGCGTGCCGTTCTCGGCCACTAGGGATGGTGGTAGCTGGAGATGCGCACTTGGCCACTGTGCGGAGTGGTAGTTAGCGCACTCACCCACTATAGATGGTGGTCGTGTGATGTGCAGTTGTCCTGGGTTCATTGCTCGTCTACTCATGGGTAGGGACGGAGCGGCTAGCAGCAGGGACCCCCGTGTGAGTAGCATATAGCTCTATGGCGGCTAGCTACTGTTTCATACTACCCAACTCGGTCACTCGAGAGTGGTGGTGGCTGGAGTCGGGATAGTTGTCATGTCGAGTCACCTAGGCCACACTGGGGTCGTGGTAGCGAGTTGGGTGCACAGGCATGACCATGCATATGCATTGCTGATATATATATGTATGCATGTATTCGATATATGTTTTACATATGCTTGTGAGATGTTGCATTTGGTTGCTGCATATGATTGTATATCATGCTACATGTCATTTGCATTTTATATACTGCTGTGTGTTGAGTATGAGTATGTTTTGGTTTAGTCTGTCGCATGTTATTTGGATTATGTTATGATATACCTATTCAGGATGTTATAGGTTATGTGGACGGCAGACCGTCAGGTATGTACATTATTTTATGTCAGTTTATTAGTTTAGTGTATGCTATGAGTATGACCGTATCTGTAGTTTCTTGTTACTATGTTGAGTACTGTATGTATGATGGACTCTTGTTGTATACCTGTAGATCTTTTTACCCTGTATGTTGTTCGTGCACTTCTATATATTACCCCTGAGTTTTATACTCACCACCCTGGACCCTGGGTTTCCTGTCGCCCAAGTAGTAGATAGAAGACTTCGACAGAGACTTGGAGCATTGCCACCGGATGCCATCCCGCTGTTTTTCCGAGGGTTTTGCTTCCCATCGCATGTATTTTCATATGGACTCTTATTGTTTTGGAGATCATGTTGTATGTTTCTCTTTGGATATTCAGTATGGATTTTGTTCTAGTATGGACGGATATATCGGTGTACTTATGTTGTCGAGTTTGTATTTCCATTGTGTTTGGCTTCCGCTATTGATGTTATACGTTTTGCTGTGTTGTTATACATTTTCGATATGTGTTATACTGGCTGCGACTTTGTACCGTATTGGAATTGTCATAAGGGGGTGCCGTCCGTTGGCCGGACAGAGTCTACCTCGGGGCGTGACACTCTCTAGATTGGCCAGCAACTCCTCCCTCACTCTCTCTCTCCTTTGGCCGGCAGTAACCTTTCTTCAAGGTTGGCCGGCGATCCTATTCTTCTCCTTGGCCGGCAGCAACATCAAGTCCCTTGACTTGGTGGCCGGTTCTATATAGGAAGAAGAATTTTGTTTTATTCTTCCTTTTGTTCGGAGCGAGCAAGGAAAGGAAGATCGTGATCTAGGAAGCTTCAACTCTTCGAAGATCATTGCCCACACAACGTCCAAGAGGAGGATAGGACATATGATAGAAGACCTTGAGATAAATAAGAGGTATAATTCTTGTTTTGTTTTCCTTTTGATTCTTTGTATATTGTATGTATTGTATGTGGCTAATTTACTTGGACCCCGAAGACAAACAGAAAAACTGGCGATCCGTACATCATCTATTCCAAGGCTAATCGAAGAAAAGACGTAGGTTACTTGAACAAGTTTGTTCAAGTCACCACTCTAATCGAATTGCACGATGATGGATTAGTTGCTTGGGTAATCCCTCTTTGTCAAGGATTATTTTTTTTTAATCCGGGGACATAGATGGGATCGCCATGCACAAGCAACCAAGTTAAAGTGGGAAGCAAAGTTTCTCCCTTCAAGTGGTATCAGAGCTTCGGTTCCAAAACCTTCAAGTGGTATCAGAGCCACAGTTTCCAATTTTTTTGTGATTTGGTTTCGGTTAATTTTATGCACTTATCATATATTGTTTGTGCTGGATGATAGTAGGATGTGCATAGGCTAACTTTTTGGTTGTAGGCATAAGATCCAACTATTATGACCATATGTGTGTGTATGTGATTGCATGTATGTATTATTATTTGAATCCTCGGGGTTGACGAGGCTAGTATTTAATTTTTGTAATTAAGTACGACATTGTTTACCCACTCATTTATTTTAGTTTACTTTCGATCTAGATTTCATGTACACTCCTTCGTAGAGTATATGATCGATGGATGTAAATTAAAATAATTTTATCTCGGCTCGGATCTCCGGATGGCTTGTACAGGCGTAGGGAGGAGTAGACGAGATGGTGATACGATGGGAGGCATATTGGAGAACAAAAGCCATAATAATTGGAAAATATTTTTTTTCATATTTATTGCTTCTTGTTTGATATGCATGTCGTGTGCTAGGAAAATTCCTCAATTTTAAATTACTAAGTGGGAGAGGGATATTTTTATAAATTCCCACGGCCTCCATTACGATTTGACATGTGATGCAAACAAACTTGTATGTCGGCTATCAGTGCCTTCCTCCCCATCGGATGAGTTTGTTTTGTGGATCACAGGGTCAAATATGGTTATAGGAAATTATTTAGGAGCGTGTGTACTTCCCCATCGGAAAGCACATAACCCGAGATAATTGCCTTGGTACCAAGTAATGGTGAACACTTAGATGTAAATAGGAGTATCCTCCCCATTGGAGTCATTGCTTTTATTTGTAGCACCGAAGGAAAACCAACTAATAATTTTATTTTTTAAAAAGTTAGGTTGACAAGATAGTAAAATTAATGGGTAAAACCTCCTCTTACAAATGTAGAATTCGTACACGTCCACACTATCGTGGCATACGATATTCTCGGTATTTTGAGGTGTTGGTTGATTTTAAAATTTTATTGTTTGAGGAATCAATAATTTTTTGAAATATAATATTTTGATCTATGTGATTCTTAGGTTTTTCAAAAATGACTTTCAACCCGCTTGCTGCGATACTAAAAGAGAATAAACTTACTGGATCCAATTATGTTGATTGGAAAAGGAATCTTGATATTGTCTTGACTGCTGAGGAGTACAAGTATGTACCCTTCAAAGAGTGTCCTCCTAAGCCTATAGAGTTTTCTGGAGAAAAGGAGAAAGAGAGTTATAAAAAGTGGATTAAGTCTGATGAGATAGCGCGGTGTTACATTTTGGCTTCTATGTCAAATGTATTGCAACATCAGCATCAAGCCATGCCCACTGCTTATGACATAATGCTCAATCTCAAGGATCTTTTCAAACACCAGAATTAGGCTGCTAGGCAAGAAGCCATGAGGAGCTTGATGACGACCACCATTATCGAGGGAACACCCGTGAGGGATTATGTTCTCAAGATGATGGCTCATTTGAATGAGATGGAAGTCCTTGGAGCTGAGATCGATGGGGAAACCAAGGTCGATATCATTCTCCATTCTCTACCTAAAAGTTTTGAGTAGTTTCTTCTGAATTACAACATGAAAAAGTGGTTGTATTCATTAGTGGAGCTTCTGATAGAACTCCAGGCGGCAGAGGGGCTTTTTCATCAGAGTGCTCAGGCTCAGGCCATGGTTGCTTAGAAGGTTTCGACTTCTAAGCTAAAAGGCAAGAAGAAGAAGAAACAAGGTGGAGCAAAGGTAGCAGGAGGATCTCAGGGAGGAGTGAAGAAGCCGAAAGGCAAGTGCTTCACTTGCAAGTAGATTGGACATTAGAAGAAGGACTACCCCAACCGAAAGCAGGACAAAGGTATATTTTTTGGTCTAGTCATTGAAACATGTTTAGTGGTGTTATCTACCGGCACCTGGTGTGTAGATACAGGAGCCACTGATCATGTCTGCAATACTTTACAGGGGTTCCAGGAAACCAGACGACTGGCTGAGGGGGAGATTACCGTTTACTTGGGCGATTCTACGAAGGTGGTGGTTGTTGCAGTGGGAGATGTTTATTTGTCTTTTGATAGAAATAAAACTTTGGTTCTAAGAAATTGCCTTTATGTACCTTTATTTAGAAAGAATTTGATTTCGTTTCTAAAATGTTTATGGATGGATATTCTATTTCTTTTAATGACAGAGTTGTTATAAAAAGGAATAGGGAGATTATCTGTTCTGGTGCATTGATAGGAAATTTATATACCCTTGAACCAAAAGCTCCCACGATGCAAATAGAAGTAAATAACTCAACTTCTAAATCTAATAAGAGAAAAGAACCTTCAAAAATGAACCAAACATATCTTTGGCATCTAAGGTTAGGTCATATTAACCTAAGTAGAATTCAAAGGTTGATAGCTGATGGACCTTTGGGTTCATTGGTGGTGGAATATTTCCCAACCTGCGAATATTGTTTGGAAGGTAAAATGACCAAGAGGCCTTTTAAGGCCAAGGGGTATAGAGCCAAAGATGTGTTGGAATTGTTTCATTCTGATTTGTGTGGTCCTATGTATATCAAGGCAAGAGGTGGTTTTGAATATTTCGTCTCTTTTATAGATGATTATTCAAGATATGGATACATTTACTTGATACGCCGCAAGTCTGAATGCTTTGACAGGTTCAAAGAATTCAAGGATGATGTGGAGAAACGTCAAGGTAAAAGTATTAAGACACTACGATCAGATCGTGGTGGTGAGTACCTCTTAGGAGAGTTTAGGAATTACTTATCAGAGGCTGGGATTCAATCCCAATTGTCTGCACCTGACACACCCCAGAAGAATGGTGTAGCGGAGCGAAGGAATATGACTTTTATGAAGATGGTTAGATCGATGATGAGTTATTTTGAGTTGCCAGATTTGTTTTGGGGGTATGCTCTAGATACGAAGTGTATATTCTGAACTTGGTACCATCTAAATCAGTGCCTTCTACTCCCACATAATTGTGGACCGGGCAAAAGCCTAGTCTGAGACATATTCGGATTTGGGGGAGTCCAACACATGTGCTGAAGGCAGATGCTGGTAAGTTGGAACCTCGTACAAAAGTGCGCACGTTCATTGGCTATCCTAGAGGAACGAAAGGTGGTTTGTTTTATAGTCCTAGATATCAGAGGGTGATCGTTACCACGAACACCAAATTTCTAGAGGAAGACTATGTGATGAACCATAAGCCCATGATTAAGATTGTTCTGGAGGAATTGAGAGGGGAAGTCACTACTTCAGTACCACTGGTATAAGAGGATATACCACAAGTGATTGCACCGTGTGTCACTGTGGATACACAGGTGATACCTCGTCATAGTGGGAGGGTTGTTATACAGCCTGACAGATTTATGTTCTTGGGAGAATCTTCTGATTTGGTCGTTGGCGAACATGAACCTGATCCCTGGACATATGATGAGTAAATCCAAGATAAAGATGTGGTATCTTGGCAAAGAGCAATGAATTCTGAGATTGAATCTATGGATTCAAATCAGGTCTGGGAGCTAGTAGAACCACCCAATGGTGTAAAAACCATTGGATGCAAGTGGATCTACAAAAGAAAGAGAGGAATAGACGGGAAGGTTGAGACCTTCAAAGCGAGGCTTGTTGCGAAGGGGTACACTCAGAAAGAGGGCATCGATTATGAGGAGACCTTTTCGCCGGTAGCCATGCTTAAGTCTATCCAGATTCTCTTATGTATTGCTGCTCATATGAATTATGAGGTATGACAGATGGATGTCAAGATAACTTTCCTTAATGGAAGTCTTGAGTAGAACATCTATATGAAGCAACCAGAGGGATTCATTGCAAAGGGCAAAGAGCATCTTGTGTGCAAGCTTAATCGGTCCATTAATGGATTGAAGCAAGCTTCGAGATCTTGGAACATCAGCTTTGATGAGGTAATTCAGTCTTATGGATTTATTCAAAGTCCGGATGAGTCTTGTGTATACAAGAGATGTGACGAAAACGTAGTGATATTTCTTGTACTATATGTAGATGACATAAGAGTATGATTGTCCAAACAGTTTGATATGAAGGACTTGGGAGAAGTGTGACACATCCTTGGGATCAAGGTTATAAGGGATCGCAGGAGAAGGATGTTGTGCTTATCTCAAGCTTCATACATAGACACCATTTTGGCTCGTTTTAGCATGCAGAACTCTAAGAAAGGTTTTCTACCTTTTAGGCATGGAGTACCTTTGTCTAAAGATATGTGTCCCAGAACATCAAAGGATATAGAGGAGATGAAGGAGGTCCTTATACTTCGGCAGTAGAAAGCTTCATGTATGCCATGCAATGTACGAGATTGAATATCTACTTTTCCATTGGCATGGTTAGCAGATATCAGAGTAATCCAGGACAGGGACATTGGACTGTGGCAAAACATATATTTAAGTACCTGAGAAGGACTAAGGATTACATGCTAGTTTACCTGGCAGATCAATTACTCCCTGTGGGTTACACAGATTCCGACTTCCAATCAGATATAGATAATAGTAAGTCTACCTCAGGTTTTGTATTTACTTTGGGAGGTGGAGCCATTGTATGGAGGAGTATCAAGCAGAAATGCGAGGCGGACACTACTATGGAAGCTGAGTATGTGGCAGCCTCTGAAGCGGCCAAAGAAGCTGTATGTCTAAGGAACTTCTTGATGGACTTGGATGTGATTCCTGGTTTTCCCAAAACTATCATAATTTATTGTGATAACAGTGGTGCAGTTGCAAACTCGAAGGAACCACTAGCCCATAAGGCAAGTAAACACATAGAGCACAAGTTCCACCTGATATGAGAAATCATAAAGCGAGGAGAAGTTGTTGTGGCCAAGATTGCATCAAAGGATAACCTGGAAGATCCTTTCACTAAGGCCCTTCCAGCGAGAGCTTTTGATAGGCATGTGGAGGGAATGGGAATCAGATGTATGGCAGTATCAGGATAGCATAGTCTTTTAGTATATGTGGGAGATTGTTGGGATGTATACTGAAAAGTCTATCTTTTGTATGAATATCTTTATTTTTGAAATAAGAATCACATGATCATTGTTTGCATATTTATGGTTATGCATATTGTCTAATACATTATATTGTAGATAACATGGTGTGTAGTGTCATACAAGAGATTATGTTATCAGTACCTTGTAAAGTATAAGTAAAGGCTCACAACCGAGATGGTTTTGGGCAAACTATTGGTATGGTTGTAGTGTGATTTGGTATTGGTTTGTCTTGACCATAGAATTACACTAGTACACTTTGTGTGTATTGAGAAGGACCGACTTAGAGGTGATTCAATTTATTGCTGACTACATAATTGAATCGGACCTCGGATATTATGGTGTACATGCTCTTAATCTCGATATAATAACGGGCACATGTACTTAGTATTTATTTATTTGATTTACCAATGGGAGAGATTTATAGAGTAAATCGATAGGCTCGGTAAGTTGGGAAATGATATTATTTACAAGGTGTGCTGTTGATTATAGGAGGAAACCATGTCCTATATATTAGAATGATGATGTCCCCTTGAGGAGCTCATAAGGTTCATCAAGTAAACCCTGCAGGTGGACTTGGTCCGGCATGATGATAAGGTTGAGTGGTACTACTCATGGAGTTAGATGTTGATTAATTAATTGTCAGTAAATTAATTAATTGATGGACATTCGAGATCTTAAACACGGGGAGATATTTGTACAATTAATATATGGAGCCCATATTTATTTATGGAGGTTGGTGAGATAGATCAATGATAATTCTCTAGTGGAATGGATTATCATTAATGGATCAGACTTTATGTGGGCTTGATCCATTGGGTGGCCAAGATCCAACTCCTCCTCATGGTTCCTATTGTAGCCTATTAAAACCCTCATGAAGCCTAGATCCGATGGTGGAAAATGAATCTCTAGATCCGACAGTGGAGATTAAATCTCTAGATCCGACGGTGGAGATTAAATCTCTAGATCCGACGATTGAGATTAAATCTCTAGATCCGACGGTGGAGATTAAAAGGAGGCTTAAGCCTAACTCTATAAATAAGGGCTTGGGTAGCAAGGAGAGAATATCCAATTAGGTTTAGGGTTTTTCTGGAGTAGGCTTGAAAGAAGAGGTGGGCGGCAACCCTAGCTTGCTCCTCTTCCTATTGGGCGGCGGCATGGTTTCTAGGGTTTTGGCTCTTCTTGGCCGGTGACAAGTCCACCATCTCTCTCTAGATTGGCTGGCAACTCCTCCCTCTCTCTCTCTCTCCTTTGGCCGGCAGTATCCTTTCTTCAAGGTTGGCCGACGATCCTATTCTTCTCCTTGGTTGGCGGCAACATCAAGTCCCTTGACTTGGTGGCCGGTTCTAGATAGGAAGAAGAGTTTTGTTTTATTCTTCCTTTTGTTCGGAGCGAGCAAGGAAAGGAACATCGTGATCTAGGAAGCTTCAACTCTTGGAAGATCATTGCCCACACAACGTCCAAGAGGAGGATAGGACATACGATAGAAGACCTTGAGGTAAGCAAGAGGTATAATTCTTGTTTTATTTTCCTTTTGATTCTTTGTATATTGTATGTATTGTACGTGGCTAATTTACTTGGACCCCGAAGACAAACACAAAAGCCGGCGATCCGTACATCGTCTATTCCGCGGCTAATCGAAGAAAAGATGTAGGTTACTTAAACAACAAGTTTGTTCAAGTGACCACTCTAATCGAATAGCACGACGATGGATCGGTTGCTTGGGTAATCCCTCTTTATCAAGGATTAATTTTTTTTAATCCGGGGACGTAGATGGGATCGCCATGCACAAGCAACCAAGTTGAAGTGGGAAGCGAAGTTTCTCCCTTCAAAACAACTCTGTAACCCATTATTCTCCTCGGAGACGGAGAATTCCTTTCCCGGAAGAGAAATAAATCTACTCTTCAAAGTCCACTCTATCGCACAGAGCTGGAAGTGACTGGGAGACTATAATGACCAATCTCCCTTGTTATATCTGTCTGTGTTCTAGCAACTCTATGCAGCTACCCAGCAGCTAGCCAAACTCCATGATCACTCCTGCTCCATACATCTACAACCCCTCAGCTGTCGAAGCTTAGGATACGTCTCATTCAACTGCATCGGAATCGCTCCAATCCCTGTAATGATGCATTTGCGTACAATATCCTTCCATCCACTCGGAAGGATTAACTAATACTCATGCAAAACTTAACCACCGTCTAGGTCCTGAAAATTGGGTTCACAAGCTTTTTACCAAGTGAATGTCATCACCAAATTGGTCCAACAAATCAACATTATAGTATCGCTAGAGCATCTTATTCACATCTATGGTAATAACTAAATCCATACAAGGAAACCACCATCTACGGTGGCCGAGTGTGCAACTCCAACTACCACAATCTATAGTGGCCAAGTTACGCAACTCCAACAACCACAAACTGATCCAACCGCTTCCAGGATACTCGATTCCTCAAGTCCATGGACGACTAAATCGTTAACTAAGTCTAACAATATTATCAAAAGCTCATAAAATTCATACCAAGTATAAAACGTCGTCTTCTACACACCCGCATCCTTTTTACTCTAAGCTGATGATATCTCAATCATCATACCGACAATGATAATTGTATGATACCACGTCACTACAATATCAACACTCCAGTCGTAAACCAACCCTAGAGTATACATAGGTGTCCTTAGTGTTTAGCAACATTGATACCGATAAAATTATCTCCAGGTAAAATTGTCATTCTAACAAATACCTCCTGTGCATCATCAACCATGCCAACTTTGCAAAACCGATCAATGAGGGTATCAAACAACCTGATTAGGCTCACAACCAAATGAATGACATTGCATTGAGTAAATCACGAGCTTCAACTACTTTGTGTACTTTACACTAGCCCTCAGCCAATGAACCATAAGTAAAAACATTTGGCTCTAAAATATCATTACCTCAATCGGTAAAGTAATCATCAGAAATTTTCTCCCAATATGAGTTCTTCAGTATCGAAACTATTCTCGAAATCACTCCGATTGTATACTCCACTTGCCTATGCAATGGCAAGTTTGGGAGTTCATCCAAAACTACATCAGGATACTCTCGGATTATATGCACATCCAAGAGACCTATCATACCATAATTTCAATAATTTAACTATCCGTGAGGATATGTCTATCAAAGTCTAAGGGCATCTCTTGACTTCTTGGTTGTTGGTCAACCTCTCACCTAACGGTAGAGATACCACCAACCCACAAGTCGATGTATAGGAACCCTTCTAATCTGAACTAAGAATGTTATAGACATAGATACCTATAAACTACCAGTATCTCTCAATATATCAACCGAGAGGGTAAACTAAAGTAATAAGCTGAATGACCAATCCTTCGACCCTCTACATCTCCTCTCGAGTAAAGAAGTAAACCCATCCAACTTCTGTTCTTGATGTCTAAGTTCCTGTAGGTGGAAAAGACTACCATAGCGGAACTAACATCAACTGCTGAGACTGAGATACAAACAAAAACAACTGCAATGGAGGTGGTAAACACTGTTGCACTGGTAAAGAGCACACCACTGACTTTAAATACTGAATAACTGCCATTAACATGGCATTCTTCATACTCTGCAAATGGTATAGCTATGCTTGGGATGGTAACAATTGTTGGGAGATCGGTTGGCCGGCTAGAGGGGGGTGAATAGCCCTAATTCGTCGGACGTCGTATTTTGCTTGTCTAGAAAATATTAGCGCAAGCGGAATATACAAATGTAAATAAATACAAGCAAAATATAAGCAAGCAAGACAAACACCGAGATGTAACGTGGTTCACGGCTATGCCGCTAATCCACGGTCCGATTCGTCCACGGTGAATCACTCCGAAACCCAATCACTATTGGTCTCTCCTTTGCACCAAGCTAGGTGGAGGTAACCTTTACAAACACTCCTCTTACAAATAGAATGGAAATAAGCTTGAGTAAGAGGATGGAAAGCTTTAGGGATCTTTGGGAGAGTATTAGAGCATAAGCATTTTTCTCCCAAACCCTTACCCCCTTCCTTTTTATAGAGGAAGAGGGATGGGACCATCGATCGACCGATGCTCGATCGATCGAGTGCTCACCGAGTCGACTCCATTCTGCGTCTGCAGATTCCATCGATCATTGCCTTCCACAGCGATCATTGCTACGGCTGTCGATCATCGGGCCGAGTTCCCATGGCGATCGGCCGCCAAGCCCTAAACCGGTCTTATACCAATCGATCAACCCATCGATTAGGCGATCATTGCCGCCATGACATGGCAATGATCGTGTCGAAACCCATCCGACACTTGGCCAAATGGCCAAGTTTCACCTAAGAGCTACCCTTCCCGGGTTACAATCGCCACTCTCATTTCTGAGTCCTCGCCTTTGAAGTTCTCTTCGTTCTCGCCACGCCCCTCGGCAAAGATCAGCGACGGCTCGCAATGCTCCTTCGCGTCCTCTTGCCTCGAAGTCTACTTCCTCCGGCTTCACTCCAAGCTTCTCGTCCGGCGGTCCCTCGGATGCTCCAAGCGCACGGCTTCCGCAAAGCTATCCTTCACCGACTCAAGGCACGAGTCATGAGATGTGAAACTCGCCACGGCTCCATGTGCGACTTACTAAGTCCTGCACGACTTCAACGCACATATCAAATCACCAATACCAACCTAACTTCAACCCTTTGCCACACCATCAAAACCATATCACGGCAAGAGATTGCCCTAACAATCTCCCCTTTGATGTGTGGCAATCCATTTGCTTAGGTAAAACATTTGATATAAATTTTTAAGGAAAGAAAGCATGTAAACATAAACATTTGATAGCAACATGCAACTCCCTTAATCCATGAAACTCCCCTTAATCTCCCCCTATCATAAATAACTTAAACATATTCATTTCTCCCTTTGACACCATCAAAATATGAATACTAAGTTATAAACATATGACATCAAGTCTAATAGAAAGAAAATACCACAAGTTGATAAAAAAATTGGAATTCAGCCGTTACTGGTCTGAAATGTAGGCCATCAATCGATCGGTTCGTTCATACGATCCGCACGTGATTTTCTAATTTCGATTTTTCCGCCGAATTTCAGAAATACATAAAAAAATTCCAGAAAATTTGAAAAATCATGAAATTTGGGGAACATATTTCTATTAAGTATATCTATCAAGGAAAAATAGTTTTTCATGAAAACTCATTATATTTTCTTGTTTTTGCCAAAAATCCAAAAGTTCTATAAACTACTAGGTTTTTGATCATTCTAGTATCAAGTTAGCTACCTAGTTTTGCATCCAATTGTTTCAAAACATGAATACATGTATTTTAAGGTAAGAAATTGTTTTGAAAACATATGAAATATCCAACCATGATCTTTGGGCAATATGTCTATGAATTAAACATAAGCCTTCCCCATGATTGGTATATTATTGCTATGTTGATACTTTAAATGACCATTTAAATGCCATAGGCATTAGTGGACTTTTGTATCATCCTAACATCTCACCCATGCTAAGTTTGCAATCAAGTTAGCCTATAGTGAGTGTGAGATGCATCCTAGGGGGTATTTGTATATACTTAACCAACATATTCATGCAATTCTATCATGGTTAAGTATCAACCTAACATCCTTCATGATCATAATGACATATATGATTTAATTTCACATTATGATCATGAAATACACGTTTTCATCAAATTATAACCATGCATTAGGTATTATATGATGATTATAAGTAAAGTATCACCTAAAGCATGATTTAAACCTAATTTTCATGATAATGTGCCAAATATCATAAATCATGATTATTTATAAGCAATATTATCTATTTATGGGCACGTTATCATCACCCAACACTATCTAAAAATGTTGTCCCGTCATCCTAGGTCAACCAAAATATGATATAGGTCAAGTTCATATGGTTGACTACCCTAGGGGTTTTCTAACCCTTAAGGATGGATTTTGGAACCCAAAATAGATTTTTGCCTATGGGATTCACTAGAAATTCCTTGGGGATCCATTTCTTAGCTATTACTTTGTTTTTGTCTTGTCCCCTAGCAATTAGGCATTTATAGGCCTTCTCATTTTTCTTCTCTTTATATCCTAGGCCCTTCTTGTTAAAACTTGCCCTTTGGCTCCCAATTATCATGTTAAGGGTATTGGAGCCTATTGTGAATTTCTCTAGGGCTTTGGTTAAATAATCTACCTTTTCCCTTAAAGCCCTATTTTCATTTATACATGCATCACTAACATCTAATGGCATATATTCATCATGTGAGCATGCATCATCATGGCAAGAAGAAATATTTTCACTTAAGCATGCTTTTTCTAATTTTTGCTCTAATTCCTTAATTTGATTAAGCATGCTTTTATTTTTCTTTTTCATTCCAAATAAGTCCTTAGTTAAACTAGAAATTATGGAAACTATTTTCTTAGGAGAGGCATTCGTTACCATTGTTTCCATATCCTCTTCTTCTTCTTCGGATGATGAGGATGTGGAAGCCTCCCCTTCATTTGAGCTCTCTCCACTTGTGCTTGAATCTTCATTTGAGGAGGAGGAGCAATCCGAGTCATGAAGAGCCATTAGTGCTAGGTTGGCAACAAATGCGTTCTCTTCTTCCGATGATGATGATGAGGCAAGGTCATCCCATGTCTTTGCTTTGAGAGCCATGGCCTTCCCTTTTCCTTTTGCCTTCTTTTCTTCTTCCTTTCTCCCCTTCTTCTTCCTCTTCTCTTCTTTCTTTTCTTCTCTTCCTTGCTCTTGTTTAGGAGGGACAATTATCCCTTATGTGCCCTTCTCCTTGCAATTGTAGCATATCACCTTCCCCTTGGTCTTCTACTCCTATCATTTGATTTGTTAAAGTGAAAACCCTTTAAAGCACGTCTTACCCTCCTTACCATATATGCCTCTTCGGTGCTATCCATGGAGGAGGAGGAAGATGCTTCATCGGATGAGGAGGAAGGGATTTCCATCTTCTTTTTCCCTTTGTTGGCCATCAAGGCTACTCCTTGAAGTTTGGACTCTAGGCTCTTCTTGTATACCTTCAAGCCTTGTCTCATGAAGCTCCATGGTTGAAAAGAATTCCTCCAAGGTGCTTACTTCTAGGTTCTTGGAGATGTAAAATGAGTCCACCATGGAGCTCCATCTTGAGGACCGGGAAAGGCATCTATGGCCTTCATTACCATATCCGGTTCGATAGCTTCTCACCTACACTCGTTAGCCCAATTAATATTTCTTTAAATCTAGAATGTAGGGAAGTTACCTTTTCTCCTTTTCAAGCTTGATATTTGATAATTGGGAGCGGAGGAGATCTCTTCTTGCTAGCTTTGCCTCAAGTGCCTTCATGAAGTTCAACCAACTTCTCCCACATCTCCTGGCACTTGAGCACTCCCTATTCTATTTACTTCTTGTTGAGGAGCACATTGTATAGGTGGTGCTTGGCCTTTGAATTTGCCAAGTATTCTTCTCTTTGCCTTTTGCTCCACCTAGATTTCTCTAATGGCTCCCCATTCTCGTTCCTAGGCAACTCGAAACCGTTTTCCATTATTAAAAGGATTTCAAAGTCGGTTTCGAAGAATACCTCCATTCTCTTTTCCACCAAGAGAATTCGTAGTCAAACTTGGAGGGTGGATGTTTGAGCCGCCATTTACTTGTTGAAGTGCTCTCGTGGCGGTTAGTCCTTGAAGAGCGACCTTGGCTCTGATACCACTTGTTGGGTTGGCGGCTAGAGGGGGGTGAATAGCCCTAATTCGTCGGACGTTGTATTTTGCTTGTCTACAAAATATTAGTGCAAGCGGAATATACAAATGTAAATAAATACAAGCAAAATATAAGCAAGCAAGACAAACACCGAGATGTAACGTGGTTCACGGCTATGCCGCTAATCCACGGTCCGATTCGTCCACGGTGAATCACTCCGAAACCCAATCACTATTGGTCTCTCCTTTGCACCAAGCTAGGTGGAGGTAACCTTTACAAACACTCCTCTTACAAATAGAATGGAAATAAGCTTGAGTAAGAGGATGGAAAGCTTTAGGGATCTTTGGGAGAGTATTAGAGCATAAGCATTTTTCTCCCAAACCCTTACCCCCTTCCTTTTTATAGAGGAAGAGGGTTTCTTCCCGTTGACACAGGATCAGTCGACTGATGCCCTCGATCAGTCGACTGATCTCGTAGCCGTTGCCCAATAACGGCTGCTTTCCACGCTGGATTCCATCCAGCAGATGGCATCATCCGATCCGATGGGACCATCGATCGTGATGCTCGATCAATCGAGTGCTCGAAGTCGACTCCATTCTGCGTCTCGCAGATTCCATCGATCCGATTGCCTTCCCGGCGATCGTCATTGCATCGACATCGATCGACCGATTCCCATGGCGAATGATCGCCAAGCCCTAAACCGGTCTTATACCATCGATCAACCCATCGATTCAGAGCGATCGACCGCCATGACATGGCAATCGGCCGTGTCGAAAACCCATCCGACACTTGGCCAAATGGCCAAGTTTCACCTAAGAGCTACCCTTCCCTGGGTTACAATCGCTCACTCTCATTTCTCGGAGTCCCTCGCCTTTGAAGTTCTCTTCGTTCTCGGCCACGTCCCTCGGCAGCATCAGGCGCACGGCTCTGCAATGCTCCTTCGCGTCTCTTGCCTCGAAGTCTACTTCCTCCGGCTTCACTCCAAGCTTCTCGTCCGGCGGTCCCTCGGATGCTCCAAGCGCACGGCTTCCGCAAAGCTATCCTTCACCGACTCAAGGCACGAGTCATGAGATGTGAAACTCGCCATGGCTCCATGTGCGAATTACTAAGTCCTGCACGACTTCAACGCACATATCACATCAACAATACCAACCTAACTTCAACCCTTTGCCACACCATCAAAACCATATCACGGCAAGAGATTGCCCTAACAACAATTACTGATGTCTGTATGTTTGAGTCTTCTCAGATGTCTTCTGCTGATGCTGCTGAGTAAATCACTTCCCCTGGAGGGAAGTATCCAGGAACTCCAACTATGTCTGAGGTAGTAGATCGCTGTTGATGTGCTAACCCAATCTTTTGTGATGACCTCTGTTGTCGAGATTGTGCATCATCCTCCTGGAACAACCTTGATAGTCTTCAACTGGGTCTTCGAAGTACACTTTCTCTTCATATGTACTGGTTGCTTACAATAGTAACAGATGAATTGATCCAACAAATAATCCGACATTGCGTGTCTTCATGATTCACACTGCACACATAATCTAGAGTCTTTCCTCTGATTTCGCAGATGTGCACGAGAACATCCTAATGATCTGCGGCTGGTCTTCTCTAATCGGAAAGTAGCTCATAACCCATGACTCCGATCTTAATACTTTTTTCCAACATTCGGAGACTTCTAATTCCAATAATTTGACTTTCAATGTATGCTAATTGATCGTCAACTTTTAAAGCACTTGCTACGGAGTCATTTTCATGCACATGACTCGGTCTAATGCTTTCCAGTAAGATCTAATAAAAGGTTCATACATCCTAATCCGAATGTAAGCCAATAAACCGTGGGTGGCTTAAAACACCATTCTCATTCTTGAGCTATTAGGTGGGTGTAAACCCTGCAAGTATAGCAACTCTGCATGATACTCCATTACCAAACGATCACCCTACTTGATGCCCAAGAATTCCCTGACAATGCATCAAAAAATGACGCGAGGAATTACTCTCTCTCAACATCACTACACCATGACCAAGTGATGTGTTATTCCCCGAAGGTTATTTCCTACATCTTCCACCATGTACCGGCTTGATCCCGATAATGGTATGCAACTAATTATACTTTCTCTATATAATATGAGTTAAGTATTCAAAAGTACCTTCAAATTTATACAACCCAACATGACCAACTCAGGGATCAAAATCCCTATAAAACACTATATACTAATCCTCTACCATCTGCATCAACAATAGTATACTCATTTGTCCATTACCCCACGGGTAATGATCTAACTAGCATAAATAGGTGAAAATCTCTAAGACTGTAATGCTTGATCTCCATAAGAAATGTGACTACTTGACCCTACTTTCTGACTCGGTATCAATTGGATCTCAAAGGTAATTCACCTTTTCGAAAGCAGGTACATGTCTAATAAACTTAACATGTCGTTCCCGTGGTCAACTCAACCAAGGTTACAAATAACAACTAACACACTACATGTCATTCCCTATTATAAACAACAAAAAAAAAATGTGATAACAGTTATCATACCTTAACCTTGTAGCTCAGAGAGGTCCCGCTATAGCCAGATCCCAAACCTCACAAAACCAAAATCGAGCAAAATAAAACTCGATGTCAGAACGAAATAAAATCTGAAAGTGGACTCGCAATCTGGGGCTATGATACCAATAAAATTGTCATGTCCCGAAAGTATGCCAAGCCCAAAAAACGGACAGCATCTCCCTTGTACGTGATACAATTCCCTGTTGATACAAAACCTTTCGACCACAACCACACAACATATGAAATGACACTACAAAATAATACAACCACAAAGATACAAAGATGCGCACCGGTGCGACTCTAACACACTAAACAAAATATGATCAAATTCAACATCAAAACCAAAAGCATAATAAAAGTCAAATACAACGCTTCACATACATGACTATAACCTAAAATCAGCAGTGAAACATATATGAACTAAACTCCAAATGCTCGGTGTGAGATGGGATCAGCTGGCGGAGCTCCTAGCATCCTAGGAATCTTCTATCTGTTACCTGGGCGACAAGAAAATTCAGGGTCTGTGGTGATGAGTATAAAACTCAGCGGTAAAGAATAGATAGTACATGAGCAAAATAAATGTAAGAAGATCAACATATATACAGTCTAAAGGTACAACAAATAATCACAAGTATATTATAACCCATGTGTATACTAAAAGATCAACTAAACAACATAAAGTACTGACATGCCTGAAGATTTGCAACGCTACAACTCATACCACCTGAGCACATATACCACAATATGATACATACAATATAGAAGAACAACACTACCTCTGTAATCAACAAACTATCATACGGACATTCTATACAAAATACAACAACATACCTGGTCCATTCTGTAGCACATCATGATACTAGTCAAAGGTGTATAATAATCCGACCAACTCGTATACTGGTATCCCACACACAATCAACATAGAATATGCAAATAACATGCAAGATGATGTACAACCAAATGTAGCAAACATAGCATAAACAAATGCAACAACACAATAAACATATATATAGGCTGTATCTATATACACTGCTCACACACACACACACACACACACACACACACACACACACACACATAATGCCCTCACACATGGCAATGCAAATGCATGGTCATGCCTGCGCACACTATTCGCTACCACGATCCCCAGTGTGGCCTAGGTGGCACGACATGACAACTGTCCCAACTCAACAACAACCACTGCTCTCGAGGGGCCGAGTGGGTAGTATGAATAAGTAGCGATAAGCTAAAGAGCTATAAGCTACACAATAGAGGTCCCTACTGCTGGCCACTCTGACTGACACTACCTATGAGTGGTCGAGTGCCACACACCCAAGATAGCTGCACACCACTCCAACTACCACCATCAATAGTGGTTGAGTGCGACACAACAAATGAACTACCCTCACACCAGTTACTACTACAACGAGTAACCATGGAGGCAGGATGACTGACAACCCTCTCAACCATAAGGGAGACCAAGTCGCCAACATGCATGTAAATTGAATGAATGCACAACTACACACACATACATCCATAACACACTCTCTATCCAATAGAGAGTCATACACAACTGATAATCAACCATGCTAGGACCACCAGTCCATAGCATCCCACTATCGACAATCTACCAAACATAGATCCATGATCCATATTAGACACACAACATAAAGGGATATAACACGACCATCCACTCTAGATATTGACAACAATCCACTTATCTATGCACCGATGGTGAGATCCACCATAGATGCACCACGTAAATGTGTGTGAAATAACAATTGACCTCACCATCAAAATCATCACCTAACCCAAGATGTAACACGATGAATAAAGCTGAAACCACAACTGTGCCCTAGTAACATGCACTTAAATTAACCTCTACAGGCCAACTTACAATAGTGTCTATAATCTATAACAGTGATAAACGAACTGTAAGATAATACAACGTATCAAAAAGTACAAGGGCTAAGTAACAAGCACATGATTAAATAAGAGTGGAGTCAAGGTAAAGGTGTCATTAACATCGTAAAAATTCATGCACTAGAATCAATAAACTACCTAACCAAGGTAGGCATTACCCACCTGATATGTAACTCATGTCAATAATCCTCATGTCTGTGAACCTGCCTCGTATCAAAGTCTTGAAAACAAAACATATATGATCCGACCATGCTATCAATTCTAATATTAGGATCAAATCCTAATCCTACATCAACTTTATATATCGATCAACTAACTAAATAGCTTCTTACATAAGCTCTTAATTAGCATACCAAATAAAAGGCTAACTATAGATTTAACATCTCATCCATAGCACTAAAATTACAACTCACCTAGATTAGCTTCCGTTGCAAAACATCTTGATCTTAGTTTAGGGTATCAAACCTACATCAATAGTCGAAATGGAGATAAGAACCACTCAGTGCATCCTTATCATCTAAGGATTGCAATATATCTCAAATATCACAACCTCCTTACTAGATCTAAGCTTACCTCACACTGCCTCAATTAACCACAACTCCTTACTCAGCTAAATAAGTTTGATCCACCTCAATCAAATGAACGACAAACAAATCCTCATACCAATCAAGCATTCCACCTACTCCTATACCAGCCTAGTATCAACTGCGAAGCTTCTTGATTCGAGATTAGAGTTGCATACCTAATTCATCTTCCGAATTATCAATAATCACAACCCAATTTGTTAACCCTGGAACCAGAAATTGGATTAGCAACTGTTGGTACAGGGGCACTAGATAATCAAACCTATATTTTGATTATGGAAAAGACACAAAGTTAAGCTTATATCATTAACTCATGAGCTGAATCAAGTGTGCAAGAATGCTAAGCTAAGCTGAAGGTCGGCAACACCCGGAGGTTCTCGTGTTGAGAAACCATGGTGGTCGGGCGACACCGGGAGGACTTCAGAGGGAGCCAAAGAAATCAGGTAGAGATCGGGAGCAAAGCTTCAAAGGTAAAAGTTTAGGTAAGCTCGTGTGAGTGAGTGTAAGTAAGGTCGTGTCCTCCATATGGGGACGTCCTTAGGTGACGATCTGACTAAGACATCCCATGGAAGGTCTATGTCGAGATCAGATGGTTTATGACCATCGAAAACACTTAGTTTCATTTGATTTCGAGATAACTTTTCATTGCAGTCAAAAACCCTAGCGAATGATCATTGATGGCTTGTAGCGATCATTCTGGGCATCGATTCGGTGATAAGGGTGGCTGATCATTGCTTTGTTCAAATTCCAGCCTCTAGGAGAGTCAAAACATCACCCCCTTATCTAAGGGTGAGGTGGCCTTTGATGATAAGGATTGAGCTCAACGTTTAGGGTTCTCAAAGGCTATAAAAGAAGGGCCATTCTTCACCATTTCATCAATCCCAAGTGCTCTCAATTTCTCCCGCAACGTCGCTACTCTATGACGATCCTACGATGATGAAGCGCTGCTGAAATGACGATAATCCAGGCTCAAATTCCATCTCTTAGGTCGTCGGTAAAAGCTTTACTTTAAGTTCATTTCAAATCTTGTAAACTTTACTTTTATCGGAGCTTTAATCATAACGAGGAGAGGGGGAGTGTCCCTCTACCTCGACTCTTTGCTATTTCTTGTACTCGCTTACTCCTACCTCCAACGAATAGGAGTATTTTAGTGATTTTCCCTTCGTACATGGTCTAGGATTTTTAGGGCCTTGAATTAGCAGTCGGAAGGCTGTGAACCAAGTAAAATTGCATTTGTCTCATATTTATTTTCCGTTACACTTTACTCTTTTTATTTATCAAATCGACGTATGAAAAGAAAAATCGTTTTGCGCTATTCACCCCCTCTAGCACTCATATCGATCCAACAACAATTGTCCTACCTTGCAGAGAGGATGATAAGTTTTTGATGGCGAAAGTAGACAAAAAGAAACTGAGCTCTACTTACAGCGTGCTGAAATCGCTACAATCAAGCACTATGTTGCATTGATGGCAATCTGGACACGAACAGGGGAGACAACGATGACAACATAGCCAAGCTGAGTTTGCACAACGAGATTCGACAACGACAGTGTCATTGCATGCGACAGAGGTGGTCGGCTACCGAGATGTTCAAGACAGTGGCCTAGGATCTGAAAGTAGAAACTGAGGGAGAAGGACGACAACAGTAACGATCGAGCACAAGAACTGTGTCGATCGGTCATGCCGGAGATGGGAACGAGAGTCGTGTATCAGTCGATTAGGGTGATCAGAGAAGTTAGCTAGCACCTGGTAGCTAGTGATGCAAGCAACTAATGAAGATGAGAAGAGAGCGATAATGAATCGAGGAGAAGGAAATCGAGAGAGAGAGAGAAAAATCGCGATGAATGGGGAGAAGAGAGAAAGCTGCGTCGAGAGAAAAGAATAGGGAAATAGAAAGAAATAGGTAAATTTAACCTAAAGTTTAATATTTAAATCTAGGTAAATTGAGCATATTAACTCCTATCTAACAGATAATTTAAATAGACTTTATAAAAGCCTATTCGCTTCGTCCCCATCATATAAATTCCATTTTAATCCAAATACATTTCTAAAAATCTCTAAAAAATTACACTGGGTATTTTCCTAATTAACCAGTATTATTTTATTATTATTATTATTTTTCGATTTCTTACAAAAACTATCAAAGGAAAATACGTATATATAAAAGAAAGAAGTGAAGAGGAACAAACTCCCCTCAGGTCGGGTTAATGGCATCGATTAACATCGCCGCCTCCTCCATTATTCCTTGAAGACTTTGATGGAACTATTTGAGTTTATGCCCGTTGACTTTGAATGTTCTTCTCGAAGAAGGATTCTGTACCTCAATAACACCATACGAGAAAACATCAATAATAATAAATAGACCTTCCCATTTAGACTTCAACTTACCTATTGACCATTTGAATTTAGAATTGTACAATAACACCTTTTCTCCAGATTGAAAGTTTTTGTGCAATATATGTTCGTCATGGAAAGTCTTGGTCTTTTCGTTATAAGTGCGGGAGTTCTCATATGATTATAATCTCAATTCCTCCAATTCTTGCAGCTGCAATTTTCTTTTACAATCAACCTCTTCTAGGTTCATATTGCATGCTTTCAAAACCCAATAAGCTCTTTGTTCCACCTCCACTGGTAAGTGACAAGCCTTTCCAAATACAGTTCAATAGGGAGACATTCCAATTGGTGTTGATGGTACCTAGGAGTTTTGGTAGATATTCCTGACCACAAGGTTTATTCCCGAGCACCCTCCTTATGGATGAGCACCCTCCTTTTCACTAAGCACCTTGTCTTCTTGCTGAGCACCCTATATTCTTGCCGAGTACCTTGTCTTCTAGCCGATCACCAATCTTCTTACTGAGCACCAGCCTTCTACTTCAGTAACAGTCGATTGCCTCATTATGGTAGTCGACTGTCTGAGAACAATCCTCACACTCAGACTTTCTCAATTGTCCGATCACCAATTTCCACACCCCATCATAATGGTTGTCTCCTAAATACCCCAAAGGGCATCATAGTCAATTGAGCTAGGGAAGAAAGGATGTGGTTATCTCCTATATAAAAAGATAGAAAGGAAGGGTGAAGAGATGGATGTTTTCTTCTCTCTAGTACGCAGAGACAACCCTTCTTCTTCTTTGAGCTTTCTTCCTTTACTGTGATATTCTTTTGTTCTCTACCATATTTCTTCTTATCTCTTTGTTGGACACCGACTTGATGTCAGAGGGGCCACACTTGCAAATTTAACCCACCCTTAAGTGCGTAGTTCTATTGCAGATAAGGAACCCTAGCAGCATCTTCACAAATCTTGCATATTTCTCATTTTACTAGTGAAAGAGGAGGGATCCGAGCGTACCGAAAAAAAAAAGAACACCATCAGGCATCTTGTTGGTGGTCTGGTAGGCCCATAATGCATCATTAAGTCTTCGTCTCCAATCCTTTCTATCCAGTCATACTATCTTCTCTAGAATTAGCTTGATCTCCCTATTTGAAATTTCAGCCTGGCCATTTGTCTAAGGGTGGTATGGGGTGGACACCTTGTGTACTCGCATAGCTTCTTAGGAGTGCCTTCAAGTGCTGGTTGTAAAAGTGGGATCCTTGATCACCCTAGGTAACCCAAACCTATAAAATATCTATGACCTGACAAAATCTACAACAACTGTAGCATCACGAGTCTTGGTGGGGATAACCTCCACCCATTTGGAGAAATAATCAATAACTAGCAGAATGTAAACAAAGGCGAATGAACTAGGAAAAGGACCCATAAAATCAATGCCCCACACATCGAAAATTTCACAAAACAAAATTTGTTGTTGGGGAATTTCATTTCTCTAGCATAAAGTTCCAATCCATTGACAATAGTTGGATGTTTTGAAAAATAAAAATGCATCCCGAAATAAAGTAGGTCAATACAATCTTGCATCTAATACCTTTCTGTTGGTGCAGGGGCAATAGATAATCAAACCTAGGTTTTGATTATGGCAAAGACCCAAAATTAAGGTCTTATTGTTATCTCATATGCTCTATTAAGTGTGCAAAAATGATTAAGCTTAGCTGAAGGTCGATGACACTCGGAGAATCTCAAGTCGAGAAATCATGGTGGTCAGGTGATACCGAGAGAACTTCGGATGGAGTCGAAGAACCCAGGTGAAGGCTGAAAGCTAAGCTACAAGTTATAAAGGACCAGAGGTAAGCTCGAGTGTGAGTAAAGGTGAGGTCGGGTCCTCCGTACAAGGATGACTTTAGGCAACGATCTGACTAAGACTTCCAGTGGAAGGTCTAGGTCGAGATCGGATGGTAAGTAGCTGTCAAATTTATATTTACTCGTATGTTTTTGAACAAACCTTGTGTTGCAATTGAATAACCAAGATGGAAGTCGACTGCTGGCTATTGGCAGTTGACTACTGCCGACATCAGTCGACTGATGAAGGCCATTAGTCGACTGCTATTCAAATTGCCCACTTCGATGAAGGTCAAGATAAGAACTCCTTTTCTTGGGGTGAGGTGTCCATTTGGATAAGATCTTGGACTCAATGTTCAAGGGCTCGAAAAGCTATAAAAGAAGGGGGGTTTCATCCCTTTAGGTCATCTCAATTGCTCTCAAAGTGCTCCTACAATGCCAAAGTTCTACTCCACCGTAACGCCGCATTAATGCTGACGTGAAGCCAAAGATCTCTACTCTACTTCATCGGTAGCTTCATTTAGTTCTTTCATTTGTAATTAATTTTGTACTCAGATATTTTATCATACAAGGTGAGGTAGGCTTATTGCCTCATCCTCGAGTTTTGGTTTTTGTGTAGACCTCCAATGAGGAGGAGACTCTATAGTGGATTGCCCCTTTGTACGCGATTAAGGATCCGGGGCCTTGGAGTAGCAACCTTTTGGTTGCAAACCAAGTAAAAACAAATTTGTCTCCTTTACTTTTATTGTTTACATTCAGCTGCATTTATTACTGTGTTTTATCGACGAACGAAAAGAAATTTTTATGATCGCTATTCACACCCCTCTAGCGATTCGCCTCGATCCAACAATTGGTATAAGAGCGGGGGCTCTAAGATTTGGTGAAATCACCAATCTAGCATTGTTTTTGGTTTTCTTTTCGTATTTATTTTAATTTTTCTTTTCATATTGTTTTTTGTTTCGTTAAATTTTCTTTACTATTTTTCCCGCACATCTAATCCAAGGCAAAGTCTTGGAACTTTTGTCGTGCCTTTTTGTTTGTGTGCAAGATTTTGTTTAGATGGCCCATCTCGAAGGGTTTAGCACTGCTCGACCTCTATTTTACAAAAGAGATGACTTCCATTCCTGGAAGGCTCGAATGGAGTGCTGCTTAAAACCCAAGTAGAGATGTGGATCGTGATTCAAACCGGATTCTCGCTACCTACTAATGAAGATGGCGAGTTCCTAGATTGCGATAAGTGGACCAATGCCATGAAGCGTCAAGTGGAGACCGATGCAAAGGAAAACCAAATCCTACAATGCGGTCTTTCCAAGGAGGAGCTCAACTGGGTCGGACCATTCATAAGCGCGAAGGACTTATAGAACAAGCTCATCGAGCTGCACGAAAGAACGACCGACACGAAGGTATGTAAGCATGATTTATTATTAAATAAATTGTTTAATTTGAAAATGCAGGAACACGAGACTGCTATGCAATTACATTCAAGGATCCAAGATATTATGAATGACCTCCACTCGATCGGACAAAAGGTCGAAAACAGAGATGTTATCAGGTATGCCTTAAATGCTTTTCCTAGGACCACCTTGTGGGCATCCATGGTTGATGCCTACAAGGTATCTAGAGATCTATCTAATATTAGGTTAGACAAGCTTTTTTTAGAATTTGAATTACACAAACAATCTAATGCGGTCCCGGCTGAGAAAGGTATTGCGTTGGTTGCAGGTCGAAAGAAGAAGGCAAAGAGCAAACCACCTCCCGAAGAAGAAGAAGAGGAGTATGAATCGGAGGTGAATGATGAGATGGAGACTGAACTAGTGAATCTAGTTCAGAAGATGATCAAGAGCCGAAAATGTCAGATCAAGAAATCCAAGGAAAAGCAAAGTTCCAACTATAGATGCTATGAATGCAACAAGATGGGCCACATCAAATCAGATTGCCCAAGACTAAAGAACAAACCATCTCAATTCAAGAAGGCGGCACTCAACGCAACATGGGAGGAGTCATTGGAGGAGGATGATGAGCTCAATAATCTCGCGTTTATGGCCAAGCTGATCAAACCCGAAGACAAGTCCGAACCCGAAGCAAGCAACGAGTCCAAGATCGAGTCCAACTCTGGATCCGAAGATGAACTTCAATTCAAGATAAGCCACGGATCTGTATCCATTTCAAGATATTCGATCAAGGTAAGTCAGTCTTTAATTGATACGCTTTACAATGCAATTAAATATTTAACTAAAAAGTTAGCTAAGTTCGAGTTCAAGGTCGAGACCTTAGTTGAGGAAGTTAAACTCCTTATACATGAGGTCTCCCTAACCTCTTCGACTAGTCGAGTTCAAGAGGAGAACTCAACTCGAGTTGAACAACTCGAAGAAGAGAACTCTCTCTTGAAAGGATAAGTCAAAGATCTTAGGCAA
Source organism: Wurfbainia villosa (assembly GCA_025175895.1). Taxonomy (NCBI): domain Eukaryota; kingdom Viridiplantae; phylum Streptophyta; class Magnoliopsida; order Zingiberales; family Zingiberaceae; genus Wurfbainia; species Wurfbainia villosa. The sequence continues at coordinate 19,567,873 of CM046008.1, read as the reverse complement.
ATATTGGAAAGGTTTACTTTGGGGTACAAGGGTCTTGACCTACTACTTGGATTACAAAGGGTCATGTACAATAAGGCCAGACTCGGGTTTAGATCAACTACAACAAATAAGTCTTATATGTCAATTGTAAATCGAAATAGACAACAAGTCCAAGAATGGGTACCAAAAACTTTTTTAAATTCACAATTAGGATCTAACAAGTACTGGGTTCCCATGGACTAAATCCACTATATGGAAAGACCGAATCGATTCAATGGTCCAGAGGGAGCTAGTACTAAACTTGTTTGTTTTATTTCTTGAATTAGACTTGCATGCTTAGTTAATTTTTGTTTTAATTTTTAGAACGGCTAGATAGGGTTAATAGTGTGAGGTTTCTCCAAGCTCACATTGTTGGTAAAGGCGAAGTGCTGGTGCATTTCAGGGTCCTTCAAGCTCATCCAAGCAACCAACAAGCAAAGCATTCAAAGCTCACATTTGTAAAGTATTATTTACATATTTTTTTGTATTTCTTTGTATTTTCTTATATTTATTATTTATTATTGTAAACACTTGTACAAGGTTTCTCCACCTCCGGTGTGTCACCGAGAAGGAGTGTATTAGTAGTGGTTTACATCACTAGAGCTCTATTGAGCTCGTCCCGTGGAGTAGGAACTAGGGTTCTAAACCACGTTATATCGCCTTGTCTTTGTTCTTGTGTATTTGTATTTGTATTTGTATTTCTGCTGCGTACTAACAAACTATAGAAACAAGCACGAATGAATTCCATCAAGAGATGCAAAAATGCTATACACCCCCCTCTAGCAATCAACGATTCTTCTACAATTAGTATCAGAGCTAGGAGCTCTTCTACAGACTAACCGCCAAGGGAGCATTGCTAGAGGTGAAGAAGATGGAGGAGCCAACTTTTAGACTAGATCATTACATCAACACTCCACCGCCGTATGAATTTTAAGGAATTGGGGGCTTTAACAAATGGAAGGAGAGTATAGAAACTTTCCTCATGATGAATATCAAAGATTGGTTCATCTTGGTGGAAGGTTTCGAACCCCCTGGGGATAATAAAGGAAATGTTCAAAAATTGAAGAAGTGGACCCAAGAGCAATGCCAAAAATTCAAGGCTGAGGTTAAGGTAACAAATTTTTTAGAAAATTTAATATCTAATGATATTTTGTGCAAGCTAGGGGATTACATGGATGCTAAGAAGCTTTGGAGAAAGTTGGCGAGATTCCATGAGAAGCCTCACTCGGTCCAAGACAATAAGGAAGAATTCAATGATGAGGAGTACTCATCCGTTCAAGCTCAAAAAGAATGTGCATCTTCATCCAAAGAGCTTGAGGATTCGAAGGTTGAGAGATGCTCAACATCCGGATCAGAGTAGAAAATTGAGGAATTTCCACCTCTAGGATTGAGGGGGAGGATATTAGGTCACCGGAGCTGGAGCAAGAGCAAGAGCAAGAAGAACCATCAACATTCGAAAAAGATGAAGGATAAAAGTCAAAATTCTGGTCTAGGTAACTCGAATATTATAATTAAATATAAAAATTACATAATGTATTTTGAGTGTAGGGAAGCCAAACATTACAAAAGTAAGTGCCCAAAAGAGCCAAGAAGGTCAACCGACACCGAAGGCGAAGGAAAAGTCAAAAGAGGTCGGTGCCCCAACACATAAGAGCAAGGAGCACGTGGTTTGCTTCAAATGCAATCAGAGGGGCCACTATAGAAGCTAATGCCCTAGGGGGAGGAAGCAACCCAAGGGCAAAGAAAGACCTACACATGTAGAGGGAGTTAAGGCAAACCCTAAGGTAAATTTAAATAATGCTCATTCTTTAATTAATAGGCAAAAGCATGTTAGGAATTTTGTTGCTATTTATCATGAACAAAAGCATGCTAGGAATATATTTTTTTGCTTAGGTGCTAAATCATGCGATATTAAGGTTAAGGACAAAGCTAGAAAAAATAACCCTAAAACAATTCTACTTAAGGAAGTAATTAGAAAGGTAGAAAATCACTTAGGCATTAACCCTAAGGAGGGTAGGCATGTACCTAGGAAGAAAAAAAATACTCAAAGAAATAATGGGCCCACAAAATTTGAGAAACTAGAGTTAGAAAATCAAGCTTTGAGGTCAAGGATTGAAAAATTGGAGAAGACCATTATAAGAATGACAAATTCAATTAAAGGGTCTAGGAGTCAAAATTTAAGAGTTAGAAGGCAAGAACTGTTGGTGCAGGGGCACTAGATAATCGAACCTGTGTTTTGATTATGGCAAAGACACAAAGTTAAGTTTACATCGTTATCTCACGAGCTAATTCAAGTGTGCAGAAAAGTGCTAAAGCTGGAGCTGAAGGCTAGCGATACCCGGAGGAAGCCGCGGTGGTCGGGCGACACTCGAGTGACTTCGGAGGGAGCCGAAGGAATCGAGTAGAAGGCCGGAAGCGAGTGCTACTATCGAGGTAAGCTCGTGTGAGTGAGAGATTGTAAGGTCGTGTCCTCTTTACGGGGACGACCGTAGGCGGCGATCCGACTAAGACTTCCTATGGAAGGTCTAGGTCGAGATCGGACGGTTAGAAACCGTCGCATTTATCATTTTCTGAGCTAATCTCTTACTGCAGGGAAGTGGCCAGGCTGGCAGTCGACTGCTGGACGTTGGACAGTCGACTGATGCTCATCAGTCGATTGATGGGAGGCATCAGTCGACTGATGGCGACGAATCAGCCTTTGCGCTAGGTCAAAACGGATAACGTTTGATGCGGCCACTTCGCGATAAAATTTGGACAACTTCGTGATCTATTCCAGAAAAAAGGGAGACAAATTCAGAGGCCAAAATCTATAAAAGGAGGGGAGGATTCCAACTCCAAGCATCATCAAGTTTATTCATCAAGTGCTCCTACAACGCCAACGCTCCAACGCCGTCATAACGCCGACGCGACGACAAGTTCAAATCTCCTTCGTCGGCAGCAGTAGCAAGTAATTATTTTTATTGTATTCTTTATTTTAATCGTAACGAGGTGAGGTAGGCTTGTTGCCTCATCCTCGTACATTCGGTTTTTGTGATCGTTGTCTCCTACCTCCAACGAGGAGGAGACGTTATAGTGCTTTGCCCTCCGTACGCGGTCTAGGACCGATAGGGCCTTGGAGTAGCAACCGCTGGGTTGTGAACCAAGTAAAAATAAACGTGTTCCTTTATTTTCCGCTGCTCTTACTCGTTTAATTGTCTACTCGAACGAAACGTCGAAAAGATTTACGATCGCTATTCACCCCCCCCTCTAGCGACGCTTCTCGATCCAACAATTGGTATCAGAGCGGGGGCGCTAAGATTTGGTGAAACCACCAATCTAGCACGTTTTGGTTTTCTTTTTGTAATTTTCGATTCTTATCTTTCTTAGGTTTTTATTCCTCCGGCACTACTAATCCAAGATGAAGTCTTGGTACGTTTCTTTTGGTTGTGTGCTTGCAAGTATTCTCCCTTGGAGTAGCCGACGGTAAAACGGCCATAACTTTTCGCACAAGTGGACTCACGTAACGATCTACCTACCAAATCGAAGCCCTCTGAGAGATCTACATTTCTTATCAGGGTTTACCCTCGTAACAAGCTGTTTACAGCCCCAAAATCCAACGTTCAGTAGCCTTTCGGGGACACCGAAGGTCGTAAGTAGTTTTTGTTAGTTTCTTATTCTTCTTATTTATTTCTGTTTATTTCCTATTATTTCCCACACTACTAATCCAAGACCAAGTCTTGGAATTCTCTTTGGTTTTTATTCGTGTTTTTGCAAGAGACTTAATGGCTCACATTGAGGGGTATAGCACCACCCGACCTCCGTTCTTTAACGGAAATGATTTCCGTTATTGGAAAGGTCGGATGGAGTGTTTCTTGAAAACACAAGTCGAGACTTGGATAATAATCCAAAACGGCTTTGCTCTACCCACCAATGATCAAGGAGAGCCCTTGGATTTCAATAAGTGGACAAATACAACCAAGAGGCAAATCGAAGCCGATGCAAGAGCAACTCAAATATTACAATGTGGCTTGTCCAAGGAGGAGCTCAACCGTATCGGTCCATTCATTAGCACCAAAGACCTCTGGAACAAATTGATTGATCTACACGAAGGGACGCCCGATGCTAAGGTATGTAAAAGAGATTTACTTTTAAATAAACTGTACAATCTAAAGATGCAGGATCGCGAGACCGCCACCCAATTACATGCGCGGATCCAAGACATCGTCAATGGTCTTCACTCGATCGGGCAAGCCATAGAGAACCGGGACCTTATAAGGTACACTTTAAATGCTTTCCCTAGGACTACCTTGTGGGCATCCATTGTCGTTGTCTACAAGGTATCTAAGGACCTTTCAAAGCTTAGGTTATACGAATTATTTTCCGAGTTTGAACTTCACGAGCAAACTAACGTGGTCTGGGCCGAGAGAGGTATTGCTCTACTTGCAGGACAAAGAAGCAAGCCACCTACTAGGCAAGTAGATGAACTCGAACCCGAAGATGAATCAGAGTCCGAATCAGAAGAGGTGGAAGCAATAGTGAACGTTGTGCGGAGAATAGTTCGAAAAGAAAGAAGGAAATTGAAGTACGAGAATCAAAAGAAAAAGGGAGAAAGAAAAGCCTTCCATGCAACTTGGGACAACAAAGAAGACATAGCTTACATGGCAAGACCGGAGGAGTCTGAGTCAGAATCCGAAGCCGAGTCCAACTATAACACCGACTCCGAACTCGAGGACTACTTCGAGAAGCAACTCATAGTCGGACCAAAAGAGAAAATTAAGGTTAGCCGCTCACTAATTCATACGCTTTACAATACAATTAAAATGCTTAATAGGAAATTAACTAAGTCCGAGTCTAGGGTTGAGTCGTTATTTGAGGAGGTTGAAACCCTCAAGCAAGAGGCTACTCTAACCTCTTCAACTAGTCAAGTTCAAGAGGGAAACTCAACCCAAATTGAAAAACTTGAGGAGGAGAATTCTCTCTTGAAAGACCGAGTTCAAGAGGTTGAGGCTAGGTTGGAAAGGTTCACATTGGGATCTAAGAAACTTAATCAACTACTTGGAACCCAAAGAGCCGTGTACAACAAAGTCGGACTCGGATTTAAGTCAAAGACTACGAATAGGTCTTATATGTCTATCGTAAATCGTAGTCATCAAAGAGTCCAAGCATGGGTCCCAAAGGTTTTATTGAACTCACATATAAGGACTAATAAGGTTTGGATTCCCCAGGAACAAGTTCATTATTTGAATAGACCATATTGGTTCAATGGTCCAGGGGGAGCTAACACTAAAATAGTATACCCGCTTACTTAGCAAAACCATTGCATATTTTACTTTAATTTTTAGAATGGCTAGATAGGGTAAATGGTTAGTCAACTCTTGACAACATAGTATCAGGACGCGGCGAGATGATAGTATGTTAGGGAAATAAAGTCTCGTGTATTCGAGCTAGATAAGGCGTATCTAGCTTGGTGCACTTGACCAAGTGGAACTAGCTGAAGCTACCTCATCGTATCCTAAACTAGTTAGACCAGGAAGTAAACCTAAGTGACTTAAGTGATATTTTCTTGAATTTGGCTTTGTCTAAGGAAGTGGTCGTTGTTCCGATCAAAGAAGGCCCCTGTGCCTCGCCATGACCTGGAAGCCAGTTTCTCGAAAAGTTACTTAACGATCTAAAGGTTAAATCCGAATCTAACCCAAGGTTGACTATCTTTAATCAATTTAAAATCATCTCACAAAACATATAAGGTGAACAAATTCTAAGACACATAGAATGGGTGAGATGTTAAGGATAATTGAAATATACTTAAAACAATCTCTTCAAAATACTACTTATTTTCTCAACTATTGTACTTAACAACTCTTAGGCCAAAGTTTAGCGCCCCCTACATCTCTTATACTTCATATATTTGACTAAGGGGGAAAGCAAACTAACCCTAAGGGTTATATTATAAACCTTTAGATTATTGGTGCAAAGGGACACACCTCGAACCAATCTATCTAACTACTGCTAGACACATGCTTGGACTCATATTTGATTTATCTAGATGCATGCATATACGATATTGTTTTCAAAACCCTATTTTATACAAAAACCCCAATTTTTTTTTGATTTATGGCAAAAGGGGGAGAAGAGCAAAAGTTAAGAGGGAGTAACATAAAATTTAATTTTGAAAATTAAATTATCGCTTTCAAAACTCACCTAGGGTTAAGGGGGAGTTTTGGTTGAGGGGGAGTTTTTGGAAATGGTATTCATCTTCACATTCATCTTCTACTATACCTGTTTTATGCTTTAATTTTCCTTAACTTTGTGTTAGTTTGCCATAAATCAAAAAGGGGGAGATTGTTGGTGCAGGGGCACTAGATAATCGAACTTGTGTTTTGATTATGGCAAAGACACAAAGTTAAGTTTACATCATTATCTCACGAGCTAAATCAAGTGTGCAGAAAAGTGTTAAAGCTGGAGTTGAAGGCTAGCGATACCCGGAGGAAGTCGCGGTGGTCGGGCGACACTCGAGTGACTTCGGAGGGAGCCGAAGGAATCGAGTGAAAGGTAAGCTCGTGTGAGTGAGTGATTGTAAGGTCGTGTCCTCTTTATGGGGATGACCGTAGGCGACGATCCGACTAAGACTTCCTATGGAAGGTCTAGGTCGAGATTGGACGGTTAGAAACCGTCGTATTTATCATTTTCTGAGCTAATCTCTTCTCGGGGAAGTGGCGGTGGCGCGGCATTCGGACATTAGGCGATCGATGCTCATCGATTGGTGATGTGAGGCATCAGTCGACTGATGGTGATGAATTAGCCTTTACGCTAGGTCAAAACAGATAACGTTTGACGCAGCCACTTCATGATAAAATTTGGACAACTTCGTGATCTATTCCAAAAAAAAGAGAGACAAATTCAGAGGCCAAAATCTATAAAAGGAGGGGAGGATTCCAACTCCAAGCATCATCAAGTTTATTCATCAAGTGCTCCTACAACGCCAACACTCCAACGCCGTCATAACGCCGACATGACGACAAGTTCAAATCTCCTTCATCGGCAGCAATAGCAAGTAATTATTTTTATTGTATTCTTTATTTTAATCGTAACGAGGTGAGGTAGGCTTGTTGCCTCATCCTCGTACATTCGGTTTTTGTGATCGTTGTCTCCTACCTCTAACGAGGAGGAGACGTTATAGTGCTTTGCCCTCCGTACGCGGTCTAGGACCGATAGGGCCTTGGAGTAGCAACCGCTGGGTTGTGAACCAAGTAAAAATAAACGTGTTCCTTTATTTTCCGCTACTCTTACTTGTTTAATTGTCTACTCGAATGAAACATCGAAAAGATTTACGATCGCTATTCACCCCCCCCCTCTAGCGACGCTTCTCGATCCAACAAGAACCATCTAGGGGCAAAAAAAGTTTGGGTCACAAACCTAAGCTCAAGGAGACCTACCATAGTGTTCCATTCGATTATGAAACTATTTCTATGTCTAGGAAAACCAAGGTTCCAGGGAAATCATCCCTAAGGTTAACCATGGTAGGTACCTAGTGGCCAAGGTTTCTATGAAACCTAGGAAAGCCACTAAGAAGGTTACAAGGGGAGTTACCCCTAGAGTTGACCAAGGTAAGACCCAATTGACCAAGGCTTCCAAGCCTAAAAGGGTCATTAGGAAGGTACTAAGGGAAGATATCCCTAGTGAGTACCTAGTAAACCCAAGGATCTCCAATAGGTATTGGGTTCCTAGGAGCGTGATCTCTTCACGCTTGATGGGTTAGGGTGTGTCAACCTTGAATGAATGGGTAGTTAACCTTACCATAGCAAAGTTGACACTTTAGGATATTTTCAAGGTTATGTGATACCTTGGATGTAAGTTTGGATTTATATCCTAAAATATTTTAGGATGTGCCAATAGAATTTGAGAAGTATGAAATATTGATCAAATTTGCACAATTAGGTCTAAAGGTCATGGTGTGCCATTTTGGATTTTTGGCACACTTGGTAGACCTGTTGGTTGTGGCAAATTGAGTTTAATTCTAATAAATGACAATTAATACTAAAATTTAGGTATTCTTATGCCTTTACATGTTATTTTCCATATTTTGTTTTGCCTTGCCATGTGATGACATCATATTTCATTTAATCTTTTAAAATATCATGATAATGGTTAGGTTTTTATGTCATGTATATTTAGGTTTAAGTTTTATGTCATGACATCATGATTATTGACACATGCTTTATTTATGCTATCTTATATGCCATAATCATCATTCATGCATTTAGGATAATTAAAATTGATTTAAGGACTATGACATGATTTGAAGTCTCATGTATAAGGGAATCAAATAGAGTTGCCTAGAAAAATGCATGAGACTTTAGTATAGGAATAACCAAAACTCACATCTCACATCAAATTGACATGTTTATGTATTGATACACTCTAGACACATGTGAGATGTTAGGAAAGTGAGTTAGGTACAAGGTGCATTGATTTTGCATCTAGATGAACTCAAACTCATTTCAATCTAATGATGGATCATGGGGAAAGCTAATGTGCAAGTCATGTGCATTGAGCCCTTAGATCATGGTCCAATATAATGTTTTAAAATCATTTCAAAATCATTTTTAAAAACCTTGGTGAAGTCTATCTTTTGATAGCAATCACCATTGATGAAGTTGATACAAAGTAGGCTCAAAACATTGAAGTTATCTTTGTTTTTGAACTTCGTATCAATCTCACTATTTAATGGGTATTTTATTTTTCAAATATGTTTCACCCATAATGATTGTTATAACTATTATACATATAAGTTTCATTGTTTTTCAAATTACGTATAATTATGTATGAATTAACATTTCATTTCTAATTTCTGGATTTCTACATTTGTAGAAAACAATCGACTGCCACCTTGGGCAGTCGACTGGTGTTGAGGGCAGTCGACTGGTTGCTAACTGAATCGACTGACAAAGTTGATTTCGGGTAAACAAGGTTTCTTAAGCCTAGTTTCAGCTACTTTAGGCTACCCTAACTACTCATAACCCTAGGATATGCTTTGGAAAGCATTAGAAGGGTGAAAATCCATTGGATATGGATTAGGGGAGTTGTTTAAGGTGAGAATTAAATTTTAAGGTGTGTGAAAGTTCAAGTTTTAACTTTTTCCCTTAATTTTGATGGTTTAGTGTTCCTATAGGCTTAGGGACTCTCCAAGGTTATTGTTGGTGCAATGGTAAAGGGGGAGCAAGACTTTAGGGGGAGGTTATCCATAATAGGATGATGGATGTGTATTCCTTAAAGGGGGAGACATGAAGGGTTTTGGAAACCCTCTTTGTGCTCACCAAAGGGGGAGAATTGGAGAGGTGAGGATTGCCTCTCATTTAGTGATATGAGACTTATCACTAGGAAGAGTGAAGGCATCCTAGATATTTTTGAACAAAGGGGGAGATTGTAAGATCCCATTGGTGTATGAGACATTGATACCCTTAGGGAGTCTTTTTGATGTATTCCAAAGAGGGAGAAGTGAGGTTTAAGTTAGGTAAACCTTCACTATGTTTTGGCATTGGAAGTGTTTAAGTTTAGGTTATTGTTAGCCTAATTTATAGGTATTGTCAAACATCAAAAAGGGGGAGATTATTGGTGCAATCGACCCAAGTCACGATTGACTGGACTCGAGTTTGACTCGAGTAGTATTTTGATGTTTGACAATGGATTGACCATTTTTTGAAAATGCGTTGACTATATGGTTGAACATATGATGGAGAAGTCCAAGTGGGTCACTTGGCATGGAAAGTCCAAGTCATGGGTACTTGGCAATGGTAAAGTCCAAGTCATGAGTGCTTAGCATGGAAAGTCCAAGCATGGGTCTTGTCATTGGTAAAGTCCAAGTCATGGGCACTTGACAATTGGAAAGTCCAAGCATGGGTCTTGGCATTTGGAAAGTCCAACATGGAGTTGGCAAGGAAAGTCCAAGGGTGTGATATTGGTGGCGTAAAGTCCAAGCGGTAGTCTTGGCAGTATAAGTCCAATGGTTGGCGGCATAAAGTCCAAGCGTGTGTCTTGGCAGTGTAAGCCCAAATGTGCCTTGGCGGTGTAGACTCGGTTAGCATGACAATAGCCAATGAAAGCACCTGAAGGCTAGCATATCGATGAACAAGTCATGGATGACTTAGAGGGATCCAATAGGCATGAGGCTGATGGAGGTGGATAGAAGGCTTAGGGTGGTCTAGCAAGTATGAGGGGATCATATTTGGGATAAACCTCATGATTGAGGTTTAATAGTCGACTGGGGTTATGAACCAGTCTACTAGTCAAGTGTTTTGATACTTGGCAGCCGAGTCGCTTCTGAGCAGTCGACTGGGATAATGACCAATCGACTGGTCGAGAGTCGACTAGCATTTGACTACGTCCGTGTGGCCTTGACAGTTGATTGCGGCTTTGGCTGATCGGCCGATCGCCTTGAGCAAACTACCATGGAGGCGATCACGGTCGAGGACATGGGCACTCAAAGCCTTCGGTGACGATCGAGTAGTTGTTTACGGTTTGGCGATTGATCGCCAGTGTATCCGTTGGCTAGAATACTAATGTGTATTAAGTCTATTGTGAGACAACTACACTGTAGGTAGTTGACTGGGGCATTTTGGTAGTCGACTGCCAGGTGCGAAATCAGCTCGATGTAGGTCATAAAAGCATGGAGGATTTCGGCCTTGGTTTTTTAAGCAGTTCTTGAGGCAATTTGGAGGCGAAGTGTTGGTGCATTTCAAGGTCCTTCAAGCTCATCCAAGCAACCAACAAACAAAGCATTCAAAGCTCACATTTGTAAAGTGTTTTTTACATAGTTTGTTGTATTTATTGTTTATTATTGTAAACACTTGTACGAGGTTTCTCCACTTTCGGTGTGTCACCGAGAAGGAGTGTATTAGTGGTGGTTTTCATCAATAGAGCTCTATTGAGCTCGCCCCGTGGAGTAGGAAATTGGGTTCCAAACCATGTTATATCGCCTTATCTTTGTTCTTGTGTATTCGTATTCGTATTTGTTTTTGTATTTCCATTGCATACTAACGAACTATAGAAACAAGCACGAACTAATTCCATCAAGCGACACAAAAATGCTATTCACCCCCCTCCTCTAGTGATCAACAATTTTGGTTGTAGAGGGCTCTCCTCTTGCTCCGACATCAAAGATCTAACCTCCCCATCAATCCTAGAGGTGGAGACTTCTTCCACTTCTTCAAACTAGGATATTGAGAACCTCTCAACTTCTGAATTATCAAGCTCTTGGGATGATGAGCTTTCTTCTTCTTCGGGCTTGTCATCATCTTTACTTTAGGCCGGTAAGAGTTCTTTATGGATCTTGACCAAATTGCTCCACAACACTCTTGTGTCCTTATAATCTCCTAACTTGGACAAGATATCATTAGGTACCAAATTAACTAGCATTTTGGTTACCTTATTATTTGTCTCAGATTTTTGAATTTGATCCTCTGTCCATTTATTTTTCTTGAAGATTCTTCCCTTCATGTCCATAGGAGCTTTGAATCTATCTTCAATGCTAAACCAATTTTTAATTTCATTCATTAAAAAAGTATTCCATTCTGTTAGGGCAATCTCTTGCCATGATAAGGTTTTGATGTATGTGTCAAAGGGTTTAAGTTAGGGTGTTAGTCTGATTTAAGATGTGTGTTGGAGTCTTGCAGGGCTTAGTAATTCGCACATGGAGCTGTGGCGAGTTTCACAACTCATGACTCGGTCCTTGAGTCGGTGAAGGATGGCTTTGCGGAAGTCGTGCGCTTGGAGCATCCAGGGACCACCGGACGAGGAGCTTGGAGTGAAGCCGGAGGAAGTAGACTTCGAGGCAAGAGACGCGAAGGAGCATTGCAGAGCCGTGTGCCTGATGCTGCCAAGGGACGTGGCCGAGGATGAAGATAACTTCGAAGGTGAGGGACTCCAAGAGATGAGAGTGAGCGAATGTAACCCGGGAAGGGGTAGTAGCTCTTAGGTGAAACTTGGCCATTTGGCTAAGTGTCGGATGGGATTTCCTGACACCAGTCGACTGCCATGTAATGGCAGTCGACTGCTCTGAGTCGAACGTGGTTCGACTGGTATTTGACTGGTTGTTTTGAGGCCAACAGTCGACTGCCAAGACCATCAGTCGATTGCTGAAGGCAGCAGTCGACTGGTCGAAAGGGTTTGGCCACAGAATCGCTCGTAGCCGACTGAGCAGTCGACTACGGAGGCAGCAGTCGACTGATGAGGTCCATCAGTCGACTGCCAAGTGTTCCGTTGGACTACAACGATCGGGATCCGACGTGTTCGGAGGCCGTTGGAGTGGCGGCAGTCGACTGCCAAGGGCAGCAGTCGACTGGTGGCGGCCAACGGGAAGAAAAGCCTCCTCTCTATAAAAAGAGAGGGTGTGGAGCTTTGGGGGGCTAATGCTCTTACTCCAAATGACCATCCAAGTGCCCCACAAGCTCTAAACTCTTCTTACTTGCTTTTACTCCATTCTTATTGTAAGAAGAGTGATCTTGTTTGTAAAGGTTACCTCCACCTAGTTTGGTGCAAAGGATAGACCAATAGTGATTGGCTTTGGAGGAGTGATTCACCTTGGACGAATCGGACCGTGGATTAGCGGCGTATCCGTGAACCACGTTATACCATCGTGTTAGCATTTGTTTTATTGTTTATCTTTTTCTTTGTCTATTTGTATTTGTATCATCCGCTTGCGCTAATCTTTTGTAGACGAGCAATTTATGACATCCATCGTAAGAGGGCTATTCACCCCCCTCTAGCCGGCCGTATCGATCCCCCAACAAGTGGTATCAGAGCAAAGGAAAGCTTGTCGAGGACTAACCGCCACAACAAGCAACTTTCAAAATGGCCGGCTCCAACATCCATCCACCGAAGTTTGAAGGAGAATTCGCTTGGTGGAAGAAGCAAATGGAGGTATTTTTCGAAACGGATTTTGATATCATGATTACAATGGAATCCGGTTTCATTTTGCCTAGGGATGAAGAAGGGAAGCCAATAGAGAAATCTAGGTGGACCAAAAAGCAAAGGGAAGAGCACCTTGCAAACTCAAAAGCCAAGCACCATCTCTTCAATGTGCTCCCCCAACAAGAGATCAACCGAATAGGAGAATGTCTAAGTGCCAAGGAGATGTGGGAGAAGCTAATTGAGCTTCATGAAGGCACATCCGAGGCGAAGCTAGCAAGGAGAGATCTCCTCCGCTCCCAACTCAACAACATTAAACTAGAAAAGGGAGAAAAGGTAATTTCCTTACATTCTCGTTTCAAGGAAATTATAACCGGTTTGTCAAGTGTAGGTGAGAAGCTATCAAACCGGGATATGGTTATGAAGGCTATAGATGCCTTTCCACGATCCTCAAAATGGAGCTCCATGGTGGACTCATTTTATATCTCCAAGAACTTAGAAGTAAGCACCTTGGAGGAATTCTTCTCAACAATGGAGCTCCACGAAACAAGGCTTGAAGGAATACAAGAAGAGCCTAGAATCTTACCTTCAAGGGGAGTAGCATTGATGGCAAATAAGGGGAAGAAGAAGATGGAGATCCCCTCCTCCGATGATGATGAAGCATCCTCCTCCTCCTCCATGGATAGCACGGAAGAAGCTTATATGGTAAGGAGGGTAAGACGTGCTTTAAAAAGTTTTAGATTTAATAAATCTAATGATAGGAATAGAAGACAAAGGGGGAAAATCATTTGCTACAATTTCCAAGGAGAGGGACACATAAGGGATAATTGTCCCCTCCTAAACAAGAGCAAAGAAGAAAAGAAAAAGAAGGAAGAAAAGAAGAAGAAAAAGAGGAGCAAGAAGAAAAAGGAAGAGGAGAAGAAAGCAAAGGAAAAGGGAAAGGCCAAGGCATTCAAAGCAAAGACTTGGGATGACCATTCCTCCTCATATTCATCATCATCCGAGGAAGAAAATGCATTTGTCACCAACCTAGCATTGATGGCATTTGACGACTTGGATTGCTCCTCCACCGAAAATGAAGAATCAAGCACAAGTGGAGAGAGCTCAAGTGAAGGGGGAGCCTCCTCTACCTCCTCATCCGAAGAAGAAGAGGACATGGAAACTATGGTAACCAATCTTTCACCTAGTAAAATAGTTTCTATGATTTCTAGCTTAACTAAGGATTTATTTAGAGCAAAGAAGAAAAATAAGAGCATGTTAGATCAAATTAAGGATTTAGAAAATAAGCTAGAAAAAGCATGCTTAAATGATAATATTTCTTCTAGCTTAAATGATGCATGCTCACATGATAACTATATGCCTTTTGATGTTAATGATGCATGCATAGAGGAAAATAGGGCTTTAAGAGAGAAAGTAGATTATTTAACCAAAGCCCTAGAAAAGTTTACAATTGGCTCAAACACCTTGAACATGATTATAGGGAGCCAAAGAGCTAGCTTCAATAAGAAAGGCCTAGGATATAAAGAAAAGAAAAATGAAAAGGCCTATAAATGCCTAATTTCTAGGGGACAAGATAAGAAGAAAGTAATTACTAGGAAATGGATCCCCAAGGAGTATCTAGTGAACCCCATAGGAAAGAATTTGTATTGGGTTCTAAAATCCATCCTTAAGGGTTAGAAAACCCCTAGGGTAGTCAACCATATGCAATTGACCTATATCATATTTTGGTTGACTTAGGATGGCGGGACAACATTTTTAAATAGTGTTAGGTGATGATAACGTGCCTATAAATAGTTAATAATGCTTAAATCATGATGATTAATGTAATTGCTATGTATGTTTGCAATCATGAATTATGATTTTGAAATTTGGCACATCATCATGAGAAATAGGGCTTAAATCATGCCTTAGGTGATATTTTGTTTATTATCATGATATAATACCTAATGCATGATTACAATTTGATGAATACATGTATTTCATGATCATAATATGAATTTAAGTCATATATGTCTTTATGATCATGTTGAGCGTTAGGATGATACTTAACCTTGATAGAATTGTATAAATATAATGGTTAAGTATATACAAATACCTCTAGGATACATCTCACACTCACTATAGGCTACCATGATTGAAAACTTAGCATGAGTGAGATGTTAGGATGATACAAATGTCCACTAATGCCTATGGCATTTAGATGGTCATTTAAAGTATCAAAATAGCAATAATAGACCGGGAAGGCTTATGTTTAATTCATAGACATATTGCCCAAAGATTATGGTTGGATATTTCATATGTTTTCAAAACAATTTCTTACTTTAAAATCTATGTATTCATGTTTTGAAACAATTGGATGCAAAACTAGGTGTTAAACTTGATACTAGAATGATAAAAAACCTAGTGGTTTTTAAAACATTTGGATTTTTATCAAATCTCTGAAAATATGATGATTTTTCATGAAAATCTATTTTTCATTGATAGATATACTTACAAGAAATATGTTCCCCAAATTTCATGATTTTTTGAATTTTTTGGAATTTTTAATGCATTTCTGAATTTCGCCCCAAAAAATCATAATTTTTGAAAACAGTGTGCCAGTCGACTGGTAGTCTGAACCAGTCGACTGGTGGCCTGATATTCCGAACAGTAAAGGCTGATTTCAGTTATTAAAACAATTTTTGGTATTTTCCTTCTATAGATTTGATGCCATGTGTTTATAACTTAGTATTAATCTTTTTGATGGTGTCAAAGGGGGAGAAAATATTATGTTTAAGTTAATTATGATAGGGGAAGAAATATGTATGGGGAGTTTCATGGATTAAGGGGGAGTTGCATGTTGCTATATCATGTTTATGTTTACATGATTTCTTACCTTAGAATTTCTATCAAATGTTTTTACCTAACTTAAACGGATTGCCACACATCAAAAAGGGGGAGATTGTTAGGGCAATCTCTTGCCATGATAAGGTTTTGATGTGTGTGACAAAGGGTTTAAGTTACGGTGTTAGTGTGATTTAAGATGTGCGTTGGAGTCTTGCAGAGCTTAGTAATTCGCACATGGAGTTGTGGCGAGTTTCACAACTCATGACTCGGTCCTTGAGTCGGTGAAGGATGGCTTTGCGGAAACCGTGCGCTTGGAGCATCCGAGGGACCGCCGGACGAGGAGCTTGGAGTGAAGCCGGAGGAAGTAGACTTCGAGGCAAGAGACGTGAAGGAGCATTGCAGAGCCGTGCACCTGATGCTGCCGAGGGACGTGGCCGAGGATGAAGATAACTTCGAAGGCGAGGGACTCCAAGAGATGAGAGTGAGCGAATGTAACCCGGGAAGGGGTAGTAGCTCTTAGGTGAAACTTGGCCATTTGGCTAAGTGTCGGATGGGATTTCCCGACACCAGTCGACTGCCATGTAATGACAGTCGACTGCTCTGAGTCGAACATGGTTCGACTGGTATTCGACTGGTTGTTTTGAGGCCAGCAGTCGACTGCCATATGTGGGCAGTCGACTGCCAAGACCATCAGTCGACTGTTGAAGGCAGCAGTCGACTGATGAGGTCCATCAGTCGACTGCCAAATGTTCCGTTGGACTACAATGGTCAGGATCCGACGTGTTCGGAGACTGTTGGAGTGGCGGTAGTCAACTGCCAAGGGCAGCAATCGACTGGTGGCGGCCAATGGGAAGAAAAGCCTCCTCTCTATAAAAAGAGAGGGTGTGGAGCTTTGGGGGGCTAATGCTCTTACTCCAAACGACCTTCCAAGTGCCCCACAAGCTCTAAACTCTTCTTACTTGCTTTTACTCCATTCTTATTGTAAGAAGAGTGATCTTGTTTGTAAAGGTTACCTCCACCTAGCTTGGTGCAAAGGAGAGACCAATAGTGATTGGCTTTGGAGGAGTGATTCACCTTGGACGAATCGGACCGTGGATTAGCGGCGTAGCCGTGAACCACGTTATACCATCGTGTTAGCGTTTGTTTTATTGTTTATCTTTTGCTTTGTCTATTTGTATTTGTATATTCCGCTTGCGCTAATCTTTTGTAGACGAGCAATTTACGACATCCATCGTAAGAGGGCTATTCACCCCCCTCTAGCCGGCCGTATCGATCCCCCAACACATTCTACCTTTTCAATAAGCGAAATCGTCACGGTCGAAGGAAGGTGGAACTTGGATGTTGTTTCCCAATCCATGGTTGAACTCCATTAATCTTGGTGGATCCTCTAGCGCATGCTCCCTCGGCAATCAGTCCATAGAAGAGCGACCCGCTCTGATACCAATTGTTGGGACCGTTGTGTGCAGTAGAAGGGGGTGAATAGCATCTCAAACTCATTCTCTCTGGCTCATTCAATCATTCATGTACTTGTCTAGCGATAGATCCCACTATCTCTTCTCCTTCTCAAAAATTCTCCGGAGGTGGAGAAACCTCTTACAACACCTCGAACTTACAAGAATACAACAACCAAATACAAGAATGAATCAAAGAAACAAAAGGACAACACTTTACAAGTTTTCTTTTGCTTGAATGCTTGTTGGTTGTTGTGGAATGGATTTTGAAGATATGGAATGTAACAACAATTTCTCTTCAAAGACTCCAAGAATCAACTCTTGAAAATGACTTCAAGTCTTTCGTTTATAAGCTCCACACGGGCTGATTTACGCCAACAAGTCGACTGGTCACTTATCTGTCATCTCACAACAACTTAATCCACATCGAATTTTAGTTGATTAGTTGACTTCATGATGAGTGAGAATCATACACACTTTTTAAGGTTTATTTACCATGTTTTTCTAGCATTTTATTCATATATCATGCATTAAACATAGCATTTGCATTCATTTCATCTTTTTAGTTTGGATAAATATAGTTGCTTATTTTTTATCCTCAGGAGGGTATAATTCAAGGCATAATTTAAGCATGGAGAAATCTACATGAACTACTGAGTAAACAGAGCCAAAAAGCTGACTCCAAACCGTTCCACTGCCAGCCCTTGGAGGGTTCCATGGTTGTGGAACCCTTTTCCCAAAACAAGTTAAAGCCAACCATTCCACGACTAGTCTATGGAGAATTCCATGGTTGTGGAGTGCTTTTTTCAACCCGAGTATTCCGTAACTAAGTCGAGATTTTTTCTCCAAAAAATAACCAAATCAGCTTCCAAAGCCTATAAAAAAGACCCTAAGCCCCCAGCAATGATCATCGAAGCTTAAGAGAGGCTGACGACCAAGGATCCAAGGGTTGGTGATAGTAATCCATCTTGGGAAGCTGCCGAGGAGAAGACACTGAAGACATAGGATGCTTGATTAATTATTCCTTTTCTATCATCTATGTTTTGTAACTCCTTCATGGAGTAGTCTCCTAACACTAGGATTGGAGAGTAACTTGATGTATTATTTTGGTGATTTAATGCATTGATTATCTTTTGTTTATGATGCATTTTTTATTTTGATTGGTTTTGTGCAATTCTTCTATTTTATCTGACCATGTGTCACTAGCCTAGTTCAGAGCTTTCTTTCTTTGGGTTGGACCAAGAGGAAACTCTAGTCATGGCAAGGCAAGACATATCTGGGTCATATTCGAGAGAGAGGGGGAAGTATCTGGCGGTGAACCCTAATCTTTGACCTCCTAAACTGACTTGAGGGTTTGCTGATAAGAAAGGGTCGCATTTGCAGGGGTTCTCATGACAGGTTCCCATATTGTGAATAAGGTCATACCTTGAAAGTTGACTTTTTCTTTTGAGGTTTTTATGATTTGTCATACAGTTTAATGGGTCTACTTTTGTCCTCTTTCTAAGATACGATCAAGGTTGTCACGTTGGTGTTTTCTTTCTTTTCTCTACCCCATAGACACATCGACTACCTTAGGATGTGTCCCTTCATTATCATATGTCGAGACATAGGATATGGATTCATCAAACATCATCAACCGAAATCGAACCCTAGAGTTACTTATCATATAAAGTTCCCTAGATCATTTCCTTGTCGTCCCTTCTCTTTGCCTTTGTATTCGAATTCTCATTTTCGATTCTTCTAGATAATCTTCTATCATTTGTATCATGTACTTAACTAGTCTCTATGGGATCAATATTTTATTACTTGATGACGACCGTGCGCTTGCGGTTATGCCACATCATGTTTTTGGTGCCATTGTTGAGGAGCACTTTTTTTAGGCCGAGTATTTCGTAACTAACTTGACATTTCTTCTCCAAAAAATGACCAAATTACCTTCCAATGGCTATAAAAAGGACCCAAGACCCCAGCAATGATCATCGAAGCTTAGGAGAAGCCGACGACCATGGATCCGAGGGTTGGTGATAGCAAACCATCTTGGGGAGTCGCTGAGAAGAAGACGCTCAAGATATAGGATGACAGGTTAATTCTTCCATTTTTATTATATATGTTTTGTAACTCCTTCATGGAGTAGTCTCCTAACTCTAGGATTAGTGAGTAACTTGATGTATTATTTTGGTGATTTAATGCATTGATTCTCTTTTATTTATGATGCATTTCCAATTGTGATTGGTTTTTGTGCAATTCATCTATTCTATCTGACCGTGTCACTAACCTAGATTCATAGCTTTCTTTCTTTGGGTTGAACCAAGACGAGACTCTAGTCATGGAAAGGCAAGGCACACCAGGGTCATATCTAAGAGAAGAGGATGTACTTAATAGTGAACCCTGACCTCTGGGGATGTACTTAGCAGTGAACCTAGATCTCCAACCTCCTATCGGTTACGTATTGCTCATGCCTTTGTGTGTTTCAATGTATCTTTACACCGTGATAGGTTCCCATTGTTGGGATGTATACTGAAAAGTCTATCTTTTGTATGAACATCTTTATTTTTGAAATAAGAATCACATGATCATTGTTTGCATATTTATGGTTATGCATATTGTTTGATACATTACATTGTAGATAACATGGTGTGTAGTGTCACACAGAAGATCAAGTTATCGGTTCATTGTAAAGTATAAGTAAAGACTCACAACCGAGATGGTTATGGACAAACCATTGGAATGGTTGTAGTATGATTTGGTATTGGTTTGTCTTGACCATAGAATCACACTAGTACAGTTTGTATGTATTGAGCAGGACCGACTTAGAGGTGATTCGATTTATTGCTGACTACATAATCGAATCGGACCTCAGATATTATATTTTACATGCTCTTAATCCCGATATAATAACGGGCACATATACTTAGTATTCATTTCTTTGATTTACCAATGGGCGAGATTTATAGAGTAAATCGATAAGCTCGGTAAGTTGGGAAATGGTATTATTTATATGGTGTGTCGTTGATTATAGGAGGAAATCGTGTCCTATATATTAGGAAGATGATGTCCCCTTGAGGAGCTCATAAGGTTCATCATGTAAACCCTGCAGGTGGACATGGTCCGGCATGATGACAAGGTTGAGTGGTACTACTCATGGAGTTAGATGTTGATTAATTAATTGTCAGTAAATTAATTAATCGACGAACATTCGAGATCTTAAACACGGAGAGAAAAATGTACAAATAATATATGGAGCACATATTAACTTATGGGGGTTGGTGAGGTAGATCAATGATAATCCTCTAGTGGATTAGATTATCATTAATGGATCGGACTTTATGTGGGCTTGATCCATTGGGTGGCCAAGATCCAACTCCTCCTCATGGTCCCTATTGTAGCCTATTAAAACCTCATGAAGCCTAGATCCAATGATGGAAAACAAAACTCTAGATCCGACGGTAGAGATTAAATATCTAGATCCAACGGTTGAGATTAAATCTCTAGATCCGACGGTTGAGATTAAATCCCTAGAACCGACGGTGAAGATTAAAACAAGGCTTAAGCCTAACTCTATAAAAGGAGGGATTAGTGTGGATAGCAAGGAGAATTAGAAGCAAGATAGGATTAGGGTTTGGGCGGCTAGGGCTTGGAGGCTTGGGTGGTCACAATTAAGGAAAGTTTTTCCTTTTTTTTCTTCTTTTTCTTGGCTGGCTCCCAACTAGCCTCTCCTCTTCCTTGGCCGACGTCCAACCTCTTCATCCTCTTCTTTTTGGCCAGTGGAAACAAAGCCTAGGGTCTCTTCCCTTGGAGTTTTGGCCGGCGTCCACCATCCTTCTTCTCCTTTTAGCCGGCGGCAAGCGTCAAGGTTGGTGCTTGGTGGTTGGTTAAAGGAAGGAGAAGAGTTTTGTTTCTATACTTCCTCTTGTTCGGAGCGAGCAAGGAAAGGAAGATCGCGATCTAGGAGGCTTCTACTTTTGGAAGATCATCGCCCACACGACGTCCAAAAGGAGGAAGGACATACAATAGAAGATCGAGAGGTATAATTTTTCATTTTGTTTTCCTTTTGTCCCTTTGTATGTGTTGGGGGATCGATTGGCCGGCTAGAGGAGGGTGAATAGCCCTCGTTCGTTGGATGTCGTAATTCGTTCTTGTGTGCTTGTCTACAATTGTCGTTAATATACGCAGTGGAATAACAATAGAAATAACAACAATACAAGCACAATCAATACACAAGCATATATGTGGTTCGGAACCGAATGGTTCCTACTCCACGGGGTGAGCTCAACGTGCTCGTGTTATGCGCACGACACTAACAACACTCCTTATCGACTACACGTCGGAGGTGGAGAAACCTCGTACAAGCTATTACAACAGTAATACTACAAGAAATACAAATACACTAAGAAATACAAGTAAAGAACGCTTTACAACTCTTAGCTTTGAACCCTTTCTTGTTGCTTGCTTTGGATGGCTCTTGAAGGACTGGAATGTAGCAGCAATTCCCCTCCAATCGCTTCTTTAAAGTCTTTTTGAAATCCTCCCACTTGAGCTCTATTTATAACCTGCATCAAGCTGATCTCGCGCACATCAGTCGACTGATCGTGACCATCAGTCGACTGGTCTTGTAGCCGTTGACAACGGCCAGATCCACGTTGGCTAAGTTCCAACGGATCACACATCAGTCGACTGATGGCACCCATCACTCGACTGATCATCCATCAGTCGAGTGATGGCGAGCTCGACTCCATTCTGTGCCTGTGCACAGTGTCATCAGTCGACTGCTATCCCTCGGCAGTCGACTGATGCTCCCAACAGTCGACTGCCCTCCCTCGGCAGTCGACTGATCAGCCAGACTTGGTTCAGTCGAACACTGGTCGAACCCATATGACCTAGATTAGTCGACTGACACCTATGACAGTCGACTGATGTCGGCTAAAACCTCAAACACAAAGTTGTTTGAGCGTCCGACACTCAGTCTTAGCCACTTGGCCAAGTCCACCTTATCCCTCATGGAGTTCCCCACCGAAGCTCTTTTCCCTCGGCCTACGTCCCTCGGATGCGCCAAGCGCACGACATCACAACGCCATCCTTCGCGTCTCATGCCCTAGAAGTATGCTTTCCTTTGGGCTCACTCCATTCACTCCCCGTCCGCGCGGTCCCTCATTTGCACCAAGCGCACGGCTTCGCAATGCCATCCTTCACCGACTCAAGGACCCGAGCCTAGTTAACTTGCCAAGTTCTCAAGACTTCCCAAATGCACCAAGCGCACGGCTTCGCAATTCATTTCTAACCAAGCACCAAGCGCACGGCTTCGCAATGCTTTGGATTTCCCATGACAAGCACCAAGCGCATGGCTTCGCAATGCTTTGGACTTTCCCATGCCAAGGCTTCCCCCTTGGACTTCCATACCAAGCTCCATGCTTGGATTTTCCATGCCAACCCCATGTTGGACTTTCCCATGACAATCCCATGTCATGAGTTTTGTCTGTCATCAAAATACTATCAAGGTACTGCTCGAGTCAAACTCGAGTAAACCTGGGCCGATTGCACCAACAATCTCCCCCTTTTTGATGATTGACAAACTACCATCTCAAGTCTACCAATTCTCCCATATTGGCAATTCTCATATCCCAATGAGAATTCCAATGAACCCTAATTGGTAACTTGGTAACTTCTCCCCCTTTTTGACATTACATCAAAAAGGTCCTCCCCAAGGGTATGAATGTCTCATATCCCAATGAGATCTTACAATCTCTCCCTTGGAGGAACACATGCCTACAATCTTTCTAGTGATCCCATATCACTTAAAGAGAGGCAACCCAATTTTCCTCCCATGAGGAAATACACATCCATCTTCCCATGATGGATATCTCCCCCTAGAGGCTTGCTCCCCCTTAACCATTGCACCAACAATGTCCTTGGAGAGTCCCTAATCCAATAGGAATATTAAACCAAATAAAATTAAGGAAAAGTTCAACAATGAACTCTCATCCACCTTAAAATTGATACTCACCCTCAACCCAACTCTTAATCCATATCCAATGGATTTCCACCCTCTCTAATGCTCTCCCAAGCATATCCTAGGGTTAGGAGTGGTTAGGGGACCAAAACACAGCTGAACATGGGCCTAACCAACAAGGTTTACCCGAAATCAGCATTTTCGATCATCGCATCGTAAACCGATCGACACTCATCGATCGGACCCCTCGGCAATGATCGATAATCGATTATAAATTTCTAAATGACTTAGTAAATATACATAAATTGATAAATCTTGAAATTTGGTATGTATATTACTTATCACAATCATTATGGGTGAAAAATATCGGAAAATTATTTTACCCATTAAATTAGGAGATTGATACAAAGTCTAAAATTTAAGAAAAGCTTCAATAAAGAGCCCTCTTTGTATCATCTCATTCAATGGTGATAGCTATCAAAAGATAGGCTTCACCAAGGTTTTTCAAAATGTTTTTCAAACCTTTATTTTCTTTTTCCTAAACATCTCACCAATATCTAGATGTGTAAAACACATACAAGTCAAATTTTTTGTGAGATGTGGGTTTTGTTTTGTTTATGTTCTCATGCATATTTCTAGGCAACATTAATTTGATTCCCTTCAAGTTGTGCCATAGTCCTTAACTCCATTTTAAACTATGCATGATATGATTATGGCATAAATATGATTTAGATAAAAACATATGCCAATATCATGATGTCATGGCATGTGAATGAGAACTAAGCATACATGATATCTAAAGATAATTCTAAACATGATCATGACATTTTATAGATAAAAATGAAAATGATGTCATGACATGGTAAGGCAAAAAAATCATGGCAAGTAAAATATACTAAGGTATAGAATACCTAAGTGTGAAAATCAATTTGCCATTTTTAGTGATTAAATACATTTTGCCTTAATGCCATTATTTCCTTAGTGTGCCAAAAACCCAAAATGGCACACCAATACCTTTAAGACCTAATTGTGCCAATTTAAATCATTTTAAAACTTCTCAAACCATATTGGCACATCCTAATGTGTCAACTCATCATGGCTAGGTTAACTATCCATCCATTTAGGGTTGACACACCCTAACCCATCTAACGTGAATCGATCACACTTCTAGGAACCCAATACCTATTGGAGCTCCTTGGGTTAACAAGGTATTCCCTAGGGATAACTTCCCTTGATACCTTCCTAATGACCCTTTTAGGTTTTGAAACCATAGTCTTTTGGGTCTTACTTGGGTCAACTCTAGAGGTGACTCCTCCATTGACCTTCTTAGTGGATTTCTTGGTTTTCCTTAAGTCCTTAGCCACTAAGCACACACCATGGCTAGACTTAGGGATAGCTTCCCTATTAGCCTTGGTTTTTCTAGACCTAGATGTTGTCCCATAATTAAATGGAACATTATGGTAGGACATAGGCTTGTGACCCAAACCCTTCTTGCCCTTAGATATTTCTTGTTTCCTAGGCCTTGACTTTTGTGTATTTGACCCTTGAACCGAATTTTTGATTATTGCTAGGGTCATCTCCAATTTGTCTAGCCTTGACCTCAAGGCTTGATTTTCCACCTCTAATCTTCCCAATTTTGAATTTTCATTCTTTCTTTGGGAAGGACTCTTTCTAGGCATGTACCTAGATTTCTTGGGGTTGACACTTAGGTGATTTTCAATTCTCCTAATGGACTCTTTTGGTAAAATATTTCTAGAATTATGAGTCCTAGGTTTGTCTTTAGTTATATGAACATGCTTGGCACCTAAGCAATAAACCTTATTATTTCTCCTAGCATGCTTTTCATTGATAATAGCAAGAGAGCTAAAATAATTCTTAGCATGCTTTTTAACTCTAGGAATTAAAGGTGCATTAAATAAATTTACCTTAGGGTTAGCTTTAGGAGCTCCCCCTACATGAGTTGCACCTTCTTGCCCTTTCTTCCTCCCCCTAGGGCATTGGCTTCGGTAGTTTCCCTTTTGATTGCATTTGAAGCACACAATGTGCTCTTTGCTCTTGATTTTGGGAATACCGACATCATTTGACTTTGGGTTGACTATTGGTGCGGATGCCTTTTCCTTAGTCAATTTAGGGCACTTACTTTTGTAATTCCCTTTCTCCCTACACTCAAAGCATATTATGTGATTTTTATTTAAAATTACAACACTTGAGTTACCTAGGGAGGTGGTGGAGGCCTCTTCACTTCTTCCGGAGGTAGAAGCTTCATCTTGATCTTTCTCCGGAGTAGAAACCCTTTCCTCCCCCTCAGTGCTAGAGGTGGAGGTCTCCACCAAATCATCCACATCTTCGAATGTGGGTGTCAATTCTTCCATGGCATTTTCTTCTACTTGTGCCGGTAGGAAGTTTTCTTGAAATTTCATTATCTTCTCCCATAATTCCTTTGCATCCCTAAAATTACCCAATCTAGACCAAATAGTGTTAGGTAACAAATCACTAATCAACTTGATTACCTTGAGATTTGTCTTGAAGTCTTTGATTTGGTCTTGGGTCCATTTTGACTTCTCAATTTACCTATTTCTTTAATCGCTAGGCAATTCGAAACCGTTTTCTAGGATTAGCATAAAATCAAAATCGGTTTCTAGATATACCTCCATTTTTCTTCTCCACCATAGAAAGTCTCCTTCGAATTTTGGTGGTTGAAGGTTGCAGCGGGCCATCTTGTAGTGCTCTCGCGGTGGTTAGTCCTCGAAGAGCGACCTCGGCTCTGATACCACTTGTTGGGGGATCGATTGGACGGCTAGAGGGGGGGATGAATAGCCCTCGTTCGTTGGATGTCGTAATTCGTTCTCGTGTGCTTGTCTACAATTGTCATTAATATACGCATCGGAATAACAATAGAAATAACAACAATACAAGCACAATCAATACACAAGCATATACGTGGTTCGGAACCGAATGGTTCCTACTCCACAGGGTGAGCTCAACGAGCTCATGTTATGCGCACGACACTAACAACACTCCTTATCGACTACACGTCGGAGGTGGAGAAACCTCGTACAAGCTATTACAACAGTAATACTACAAGAAATACAAATACACTAAGAAATACAAGAAAAGAATACTTTACAACTCTTAGCTTTGAACCCTTTTTGTTGCTTGCTTTGGATGGCTCTTGAAGGACTGGAATGCAGTAGCAATTCCCCTCCAATTGCTTCCTTAAAGTCTTTTCGAAATCCTCCCACTTGAGCTCCATTTATAACCTGCATCAAGATGATCTCGCGCACATCAGTCGATTGGTCCTGTAGCAAAAGCCTCACAACGGACAGATCCACATTGGCTAAGTTCCAACGGATCACACATCAGTCGACTGATGGCACCCATCAGTCGACTGATCATCCATCAGTCGAGTGCTAGTGAGCTCGACTCCATTCTGTGCTTGTGCACAGTGTCATCAGTCGACTGCTATCCCTCAGCAGTCGACTGATGCTCCCAACAGTCGACTGCCCTCCCTCGGTAGTCGACTGATCAGCCAGACTTGGTTCAGTCGAACACTGGTCGAACCCATACGACCTAGAGCAGTCGACTGGCACCTATGCCAGTCGACTGATGTCGGCTAAAACCTCAAATACAAAGTTGTTTGAGCGTTCGACACTCAGTCTTAGCCACTTGGCCAAGTCCATCTTATCCCTCATGGAGTTCCCCACCGAAGCTCTCTTCCCTCGGCCTACATCCCTCAGATGCGCCAAGCGCACGACTTCGCAACGCCATCCTTCGCGTCTCATGCCCTAGAAGTATTCTTCCCTTTGGGCTAACTCCATTCGCTCCCCGTCCGGCGGTCCCTCGGATGCACCAAGCGCACGACTTCGCAATGCCATCCTTCATCGACTCAAGGACCCGAGCCTAGTGAACTTGCCAAGTTCTCAAGACTTCCCAAATGCACCAAGCGCACGACTTCGTAATGCATTTCTCACCAAGCACCAAGCGCACGGCTTCGCAATGCTTTGGATTTCCCATGCCAAGCACCAAGTGCACGGCTTCGCAATGCTTTGGACTTTCTCATGCCAAGGCTTCCCCCTTGGACTTCCATACCAAGCTCCATGCTTGGATTTTCCATGCCAACCCCATGTTGGACTTTCCCATGACATGAGTTTTGTCTATCATCAAAATACTATCAAGGTACTGCTCGAGTCAAACTCGAGTCAACCTGGGCTGATTGCACCAACAGTATGTTGTACGTTATTGTAGAATACAAACACAAAAGTCGACAATCCGTACATCGTCTATTCCACGGCTAATTGTAGAATAGAGGTTGGTTGCTTGAACAACAAGTTTGTTCAAGTGACTACTCTAATCGAATAGCACGACGATGAAATGGTAGCTTGGGTGATCCCTCCTTGTCAAGGATAAATTTTTATTATCCGGGGACATAGAAGGGATTCCCATGAACAAGCGACCGAGTTGAAGTGGGAAGCGAAGTTTCCTACCTTCAAGCGAAGGAATAGGACTCTTATGGAGATGGTTAGATCGATGATGAGTTATTCTAAGTTGTCAGATTCGTTCTGGGGATATACTCTAGATATGGCAGTGTATATTCTGAACTTGGTACCATCTAAATCAGTGCCTTCCACTCCCACAGAATTGTGGACTGGGCGAAAGCCTAGTCTAAGACATATTCGAATATGGGGGAGTCCAACACATGTGCTGAAGGCAGATGCTGGTAAGTTGGAACCTCGTACAGAAGTGCGCATGTTCGTTGGCTATCCTAGAGGAACGAAAGGTGGTTTGTTTTATAGTCCTAGAGATCAGAGGGTGATCGTTAGCACGAATGCCAAATTTATAGAGGAAGACTATGTGATGAACCACAATCCCATGAGTAAGATTGTTCTAGAGGAATTGAAAGGGGAAGTCACTTCTTCAATACCACCGGTACAAGAGGATATACCACAAGTCACTGCATCGCGTGTCACAGAGGATACACTGGTGATACCTCATCGTAGTGGGAGGGTTGTTAGACAGCCTGATAGATTCATGTTCTTGGGAGAATCTTCTGATTTGGTCCTTGGCGAACATGAACCTGATCCCTAGACATATGACGAGGCAATCCAAGATAAAGATGCAGTATATTGGCAAAGTGCAATGAATGCTGAGATTGAATCTATGGATTCAAATCAGGTCTGGGAGCTAGTAGAACCACTCGATGGTATAAAAACCATTGGATGCAAGTGGATCTCTAAAAGAAAGAGAGTAATAGACGGGAAGGTTGAGACCTTCAAAGCGAGGCTTGTTGCGAAAGGGTATACTCAGAAAGAGGGTATCGATTATGAGGAGACTTTTTTGCCAGTAGCCATGCTTAAGTGTATCCAGATTCTCTTATGCATTGCTACTCATATGAATTATGAGGTATGGCAGATGGATGTCAAGACAACTTTCCTTAATGGATGTCTTGAGGAAAACATCTATATGAAGCAACTAGAAGGATTCATTGCAAAGGGCAAAGGGCATCTTGTGTGTAAGCTTAATCAGTTCATTTATGGATTGAAGCAAGCTTCGAGGTCTTGGAACATCTTCTTTGATGAGGTAATCCAATCTTATAGATTTATTCAAAGTTCGGATGAGTCTTGTGTATACAAGAGATGTGACGGAAACATAGTGGTATTTCTTGTACTATACGTAGATGAGATTTTGTTAATTGGCAACAATATCAAGGTGTTATCAGACGTAAGGGTATGGTTTTCCAAATAGTTTGATATGAAGGACTTGGGAGAAGTGGGACACATCCTTGGGATCAAAGTTATAAGGGATCGCAAGAAAAGGATGTTGTGCTTATCTCAAGCTTCATACATAGACACAATTATGGATCGTTTTAGCATGTAGAACTCCAAGAAGGATTTTCTACCCTTCAGGCATGGAGTTCCTTTATCTAAGGAGATGTGTCCTAAAACATCTGAGGAGATAGAGGAGATGAAGGTGATTCCTTATGCTTCGGCAGTAGAAAGCCTCATGTATGCGATGCTATGTATGAGACCAGATATCTACTTTGCCATGGGCATGGTCAGCAGATATCAGAGTAATCCAGGACAGGGACATTGGACTGTGATAAAACATATATTGAAGTACCTGAGAAGGACTAGGGATTATATGCTAGTTTACTAGGCAGACCAATTACTCCCCGTGGGTTACACAGATTTCGACTTCCAATCAGACAGGGATAACAGTAAGTCTACCTCAGGTTTTGTATTTACTTTGGGAGGTGGAGCCATTGTATGGAGGAGTGTCAAGAAGAAATGCGGGGTGGACTCCACCATGGAAGCTGAGTATGTGGCAACCTCTGAGGCGGCCAAAGAAGATGTGTGGCTTAGGAACTTCTTGATGGACTTGGATATGATTCCTGCTTTTCCCAGAACTATCACAATTTATTGTGATAATAGTGGTGCAGTTGCAAACTCGAAGGAACCACAAGCCCATAAGGCAAGTAAACACATAGAGCGCAAGTACCAACTGATACGAGAAATCGTAAAGAGAGGAGAAGTTGTTGTGGCCAAGATTGCATCGGAGGATAACCTGGCAGATCCTTTCACTATGACCCTTCCAGCGAGAGCTTTTAATAGGCATGTAGAGGGAATGGGAATCAGATGTATGACCCTTTGAGGACAACATAGTCTTTTAGTATAAGTGGGAGATTGTTGGGATGAATACTGAAAAGTCTATCTTTTATATGGACATCTTTATTTTTGAAATAAGAATCACATGATCATTGTTTGCATATTTATGGTTATGCATATTGTCTGATACATTACATTATAGATAACATGGTGTGTAGTATCACACAGGAGATCATGTTATCGGTTCATTGAAATGTATAAGTAAAGGCCCACAACTGAGATGGTTTTGGACAAACCATTGGAATGGTTGTAGTGTGATTTGGTATTGGTTTGTCTTGACCATAGAATCACACTAGTACACTTTGTGTGTATTGAGCAGGACCGACTTAAAGGTGATTCGATTTATTGCTGACTACATAATCGAATCAGACCTCAGATATTATATTGTACATGCTCTTAATCTCAATATTATAACGAGCAGATATACTTAGTATTCATTTCTTTGATTTACCAATGGGAGAGATTTATAGAGTAAATCGATAGGCTCGGTAAGTTGGGAAATAGTATTATTTATATGGTGTCTCATTGATTATAGGAGGAAACCATGTCCTATATATTAGGATGAAGATATCCCCTTGAGGAGCTCATAAGGTTCATCATGTAAACCCTGCAGGTGGACGTGGTCCAGCATGATGATAAGGTTGAGTGGAACTACTCATGGAGTTAGATGTTGATTAATTAATTATGAGTAAATTAATTAATCGATGAACATTCGAGATATTAAACACTGAGAGAAAAATGTACAAATAATATATGGAGCACATATTAACTTATGGGGGTTGGTGAGGTAGATCAATGATAATCCTTTAGTGGACTGGATTATCATTAATGGATCGGACTTTATGTGGGCTTGATCCATTAGGTGGCCAAGATCCAACTCCTCCTCATGGTCCCTATTGTAGCCTATTAAAACCTCATGAAGCATAGATCCAATGATGGAAAACAAAACTCTAGATCCGACGGTAGAGATTAAATCTCTAGATCCGACGGTTGAGATTAAATCTCTAGATCCGACGGTTGAGATTAAATCCCTAGAACCGACGGTGAAGATTAAAACAAGGCTTAAGCCTAACTCTATAAAAGGAGGTATTAGGGTGGATAGCAAGGAGAATTAGAAGCATGATAGGATTAGGGTTTGGGCGACTAGGGCTTGGAGGCTTGGGTGGCCACAATTAAGGAAAGTTTTTCCTTTTTTTTTTCTTCTTCTTCTTGGCTAGCTCCCAACTAGCCTCTCCTCTTCCTTTGCCGGCGTCCAACCTCTTCATCCTCTTCTCCTTGGCCAGTGGAAACAAAGCCTAGGGTCTCTTCCCTTGGAGTTTTGGCCGGCGTCCACCATCCTTCTTCTCCTCTTGGCCGGCGGCAAGCATCAAGGTTGGTGCTTGGTGGTTGGTTAAAGGAAGGAGAAGAGTTTTGTTTCTATACATCCTCTTGTTTGGAGCGAGCAAGGAAAGGAAGATCGCTATCTAAGAGGCTTCTACTTTTGGAAGATCGTCGCCCACACGATGTTCAAAAGGAAGGACATACAATAGAAGATCGAGAGGTATAATTTTTTGTTTTGATTTCCTTTTGTCTCTTTGTATGTTGTACGTTATTGTTATGTGGCTAAATTAACTTGGACCACAAATACAAACACAAAAGTCGGTGATCCGTACATCGTCTATTCCACGGATTATTGTAGAATAGAGGTTGGTTGCTTGAACAACAAGTTTGTTCAAGTGACTACTCTAATCGAATAGCACGACGATGAAACGGTAGCTTGGGTGATCCCTCCTTGTCAAGGATATATTTTTATTATCCGGGGACATAGAAGGGATTGCCATGAACAAGCGACCGAGTTGAAGTGGGAAGCGAAGTTTCCTACCTTCAAGCGAAGGAATAGGACTCTTATGGAGATGGTTAGATCGATGATGAGTTATTCTAAGTTGCCAGATTCGTTCTGGGGATATACTCTAGATATGGAAGTGTGTATTCTGAACTTAGTACCATCTAAATCAGTGCCTTCCACTCCCACAGAATTGTGGACTGGGCGAAAGCCTAGTCTAAGACTTATTCGGATATGGGGGAGTCCAACACATGTGCTGAAGGCAGATGCTGGTAAGTTGGAATCTCTTACAGAAGTGCGCATGTTCGTTGGCTATCCTAGAGGAATGAAAGACGGTTTGTTTTATAGTCCTAGAGATCAAAGGGTGATCGTTAGCACGAACGCCAAATTTCTAGAGGAAGACTATGTGATGAACCACAATCCCATGAGTAAGATTGTTCTAAAGGAATTTAAAGGGGAAGTTACTTCTTCAGTACCACCAGTACAAGAGGATATACCATAAGTCACTGCACCGCTTATCACAGAGGATACACAGCTGATACCTCGTCATAGTGGGAGGGTTGTTAGATAGACCGATAGATTCTTGTTCTTGGGAGACTCTTCTGATTTGGTCCCTGGCGAACATGAACCTGATCCCTGGACATATGACGAGGCAATCCAAGATAAAGATGCAGTATATTGGCAAAGTGCAATAAATGCTGAGATTGAATCTATGGATTCAAATCAGGTCTGGGAGCTAGTAGAACCACTCGATGGTGTAAAAACCATTGGATGAAAGTGGATCTACAAAAGAAAGAGAGTAATAGATGGGAAGGTTGAGACCTTCAAAGCGAGGCTTGTTGCGAAAGGGTATACTCAGAAAGAGGGTATCGATTATGAGGAGACTTTTTTGCCAGTAGCCATGCTTAAGTCTATCCGGATTCTCTTATGCATTGCTACTCATATAGATTATGAGGTATTGCAGATGGATGTCAAGACAACTTTCCTTAATGGAAGTCTTGAGGAAAACAACTATATGAAGCAACTAGAAGGATTCATTGGAAAGGGCAAAGAGCATCTTTTGTGTAAGCTTAATCAGTTCATTTATGGATTGAAGCAAGCTTCGAGGTCTTGGAACATCTTCTTTGATGAGGTAATCCAGTCTTATGGATTTATTCAAAGTTCGGATGAGTCTTGTGTATACAAGTGATGTGACGGAAACATAGTGATATTTCTTGTACTATACGTAGATGACATTTTGTTAATTGGAAACAATATCAAGGTGTTATCAGACGTAAGGGTATGGTTTTCCAAACAGTTTGATATGAAGGACTTGGGAGAAGTGGGACACATCCTTGGGATCAAAGATATAAGGGATCGCAAGAAAAGGATGTTGTGCTTATCTCAAGCTTCATACATAGACACAATTATGGATCATTTTAGCATGTAGAACTCCAAGAAGGATTTTCTACCCTTCAGGCATGGAGTTTCTTTATCTAAGGAGATGTGTCCTAGAACATTTGAGGAGATAGAGGAGATGAAGGCGGTTCCTTATGCTTCGGCAGTAGAAAGCCTCATGTATGCGATGCTATGTATGAGACCAGATATCTGCTTTGCCAAGGGCATGGTCAGTAGATATCAGAGTAATCCAGGACAGGGACATTGGACTGCGGTAAAACATATATTGAAGTACCTGAGAAGGACTAGGGATTATATGCTAGTTTACCAGGCAGACCAATTACTCCCCGTGGGTTACACAGATTTCGACTTCCAATCAAACAGGGATAATAGTAAGTCTACCTCAGATTTTGTGTTTACTTTGGGAGGTGGAGCCATTGTATGGAGGAGTGTCAAGCATAAATGTGTGGTGGACTCCACCATGGAAGCTGTGTATGTGGTAGCCTCTGAGGCGGCCAAAGAAGCTGTGTGGCTTAGGAACTTCTTGATGGACTTGGATGTGATTCCTGGTTTGCCCAGAACTATCACAATTTATTGTGATAATAGTGGTACAGTTGCAAACTTGAAGGAACCACAAGCCCATAAGGCAAGTAAACACTTAGAGCGCAAGTACCAACTGATACGAGAAATCGTAAAGAGAGGAGAAGTTGTTGTGGACAAGATTGCATCGGAGGATAACCTGACAGATCCTTTCACTAAGACCCTTCCAGCGAGAGCTTTTGATAGGCATGTGGAGGGAATGGGAATTAGATGTATGACAGTTTGAGGACAGAATAGTCTTTTATTATAAGTGGGAGATTGTTGGGATGTATATTGAAAAGTCTATCTTTTGTATGAACATCTTTTTTTTTGAAATAAGAATCACATGATCATTGTTTGTATATTTATGGTTATACATATTGTCTGATACATTACATTGTAGATAACATGGTGTGTAGTATCACACAAGAGATCATGTTATCAGTTCATTGAAAAGTATAAGTAAAGGCTCATAACCGAGATGGTTTTGGACAAACCATTGGAATGGTTGTAGTGTGATTTGGTATTGGTTTTTCTTGACCATAGAATCACACTAGTATACTTTGTGTGTATTGAGCAGGACCGACTTAAAGGTGATTTGATTTATTGATGACTACATAATCGAATCAGACCTCAGATATTATATTGTACATGCTCTTAATCTCAATATAATAACGGGCACATATACTTAGTATTCATTTCTTTGATTTACCAATGGGAGAGAATTATAGAGTAAATCGATAGGCTCGGTAAGTTGGGAAATAGTATTATTTATATGGTGTCTCATTGATTATAGGAGGAAACCATGTCCTATATATTAGGATGAAGATATCCCCTTGAGGAGCTCATAAGGTTCATCATGTAAACCCTGCAGGTGGACTTGGTCCGGCATGATGATAAGGTTGAGTGGTACTACTCATGGATTTAGATGTGGATTAATTAATTGTCAATAAATTAATTAATCGACGTACATTCGAGATCTTAAACACAGAGAGAAAAATGTACAAATAATATATGGAGCCCATATTAACTTATGGGGGTTGGTGAGGTAGATCAATGATAATCCTCTAGTGGATTAGATTATCATTAATGGATCGGACTTTATGTGGGCTTGATCCATTGGGTGGCCAAGATCCAACTCCTCCTCATGGTCCCTATTGTAGCATGTTAAAACCTCATGAAGCCTAGATCCAATGATGGAAAACAAAAATCTAGATCCGACGGTAGAGATTAAATCTCTAGATCCGACGGTTGAGATTAAATCTCTAGATCCAACGGTTGAGATTAAATCCCTAGAACTGACGATGGAGATTAAAACAAGGCTTAACTCTAACTCTATAAAAGGAGGGATTAGGGTGGGCAGCAAGGAAAATTAGAAGCAAGATAGGATTAGAGTTTGGGCGGCTAGGGCTTGGAGGCTTGGGCGGCCACAATTAAGGAAAGTTTTTCCTTTTTTTTTCTTCTTCTTCTTGGCCGGCGCCCAACTAGCCTCTCCTCTTCCTTGGCCGACCTCCAACCTCTTCATCCTCTTCTCCTTGGCCAGTGGAAACAAAGCCTAGGGTCTCTTCCCTTGGAGTTTTGGCCGGCGTCCACCATCCTTCTTCTCCTCTTGGCCGGTGGCAAGCATCAAGGTTGGTGCTTGGTGGTTGGTTAAAGGAAGTAGAAGAGTTTTGTTTCTATACTTCCTCTTGTTCGAAGCGAGCAAGGAAAGGAAGATCGCTATCTAGGAGGCTTCTACTTTTGGAAGATCATCGCCCACACGACGTCCAAAAGGAGGAAGGACATACAATAGAAGATCGAGAGGTATAAATTTTTATTTTGTTTTCCTTTTTTCCCTTTTTATGTTGTATGTTATTGTTATGTGGCTAAATTAACTTGGACCCCGAATACAAATACAAAAGTTGGCGATCCGTACATCGTCTATTCCATGGTTAATCGTAGAATAGAGGTTGGTTGCTTGAACAACAAGTTTGTTCAAGTGACTACTCTAATCGAATAGTACGACGATGAAACGGTAGCTTGGGTGATCCCTTTTTGTCAAGGATAATTTTTTTTTATCCGGGGATGCAGAAGGGATCGCCATGAACAAGCGACCAAGTTGAAGTGGGAAGCGAAGTTTCCTACCTTCACCCATATTGTGAACAAGATCATACCCTGAAAGTTGACTTTCTCTTTTGAGGCTTTTATGATTAGTCTGTTGGTGCAGTGGGCACCAAAGTCGAACCGGTATTTTGATTATGGCAAAAGGCTCAATAGTTAAGGGTATATTTGTTATCTTACGAGCTCAATTAAGTGTGCAGAAATGCTAAAGTTGAGCGG
Source organism: Wurfbainia villosa (assembly GCA_025175895.1). NCBI lineage: Eukaryota > Viridiplantae > Streptophyta > Magnoliopsida > Zingiberales > Zingiberaceae > Wurfbainia > Wurfbainia villosa. The sequence continues at coordinate 19,531,990 of CM046008.1, read as the reverse complement.
AAGGTCTGCGACACCCGGTGGGAACCGAGGTGGTCGGGCAACGCCAGAGGGACTTCGGAGGAAGCCGAGGTACTCGGGTGAAGACCGGAAGCGAGGCTACAAGGTAAGCTCGTGTGAAAGCGAAGCAAGGTCGTTAAGCGTAGATCCGACCCAATACCTCCAATGGAAGGTCTAGGTCGAGATCGGATGGTTAGAACCATCGTACTTTATATTTTAAGCTAACTTGTATGCAGTCAAAACCCTTTGACTCGTCTACTACAATCAAGCTAGTCTAGTTCCAGCCTCGAGACTCGCTGGACAGGGGGTGAATTTGGACTTGACTCGTGTTTTGGTACAAAGGGTGATGTGGCATCAAGGTGGACATCCAAACCATCACCAAGCTTGGACCTCATCCTTGAGTTGGCGTGAAGGCCTCCTTGAGGTGGCACAAGATGGTTGGCTCCCATGATGTGGCACAAGTTGGATGGCTTCTTCTTCTTGGCGTGAAGGCCTCCTTGAGGTGGCACAAGATGGTTGGCTCCCTTGATGTGGCACAAGTTGGATGGCTTCTTCTTCTTGGCGTGAAGGCCTCCTTGAGGTGGCACAAGATGGTTGGCTCCCTTGATGTGGCACAAGTTGGATGGCTTCTTCTTCTTGGCGTGAAGGCTTCCTTGAGGTGGCACAAGGTGGTTGGATGAAACACCTCATCCTTGAGTTGGGATAAGAACCTCACCTTGGACACTACCTATGTCTAAATTCATAGATCAATATCCATAAATAGACATGTTCAAGCCAAGCAAATAACAAGAATTCAAGAGCTCTCAACACGCCGTCGTAACGCCGCTACTACTACTCACATTTGCTCTACGACGAAGTGTCACGACAACAGCTACATCTTCTACTTATAAGAGTTGTCGGTATATTTATTTAAGTTCTACTTCTTTAAATTGTCTTTGTGCTTTAATCGTAACAAGGAAAGGGGGAGTGTCCCTTTGCCTTGATTTCTTTTTGTAATCGTTGCTCCTACCTCCAACGAGGAGGAGTGGATTTAGTGAATTGCCCTCCGTACGTGATCAAGGATCACTAGGGCCGTGGATTAGCAATCGAAAGATTGTGAACCACGTAAAAATATCTTGTCTACTTTATATTTCCGCTGTGCACTCTCTACTTGCTTTTTACTTATTGCAAAAGTTTTTTAACGACATCGTATCGCTATTCACCCCCCCCCTCTAGCGACACTTTCGATCCAACAATTGGTATCAGAGCCGGGGGCGCTAAGATTCGGTGAAACCACCAATCTAGCTTTGTTTTTCTTTTTACAGATTTTTTATTTATTTATTTCTGTTTTGGTATAATTATTTCACTTGCTTATCTTCTCCTACATATAGAATTGCATTAGAGGCTTTAGGATCCGGATAAGGTTGTCCTTCGGGTTAGATCCCGAGTAAGGTTGTCCTCCGGAACTTCAACGACATTCGCATTTGATTGTTTATTTCTTTTTGCAAGTTACATTTTATATATCTTTTTTTTACTTCCCGCACTACTAATCCAAGACGAAAGTCTTGGAATATTCTTTCCGTGTGTGTTTTGCAAGATTCTTTTCGTCGTTCTTCTTCTTGTTTTTAAATGGACCATCTCGAAGGGTTTAGCACCGCCCGACCCCCGTTTTACAACGGTAATGACTTTCGTTATTGGAAGGGTCGGATGGAATGCTTTCTTAAAACCCAAATCGAGATGTGGATCGTAATCCAAACCGGTTTCACACTTCCTATTAATGAAGATGGTGAATCTTTGGGTTACGATCAATGGTCAAATTCCATGAAAAACAAGTAGAAGCCGATGCCAAGGCAACTCAAATCTTGCAATGTGGGTTGTCCAAGGAAGAGCTCAACCGCGTCGGCCCCTTCATTAGTGCAAAGGACTTATGGACCAAGCTAGTGGAACTACACGAAGGCACCGACGACACGAAGGTATGTAAAAGAGATTTACTTTTAAATAAATTGTATAACTTGAAAATGCAGGAAAACGAGACCACAACTCAACTACATGCTCGTATCCAAGACATCGTCAACCAACTCCATGCCATCGGACAAAAGGTCGAGAATCGCGACCTTATCAGGTATTCTCTTAACTCGTTTCCTAGGACCACCTTGTGGGCATCCATGGTCGATGCCTACAAGGTCTCCAAGACCTTTCTAAAATTAGGTTAGGCAATTGTTTTGAACTTGAATTACATGAGCAAACTAACGTGGTCCAAAGCCGAGAAGAGTATTGCGTTAGTTGCGAGTTCCAAGAAGAAGAAGCCCGCAAGCAAGCCACCCCAAGGAAGAAGACGAGTCCGAATCGGAAGTAGACTCGAATAGAATCCGAACTAGTCAATCTAGTTCGAAGATGACTCAAGAAAGCGCTAAACGCTACTTGGGAGGAGTTGTCGGAGGAAGAAGACGATATCCAAGCTCTAATGGCCAAGCCGACCGAGCACGACTCAAACCAAGAAGAGTCCGAGTCCGAATCCGATGATGAGCTTCCATTCAAGACAAGCCACGGATCCGTATCCGGTTCAAAAGAATCATTAAGGGTAAGTCGGTCGTTACTTAATACTTTGTATGGTGCAATTAAATTTTTAAATAAGAAACTAGCTAAGTCCGAGTCAAGGTGAGACCCTAATTGAGAGGTTAACCTTCTCAAACATGAGGTCTCCTAACCTCTTCGACTACTCGTATTCAAGAGAGGACTCAACTCAAGTTGAAAAGCTTGAAGTTGAGAACTCGCTTTTGAAAACACAAGTCGAAGACCTTAGGTGCGTTGGAAAGGTTCACTTTGGGATCAAGGGACTTGACCTCTTACTTGGATCACAAAGGGCCGTGTACAACAAGGCCGGACTCGGGTTTAACTCAAATACAACCAATAAGTCATATATGTCTATAGTAAACCAACATAAGAAAAATGTCCAAGCATGGGTCCCTAAGACCACTTTGATTTCAACTTTAGGATCTAACATGTATTGGGTTCCCAAGGACCAAATTCACTATGTGAATAGACCCACTCGATTCAATGGTCGAGGGAGCCAATACAAAATGTATTTTGTTAAGTCTTAGAAATTGCATGCTTAGTTTTTCCTTTATTTTTAGAATGGTTAGATAGGACTCATAACCAACTAAAATCCTGCGAAAGATTGAGCCTCGGGAGCCTATTTTCAAAAATAAACCAAATAACATCCTTCTAAAAGATTGAGCCTCGGGGAGCCTCTTTTCAAAAATAACTAGTTAGACCAAGAAGTAGTCTCAAGTAAGTCGAGTTATCAATTTCTTGAAATTAGCTTTGTCTAAGGAAGTGGTCGTTGTTCCGATCAAAGAAGGCCTCTGTGCCTCGCCACGACCTGGAAGCTAATCTCTTGAAAAGATTACTTGATGAGCTTAGACTAAATCTGAATCTAACCTAATGTTGGTTAATTTAAATTCATTAAAATTAATCAAGTAAAATTGAAAGTCATCTCACAGTAACACATAGGAATAACATGTTTTGATCATGTAGATATTGGTGAGATGATTTAGGTTTAAAAACTTACAAACAACCCTTTAGTAATTCCATTGATCCTACACATAAGAGTCGAAGAAACCATTAATATAGTTTTCGACGAAGGACACGAACCCGTTCAATCCTTAACAAAACCAACTAGCAAATCAACTTATAGCGAACCCGACTCTGATCTTGAACTTGAATCTCGTCCTAACCCAAGTCATCCTATCGACCAAGTGATAGATGACTCTAACCCAAGTCAAACTAGAACTCACCCAAGTCATCCTATCAATCAAGTTATAGGTGATCCAAATTTAGGGGTTCGAACTAGAGCTTCATATCGAAACCTTAGTCAAATCTCGTTAATTTCCAAAATCGAACCCAAAACTATTGAACAAGCACTTCTTGATCCAGACTGGATTATTGCTATGCAAGAAGAGCTAGCTCAATTCACTAGAAATGAAGTCTGGGAATTAGTACCACCACCTAAAGAAAAATCAATTATTGGTGGGTATTTCGAAATAAACTTGATGATAAAGGTGAAGTAGTTAGAAATAAAGCCAGGTTAGTCGCAAAAGGGTTTAGTCAAGTCGAAGGTTTAGATTACGATGAGACCTACGCCCCCGTAGCAAGACTAGAGTCCATCCGAATGTTGTTAGCATATGCTGCACATCGAGGTTTTAAATTGTTTCAAATGGATGTCAAGTCAGCATTTTTGAATGGATACATTAAGGAAGAAGTTTACGTCAGTCAACCTCCCGGATTGAAAATCTAGATAAACGACCATGTCCTTAGACTTAAGATTTGAAACATTTATCTTGGTAGAAGCAGTGTAAAGAGAGATATAGTAGATTTTGTCACTCGATGTTTAGTATGCCAAAGAGTTGGTGCGGGAAGCAAAGATTGCGTTGCCTTATCTACCACCGCCGAATACGCTATGGCGATGGGTGAGTGTGTCTCTCACTTGGATGAAGCACACTCTCCAAGACTTTAGCTTAATCTTTAACAACATTAAAAGTTAGGTATGTGCGTAATAGAGTAGGATTTAAATTTTTCTATATATGTACTCTATTTTTGCTTCTTTTTATGAAATTAGCCTAAGTCTTACCTTAGAAATCATATTGGGAACTTGCTTGGACTTACAAACCCTAAAATATATTTACAAACTTTTTGAGTTAAGGCAAAAGGGGGAGAAAGTCACAAAAGTAACCAAAATTAACCAAAATTAAAGGGGAAGAAAGTAAACAAAATTATTACCTTTTATATTAAGTAATTCCGTTTACTTAAGCAACTATTAAGGGGGAGTAAAAATTATTTTTCAAGAACTCACCTTCGGTCAAGGGGGAGGTTACCTCAAAGGGGAGAACTTGGAACAATAATATTTCTCACTCATGCTTAATCTTTATGCTAGCTCACTTAATATTTCTCACTCATGCTTAATCTTTATGCTAGCTCACTCATGCTTAATCTTTATGCTAGCTCATTCATACTTAATCATTATGCTAGCTCATTCATATTTAATCATTATGCTAGCTCATTCATATTTAATCTTTATGCTAGCTCATTCATATTTAATCTTTATGCTAGCTCATTCATGCTTAATCATTATGCTAGCTCATTCATATTTAATCTTTATGCTAGCTCATTCATGCTTAATCATTATGCTAGCTTACTGTTATGCTTAATTTTTCCTTAACTTTTGTGTCGGTTTGCCATGAATCAAAAAGGGGGAGATTGTTGGTGCAGTGGGCAGTGGGCACCAAAGTCGAACCGGTATTTTGATTATGGCAAAAGGCTCAATAGTTAAGGGTATATTGGTTATCTTACGAGCTCAATTAAGTGTGCAGAAATGCTAAAGTTGAGCGGAAGGTCTGCGACACCCGGTGGGAACCGAGGTGGTCGGGCAACGCCAGAGGGACTTCGGAGGAAGCCGAGGTACTCGGGTGAAGGACCTAAGCGAGGCTACAAGGTAAGCTCGTGTGAAAGCGAAGCAAGGTCGTTAAGCGTAGATCCGACCCAATACCTCCAATGGAAGGTCTAGGTCGAGATCAGATGGTTAGAACCATCGTACTTTATATTTTAAGCTAACTTGTACTGCAGTCCAAAACCCTTTGACTTGTCTACTACAATCATGCTAGTCTAGTTCCGACCTCGAGAATCATTTGGACAGGGGTGAATTTGGACTTGACTCGTGTTTTGGTACAAAGGGTGATGTGGCATCAAGGTGGACATCCAAACCATCACCAAGCTTGGACCTCATCCTTGAGTTGTCGTGTAGGGCTGGTTGAGGTGGCTCATGATGGTTGTCTGCCATGTTTTGGCTATAGTTGGATGGCTTCTTCTTGTTGGCGTGAAGGACTCCTTGAGGTGGCTCAAGATGGTTGGCTCCCTTGTTGTGGCTCAAGTTGGATGGCTTCTTCTTCTTGGCGTGTAGGCCTCCTTGTGGTGGCACAAGATGGTTGGCTCCCATGATGTGGCACAAGTTGGATGGCTTCTTCTTCTTGGCGTGAAGGCTTCCTTGAGGTGGCACAAGGTGGTTGGATGAAACACCTCATCCTTGAGTTGGGATAAGAACCTCACCTTGGACACTACCTATGTCTAAATTCATAGATCAATATCCATAAATAGACATGTTCAAGCCAAGCAAATAACAAGAATTCAAGAGCTCTCAAAACGCCGTCGTAACGCCGCTACTACTACTCACATTTGCTACGACGAAGTGCCGCCGACAACGAAAGCTACATATTCTACTTATAAGAGTTGTCGGTATATTTATTTAAGTTCTACTTCTTTAAATTGTCTTTGTGCTTTAATCGTAACAAGGAAAGGGGGAGTGTCCCTTTGCCTTGATTTCTTTTTGTAATCGTTGCTCCTACCTCCAACGAGGAGGAGTGGTTTTAGTGAATTGCCCTCCGTACGTGATCAAGGATCACTAGGGCCGTGGATTAGCAATCGAAAGATTGTGAACCACGTAAAAATATCTTGTCTACTTTATATTTCCGCTGTGCACTCTCTACTTGCTTTTTACTTATTGCAAAAGTTTTTTAACGACATCGTATCGCTATTCACCCCCCCCTCTAGCGACACTTTCGATCCAACATAGTCATTGAGTTTAATTGGTCTACTCTTGCCTTCTTTCTACGATACCATCAAGGAAGGCATGCCAGTGTTTTCTTTGTATTCTCTACCCCATACACTACCTTAGGATGAGTCCCTTCATTATTGTACGTCGAGACTATATGATCTACATTCATCAAACATCATCAATCGAAACCGAACCCTAGAGTTTCTTCTCGTACAAAGTTTCCCAGATCATTTCCTTGTTGTCCCTTCTCTTTACCTTCGTATTTGAATTCTCATTTCCGATTCTTCTAGATAATCAACCCTATGAGTGAAAGTGGTATTCAACAACGTAGTCCTTGTGGGATCGATATTTTTATTACTTGACGACGATCGTGCACTTGCAATTTCTGTACATCAAGTTTTTGGCGCTGTTACAAGGGACTATCTTTTTGCTGATATCGATCTTTGTTCATAATTTGGTTAATCCATAATTTATCTAAAAAATCCTATCTTTTCCCGTTCAACATTTTTATCACCATCAGTTTATCTTCAATGTCTTCTTATACAAAATTTGATGTTCTGTCTCGAATGATTGATCAATTTGATACTGTAAATTTTTGCTAACCTTCATTGTCAGATTTGTGGTGAAACAGGACACATCTTTGACAATTGTCCCATCATACTTACACCTTCACATTTTGAACGAGAAGATGTCACCTACGACTACAATTAATACCCACAAGATGATCCCTATTCATACACTCCTAACCATGGTTGTAGAAACCCTCAAAATCCTTTTTACATGAATTATCGAGATCAAGTCAAGGAAGACCACTATGAACCGCATGTTGTATTTTTTCAAGTACCAAAATCCAACCTGGAAGCCATGCTAGAAAATTTTATTAGGCAAAGCGAGGAGTCTAACCAACAATTCGCAAAGCTTAGACAACAAAAATAAACCGAGAAGTGACTAGCATACAATTCTGATAATTGGACTTATCATACTTTGTTAGAAACTCAAATTGTGCAGGTGGGTGAGGAATCTGTAGATGACACAAGAAGCGAAGAAGATTAATCAATTCAGACAACACAAGATGGAGAACTTGAAAATACTTGTTGCAAGTTGCATAATTTACAACAAGTAGAACCAGAAAAATATTATGATCGGACTCCTGATGAACCTTTAGCATTGAGCATACTCAAGATTAAACTGAGAAAAGAAGTTAGCAAGCATCTTCTTCCTCCACGAGCAAGATTTAAGAAGTGTGGTGATGGAGGATCAAGAGCTAAGGACAAGAAAGTGATGAAATATCTCACACCAACAGGAGCAAGATTCAAAGGAGGGAAGCAAAACCTCCTTGAGCTAATTGCCTCATGATAAAAATTTACAGGGGGTCATGCTTATGACCTAAAATAAGCACTTCTTGGGAGGCAATGCAAGTTTTTATATTTAAGCATTTTTCAATTTCCTTTCTAGTACTTTCCATTCCATATTTTCTTTTCTTTGAGTTTTAGTTTCAGAATTAATAGATATAGAGAAAACAACCCAAAAAGCATATCGCATCACTATAAAGAATGTCGAAGCCCTTTCCATGACCATAGAACCCTATCTCCACATCCTAGCTTCGACAATCTACTTCCTCAGCATTGAAACATCATCAAAACGACAAAGGAACAAGCTCGCAATCAAAGGGGAAGCAATAAAATGTAGATAATTGATGTCATGTACCATTGGCACATCTCTCAAGGTCATTTCTTTATGCCTTCTGAGTAATTTACTTTTCATTACCGCTACCCATTCCATACATTGAGGACAATGCATGATTTAAGTTTGGGGGGGGGGGGGCTACTTATCATCTTGCATTCCATTTCATTATTTGCATTTTATATCATGTTTTCATTTTGTTTCAAAAAATTTCTGCATTTTTCTACTCGTAGCTTTATGGTAGTTTGTTTTTTTTTCATCTATGGTGATATGAACTAGAACCATTTAGATTGGCAAACTTCTTTTTGGCTTCCTTGTTAAGAACTCTAGGGTAGAGGTATTCAAGATAGGCTAGGTTCACTATACAAGACTAGTACTCAAATTTCCATGGAGACTTTCACAACACTTAGTTACTGGAGAAACACTCATCTTGAGGGGACGATCCAAGCATATTGGCAGGTAAGTGTCTTTATGCCGGAGATGCGAGGAACACGGTAGAAGCGACATAAGTTTGGATTGGTGTTCAAAGCCTTGGTCATTTCACATGCACTATACAAGGGTCTTTCATGCTTAACCACTAAGAAGGGATCCATAAGACTATGATCAAGAATTAAAGTTTTAAGATGGGTTCCCAACAAACTTACCAAAGTAAACGAGTAATAGTTTTATACACATAATTCTCACTGATAGTTTTTCCTTTTTATTTGCTTGAGGACAAGAAAAAGTTTAAGATTGGGGATGTGATGAGTGAGAATCATACACACTTTTTAGGGTTTATTTACCATGTTTTTCTAGCATTTTATTCACATATCATGCATTAAACATAGCATTTGCATTCATTTTATCTTTTTAGTTCGGATAACTACAGTTGCTTATTTTTATCCTCAGAAAGGCATAATTTAAGGCATAATTGAAGCATGGAGGAAATCTACATGAACTAGGAGTAAACATAGCCTAAATGCCGACTCCATACCATTCCACAGCCAACCCGTGGAGGGTTCCACGATTGTGGAACCCTCTGCCCAAAACCAGTCGAAGCCAACAATTCCACGACCAACCCATGGAGAATTGCATGGCCATAGATCGCTTTTTTCGGCCCGAGTATTCCACAACTAAATCAAGATTTCTTCTCTAAAAAAGACCAAATTAGCTTTCAAAGCCTATAAAAAGGACCCCCCAAGCCCCCAACAATGATCATCAAAGCTTAGGAGAGGCCGACAACCAAGGATCTGAGGGTTGGTCATAGGGATCCATTTTGGGGAGCCGTCGAGGAGAAGACGTTCAAGACATAGGATGGCGGGTTAATTCTTCCTTATCTATCATCTATATTTTGTAACTCCTTCATGGAGTAGTCTCCTAACTCTAGGATTAGAGAGTAACTTGATGTATTATTTTGGTGATTTAATGCATTGACTCTCTTTTGTTTATGATACATTTTTATTGTGATTGGTTTTTGTGCAATTCATCTATTCTATCCGACCATGTGTCACAAGCCTAGATTTAGAGATTTCTTTCTTTGGGTTGGACCAAGAGGAAACTCTAGTCATGGCAAGGGAAGGTATATCCGAATCATATCCGAGAGAGGGGGAAGTACCTAGCGGTGAACCCTGATCTCCAACCTACTAAACTGACTTGAGGGTTTATTGACAAGCAATGATCGGATCTGTTGGGGTTCTCATGACAGGATCCCATATTGTGAACAAGGTCATACTCTGCAAGTTGACTTTCTCTTTTGAGACTTTTATGATTCATCATAGAGTTTAATGGGTCTACTTTTGCTCTCTTTCTAAGATGTGGTCAAGGTTGGCACGTCGGTGTTTTCTTTCTTTTCTCTACCCCATAGACACATCAACTACCTTAGGATGAGTCCCTTCATTATCGTACGTCAAGACTATAGGATTTGTATTCATCAAACATCATCTACCGAAATCGAATCCTAGAGCTGCTTCTCGTATAAAGTTCCCCAAATCATTTCCTTGTCGTCCCTTCTCTCTGCCTTCGTATTAGAATTCTCATTTCTGATTCTTCTAGATAATCATCTATCATTTGTATCCAGTACTTGACCAATCTATGTGGGATCGATATTTTATTATTTGACGATGACCATGCACTTGCGATTATGCCACATCATTGCTCATAGTCATCAGTCGACTCAGAAACTTTCTGTTCTATGTCCGCTTAAAGCCAGTCGACTGCTTCATCACAATAGTCGACTGCTTCATCGGAGCACTGTTTGTCATACTTAACTCTGCTCATCCTGACTACCTATGACTAGTCAACTACTCGAACACCTATCAGAGTTTCCCGAGTACCACGACTTCACTTGCCCAAGCACTCAACCAGTCAACTAGTCAAGACCACCAGTCAACTACCAAACAACCTGTGTGATTGTTTATCCCATCGATCGATTAGAATAGTCCCAGTCGACATATACACCTCAAAACTAAGGTTTAACGTCCCAAGTATGATCCTCTCAAACTTGACACTTACCCTTAGCTTAGACCTATGCCTTCAAGCTTCTTCCATCAGCCTCATGCCTTTAGGATGCACCAAGACCCGGACTCCTCATCCTTTGTGCTCGTCTTAAAGTACTTCCTTTGGCTTTGTCATGCTACTGAGTCTTCCTTTACCAAGAGGCTCCACCTTCAGGACTTCCATTGCCAAGTCTCTATACTTGGATTTCCCTTGCCAAGTATCCATATTTGGACTTTCCTTGTCAAGTATCTATACTTGGACTTGTCCTTGCCAAGCATCATACTTGGACTTTTCCTTGCTAAGAACCATACTTAGACTTTCCTTGCTAAGTATCTATAATCGGACATATCCTTTCCAAGTACAATACTTGGACTTTCCTTATCAAGTATCCATACATGGACTTTTCCTTGCCAAGCACTATACTTGGACTTTTCCTTGTCAAGTCTCTGGTCAACCTTGACCTACTTGACTTCTCGGTCAAAAACACTATATGATTATGAATGTCTCATACCATCCAATCATATTACCAAATGTATTATCAAACATCAAAACTCTACTCGAGTCCCACTCGAGCTTGGTTAACCTTGACCTGAGGTTGATTGTACCAATAATCTCGTCAACACAAAAGCCCCAGCAGATTCAATTGGTGCACTAGTCACCTCTATGATTTTCAATGACGATCTCTAGCCTCCACTTCGACTAATCCCATTCTCCATGTCTCTGGTGGATAGAGGCCTCATTGTCGTCATTTTTCTAGTGCTTGTAGAAACTCTAGGTTCCTTTGGTGATGACCCTCAGTGGGGTTTTTAGTGATCTAGCATGCCTTTCTCCGATGAACTTTGGCAAATGTTTCTGAGATCCAACCCTCCAATGCCATTCTTCATTGTCCAATTTTCACATTCGGCTTAGCGGTGCCCCATTTAGAGGCACTGACAACAAATTCGATGATCTAACACTGTAGCTTTGGTGATCTGATACAACTTATTTTCTAGTATATTTCGAGCACCTGAAACTATATCCAATAGATCCTTGATTCGGGAATTTACGACATGGCATCGAAAAGACTTTAAAGCGAAGAAGGCACTAGCTCCGGATCAAAGGGAAAAGCTAATGACTTGGTATCCTAACTTTCATCACATTCTTTTCAGAGATAATATACAAAAATCTAGATATGAGGCTTTAGCTCAAAGTAAAATCGTGAATACTTGATACCTAGATGAAAATTCTTTAGGGGTCTTAGGGTTGAAGGAAGATGTCTACTAGATGCAAGGTAGAGTTTGTTGGGTAGAATTCAAGGAAACTTAAAAGCCCAACATATATCCACATAACCCTTGAGTTCCTTAGCTCGGTATAAGCTAACACTTTTTCTAGAGAGGGATGCGACGAAGGTTGTATCACCTTCCATTTGTATAACACTGAGCACAAGTTAAATTTAGAGCAATTTAACTCAATTTTTGAGTTACCTTGGGGTGGGGATAAGAGAGAGCCCAATGATTTTAGAATTAACTTTACTTGGGATGAGTTTACTAGGGAGCACCGCTATGATTCATCAAGGGAGAAGGCCATAGACCTTTGAAACCCTTGTATATGCTATCTTCAAAGGATCATGTCTCACACTATTTTCGAAAGCGGAGATAGTGATGGTTTAACTTGTTATAGTGAGCTCTTGTTCCTCTGGGCTATGCAAGAGGGATGTAGAATTAAGTAATGCACTAGAGGGGGGGTGGATAGCGCACTTCACTTGTTCAAAAAAAAACACACAAATATACATAAAAAATTAAAGATAACACAAAGAACACAATGTTTTACATGGTTCACAGCCAAAGGGTTGCTAGTCCAAGACCGACGATTTTAGACCACTTTTGAGTGGGTGAAGTACTATAAAATCTCTTTCTCTAGAGAGAAAAAGATTTGTCTCTTTACAAAGGTAGGTTGCAGTAATAAACGTACCTCAACCTTCAAGATAAGTACAAATAGAGACAAAGAAATTAATAAAAATCTTATACCGACAGGAGGAGGTTAACTTGAGGCACTTTATCAGAGTTGTAGCAAGATGCATAGGAATCTGATTGACGAACATGAGAGATGAGATTGAGAAATTCTTGAATAGATGTCGCTCACTACTCGAGGTGTTTTTCTATAGACCTTTTCCAAGCACCTAGAAGCCCTTCCAAGTGCTTCCAGCCAAGTCTCGATTAGATCCAACCTAGCTGAGTCTTATCTTTCTCCTAGATCTCCTTCTAGGTATCTAGAAGCTGATGTGGCTTCCTCTGGTAGAACTTTGATCTTGTCGATTCAACTCTTAATTATCGAATCCCAATCACTGGATCCCATCCAGGCGCCTAGACATCCAATCGACTGAAACTCTAGTCGCCTGGACTATTTCATTTCATTGTATCCTGTATCAGAGTTAGCCAATGCCTTACAATACATCAACCAAATATAATATTATTCTTAATAATAGTTTACAAATTGTCTGATCTTGACTTCAACATTCTCTCAGAATCCTAAGTCATATCAATGCCTAAGGTTATCCTCTTACAAAGGACTCGACCTTACCAGTTCTTCTTTCCAAAAAAAAAAAAATCTTTCCACACAAGGTACCTACCTTGCTTAACTTTGCCAAACCTTTGACCCCCACGACCCCTTTACCCCCACGACCCCTCTCCAATGTCCAATCTTTGCCAACCCATCTAGATTATGCTTGACATCCTTAATCTACTAAGACTTTCTCTTGCCTATTCTAGTCCAGCTGACCTACTAGGGCTTAAACTTGTCTAATCCAATCCAATCGACCTACTAGGGCTTCCACTTGTCTCGTCTAATCCTGCCGATATACTAGGGCTTCCACTTGCCTAGTCTGGTCCAGCCAATCTACTAGAGTTTTCTTTATTTAGTCATGCACACTTAATATACACATCAGATAATAACGAATACTTAATTTTAAACTTTTACCAACATCAAAATGTAGGTTCGATTATCTGGTGCTTTTTACACCAATAATTTCCCCCTTTTTAATTTATGACAACACTCTTCAAAGTTAAGGAAAGTATTTTTTTGAGTATAATTGAAACAAATTTTACAAAATCCCCCTCAATATTTACTTTCATTAATCATTAGCATTTCTATTTCCAAATTACCTTAACTTTACATTCTTACTCCCCCTTTACCACACATCAAAAACTTAAGAAATAGGTTTAGCTTAATAAACAAGTGATTTTTAAAAATATCTTTAACCATTGTCATAAAAGTTTCAAGTTTTCTAAGTATATTAAAGGAAATATAGTAAAATTTCAAGGAAATTAAAACTAATTTAATTTAATCCAAGTGTTTTTCAAAACACAGGATTTTTTAAGTATTTATATTTTTATAACATATGTAAAACTTTTCAAAGTATTTATGCTTATAAAATTTTTTAAGGTATTTTTCTTAGAAAATTTTTCAAAGTATTTTTTTCAGAACATAAAATTTCAAGATATATTTCAAGAGTTTATATAGATAATCATGAATGAATATACAAGTTAAACTTTTCATAAACTTTTTTGTTATACTAAGAATCCAAGCATGAATACCTTAGGTGTATTAAAATAATATTTAAAAATAAAATCATCTAAAAAATATCCTTAATAAAATGTTAGCAGTTCGTCATCAAGTCTTGTAAGGAGTTGGACACCTAAGCGATTCATTTGAATTTATACTTCTTGACTCATGTTGATGCACGACATCTACATCTTGAATAAGGAGTAAGATCCTAACATCTCATGCCTATCTATGTAGCTCAATACACAATCAGGTTAAACTTAAGTATTGTGAGATGCAATGACTCCTTAAATTCATAGGGACATTATTTCTAAGGAAGAACCAAGGCTAGTTCCAATTTTCAAAAAGAAATACAAAATTGATACTTATATAAAGACAAGTAAGAGTAACATCCTATTCTACTAAGTACATCCCTAATTTCTTTCTAAGTATGTTGAAGTCAGATTTTGGTAAGGGTTTAGTAAAAAATATCTACTAGGTTTGACTTAGATTCAACATAGTAAAGTATAATTTCACCATTGGCTACATGATCTCTAATAAAGTGATGTTTTACTTCTATGTGTTCGGTCCTTGAATGATGTATTAGATTTTTGGTTAAATTAATTGGACTAATGTTATCAATTAATACCTTAGTGTTTTTGTAACTCAATTGAAAATCTTTTAAATTATGCATCATCCATAAAAGTTAAGCTACACACTCTTCCATTGCTATATACGATGCTTTAGTAGTATATAGTGTGACACAATGTTGCTTCATACTACACCAGCTGACTAGACTTTGACCTAATAGTTGGAAATATTAGTAATATATGAGAGATGTCCTAAGGCAATCGCCTTATGTTTGAACCATTTATATGATAAATGAAGATTCACTATTTGAGTATACATGTTTTCATGTATTTGATTAGATCTTAAACTCATTTACTGAATGTCCACGATACGATTCACAGCATGAGAGAATTTGTAATTTGATCACAACTAGTGAGTATCTCTACATGTGTCATTGTGATGTATCAGAATTATCCCTAGTCGATGAATTGATGGATTTGGACACCATCAGTTCTGTCGAGACTAGCACGAGGTATACTCCTTGGTGTATCCAAACAGCTGATTCTCACTGGCTGAAGATATTGTGATATCCAGAGTTAATTGTGGATGCTAGTTATGGTAACTAGTTCATTGGAGTGACCAGCTGTAAGATTTCATAAGGTTCTCGGCATATATAGATATGTCAATGAAGTTCTTACTGCAGCTTAAGTGCGATGTTCCTTTGACTTGCGGTATTCAAGTCATCTTGATCATGAAGACTTATGCTTTGACATCTTAAGCAAGCATTTATGAGAAGATGTGGACCCGGGATGATTGGGTATAAGTCGAAGTGATCGAAGGTGTTTGAATAGCCTATAAAGGATTCACCACTCCTTGTGAGGAGATGTATACCCATGGCCTCTCGTCGGATTGTAACTAAAGTCGTTGGCCAAAGCATTACATGTTTAGAGTAAGGTACTCTTGGATACATGTGTAGTAACTAGAATCCATAGGACGAGGAAATGATACTTGGGCTAGGTGTGACGTAGTCAACCTAGTGGGGACTGACACTATAGACCATGTCCTGAACCAAGTGCGTATAAGATGAGTGAAGGGAACGGGGCACAAATCATTCTAGCTACTAAAGAGTTTCAAAAATAATTCTGGATCAACCATTGATCTTTTCGATTAATTGGGGATCATGATGTACTACTAGGTACCACTTATGATCGTTCTATAATTAATGGTTAATTATAGATGACCAACATAAACCGAGAACCTATTTGGTCACACACACAACGAGCGTAATCCGAAGGATTTAAAATGAGCTTGAGAATGAGATTCTCTGATCGAGAGAAACTAGGTTTGGTTGGACCAAACAAGGATTGAGCATGAAATTGTTTCATTTGCAATGGAAGCATGGATGGGCTGTGTCTTATGAAGACATGATGGATGAACCAAATTGGTTTGGTTCTAATCCAATGGTGGAGAATAAACCAAAGGGGTTTGGTTTGTTTTAAATGAATGAACCAAAGTTGGTTCGGTTCATTTTAACTTAAAATAGACCAAATCGGTTTGGTTTATTTTAACTTAAATTAATGGAGCTGGTTAACAGGTTTTTGGTTATGAACCAATAATCATTAAGAGAATTTGTTCTCCATAAAATAGGGATTAAGGGTTTTGTGAAAACCTAATCTAATCATGCCGCCCCTCTCCCTCCTCTCCTTGTAGTCGGCGCCCAAGCCCTTGTTGCAACCCACCCCTTGTGTCACCGTCCAAGTTGTTACCGGCGTCCAAGCTCCTGCCGGCGATTCTCCGGCGACCCTCCGGTGATCTTCCTTGGCTCTGGCGATAAGGTGAGCATCTAGCTTTTTTTATTTGGTTGGCGCAACATCCTCCACCAAAGCTGTCTAGTTTTCTAGATAGCTTGTTTCCTTCTTGTCAGAGCGTCGTTTGGACGACGTTTGGAGCTTCGTCAGCGGCTTCCTTACTGGGGATTCAATCTCCGGTAATCCTCATAGGTGAAGGACGAAGGTTTCCTCAAACAGTTGACGAATACCTCTCCGGAGAAGCGAGTTTTGGGGACTCATTTTTGAATCCGAATTTTGATTCGGATTGTGATCTTCTCTCGATCACATCGTCTTCGACACGAGGCTAGTGACTCATACGAAGACGAGGCTCGTGACTTTATGAAGTCATCCCGAAGATACTCAGCGTGGAAATGGATATAGGCGATTCTAGCGTGGGTCGCTCTGGTTGATGTCTTTCCCACTACACGTGATACGTCAGGTGTACGTAGAATAAATTTCCTTTTATTGCAAAATTTGAAACTACTATTATGTCCACACATGTTGTACATTGCATGCGTGTGGTGTGTGTGATGTAATAAATTAGATTTATTTCTTCCGCTGCGCACATGTTTATGAAACATGTTCGAACACACACTCGCCGTGGTGCCAGAAACCCAACAGGCGATTGTTACTTGTACTTTTTCTATCTAATTTGCAGCCTGCATAGTCTGAATTTGAATATTCTATTAAGTCAAAATTAGTGGTTCTAGGATACAAAATTCCTACATTTATGGTTCCTTTAATATATCTAATTTTTTTTTTAATAAAATTAAGTGTGATTCTTTGGCACAAGATTGGTATCTTGTGCACATATCTATTGCAAAAAAAGATATTCGATCGACTTGCAATTAGATATAGAAGACTACTTATTACACTTCTATAATATTTTAAGTTTGTAAATTTTTCTTCAAAGTCATTGTTAATTTTTACATTTGTTTCCATAAGTGTATTTATTTCCTTAGCATTTTCCATGCCAAATTTCTTAACTAATTCCCTAGCATATTTGTTTTAATATATGTAATTTCCATCTTTTGATTTTTTATTTGTAGCCCTAAGAAAAATGTAAGTTCTCCTACCAAATTAATTTCAAATTCACTTTCCATTAATATAATGAATTCAACAAATAATGTTGGATTAATTTATCCTTGCTTAAATCCTTTTGATATGAAGTAAGTTGATAGTCTTTCATGTTAGTGCCTATAAGATTCACATATCACCACAATAGTATGATATTGTCCACTTTGGGCTTAAGCACTCATGGTTTTATTTTTGGGCTTTACCCAAAAGGCCTCAGACCAATGGAGATATCTTTTTATCTTATAAGCACATGATCTTTTTCCATGTCTTACCAATGTGGGACTTTGATTGTATTCCTCATACTTCCAACAATCCCCCCCTTAAACGAAGGACCACATTGAGCCCCCCTCAAGACTATCCGTTCTCGAAGGGCTTCCTCTGCTTGATGTCCGATCCTCAACCCACCAGAACTTCCTACCAACTATCTGGTCCTCCTGAACCAACTGGACTTCCTGCTAGTTGTCCAACCCTTCCGGTCCAACTGGACTTCCTGCCATTTGTTCGGTTCTCCCGACCCAACTGGACTTCCTGCCTGGTGTTTGGTTCTCTTGATCCGATCATGGGAGCTCCACTTCCTTCGTTCGAGGTTCATGGCTTGACATGGACAATGACTATCATACCAATTGTTAGTGCCTATAAAATTCAGTTCATTTTGGGCCTAAGCCCTCATGGATTTGTTTTTGGGTTTTACCCAAAAGACCTCATACCAATGGAGATATCTTTTTATCTTATAAGCACATGATCTTTTTCCATGTCTTACCAATATGGGACTTTGATTGTATTCCCCATACTCCCAACATTTCATACCATGCCCTAGGTGCTTGATTTAATTCATACAAGACTTTTTTTAAAACTTGAATACATGATTTGGTTGTTCTATGGTCTTAAATTCAAGTGGTTGACTAACATACAGTTCTTTTATGAAACCATTTAAAAATACGTATTTAACATCCATGTGATATAGTTTGAATCCCTTATGTGCAACATAGTCTAGCAACATGCTTATGGATTAAAGTCTAGATACCAGCACATATGTTTCACCATAGTTTAGCCCTTCCACTTGACTAAAATCTTTTGCTACTAGCCGAGCCTTATTTATAATAATTTTACCCTTATCATCAAGTTTTTTTCGAAAGACCCACTTAGTATCTATGATGTACTTATCCTTAGTTACTCGTACTAAGTCCCAAACTTGATTTCTTTCGAATTGGGCTAGTTCTTCTTGTATAGCTATTATCCAATCATGGTAAAGAAGAGCTTCTTCTATGGTTTTGGGTTACATTTTAGAGATTAGAGCAATTTGACTTAGATTTCTATATGATGATCATGTTCAAAAACCTAGATTGGGATCACTTAAAATTTGGTCTGCTAGATAATCAATTCTTCCTCTAGACATTCTTGTGCTAGGATTTGTTGGAGGAACGTGGCTTGGATAGAAGGGGAGTTGAATAGTTTTTTGCATGCTTGATGGAAATCATTCGTTCTTGCGAGCTTGTCTACGATACTCGTTAGCATGCACAGTGGCAATACAAATAATGAAACGAATACAAGAGACAATCACAACACACGATATACATGGTTCGGAACCTTAGGGCTCCACGAGGTGAGCTCCACGAGGTCGAGTGATGAACACACCACTACTCAAACTCCTTCTCCACAACAAGTCGGAGGTGGAGAAACCTCGTACAAGCGATTACAAAAGTAATACAATGAAATACAACAAATACACTAAGCAATGCACAAAAACAAGTAAAGAACACTTTACACAAGAACTTTGGATTGGTCTTGAAGGTCTGGAATGTAGCAGCAATTTTCCTCCAAAATCGCCCCAAAAATTGCTATGAAAATCTTCCACAAGCTCCTCCTTTTATGCTTATCTCGGGCTGATTCCACGTCTAGCAGTCGATTCCCATAAGGCCCCAGTCAACTGCTCCTATAGTCATCTTGAGACAATGACCTAATCCACGTTGGCATCTAGCCAATGGATACACTGGCAGTCAACTGCTAGCTCCGTAGTCGACTGATCAGTAATTTATCAAGCATTCTATGCTCACGACTAACACTAGGCTCCTCCCGCCCAAAGGCGATTGATTGCCCATCGGCGATCATTGCCAAGCATCGCACGCAAGCGCGATTGGTGCGCCACGATTGATTGGGACATATCACCAGTCGACTATTGTCGGGTAAAACCTCAAACACAAGTTGTTTATGCATTCGACCGTCGAATAAAACCTCAAACAATATGTTTGAGCATATGACACTTGACCTCAGTCTTTTGGCCAAGTTCACCTCATCCATGAGGTTTAACCCAAGTCACCCTTAGCCTAGACCTAAGCCTTCTAGCCACTTCTACTAGCTTCGCGCATATCGGATCCCTCCAAGTCATCCATGACTTGTTCATCCATGCACGGATCCCTCCAAGTCATCCATGACTTGTTCATCCATATGCTAGCCTTCAGGTGGTTCCTTTAGCTATTGTCATGCTCTCGGTGTCTACACTGCCAAGGTACATGTGGACTTATGCTCTTAAGACTACCGCTTGGCCTTATGCCGCAAAACCACCCCTTAGACTTTCCAAATGCCAAGTACCCATAACTTGAACTTTCATCGGCAATGCTACACACTTGGACTTACATGGCTAAAGCTACTCACTTGGACTTCCTTTGCCAACTCCATGTTGGACATCCCAATGCCAAGCCCCATGCTTGGACTTTCATCGCCAAGGCTACATACTTGGACTTACATGGCCAAGGCTACACACTTGGTCTTCCCATGACAATCACATGTCATATGTTTTGTTTAACATCAAAATACTGGTCGAGTCAAACTCGAGTCTGGTCAATCGTGACCTGGGCCGATTGCACCAATAATCTCCCCCTTTTTATGTTTGAAAAAACCACAAACACCTTTGAGTTAGGTGCCCTAACTCAAGTCTACCAATTATCCCCAATTGACAATTCTCACATTTGAGAATTCCAACTAACCCCAATTGGTAGGACATTCTCCCCCTTCTTGACATACATCAAAAAGGTCCTCCCCAAGGGTGTCGATGTCTCATATCCCAATGAAATCTTACAATCTTTCCCTTTGTCCAAAAACACATGTAGGATGCCTTCACTCTTCCTAGCAGATTCAATTGGTGCACTAGTCACCTCTATGATTTTCAATGATGATCTCTAGCCTCCACTTGGACTAATCCCATTCTCCATGTCTCTGGTGGATAGAAGCCTCATTGTCGTCATTTTTCCAGTGCTTGTAGAAACTCTAGGTTGCTTTGGTGATGACCCTTAGTGGGGTTTTTGGTGATCTAGCATGCCTTTCTCTGATGAACTTTGGCAAATGTTTCTGAGATCCAACCCTCCAATACCATTCTTCATTGTCCAATTTTCACATTCGGCTTAGCGGTGCCCCATTTAGAGGCTCTGACAACAAATTCGATGATCTAACATTGTAGCTTTGGTGATCTGATACAACCTATTTTCTAGTATATTTCGAGCACCTGAAACTATATCCAATGGATCCTTGATTCGGGAATTTACGACAAGGCATCGAAAAGACATTAAAGCGAGGAAGGCACTAGCTCTGGATCAAAGGGAAAAGCTAAAGACTTGGTAATGATCCTAACTTTCATCACATTCTTTTCAGAGATAATATACATAAATCTAGATATGAGGCTTTAGCTCAAAGTAAAATCATGAATACTTGATACCTAGATGAAAATTCTTTAGGGGTCTTAGGGTTGAAGGAAGATGTCTACTAGATGCAAGGTAGAGTTTGTTGGGTAGAATTCAAGGAAACTTAAAAGCCCAACATATATCCACATAACCCTTGAGTTCCTTAGCTCGGTATAAGCTAACATTTTTTCTAGAGAGGGATACGACGAAGGTTGAATCACCTTCCATTTTTTTAACAATGAGCACTAGTTAAATTTAGAGCAATTCAACTCAATTTTTGAGTTACCTTGGGGTGGGGATAAGAGAGAGCCCAATGATTTTAGAATTAACTTTACTTGGGACGAGTTTACTAGGGAGCACCGCTATGATTCATCAAGGGAGAAGGCCATAGACCTTTGAAACCCGTTTATATGCTATCTTCAAAGGATCATGTCTCACACTATTTTCGATAGCGGAGATAGTGATGGTGTAACATGTTATAGTGAGCTCTTGTTCCTCTGGGCTATGCAAGAGGGCAATAGAATTAAGTAATGCACTAGAGGGGGGTGGATAACGCACTTCACTTGTTCAAAAAACACACACAAATATACATAAAAAATTAAAGATAACACAAAGAACACAATGTTTTACTTGGTTCATAGCCAAAGGGTTGCTAGTCCAAGACCCACGATTCGAGACCACTTTTGAGTGGGTGAAGTACTATAAAATCTCTTTCTCTAGAGAGAAAAAGATTTGTCTCTTTACAAAGGTAGATTGCAGTAATAAACTTACTTCAACCTTCAAGATAAGTACAAATAGAGACAAAGAAATTAATAAAAATCTTATACCGACATGAGGAGGTTAACTTGAGGCACTTTATCAGAGTTGTAGCAAGATGCATAGGAATCTGATTGACGAACATGAGAGATGAGATTGAGAAATTCTTGAATAGATGTCTCTCACTACTCGAGGTGTTTTATTATAGACCTTTTCCAGGCACCTAGAAGCTCTTCCAAGTGCCTCCAGCCAAGTCTCGATTAGACCCAACCTAGCTGAGTCTTATCTTTCTCCTAGATCTCCTTCTAGGTATCTAGAAGCTGATGTGGCTTCCTCTGGTAGAACTTTGATCTTGTCGATTCAACTCTTAATTATCGAATCCCAATCACTGGATCCCTTCCAGTCGCCTAGACATCCAATCAACTGAAACTCTAGTCGCCTGGACTATTTCATTTCATTGTATCCTGCATCATAGTTAGCCAATGCCTTACAATACATCAACCAAATATAATATTATTCTTAATAATAGTTTACAAATTGTCTGATCTTGACTTCAACATTCTCTCAGAATCCTAAGTCATATCAATGCCTAAGGTTATCCTCTTACAAAGGACTCGACCTTACCAGTTCTTCTTTCCAAAAAAAAAAATCTCTCCACAAAAGGTACCTACCTTGCTTAACTTTGCTAAACCTTTGACCCCCACGACCCCTTGACCCCCACGACCCCTCTCCAATGTCCAATCTTTGCCAACCCATCTAGATTATGCTTGACATCCTTGATCTGCTAAGACTTTCTCCTGCCTATTCTAGTCCAGCTGACCTACAGGGGCTTAAACTTCTCTAGTCCAATCTAATCGACCTACTAGGGCTTCCACTTGTCTCGTCTAATCCTGCCGATATACTAGGGCTTCCACTTGCCTAGTCTGGTCCAGCCAATCTACTAGAGTTTTCTTTTTTTAGTCATGCACACTTAATATACACATCAGATAATAACGAATACTTAATTTTGAACTTTTACCAACATCAAAATGTATGTTCGATTATCTCGTGCTTTTTACACCAATAATTTTCCCCTTTTTAATTTATGACAACACTCTTCAAAGTTAAGGAAAGTATTTTTTTTAGAGTATAATTGAAACAAATTTTACAAACTCCCCCTCAATATTAACTTTCTTTAAGCATTAGCATTTCTATTTCCAAATTACCTTAACTTTACATTCTTACTCCCCCTTTACCACACATCAAAAACTTAAGAAATAGGTTTAGCTTAATAAACAAGTGATTTTAAAAATATCTTTAACCATTGTCATATAATTTTCAAGTTTTCTAAGTATATTAAAGGAATTATAGTAAAATTTCAAGGAAATTAAAACTAATTTAATTTAATCCAAGTGTTTTTCAAAACATAGGATTTTTTAAGTATTTATATTTTTATAACATATGTAAAACTTTTCTAAGTCTTTATGTTTATAAAAATTTTCAAGGTATTTTTTTTATAAAATTTTTCAAAGTATTTTTTTCAAAACATAAAATTTCAAGATATATTTCAAGAGTTTATATAGATAATCATGAATGAATATACAAGTTAAACTTTTCATAAACTTTTTTGTTATACTAAGAATCCAAGCATGAATACCTTAGGTCTATTAAAATAATATTTAAAAATAAAATCATCTAAAAAATATCCTTAATAAAATGTTAGCAGTTCGTCATCAAGTCTTGTAAGGAGTTGGTCACCTAAGCGATTCATTTGAATTTATACTTCTTGACTCATGTTGATGCACGACATCTACATCTTGAATAAGGAGTAAGATCCTAACATCTCATGCCTATCTTTGTAGCTCAATACACAATCAGGTTAAATTTAAGTATTGTGAGATGCAATGACTCCTTAAATTCATAGGGACATTATTTCTAAGGAAGAACCTAGGCTAGTTCCAATTTTCAAAAAGAAATACAAAATTGATACTTATATAAAGACAAATAAGAGTAACATCCTATTCTACTAAGCACATCCCTAATTTCTTTCTAAGTATGTTGAAGTCAGCTTCTGGTAAGGGTTTAGTAAAAAATATCTACTAGGTTTGATTTAGATTCAACATAGTAAAGTATAATTTCACCATTGGCTACATGATCTCTAATAAAGTGATGTTTTACTTCTATGTGTTCGGTCCTTGAATGATATATTAGATTTTTGGTTAAATTAATTGGACTAATGATATCAATTAATACCTTAGTATTTTTGTAACTCAATTGAAAATCTTTTAAATTATGCATCATCCATGAAAGTTAAGCTACACACTCTCCCATTGCTATATACTATGCTTTAGTAGTATATAGTGTGACACAATGTTGCTTCATACTACACCAGCTGACTAGACTTTGACCTAATAGTTGGAAATGTTAGTAATATATGAGAGATGTCCTAAGGCAATCGCCTTAAGTTTGAACTGTTAGTTATAGCCCTAGAACCAAACATGTGATGGTTGAATAGGGAACATTTTGTATCATATTCTATAAAGGCAAAGGATTGGTTATTATATATTTACGTCTTGCTTGTGCCAGCTAAATTAAATATATAATAATGCCCTAGAAAAGTAGGTTCTTATCTACAGCACATCAATTGGCAGAATTTATTATGAGAGGCTGTAGAGAACACTTTCCTAAATGTTCCTAGTCAAGTATTAATATGCAAGGGCAATATTAATACATAAAGACTAGCATGTAGGTCAATTGATGACTTGATCTCACAAGTCATGGATATATGATATCAAGTTGACACATGGGTATATATTAGAGAATATATACTGAACTGACCCGCCATGAGAAAGTTTCATGGATCGTCATATGAGTGTCATAAACTTTCTCATGTGACTATTGGTATGAATAGTCCTCAAACCTGAAGTCACTACGGTTCCCTACATAAGGAGTTATGTACTTTGGTATCGTCAAATGTCACCCGTAACAGGGTGGACCATAAAGGCGATTACTGGGTATATAACAAATTATGCGGAGGGATGTGAGTGATGTAGATGGGATCTATCCCTCCCATATGACGGGAGTGATATCTGTGGGCCCCTTGATTTAGTAGAACTACTAAAACGCATGGCCATACTCGAATGAGTCAATATGAGATATTGAGCTCATTTGTTTGAGTTAGTTTACTCAGGGATCAAGAAACACATAGATTGATCGAGGATGACACGGTCTATGCCTCATTGGTCAATCTGATATCAAGGATAGAAGGACACAGTCATACATTATAGTAGTCACAGAAAGGTTAGTCGGATCTTGACTTATCTCGTAACTTGGGTAGCAATGATGTATTGCTAGATGCCGCTCATTGCTTGTGTATCTAAAAGAGTTTAGATCCACTGCCAACGTTATGAGAGCCTATAGGGTCACACACAAAGAGCATGATGATTAGAAGAATTAGTGCATTCTATGTTTGACTAGAATAATTTGGGAATAAGCTTAAGTACAAAATGGTTTTTGGACTTTAAGCTTAATGAGAATTTTAGCTTATTGATTTAATGAGATTAATTCAATATGCTAAGCTTAATTGATTTAATAAAGATTAATTCAGTATGTTACCTTATTGGTTTAATGAGATTAATTCAATATGATAACATAAGCTTATTGAATTAATAAGATTAATTCAACATCCATGAATGCCACATAAGCATGCCACCTAAGCATGCCACCTAAGCTTGATGAGTTGGAAGGAGACAAAGGGTTTTGACCCTTGGATTTCCTCCACATGTGTCCGGCCAAAACAAGGAGGATAACTCCTTGTTTAATTATCTTTCAATGCCATTGATTGCATTGAATGTGATTGGAGATGAAAGGTTTTTCAAATCCTATAAAACACCCCATGGGGTGGCCGGCCAAAGGAGTTGAAATGGAGCTTAAGGCTTGGTGAGAGCTTGGTGGGAGAGGCTTTTGTTGTGTGGTTTTGTGAGTGTAAGCTAGCAAGAAGAGTAGTCTTCTTCTTCCTTTCTCTTCTTCCCTACCTTCCTCTCCTTTAGGGACTTCTCTAGAAAGAAGTAAAGGAGAGATCTTCTAGTTTTCTTTTGTGAGACAAGAGCTTGCTCGTGTGGATACATATAGAGGCACGAACATTTGAACGTGCTAAAAGATCCAACACATCCAAGGAAAAGCGGGATTGCAAAGGGCACGCAACAAAGGTAGAATTCTCCTATAAGATAGGCTTTCTTTTGAGAAATTTATTTTTGTACGAGTTTTTCTTTCGCAAGGATCACTTGGAAGGGATCCTAATTTTTCCGTTGCGCATATGCTATTTTGCATAAAGAGATCCCAACAGTGGTATCAGAGCCACTTGCGAAAGATCGTATAAAAATAGTTTTTCTCTATTTTATATATGATATAGAAGTAGGATAAATTTTATTATGAGTTGATAATTGCATTAGCAATTTTTCAAACATAATAAAATATCCGATGTCTTTTAAAAGTTAAAAATGACATGGTGCATGGTTATGGCCTAGTCCCAAAAAGTTTGTGAATGTGTGTTGTAATTCTTAATACGGCCTGCGAGTCGTGCCTTTCTCCTAAAAATCTTGTTGTAAAATTAGTTTTAGACTCGAATGTAACTCGAGTATTTCTCCTTTTGTAATATACAAAATAAAGATGGAGGGTCCATTGGAAGATGATGTTACAAGGAGGAAGTCAACAACACACGACAACCAAAAGGAAGCACTTGGGAGAAGATGCTATCCCTAGGTTGACCAATCAATCTTCTCATTGGCTTGAGAAGATTGTAGAATAAGGGCCATAACCATGACACGCTTAGTATGCTAATATGTATGTGATGCATGTTAATTTAGCTTATATGTGATGTATGCTAATATGTATGTGATGCATGTTTAAGTTTATCTCTTAATAAGTCTAAACGATATGCCTACCAAAGTTTGGTACTCACTACTTCCTCGATCATTTGTTATTGGGTTTGCCAAAGCAAAGCAATGCATTTTATCTTGGAAGAGTGCGAGTGGACAATCGTGATGTCCCGCTATCAAACTTGGTTAAGACTTAATTAAGAAAGTAGAGGCTTATATTAGCTTTGAACATAAGTTTTAAAAATTAGTTTTGTGTGATTTCCGAACATCAGCTTTGTCTTAGAAGTGGTCATTGCTCCGATATCAAAGAAGGCCTCTGTGCCTCGCCATAGCCTGGAAGCTGGTTTAGGAATAAGCACTAAACTAATCTAAACTTAACCAAAGCTATTAAAGAGTTACATCAGATGTAATTGGCAAAAGATTGCCTACCTAATCATACTACGTCTTGGGCGATTAGCCAAAGCTAACTCAAGACGAATTATGATGTGGATCTTTATCCCATATAAATTTATAGCTAAATAGAAGCTAATGATGTAAGCAAAATGTGTTTGCCTACATCAATAATTAGCTCATATCAAAGCTATGAGAATTTAGTGGGAGCCTCATTTAATTAAAGGCCTAATTAAATGACTTAGGTATGATACTTAATTTTGCATTTTAATGTTGTAGATCACCATGACATCTAACACGACACACCCCCTCAACTTGCGATCTGTCCTTGAGAAAGACAAGCTCAATGGAGCTAACTTTCTAGACTGGTATAGGAACTTGAGGATTATCCTCAAGCAAGAACGTAAACTGTATGTCCTAGAGCAATATCCTCGAAACACCCACCCGCGCCACTCGTGCTGAAAAGGATGCTTATAAGAAGCATCAAGATGACGCATTAGATGTGTCATGTCTTATGCTTGCCACCATGAACTCTGAGCTTCAGAAGCAACATGAGAACATGGATGCCTATGATATGGTTGAGCATTTAAAACAACTATATCAAGGACAAGCTAGGAACGAGCGTTTTGAAGTGTCTAAGGCTCTTTTTGCATGCAAGATGCAAGAAGGAACACCTGTAGGAACTCACGTACTTAAAATGATTGGGTACGTTGAGAACCTTAAAAGACTAGGTTTTCCATTGAGCTAAGAATTGGCAACCGATGTTATCCTACAATCGTTGCCGGAAGCATATAATCAATTCGTCATGAATTATAACATGAATGAAATTGATAAACCTTTGCCTGAGATTCTCAGCATGTTGAGAACTGCTGAACCGAATCTCAAAAAGAAAGTTAGTAATGTACTAATGGTCAAGAAGGGCAAAGGTAAGCACAAAGGAAAGGGTAAGACCCAAGCCAAAGGCAAGGCCAATTCATCCACTTCAAAGGGTAAAGGTAAAATACCTAAGGAAGGGGACTGCTTCCATTGCGGTGAGACTGGACACTGGAAGCGAAACTGCAATGTCTACCTTGAGGAAGTAAAGAATAAAAGAAATGGGACTTCTGCCTCAGGTATACACGTTATAGAAGTTAATCTATCTATTTCTTCTACATGGGTATTAGATACCGGATGTGCATCTCACATTTGTACTAATGTGCAGGGACTGAGAAATAGTAGACTAATGGCAAAAGGCGAAGTGGACCTACGAGTAGGCAATGGCGCAAAAGTTGCTGCTGTAGCTGTAGGAACATATTCTTTGTCTTTGCCCACTGGGCTTATCTTAGAACTAGAGGAGTGCTTTTATGTACCTGCATTAACAAAGAACATAATCTCTGTATCTTGTTTAGACAAGAAAAACTTCTCTTTTATAATAAAGGACAAATGTTGTTCCATTTATTTGAATGAAATGTTCTATTGTAATGCACCACTTATGAATGGTCTCTATGTTCTAGATTTAGAAAACCCAATTTATAATGTAAATACCAAACGGTTCAAATCGAATAATTTGAACCAAACATATCTCTGGCACTGTTGCCTAGGTCACATAAATGAAAAACGCATATCCCAACTCCATAAAGATGGATTATTGGACTCATTTGATTTTGAATCATATGAGATATGCGAATCTTGTCTTTTAGGAAAGATGACTAAAACTCCATTTAGTGGACATGGCGAGAGAGCGACGGACTTGTTAGGACTCATACATACTGATGTATGTGGCCCTTTCAATGTCGAAGCCAGAGGAGGCTATAAATACTTTATTACTTTCACTGATGATATGAGTAGATTTGGCTACTTATATTTGATGAGACATAAGTCAGAATCCTTTGAAAAATTCAAAGAATTCAAGAATGAAGTACAAAACCAACTTGGTAAGCGTATTAAGCTACTTCGATCAGATCGAGGTGGTGAATACCTTAGTCAAGAATTTCGTGATCACCTGGCTGAGTGTAGGATAATATCCCAACTCACTCCACCTGGAACACCACAATGGAATGGTGTATCTGAGAGGAGAAATCGTACTCTATTAGATATGGTACGATCAATGATGAGCCAGACTGATCTACCTACTTCCTTTTGGGGTTTAGCTCTAGAGACAGCCGCTTTCACACTTAATCGCGTCCCATCAAAAGTCGTAGAAAAGACACCATACACGTTATGGACTGGGAAGAGTCCCAAAATGTCTTTTATAAAGATTTGGGGTTGTGAAGCTTATGTTAGATGTCAAGTCTCAGATAAACTAGGACCCAAATCAGATAAGTGTTATTTTGAAGGATATCCCAAGGAAACTAAGGGATATTACTTTTACAATCCCACACATGGCAAGGTGTTTGTTGCCAGAAATGCTGTCTTTCTAGAAAGAGAATTTATTTCTAGAAAAACTAGTGGGAGTAAAATTCATCTTGAAGAAATTCAGGATGAAGATAACACTAAGGCTTCGATGGAAAATGAACAGGCACCACAAAGTGTTGTGGATGAGGAAATTGTTGCCCAAAGAGTTGTGGAGCAAACACCTGTTCAAGTAGACCAACCTCTTCGTAGATCTGATAGGATCCGTCGTCAACCCGAGAGATATTCTTTTCTCTTGATTGAAAACGGTGAAGTATTGCTTGTCGATCTTGACGAGCCTACATCCTATCAAGAAGCTATGATGAGCCCAGATTCCGAGAAATGGCTAGAGGCCATGAGATCCGAAATGGAATCCATGTACACTAACCAAGTATGGACTTTGGTTGATCCACCTGAAGGGGTAAAACCTATTGGGTGTAAGTGGGTCTTTAAAGTAAAGACTGACATGGATGGTAATAAGCATATCTATAAAGGTAGATTGGTGGCTAAAGGATTCAAACAAATTCATGGTATTGACTATGATGAAACCTTTTCACCAGTTGCGATGCTTAAATCCATTCGGATCATACTTGCTATTGCAGCCTACCACGATTATGAGATCTGGCAGATGGATGTCAAAACCACTTTTCTGAATGGAAAGCTACTCGAGGATGTGTACATGACACAGCCTGAGGGTTTTGAAGATCCAAAGCATCCTGGAAAGGTATGCAAACTGCAAAGGTCCATTTATGGACTAAAGCAAGCCTCTCGAAGCTGGAATCTTCGATTCGATGATGCAATCAAGGAGTTTGGTTTCATCAAGAATGAAGATGAACCTTGTGTCTACAAGAGAAATAGTGGGAGCACAGTTGTATTTCTTGTCTTGTATGTAGATGACATACTTCTCATCGAAAATGATATTCCCTCACTCCAGTCTGTGAAGATGTGGTTAGGGAATTGTTTCTCGATGAAAGACTTAGGTGAAGCTGCCTATATTTTAGGCATCAAGATCTATAGAGATAGATCTAAAAGATTACTTGGCCTAAGTCAGAGTACATACATTGATAAAGTGCTAGATCGTTTTGCTATGCAAAATTCCAAGAAAGGATTTCTGCCTTTATCACATGGTGTGAGTCTTTCGAAGACTCAATGTTCGTCTTCTAAGGAGGAGAGAGATCGCATGGATAAGATCCCTTATGCATCTGCTATAGGGTCTATCTTGTACGCCATGCTTTGTACTTGTCCTGACGTCTCGTATGCTTTGAGCATGACGATTAGATACCAGTCGGATCCAGATGAAAGTCACTGGATAGCAGTCAAAAATATTCTTAAATACTTACGAAGAACGAAAGAATATTTCCTGATATTTGGAGGCAATGAGGAGCTAACTGTAAAGGGTTACAGTGATGCAAGCTTCCAAACAGACAAGGATGACTATAGATCGCAATCGGGGTACGTGTTTTGCCTGAATGGTGGAGCTGTGAGCTGGAAAAGTTCGAAGCAGACGATTGTGATTCTACAGAAGCCGAGTATATTCTTTGCGTCGATGCAAAGAAAGGAGATTGTTTGGCTCCGCAAGTTCATCAGTGAACTTGGGGTAGTTCCTAGCATTGCAGATCCAATAGACCTCTATTGTGACAACAATGGGGCTATTGCATAGGCTAAGGAACCTCGATCACATCAGCGGACCAAACACATACTGCGGCGCTTCCATCTCATTCGAGAGATCATCGATAGAGGAGATGTGAGGATATGCAGAGTACCGACAGAAGCTAACATCGCAGATCCATTGACCAAGGCTTTGGCATAGAGGAAGCATGATGGTCACACTAGGTCACTAGGTATTAGATATCATAGTGATTGGTACTAGTGCTAGTGGGAGATTGTTAGTTATAGCCCTAGAACCAAACATGTGATGGTTGAATAGGGAACATTTTGTATCATATTCTATAAAGGCAAAGGATTGGTTATTATATATTTACGTCTTGCTTGTGCCAGCTAAATTAAATATATAATAATGCCGTAGAAAAGTAGGTTCTTATCTACAGCACATCAATTGGCAGAATTGATTATGAGAGGCTGTAGAGAACACTTTCCTAAATGTTCCTAGTCAAGTATTAATATGCAAGGGCAATATTAATACATAAAGACTAGCATGTAGGTCAATTGATGACTTGATCTCACAAGTCATGGATATATGATATCAAGTTGACACATGAGTATATATTAGAGAATATATACTGAACTGACCCGCCATGAGAAAGTTTCATGGATTGTCATATGAGTGTCATAAACTTTCTCATGTGACTATTGGTATGAATAGTCCTCAAACCTGAAGTCACTACGGTTCCCTACATAAGGAGTTATGTACTTTGGTATCGTCAAATGTCACCCGTAACAGGGTGGACCATAAAGGCGATTACTAGGTATATAACAAATTATGCAGAGGGATGTGAGTGATGTAGATGGGATCTATCCCTCCCATATGACGGGAGTGATATCTGTGGGCCCCTTGATTTAGTAGAACTACTAAAATGCATGGCCATGCTCGAATGAGTCAATATGAGATATTGAGCTTATTTGTTTGAGTTAGTTTACTCAGGGATCAAGAAACACATAGATTGATCGAGGATGACACGGTCTATGCCTCATTGGTCAATCTGATATCAAGGATAGAAGGACACGGTCATACATTATAGTAGTCACAGAAAGGTTAGTCGGATCTTGACTTATCTCGTAACTTGGGTAGCAATGATGTATTGCTAGATGCCGCTCATTGCTTGTGTATCTAAAAGAGTTTAGATCCACTGCCAACGTTATGAGAGCCTATAGGGTCACACACAAAGAGCATGATGATTAGAAGAATTAGTGCATTCTATGTTTGACTAGAATAATTTGGGAATAAGCTTAAGTACAAAATGGTTTTTGGACTTTAAGCTTAATGAGAATTTTAGCTTATTGATTTAATGAGATTAATTCAATATGCTAAGCTTAATTGATTTAATAAAGATTAATTCAATATGTTACCTTATTGATTTAATGAGATTAATTCAATATGATAACATAAGCTTATTGAATTAATAAGATTAATTCAACATCCATGAATGCCACATAAGCATGCCACCTAAGCATGCCACATAAGCATGCCACCTAAGCTTGATGAGTTGGAAGGAGACAAAGGGTTTTGACCCTTGGATTTCCTCCACATGTGGCCGGCCAAAACAAGGAGGATAACTCCTTGTTTAATTATCTTTCAATGCCATTGATTGCATTGAATGTGATAGGAGATGAAAGGTTTTTCAAATCCTATAAAACACCCCATGGGGTGGCCGGCCAAAGGAGTTGAAATGGAGCTTAAGGCTTGGTGAGAGCTTGGTGGGAGAGGCTTTTGTTGTGTGGTTTTGTGAGTGTAAGCTAGCAAGAAGAGTAGTCTTCTTCTTCCTTTCTCTTCTTCCCTACCTTCCTCTCCTTTAGGGACTTCTCTAGCAAGAAGTAAAGGAGAGATCTTCTAGTTTTCTTTTGTGAGACAAGAGCTTGCTCGTGTGGATACATATAGAGACACGGACATTTGAACGTGCTAAAAGATCCAACACATCCAAGGAAAAGCGGGATTGCAAAGGGCACGCAACAAAGGTAGAATTCTCCTATAAGATAGGCTTTCTTTTGAGAAATTTATTTTTGTACGAGTTTTTCTTTCGCAAGGATCACTTGGAAGGGATCCTAATTTTTCCGTTGCGCATATGCTATTTTGCATAAAGAGATCCCAACATGAACCATTTATATGATTAATGAAGATTCACTATTTGAGTATACATGTTTTCATGTATTTCATTTGATCTTAAACTTATTTACTGAATTTCTACGATACGATTCACAACATGAGAGAATTTGTAATTTGATCACAACTAGTGAGTATCTCTACATGTGTCATTGTGATGTATCAGAATTATCCCTAGTCGATGAATTGATGGATTTGGACACCATCAGTTCTGTCGAGACTAGCACGAGGTATACTCCTTGGTGTATCCAAACAGCTGATTCTCACTGGCTGGAGATATTGTGATGTCCGGAGTTAATTGTGGATGCTAGTTATGGTAACTAGTTCATTGGAGTGACTAGCTGTAAGACTTCATATGGTTCTCTGCATATATAGATATGTCAATGAAGTTCTTACTGCAGCTTAAGTGCGATGTTCCTTTGACTTGCGGTATTCAAGTCATCTTGATCATGAAGACTTATGCTTTGACATCTTAAGCAAGCATCTCTGAGAAGATGTGGACCCAGGATGATTGGGTATAAGTCGAAGTGATCGAAGGTGTTTGAATAGGCTATAAAGGATTCACCACTCCTTGTGAGGAGATGTATACCCATGGCCTCTCGTCGGATTGTAACTAAAGTCTTTGGCCAAAACATTACATGTTTAGAGTAAGGTACTCTTGGATACATGTGCAGTAACTAGAATCCGTAGGACGAGGAAATGATACTTGGGGTAGGTGTGACATAGTCAACCTAGTGGGGACTAACACTATAGACCATGTCCTGAACCAAGTGGGTATAAGATGAGTTAAGGGAATGGGGCACAAATCATTCTAGCTGCTAAAGAGTTTCAAAAATAATTCTGGATCAACCGTTGATCTTTTCGATTAATTGGGGATCATGATGTACTACTAGGTACCACTTATGATCATTCTATAATTAATGGTTAATTATAGACGGCCAACATAAACCGAGAACCTATTTGGTCACACGCACAACGAGCGTAATCCGAAGGATTTAAAACGAGCTTGAGAATGAGATTCTCAGATCGAGAGAAACTAGGTTTGGTTGGACCAAACAAGGATCGAGCATGAAATTGTTTCAGTCGCAATGGAAGCATGGATGGGCTGTGTCTTATGAAGACATGATGGATGAACCAAATTGGTTTGGTTCTAATCCAATGGTGGAGAATAAACCAAAGGGGTTTGGTTTGTTTTAAATGAATGAACCAAAGTTGGTTCGGTTCATTTTAACTTAAAATAGAGCAAATCGGTTTGGTTTATTTTAACTTAAATTAATGGAGCGGGTTAACGGGTTTTTGGTTATGAACCAATAATCATTAGGATAATTTGTTCTCCATAAAATAGGGATTAAGGGTTTTGTGAAAACCTAATCTAATCTTGCCGCCCCTCTCCCTCCTCTCCTTGTAGTCGGCACCCAAGCCCTTGCTGCCGCCCACCCCTTGTGTCACCGTCCAAGTTGTTACCGGCATCCAAGCTCCTGTCGGCGATTCTCCGGCGACCCTCCAGTGATCTTCCTTGGCTCCGGAGACAAGGTGAGCATCTAGCTTTTTTTATTTGGTTGGCGCAAAAATCCTCCACCAAAGCTGTCTAGTTTTCTAGACAGCTTGTTTCCTTCTTGTCAGAGCATCGTTTGGATGACATTTGGAGCTTCGTCATCAGCTTCCTTGCTGGGGATTCAATCTCCGGTAATCCTCATAGGTGAAGGATGAAGGTTTCGTCAAACGGTTGACGAATACCTCTCCGGAGAAGCGAGTTTTGGGGACTCATTTTTGAACCCGAATTTTGATTCGGATTGTGATCTTCTCTCAATCACATCGTCTTCGACACGAGGCTAGTGACTCATACGAAGACGAGGCTCGTGACTTTGTGAAGTCATCCCGAAGATACTCGACGTGGAAACGGATATAGGCGATTCTAGCATGGGTCGCTCCGGTTGATGCCTTTCCTGCTACATGTGATACGTCAGGTATACGTAGAATAAATTTCCTTTTATTGCAAAATTTGAAACTACGATTATGTCCACACATGTTGTACATTGCATACGTGTGATGTGTGTGATGTAATAAATTAGATTTATTACTTTTTATTTATTTCGCTGCACACATATTTATGAAACATGTTCGAACACACACTCGCCGCGGTACCAGAAACCCAACAGGCGACTGTTACTTGTACTTTTTCTATCTAGTTTGCAGCCTGCATAGTCTGAATTATAAAATTATATTTTGTAGAAATTAGTGGTTCTAGGATACAAAATTCCTACATTTATTGTTTATTTAATATATCTAAATTTTTTTTTAATAAAATTTGTTGGAATATATACTGAAAGCCTAGCTATTTTTGTATGAACATTTTATTTTGAAATAAGGATCATATGATCATTGTTTGCACTTTATATATTTATTATATGTGTGTGCATATTGTCTAATATTTTACATTGTAGATAACATGGTGCTTGATGTGGCACAGAAGATCATGTTATTAGTCCCTTGTAAAATATAAGTAGAGGCTCACGACCAAGATGGTTTTGGACAAACCATTGGCATGGTTGTAGTGTAGCTTGGTATTGTTTTGTCTTGAACATAGAGTTACACTAGTACACTTAGGTGTATTGAGTAGGACCGACATAGAGGTGATTCAATTAATTGCTGACTACATAATTGAATCGGACCTCGGATATTATGTTCTACATGCTCTTAATCCCGATATAATAACGGGCACATGTACTTAGTATTTATTTCTTTGATTTACCAGTGGGTGAGATTTAGATGGATTAAATCAATATGCCCGGTAAGTTGGGAAATAATATTATTTACATGGTGTGCCGTTGATTATAGGAGGAAACCGTGTCCTATATATTAGGTTGATGATGTCCCCTTGAGGAGCTCATAAGGTTCATCATGTAAACCCAGCTGGTTGACTTAGTCAACATGATGATAAGGTTGAGTGGTACTACTCGAGGAATTAGATGTTAATTATTTGATGGTCAGTAAATCAATTAATTGACGGACATTCGATATCTTAAACACGGGGAGATGAATGTACAAATAATATATGGAGCCCATATTAATTTATGGGGGTTGGTGTGGTAGTTCAATGATGATCCTCTAGTGGAATGGAACATCATTGATGGATCAAGTGAGTGTGGTTCCGATCCATCGGGTGGCCAAGATCCAACTCCTCCTTATGGTCCCTATCGTAGCCTAATATAATCCTTGTGAAGTCTAGATCCAAGAATGTAAAACAAAACTCTAGAACCAACGGTTGGGATTAAATCCCTAGATTCGATGGTTGGGATGAAACCCTAGAACCAACGGTTGGGATTAAATCCCTAGATCCGATGGTTAGGATGAAACCCTAGAATCGACGGTTGAGATTAAATCCCTAGATCCGACGGTTGGGATGAAATCCTAGATCCGACGGTTGGGATGAAATCCTAAATCCGACGGTTGGGATGAAATCCTAGATCCGACGGTTGGGATGAAACCCTAGATTCGATGGTTGAGATAAAACCCTAGATCCGACGGTGGAGATTAAATCCCTAGATCCGACGATGGAGATTAAAGGAGTCCTAAGCCTAACTCTATAAAAGGAAAACTTAAGGTTGGGTGGCAATATAATGAATTGGGGTTAGGGTTTTGAGTTGGGCGGCTAGGGTTTGGGAGCTAGGGCTTGGGCGGCAATCTTCTTCCATCAAATTGTTGCCGGCGCCCATCTTCCTCCATCAAGACTTGGCCGGCGCCCATCCTCTAGGCCACTCTCTTATTCCTTGGCCGGCGGTTCTCCTTCCATTGGTGGCCGGCGTTCACTCCTCCAATCTCTCCAAGGTGGCCGGCGGTTCTCCTTCCATTGGTGGCCGGCGCTTCATCCTCTTGTTCCTTGGCCGGCGGTTGCATCAAACTCCTTTGCTTGGTGGCCGGTTCTAGAAAGGAAAGGTTTTGTTGGTTCTTCTCTTTGTTCACAGCAGACAAGGAAGGGAATAACGCGATCTAGAAGGCTTCTACTCGTGGAGGTTCTTCGCCCACACGTCGTCCACGAGGAGGATAGGACATACGGTAGAAGATCGTAAGGTATAAAGTGGTACAACTTTATTTTCAGATCTGTGCATGTTATTTTAATTGTTGATTATACAATTATGCATATGTATATATTTTGTATAATCTTGGACCTCGAAGACAAACATAAAAACCGGCGATCCGTCCGTCGTCTCTTCCGCGGCTAACCAACTAGTAGAGTTGTGTTGCTTGAACAACTAGTTTGTTCAAACGACCACTCAAGTTGTTAGCACGACGACGAGTTGGTTGTGCTAAGGAAACTCATCCCATCCGGATTAATTCTTTCATTAGTGAAAATTTTAATCCGGGGACATGGGAGCCAATGAGCCTCCAAAGAAACTCCCTTCAAGTGGTATCAGAGCCACGGTTTCCGGTTTTGTGTGTTTTGGATTCAGTTACTTTCATGCACATATCATATATTGAGTATGCTGGATTATAGTAGGATGTGCGTAGGCTAACTTTTTGATTGCAGGCATAAGATCCGACTATTATGGCTATTTGGTTGTATGTGATTGTTTTGTGTGTGATTGTATGTATATTATTTGAATCCTCGGGGTTGACGAGGCTATATTAGTATTTAATTTTTGTAATTAAATATGGCATTGTTTAGCCACTCATTTTAGTTTACTTTCGATCTAGATTATTTGTACATTACTTCGTGGAGTATAGGATCGATGGATGTAAATTAAAATAGTTTATCTCGGCTCGGATCTCTTTGGTGACTTGCGCATAGAAAAAGATGGAGCGGACGAGGTGGCGACACGACGGGATGCGTATTGGAGGACAATGCCATAATAGTTGGAAAAATTCTGTTTTTTCCATATTTATTGTTGATTTGTTTTATATGCATGTTGTGTATGCTTTAAAATTTCCCAATTTCAATTTACTAAGTGGGAGAGGGATATTTTAATTAATTCCCGCGGCCTCCATTACAATTTGACGTGTGATGCAACAAACTACCGCGTTGGCTCTGAGTGCCTTCCTCCCCATCGGATGGGTTTGTTTGCGGATCACTAGGTCAAATAATGGTTATAGTAAATTATTTAGGAGCGTGTGTACTTCCCCATCGGTAAGGCACATAATCCGAAATAATTCCCTTAGTATCGTGTAATGGTGCACACTTAGATGCAAATAAAAAGTATCCTCCCCATCGGAGTCACTACTTTTATTTGTAGGGCCAAAGAGGAACTAACTATTAATTTTATTTGTCAAAAAGTAAGGTTGACAAGATAATAAAATTAATGGGTAAAACCTCCTCTTACAAATGTAGAATTCGTATACGTCCACACTATCATGGCATGCGATATTCTCGGTGTTTTGAGGTGTTGGTTGATTTCGGAATTTTATTGTTTTTGAGGAATCAATAATATTTGAAATCTAATATTTTGATCATTGTGATTTTTAGGATTTTCAAATGGCTTTCAACCCACTTGCTGTGATTTTAAAAGAAAATAATCTTACTGGACCAAACTACATTGATTGGAAAAGAAATCTGGATATTGTCTTAACTGCGGAGGAGTATAAATTTGTACTCTTCGAGGTCTGTCCTCCTAAGCCCTCCGATGACTCCGATGAAAAGGAGAAAGAACGTTATAAGAAATAGGTAAAGGCAGATGAGATGGCATGGTGTTACATTTTGGCATCTGTCAAATGTGCTGCAACATCAGCATCAGGCCATAGCCACAGCTTATGACATGATGTTCAATCTCAAGGAACTTTTCGGACATCAGAGTAGGGTGGCTAGACAGGAGGCAATGAGAAACTTGATGACGACCACCATGATCGAGGGAACACCCGTTAGGGATCATGTTCTCAAGATGATGGCTCATCTTAATGAGATGGAAGTCCTCGGAGCTGAGATCGATGGGGAAACCCAGGTCGATATCATTCTCCAGTCTCTTCCTAGGAGTTTTGAGCAGTTTCGCCTCGATTACAACATGAACAAAAGGTTGTATTCGTTGGCGGAGCTTCTGACAGAACTCCAGGCGACAGAGGGGCTTTTTCGTCAAAGTGCTCAAGCCATGGTCACTCAGAAGGTTTCTTCCTCTAAACCGAAAGGTAAGAAGAAGAAGAAGCAAGGTGGGGCGAAGAAGGTGGCAGTGGGACCTCTGGCAGGAGTGAAGAAGACGAAAGTCAAGTGCTTCACTTGCAAGCAGACTGGACATTAGAAGGCGGACTGTCCTCGCCGAAAGAACAAAGGTATATCTTCTTGTTTAGTTGTTGAAACATGTTTAGCGGTGTTATCTACCAGTGCCTGGTGTGTAGATACAGGAGCTACTGATCATGTCTGCAATACTTTGCAGGGGTTCCAGGAAACCCGACGACTAGCTGAGGGAGAGATTACCGTCTTCATGGGCAATGCTTCAAAGGTGGCGGCTATTGCAGTGGGAGACGTTTATTTATCTTTTGATAGGAATAAAGTTTTTGGTTTTGAGAAATTGTCTTTATGTACCTACTTTTAGAAAGAATTTAATTTCAGTTTCTAAATTGTTTATGGATGGATATTCTATTTCTTTTAATGACAAAGTGGTTATAAAAAGGAATAGGGAGATTATCTATTCTGGTACATTGGTTGGCAATTTATATACTCTTGAACTGAAAACTTCCACGATGCATATAGAAATCAATAACTCATCTTCTAAGTCTAATAAGAGAAAAGAACCTTCGCAAATGAACCAGACATATCTTTGGCATCTAAGGCTTGGTCATATTAACCTAAGCAGAATTCAAAGGTTGATAGCTGATGGACCTTTGGGTTCATTAGTGGTGGAGGATCTCCCAACCTGCGAATCTTGCTTGGAAGGTAAAATGACCAAGAGGCCTTTCAAGGCCAAGGGGTATAGAGCCAAAGATGTGTTAGAATTGGTTCATTCTGATTTGTGCGGTCCTATGTCTATCCAGGAAAGAGGTGGTTTTGAATATTTCGTCTCTTTTATAGACGATTATTCAAGATATGGATACATTTACTTGATGCGCCGCAAGTCTGAATGCTTTGACAGGTTCAAAGAATTCAAGGCTGATGTGGAGAACCGCCAAGGTAAAAGTATCAAGACATTATGATCTGATCGTGGTGGCGAGTACCTCTTGGGAGAGTTTAGGAGTTACTTATCAGAGGTTGGGATTCAATCCCCGCACCTGGCACACCCTAGCAGAATGGTGTGGCGGAGCGAAGGAATAGGACTCTTATGGAGATGGTCAGATCGATGATGAGTTATTCTGAGTTACCTGTTTCGTTCTGGGGGTTTGCTCTGGAAACAACAGCACACATTCTGAACTTGGTTCCATCTAAGTCAGTACCCTCTACTCCCACAGAGTTTTGGACTGGGCGAAAGCCTAGTCTAAGACATATTCGGATTTGAGGTAGTCCAGCACATGTGCTGAAGGGAGATGCTGGTAAGTTGGAATCTCGTACAGAAGTACGCTTGTTTGTTGGCTACCCTAAGGGAACGAAGGGTGGTTTATACTATAGTTCTAGAGATCAGAAGGTGATCATGAGTACGAATGCCAGATTTCTAGAGGAGGACTATGTGATGAACCACAAGCCCACGAGCAGGATTGTTCTTGAGGAGTTGACAGGGGAAGTCCCGACTTCAATACCACCGGTACAAGAGGAGACACCATAAGTTACTGCACCGCGTGTCACAGAGCATACATAGGAGGCACCTCGTCGTAGTGGGAGGGTTGTTAGACAACCCGAGAGATTCATGTTTTTGGGAGAGTCTTCGGACTTAGTCCCTGGTGAACATGAACTGGATCCCTGGACATATGACGAGGCACTCCAAGATAGAGATGTGGTATCTTGGCAAAGTGCGATGAATTCAGAGATAGAATCTATGGATTCTAATCAGGTCTGGGAGCTAGTAGAACCACCCGATGGTGTAAAAGCCATTGGATGCAAGTGGATCTACAAGAGAAAGAGAGGAGTAGACGGGAAGGTTGAGACCTTCAAAGCTAGGCTTGTTGCGAAAGGGTATACTCAGAAAGAGGGTATCGATTATGAGGAGACCTTATTCGCCGATAGCTATGCTTAAGTCTATCCGGATTCTCTTATCTATAGCTGCTCATATGGATTATGAGATTTGGCAGATGGATGTCAAGACAACTTTCCTTAACGGAAGTCTTGAGGAGAACATCTATTGCGGCAACCAGAGGGATTCATTGCTAAAGGAAAAGAGCATCTTGTATGTAAGCTTAATCGGTCCATTTATGGATTGAAGCAAGCTTCTAGATCTTGGAGCATCCGCTTTGATGAGGTAATCTAGTCATATGGATTTATTCAAAGTCCGGATGAGCCTTGTGTATACAAGAGATGTGACGGAAACGTAGTGGTGTTTCTTGTACTATACGTAGATGACATTTTGTTAGTTGGCAACAATATCAAAGTGTTATCAGACGTAAGGGTATGGTTGTCCAAACAGTTTGATATGAAGGACTTGGGAGAAGTGGGACACATCCTTGGGATCAAAGTTATAAGGGATCGCAAGAAAAGGATGTTGTGCTTATCTCAAGCTTCATACATTGACACTATCCTTGCTCGTTTTAGCATGCAGAACTCTAAGAAAGGGTTTCTACCTTTTAGGCATGGAGTTCCTTTATCTAAAGAGATGTGTCCCAAAACATCAAAGGAGATAGAGGACATGAAGGTGGTTCCTTATGCTTCGGAGTAGGAAGCCTCATGTATGCTATGCTATGTATGAGACCAGATATCTGCTTTGCCGTGGGCATGGTTAGCAGATATCAGAGTAATCCTGGACAGGGACATTGGACTGCGGTAAAGCATATATTGAAGTACCTGAGAAGGACTAGGGATTATATGCTGGTTTACCGTGCAGATCAATTAGTCCCTGTAGGTTACACGGATTCGGATTTCCAATCAGATACGGATAAGAGTAAGTCTACCTCGGGGTTTGTGTTTACTTTTGGAGGTGGAGTCATAGTATGGAGGAGTGTCAAGCAGAAATGCGTGGCGGACTCCACCATGGAAGCTGAGTATGTGGCAGCCTCTGAGGCAGCCAAGGAAGCTGTCAGGAACTTCTTGATGGACTTGGATGTGATTCCTGGTTTGCCCAGAACTATCACAATTTATTGTGATAACAGTGGTGCAGTTGCAAACTCGAAGGAACCACGAGCCCACAAGGCGAGTAAACACATAGAGCGCAAGTACCACCTTATACGAGAGATCGTAAAGCGAGGAGAAGTTGCTGTCGCCAAGATTGCATCAGAGGATAACCTGGCGGATCCATTCACTAAGGCCCTTCCAACGAAAGCATTTGATAGGCATGTGGAGGACATGGGGATCAGATGTATGGCAGTGTGATGACGGCATAGTCTTTTAGTATAAGTGGGAGATTGTTGGAATGTATACTAAAAGCCTAGCTCTTTTTGTATGAACATTTTATTTTGAAATAAGAATCACATGATCATTGTTTGCACTTTATATATTTATTATATGTGTGTGCATATTGTCTAATATTTTACATTGTAGATAACATGGTGCTTGGTGTGGCACAGAAGATCATGTTATTTGTCCCTTGTAAAATATAAGTAGAGGCTCACAACCAAGATGGTTTTGGACAAACCATTAGCATGGTTGTAGTGTAGCTTGGTATTGTTTTGTCTTGAACATAGAGTTACACTAGTACACTTGGGTGTATTGAGTAGGACCGACATAGAGGTGATTCAATTAATTGCTGACTACATAATTGAATCGGACCTCGGATATTATGTTTTACATGCTCTTAATCCCGATATAATAACGGGCACATGTACATAGTATTTATTTCTTTGATTTACCAGAGGGTGAGATTTAGATGGATTAAATCAATATGCCCGGTAAGTTGGGAAATAATATTATTTATATGGTGTGCCGTTGATTATAGGAGGAAACCGTGTCCTATATATTAGGTTGATGATGTCCCCTTGAGGAGCTCATAAGGTTCATCATGTAAACCGAACTAGTTGACTTAGTCAACATGATGATAAGGTTGAGTGGTACTACTCGAGGAATTAGATGTTAATTAATTGATGGTCAGTAAATCAATTAATTGACGGACATTCGATATCTTAAACACGGGGAGATGAATGTACAAATAATATATGGAGCCCATATTAATTTATGGGGGTTGGTGAAGTAGTTCAATGATGATCCTCTAGTGGAATGGAACATCATTGATGGATCAAGTGAGTGTGGTTCCGATCCATCGGGTGGCCAAGATCCAACTCCTCCTTATGGTCCCTATCGTAGCCTAATATAATCCTTGTGAAGTCTAGATCCAAGAATGTAAAACAAAACTCTAGAACCAACGGTTGGGATTAAATCCCTAGATCCGATGGTTGGGATGAAACCCTAGAACCAACGGTTGGGAGTAAATCCCTAGATCTGATGGTTAGGATGAATCCCTAGAATCGACGGTTGAGATTAAATCCCTAGATCCGACGGTTGGGATGAAATCCTAGATCCGACGGTTGGGATGAAATCCTAGATCCGACGGTTGGGATGAAATCCTAGATCCGACGGTTGGGATGAAACCCTAGATCCGACGGTTGGGATA
Organism: Wurfbainia villosa; assembly: GCA_025175895.1. Classification (NCBI taxonomy): domain Eukaryota; kingdom Viridiplantae; phylum Streptophyta; class Magnoliopsida; order Zingiberales; family Zingiberaceae; genus Wurfbainia; species Wurfbainia villosa. Next base: position 19,487,823 of record CM046008.1, on the reverse strand, counting down.
AAACCCTAGATCCGACGGTGGAGATTAAAGGAGTCCTAAGCCTAACTCTATAAAAGGAAAGCTTAGGGTTGGGCGGCAATATAATGAATTGGGGTTAGGGTTTTGAGTTGGGCGACTAGGGTTTGGGAGCTAGGGCTTGGGCGGCAATCTTCTTCCATCAAATTGTTGCCGGCGCCCATCTTCCTCCATCAAGACTTGGCCGGCGCCCATCCTCTAGGCCACTCTCTTATTCCTTGGTCGGTGGTTCTCCTTCCATTGGTGGTCGGCGTTCACTCCTCCAATCTCTCCAAGGTGGCCGGCGGTTCTCCTTCCATTGGTGGCCGGCGCTTCATCCTCTCGTTCCTTGGCCGGCGGTTGCATCAAACTCCTTTGCTTGGTGGCCGGTTCTAGAAAGGAAAGGTTTTGTTGGTTCTTCTCTTTGTTCGTAGCGGACAAGGAAGGGAAGAACGCGATCTAGAAGGCTTCTACTCGTGGAGGATCTTCGCCCACACATCGTCCACGAGGAGGATAGGACATACGGTAGATGATCGTAAGGTATAAAGTGGTACAACTTTATTTTCAGATCTGAGCATGTTATTTTAATTGTTTATTATACAATTATGCATATGTATATATTTTGTATAATCTTGGACCCCGAAGACAAACACAAAAACCGGCGATCCGTCCGTCGTCTCTTCCGCAGCTAACCAACTAGAAGAGTTGTGTTGCTTGAACAACTAGTTTGTTCAAGCGACCACTCAAGTTGTTAGCACGATGACGAGTTGGTCGTGCTAAGGAAACTCATCCCATCTGGATTAATTCATTCATTAGTGAAAATTTTAATCCGGGGACATGGGAACCAAGGAGCCTCCGAAGCAACTCCCTTCAAAATTAAGGGTGATTCTTTGGCACAAGATTGGTATCTTGTGCACATATCTACTGCAAAAAAAGATATTTGATCGGCTTGCAATTAGATATAGAAGACTACTTATTACACTTCTACAATATTTTAAGTTTGTAGATTTTTCTTTAAAGTCATTGTTAATTTTTACATTTGTTTCAATAAGTGTATTTATTTCCTTAGCATTTTCCATGCCAAATTTCTTAACTAATTCCCTAGCATATTTGTTTTAATATATGTTATTTCCATCTTTTGATTTTTTATTTGTAGCCCTAAGAAAAATGTAAGTTCTCAAATTAATTTCAAATTCACTTTCCATTAATATAATGAATTCAACAAATAATGTTAGATTAATTTATCCTTGCTTAAATCCTTTTGATATGAAGTAAGTTGATAGTCTTTCATGTTAGTGACTATAAGATTCACATATCACCACAATAGTATGATATTGTCCACTTTGGGTCTAAGCACTCATGGTTTTATTTTTGGGCTTTACCCAAAAGGCCTCAGACCAATGGAGATATCTTTTTATCTTATAAGCATATGATCTTTTTCCATGTCTTACCAACGTGGGACTTTGATTGTATTCCCTATACTTCCAACAATCCCCCCCTCAAATGAAGGACCACATTGAGCCCCCCTCAAGACTATCCGTTCTCGAAGGGCTTCCTCTGCTTGATGTCCGATCCTCAACCCACCAGAACTTCCAACCAACTGTCTGGTCCTCCTGACTCAACTGGACTTCCTGCCAGTTGTCCAACCCTTCGGGTCCAACTGGACATCCTGCCATTTGTTCGGTTCTCCCGACCCAACTGGACTTCCTGCCTGGTGTTTGGTTCTCTTGATCCGATCGTGGGAGCTCCACTTCCTTCGTTCGAGGTTCATGGCTTGACATGGACCATGGCTATGATACCAATTGTTAGTGCCTATAAGATTGATATATCACCACAATAGTATGATATTGTTCATTTTGGGCCTAAGCCCTCATGGATTTGTTTTTGGGTTTTACCCAAAAGACCTCATACCAATGGAGATATCTTTTTATCTTATAAGCACATGATCTTTTTCCATGTCTTACCAATGTGGGACTTTGATTGTATTCCCCATACTCCCAACATTTCATACCATGCCCTAGGTGCTTGATTTAATTCATACAAGACTTTTTTTTAAAACTTGAATACATGATTTGGTTGTTCTATGGTCTCAAATTCAGGTGGTTGACTAACATACAGTTCTTTTATGAAACCATTTAAAAATACGTATTTAACATCCATGTGATATAGTTTGAATCCCTTATGTGCAACATAGTCTAGCAACATGCTTATGGATTAAAGTCTAGATACTGGTGCATATGTTTCACCATAGTTTAGCCCTTCCACTTGACTAAAATCTTTTGCTACTAGCCGAGCCTTATATATAATAATTTTACCCTTATCATCAAGTTGGTTTCGAAATCCCCACTTAGTATCTATGATGGACTTATCCTTAGTTCCTGGTACTAAGTCCCAAACTTGATTTCTTTCGAATTGGACTAGTTCTTCTTGTATAGCTATTATCCAATCAAGGTAAAGAAGAGCTTCTTCTATGGTTTTGGATTACATTTTAGAGATTAGAGCAATTTGACTTAGATTTCTATATGATGATCATGTTCAAAAACCTAGATTGGGATCAATTAGAATTTGGTCTGCTAGATAATCAATTCTTCCTCTAGACATTCTTGTGCTAGGATTTGTTGGAGGATCGTGGCTTGGCTAGAAGGGGAGTTGAATAGCCTTTTGCATGCTTGATGGAAATCATTCGTTCTTGCGAGCTTGTCTACGATACTCGTTAGCATGCACAGTGGCAATACAAATAATGAAACGAATACAAAAGACAATCACAACACACGATATACATGATTCAGAACGTTAGGGTGCCACGAGGTGAGCTCAACGAGGTCGAGTGATGAACACACCACTACTCAAACTCCTTCTCGACAACAAGTCGGAGGTGGAGAAACCTCGTACAAGCGATTACAAAAGTAATACAATAAATACACTAAGCAATGCACAAAAACAAGTAAAGAACACTTTACACAAGAACTTTGGATTGGTCTTGAAGGTCTGGAATGTAGCAGCAATTTTCCTCCAAAATCGCCCCAAAAATTGCTACGAAAATCTTCCCCAAGCTCCTCCTTTTATGCTTATCTCGGGCTGATTCCGTGCCTAGCAGTCGATTCCCATAAGGCCCCAGTCAACTGCTCCTATAGTCATTGTGAGACAATGACCTAATCCACGTTGGCATCTAGCCAATGGATACAGCGCGATCGCTAGCTCGTAGTCGATCGATCGAGAGGCTATCAAGCATTCTGCTCGCGACTAACACCACCGGCAATGCTCCTCCATGACCATCAAGCGCCCAAAGGCCGCCGATTGCCCAGTGCGGCAATCGATCGCCAAGCATTGCAACGCAATGAACGCGCGATTCGCCACCAGTTGATCGACATATTACCGATCGGTTTGTCGGGTAAAACCTCAAACACAAGTTGTTTATGCATTCGACCGTCGAATAAAACCTCAAACAATATGTTTGAGCATATGACACTTGACCTCAGTCTTTTGGCCAAGTTCACCTCATCCATGAGGTTTAACCCAAGTCACCCATAGCCTAGACCTAAGCCTTCTAGCCACCTCTACTAGCTTCGCGCCTATCGGATCCCTCCAAGTCGTCCATGACTTGTTCATCCATGCACGGATCCCTCTAAGTCATCCATGACTTGTTCATACATACGCTAGCCTCAAGGTGGTTCCTTTGGCTATTGTCATGCTCTCGGTGTCTACACTGCCAAGGTACATGTGGACTTACGCTCTTAAGACTACCGCTTGGCCTTATGCCGCCAAACCACCCCTTAGACTTCCCAAATGCCAAGTACCCATAACTTGAACTTTCACCGGCAAGGCTACACACTTGGACTTACATGGCTAAAGCTACCCACTTGGACTTCCTTTGCCAACTCTATGTTGGACTTCCCAATTCCAAGCCCCATGCTTGGACTTTCATCGCCAAGGCTACATACTTGGACTTACATGGCCAAGGCTACACACTTTGTCTTCCCATGACAATCACATGTCATATGTTTTGTTTAACATCAAAATACAGGTCGAGTCAAACTCGAGTCCGATCAATCATGACCTGGACCGATTGCACCAATAATCTCCCCGTTTTTGATGTTTGACAAAACCACAAACACCTTTGAGTTAGGTGCCCTAACTCAAGTCTACCAATTATCCCCAATTGACAATTCTCACATTTGAGAATTCCAACTAACCCCAATTGGTAGGACATTCTCCTCCTTCTTGGCATACATCAAAAAGGTCCTCCCCAAGGGTGTCAATGTCTCATATCCCAATGAAATCTTACAATCTTTCCCTTTGTCCAAAAACACATCTAGGATGCCTTCACTCTTCCTAGCAGATTCAATTGGTGCACTAGTCACCTCTATGATTTTCAATGATGATCTCTAGCCTCCACTTCGACTAATCCCATTCTCCATGTCTCTGGTGGATAGAAGCCTCATTGTCGTCATTTTTCCAGTGCTTGTAGAAACTCTAGGTTGCTTTGGTGATGACCCTCAGTGGAGTTTTTGGTGACCTAGCATGCCTTTCTCCGATGAACTTTGGCAAATGTTTCTAAGATCCAACCCTCCAATGCCATTCTTCATTGTCCAATTTTCACATTCGGCTTAGCAGTGCCCCATTTAGAGGCTCTGACAACAAATTCGATGATCTAACACTGTAGCTTTGGTGATCTGATACAACCTATTTTCTAGTATATTTCGAGCACCTGAAACTATATCCAATAGATCCTTGATTCGGGAATTTAAGACATGGCATCGAAAAGACATTAAAGCGAGGAAGGCACTAGCTCCGATCAAAGGGAAAAGCTAAAGACTTGGTAATGATCCTAACTTTCATCACATTCTTTTCAGAGATAATATACATAAATCTAGATATGAGGCTTTAGCTCAAAGTAAAATCGTGAATACTTGATACCTAGATGAAAATTCTTTAGGGGTCTTAGGGTTGAAGGAAGATGTCTACTAGATGCAAGGTAGAGTTAGTTGGGTAGAATTCAAGGAAACTTAAAATCCCAACATATATCCACATAACCCTTGAGTTCCTTAGCTCGGTATAAGCTAACATTTTTTCTAGAGAGGGATGCGACGAAGGTTGTATCACCTTCCATTTGTTTAACACTAAGCACTAGTTAAATTTAGAGCAATTCAACTAAATTTTTGAGTTACCTTGCGGTGGGGATAAGAGAGAGCCCAATGATTTTAGAATCAACTTTACTTGGGATGATTTTACTAGGGAGCACCGCTATGATTCATCAAGGGAGAAGGCCATAGACCTTTGAAACCCTTGTATATGCTATCTTCAAAGGATCATGTCTCACACTATTTTCGATAGCGGAGATAGTGATGGTGTAACATGTTATAGTGAGCTCTTGTTCCTCTGGGCTATGCAAGAGGGTTGTAGAATTAAGTAATGCACTAGAGGGGGGTGGATAGCGCACTTCACTTGTTCAAAAAACACACACAAATATACATAAAAAAATTAAAGATAACACAAAGAAGACAATGTTTTACTTGGTTCACAACCAAAGGGTTGCTAGTCCAAGACCCATGATTCGAGACCACTTTTGAGTGGGTGAAGTACTATAAAATCTCTTTCTCCAGAGAGAAAAAGATTTGTCTCTTTACAAAGGTAGGTTGCAGTAATAAACTTACTTCAACCTTCAAGATAAGTACAAATAGAGACAAAGAAATTAATAAAAATCTTATACCGACATGAGGAGGTTAACTTGAGGCACTTTATCAGAGTTGTAGCAAGATTCATAGGAATCAGATTGACGAACATGAGAGATGAGATTGAGAAATTCTTGAATAGATGTCTCTCACTACTCGAGGTGTTTTTTTTAGACCTTTTCTAGGCACCTAGAAGCTCTTCCAAGTGCCTCCAGCCAAGTCTCGATTAGATCCAACCTAGTTGAGTCTTATCTTTCTCCTAGATCTCCTTCTAGGTATCTAGAAGCTGATGTGGCTTCCTCTGGTAGAACTTTCATCTTGTCGATTCAACTCTTAATTATCGAATCCCAATCACTAGATCCCTTCCAGTCGCCTAGACATCCAATCGACTGAAACTCTAGTCGCCTGGACTATTTCATTTTATTGTATCCTACATCAGAGTTAGCCAATGCCTTACAATACATCAACCAAATATAATATTATTCTTAATAATAGTTTACAAATTGCCTGATCTTGACTTCAACATTCTCTCAAAATCCTAAGTCATATCAATGCCTAAGGTTATCCTCTTACAAAGGACTCGACCTTACCAGTTCTTCTTTCCAAAAAAAAAAATCTCTCCACACAAGGTACCTACCTTGCTTAACTTTGCCAAACCATTGACCCCCACGACCCCTTGACCCCCACGACCCCTCTCCAATGTCCAATCTTTGCCAACCCATCTAGATTATGATTGACATCCTTGATCTGCTAAGACTTTCTCCTGCCTATTCTAGTCCAGCTGACCTACTGGGGCTTAAATTTGTCTAGTCCAATCCAATCGACCTACTAGGGCTTCCACTTGTCTCGTCTAATCCTGTCGATATACTAGTGTTGGGTTTCCGGTACCGCGGCGAGTGTGTGTTCGAACATGTTTCGCATGTAGGGAATTCTTTATGCCAAATGGCATATGCGCAACGGAAAAATTAGGATCCCTTCCAAGTGATCCATGCGAAAGCAAACTCGTATAAAATAAATTTCTCTAAACCAAGCCTATCTTATAGGAGAGGATTACCTTTGTTGCGTGCCCTTGTTAATCCCGCTTCTTCCTTTTGTTTGTTGGATCTTTAGCACGTTCAAGTGTCCGTGCCTCTATATGTATCTACACGAGCAAGCTCTTGTCTCACAAAAGAAAAACTAGAGGAGCTCTCCTTTACTTCTTGCTAGAGAAGTCCCTAAAGGAGAGGAAGAGAGGGAAAAGGAGAAAGGAAGAAGAAGACTCCTCTTCTTGCTAGCCTACACTCACAAACCCACACAACCAAAGCTTCCACCAAGCTCTCTCACAACCACAACAACACTTGCTTTGGCCGGCCACTTCATGGGGTCTTTTATAGGGTTGGAAAAACCCTTTCACCTCCACACATTCAATGCAATCCATTGTATTGGGACACAAGTTTGGCCGGCCACTTAAGGAGACAAAACCATTTTGTTTCCTTCCACCTTATCTAGCTTAGGTGGATGCTTAGGTGGCATGCTTATGTGGCATGCTTATGTGGCATTCTTATGTGGCATTCATGCATGTTGAATTAATCTTATTAACTCAATTAAGCTTATGTTATCATGTTGAATTAATCTTATTAATTCAATCATATTGAATTAATCTTATTAATTCAATTAAGCTTATGTTATCATATTGAATTAATCTTATTAAATCAATAAGGTAACATATTGAATTAATCTCATTAAATCAATTAGCTAAAATTCTCATTAAGCTTAAAGTCCAAAAACCATTTTGTACTTAAGCTTATTCCCAAATTATTCTAGTCAAACTAGAATACTCTAATTCCTCTAATTATCATGCTCTTTGTGTGTGACCCTATAGGCTCTCATAACGTTGGCAGTGGACCTAAACTCTTTTAGATACACAAGCAATGAGCAGCATCTAGCAATACATCATTGCTACCCAAGTTACGAGATAAGTCAAGATCCGACTAACCTTTCCGTGACTACTATAATATATGAGAGACCGTGTCCTTCTATCCTTGATATCAAATTGATCAATGAGGCATAGACCGTGTCATCCTCGATCAATCTATGTGTTTCTTGATCCCTGAGTAAACTAACTCAAACAAATGAGCTCAATATCTCATATTGACTCATTCGAGCATGGCCATGCGTTTTAGTCGTTCTACTCAATCAAGGGGCCCACCGATATCACTCTCGTCATATGAGAGGGATAGATCCCATCTACATCACTCACATCCCTCCGCATAATTTGTTATATACCCAGTAATCGCCTTTATGGTCCACCCTGTTACGGGTGACGTTTGACGATACCAAAGTACATAACTCCTTATGTAGGGAACCGTAGTGACTTCGTGTCCGAGGACTATTCATACCAATAGTCACATGAGAAAGTTTATGACACTCATATAACGATCCATGAAACTTTCTCATGGCGGGTCAGTTCAGTATATATTCTCCAATATATACCCATGTGTCAACTTGATATCATATATCCATGACTTGTGAGATCAAGTCATCAATTGACCTACATGCTAGTCTTTATGTATTAATACTGCCCTTGCATATTAATATTTGACTAGGAACATTTAGAAAGTGTTCTCTACAGCCTCTCATAATCAATTCTGCCAATTGATGTGCTGTAGATAAGAACCTACTTTTCTAGGGCATTACTATATTTAATTTAGCTGGCACAAGCAAAACTTAAATATAATAACCATTCCTTTGCCTTTATAGAATATGATACAAAATGTTCTCTATTCAACCATCACATGATTGGTTCTTAGGGCTATAACTAACATCGCAAACATATGCACAACGGAAGAAATAAAAATAATAAATCTACATTTATTACAACACACACATCACACGCATGCATAGTACAACATGTGTAGACATAATCGTAAATTTAAATTTGCAATAAAAGGAAATTTAACTACGTATACCTTTCGTATCACGTGTAATGGGAACGACATCAACCGGAACGATCCTCGCTAGAATCGTCTCTATCCGTATCCACGCCGAGTATCCTCGGGATGAATTCGCTAAGTCACGAGCCTCATCTTCGTACGGGTTACTAGCCTCGTGTTGAAGACGATATGATCAAGAGATGATCACGATCCGAATCCAAATTCGGATCCAAAAACAAGTCCTCAAGACTCGCTTCTCCGGAGAGGTATTCGTCAACCGTTTGACGAATCCTTCGTCCTCCACCTCAGAGGATTACTGGAGATCAAATCCCTGGCAAGGCTACCGCTGTCGGAGCTCTAAACGTCGTCCAAACGACGCTCCGATGAGAGGGAAACAAGCTGTCCAGAAAACTGGACAGCTTTGGTGGAGACCTTGCGCCGGCCAAATAAGGAAAGCGACTTGCTCACCTTGTCGCCGGAGCCATGGAAGATCACCGGAGCTCCTCCGGCAGCAGCTCGACGCCGGCAATGGGAGAAGACGACAGCATCTGGTCACCGGTTGGAGCTTCAAGGTGGGCGGCGGCAAGGGAGGAGGGTTGGCGCCGAAAATCTCCAAGGAGAGGAGGTGGGCGGCAACTAGGTTAGGGTTTTTGGATTAGGGCTTAACAAACCCTTAAGCCCTCTTTTATAGAGAACTAATTCTCTTAATGGTTATTGGATCATAACCATAAGGCCCGCTAACCCACTCCATTAATATAAGTTAGAATAAACCAAACCATGATGGTTTATTTTAAGTTAAAATGAACCGAACCAACTTTGGGTTCATTCGTTTAAAATAAACCAAACCCTTTGGTTTATTCTCCTCCATTGGATTATAACCAAACCATTTCGGTTCATCCATTATGTCTTCATAAGACATGGCCCATCCATGATTCCATTGCGACTGAAATGATTTCATGCTCGCTTCTTGTTTGGTCCAACCAAACCTAGTTTCTCTTGGTCTGAGAATCCCATTCTCAAGCTCGTTTTAAATCCTTCGGATTACACTCATTGTGCGTGTGACCAAATAAGTTCTCGGTTTATGTTGGCCGTCTATAATTAACCATTAATTATAGAACGATCATGAGTGGCATGTAGTAGTACATCATGATCCCCAATTAACTGAAAAGATCAACTGTTGATCCAAAACTACTTCTGAAACCCTTCAGCAGCTCGAATGAATCGTGCCCCATTCCCTTCACTCATCTTATACCCACTTGGTTCAGGACATGGTCTATAGTGTCAGTCCCCACTAGGCTGACTACGTCACAACTAGACCAAGTATCATTTCCTCGTCCTACGGATTCTAGTTACTGCACATGTATCGAAGAGTACCTTACTCTAAACATGTAATGCTTTGGCCAAAGACTTTAGTAACAATCCGACGAGAGGCCATGGGTATACATCTCCTCGCAAGGAGTGGTGAATCCTTTATAGGCTATTCAAACACCTTCGATCACTTCGACATATACCCAATCATCCCGGGTCCACATCTCCTTAGAGATGTTTGCTTAAGATGTCAAAGCATAAGTCTCCATGATCAAGATGACTTGAATACCGCAAGTCAAAGGAACATCGCACTTAAGCTACAGTAAGAACTTCATTGACATATCTATATATGCAGAGAACCATATGAAGTCTTACGACTAGTCACTCCAATGAACTAGTTACCATAACTAGCATCCACGATCAACTCCGAACATCACAATGTCTCCAGCCAGTGAGATTCAGCTGCTTGGATACACCAAGGAGTATACCTCGTGCTAGTCTTGACAGAATTGATGGTGTCAAAATCCATTAATTCATCGACTAGGGATAATTCTGATACATCACAATTACACATGTAGAGATACTCACTAGTTGTGATCCAATCACAAATTCTCTCATGCTGTGAATCATATCGTGGACATTCAGTAAATGAGTTTAAGATCCAATCAAATACATGAAAACATGTATACTCAAATAGTGAATCTTCATTTATCATATAAATGGTTCATACATAAGGCGATTGCCTTAGGACATCTCTAATATATTACTAACAACTAGGGCTTCCACTTGCCAAGTCTGGTCTAGCCAATCTACTAGAGTTTTCTTTATTTAGTCATGCACACTTAATATACACATCAGATAATAACGAATACTTAATTTTGAATTTTTACCAACATCAAAATGTAGGTTCGATTATCTGGTGCTTTTTACACCAATAATTTTCTCCTTTTTAATTTATGACAACACTCTTCAAAGTTAAGGAAAGTATTTTTTAGAGTATAATTGAAACAAATTTTACAAACTCCCCCTCAATATTAACTTTCTTTAAGCATTAGCATTTCTATTTCCAAATTACCTTAACTTTACATTCTTACTCCCCCTTTACCACACATCAAAAACTTAAGAAATAGGTTTAGCTTAATAAACAAGTGATTTTAAAAATATCTTTAACCATTGTCATACAATTTTCAAGTTTTCTAAGTATATTAAAGGAATTACAGTAAAGTTTCAAGGAAATTAAAAGTAATTTAATTTAATCCAAGTGTTTTTTTAAAACACAGGATTTTTTAAGTATTTATATTTTTATAACATATGTAAAACTTTTCAAAGTATTTATGTTTATAAAAATTTTCAAGGTATTTTTTTTTAGAAAATTTTTCAAAGTATTTTTTTCAGAACATAAAATTTCAAGATATATTTCAAGAGTTTATATAGATAATCATGAATGAATATACAAGTTAAAATTTTCATAAACTTTTTTGTTATACTAAGAATCCAAGCATGAATACCTTAGGTCTATTAAAATAATATTTAAAAATAAAATCATCTAAAAAATATCCTTAATAAAATGATAGCAATTGGTCATCAAGTCTTGTAAGGAGTTGGTCACCTAAGCGATTCATTTGAATTTATACTTCTTGACTCATGTTGATGCACGACATCTACATCTTGAATAAGGAGTAAGATCCTAATATCTCATGCCTATCTATGTAGCTCAATACACAATCAGGTTAAACTTAAGTATTGTGAGATGCAATGACTCCTTAAATTCATAGGGACATTATTTCTAAGGAAGAACCTATGCTAGTTCCAATTTTCAAAAAGAAATACAAAATTGATACTTATATAAAGACAAGTAAGAGTAACATCCTATTCTACTAAGCACATCCCTAATTTCTTTCTAAGTATGTTGAAGTCAGCTTCTGGTAAGGGTTTAGTAAAAAATATATACTATGTTTGACTTAGATTCAACATAGTCAAGTATAATTTCACCATTGACTACATGATCTCTAATAAAGTGATGTTTTAATTTTATGTGTTCGGTCCTTGAATGATGTATTAGATTTTTGGTTAAATTAATTGGACTAATGTTATCAATTAATACCTTAGTATTTTTGTAACTCAATTGAAAATCTTTTAAATTATGCATCATCCATAAAAGTTAAGCTACACACTCTCCATAAATCGGTTTGGTTTATTTTAACTTAAATTAATGGATTGGGTTAACGGGCTTTTGGTTATGAACCAATAATCATTATGAGAATTTGTTCTCCATAAAATAGGGCTTAAGGGTTTTGTGAAAACCTAATCTAATCTTGCCGCCCCTCTCCCTCCTCTCCTTGTAGTCGGCGCCCAAGCCCTTGCTGCCGCCCACCCCTTGTGTCACCATCCAAGTTGTTACCAGCGCCCAAGCTCTTGCCGGCGATTCTCCGGTGATCTTCCTTGGCTCCGGCGACAAGGTTAGCATCTAGCTTGTTTTATTTGGCTGGCGCAACATCCTCCACCAAAGATGTCTAGTTTTCTAGACAGCTTGTTTTCTTCTTGTCAGAGCGTCGTTTGGATGACGTTTGGAGCTCCGTCAGCGGCTTCCTTGTTGGGGATTCAATCTCCGGTAATCCTCATAGGTGAAGGACGAAGGTTTCGTCAAACGATTGACGAATACCTCTTCGGAGAAGCGAGTTTTGGGGACTCATTTTTGAATCCGAATTTTGATTCGGATTGTGATCTTCTCTCGATCACATCGTCTTCGACACGAGGCTAGTGACTCATACGAAGACGAAGCTCATGACTTTGTGAAGTCATCCCGAAGATACTCGGCGTGGAAACGGATATAGGCGATTCTAGCGTGGGTCGCTCTGGTTGATGTCTTTCCCGCTACACGTGATACGTCAGGTATACGTGTTGGTGCAGTAGGCACCTAAGTCGAACCTGAGTTTTGATTATAGCAAACGATACAAAGTTAAGCTCATGTTGTTATCTCACGAGCTGAATCGAGTGTGCAAAAAATTGCTATAGCTAGAGCTGAAGGCTAGTGACACCCGGAGGAAGCCGCGGTGGTCAGGCGACACTTAAGTGACTTCAGAGGGAGCCGAAGGAATTGAGTGGAAGGCCGGAAGCAAAAGAAACACGTAAGTATCGAGGTAAGCTCGTGTGTGCGAGTGTAAGTCAGGTCGTATCCTCGTTACGGGGAAAGACTTAAGCGTAGATCCGACCCAAGACATCTCATAGGTGGTCTAGGTCTAGATCGGACGGTCGACGACCGTCGAAATAATGTTTTCTTTAAGCTAACATTGCCTTGCAGCCAACATCCGCCGCGCTAACTCAAGGACTCGATCGCCGATCGATCGGTGACTATGGCTAGCACTCGATCAGCCGCCATGACTAGTGATGGCCATCACCGATCACGTCAAAGGATCAGCCTCGAGAAGTCAAGGTTTATCACCAAATTTCAAGGGGAGTGGTGCTCAAATATGATTGGCTAGGGTTCCTCTCGAAAAGGGGCTCAAAGGCTATAAAAGGAGGTCCTAACCTAGGGTTTTCAAATAATTCTAAGTGCTCAAAAGGTTCCGCAACGCTGCGACTCTCCGACGACTCTATGACAACGAAGTGCTGCCAACAACCCTAGCTTAAGGTCTTTCTTTTTAGTTGTTGGTATAATCCTTGTTATTGTTTTCAATATTGCAACTCTTTTACTCGAGGTTTTTCTATCATTGCATTTTACTTTAATAGAAGAGAGGGTTTGTCTCTCTATCATTTTGCTTCGAAAGTTTTTTGTAATCGTCAAACTCCTACCTCCAACGAGGAGGAGTGTTTTAGTGAATTGCCCTCCGTACACGGTCTAGGACCATTAGGGCCTTGGAGTAGTAGCCGAAGGCTACGAACCAAGTAAAAAAATAAACTTGTGTCTTTTTGTTTCATTTACATTTCCACTGCGTATATTTATCTTGAAACGAATTCGAAAGAAAAAGGCTTTTTGCTATTCACCCCCCCTCTAGCGAACCGCATCGATCCAACAATACGTAGAATAAATTTCCTTTTATTGCAAAATTTGAAACTACGATTATGTCCACACATGTTGTACATTCCATGCGTGTGGTGTGTGTGATGTAATAAATTAGATTTATTGCTTTTTATTTCTTCTGCTGCGCACATGTTTATGAAACATGTTGGAACACACACTCGCCGCGGTGCCAGAAACCCAACAGGCGACTGTTACTTGTACTTTTTCTATCTAGTTTGTAGCCTGCATAGTCTGAATTTGAATATTCTATTAAGTCAAAACTAGTGGTTCTAGGATACAAAATTCCTACATTTATGGTTCCTTTAATATATCTAATTTTTTTTTAATAAAATAAAGTATGATTCTTTGGCACAAGATTGGTATCTAGTGAACATATCTACTGCAAAAAAAGATATTCGATCGGCTTGCAATTAGATATAGAAGACTACTTATTACACTTCTACAATATTTTAAGTTTGTAGATTTTTCTTCAATGTCATTGTTAATTTTTACATTTGTTTCCATAAGTGTATTTATTTCCTTAGCATTTTCCATGGCAAATTTCTTAACTAATTCCCTAGCATATTTGTTTTAATATATGTTATTTCCATCTTTTGATTTTTTATTTGTAGCCCTAAGAAAAATGTAAGTTCTCCTACCAAATTAATTTCAAATTCACTTTCCATTAATATAATGAATTCAACAAATAATGTTGGATTAATTTATCCTTGCTTAAATCCTTTTGATATGAAGTAAGTTGATAGTCTTTCATTTTAGTGTCTATAAGATTCACATATCACCACAATAGTATGATATTGTCCACTTTAGGCCTAAGCCCTCATGGTTTTATTTTTGGGCTTTACCCAAAAGGCCTCAGACCAATGGAGATATCTTTTTCTCTTATAAGCACATGATCTTTTTCCATGTCTTACCAATGTGGGACTTTGATTGTATTCCCCATACTTCCAACAATCCCCCCCTCAAACGAAAGACCACATTGAGGCCCCCTCAAGACTATCCGTTCTTGAAGGGCTTCCTCTGCTTGATGTCCGATCCTCAACCCACCAGAACTTCCTACCAACTGTCTGGTCCTCTTGACCCAACTGGACTTCCTGCCAGTTGTCCAACCCTTCGGGCCCAACTGGACTTCCTGCCATTTGTTCAGTTCTCCCGACCCAACTAGACTTCCTGCCTGGTGTTTGGTTCTCTTGATCCGATCATGGGAGCTCCACTTCCTTCGTTCCAGGTTCATGCCTTGACATGGACCATGGCTATGATACCAATTGTTAGTGCCTATAAGATTCATATATCACCACAATAGTATGATATTGTTCATTTTGGGCCTAAGCCCTCATGGATTTGTTTTTGGATTTTACCCAAAAGACCTCATACCAATGGAGATATCTTTTTATCTTATAAGCACATGATCTTTTTCCATGTCTTACCAATGTGGGACTTTGATTGTATTCCCCATACTCCCAACATTTCATACCATGCCCTAGGTGCTTGATTTAATTCATACAAGACTTTTTTTAAAACTTGAATACATGATTTGGTTGTTCTATGGTCTCAAAATCAGGTGGTTGACTAACATACAGTTCTTTTATGAAACCATTTAAAAATACGTATTTAACATCCATGTGATATAGTTTGAATCCCTTATGTGCAACATAGTTTCGCAACATTCTTATGGATTAAAGTCTAGATACCACCATAGTTTAGCCCTTCCACTTGACTAAAATCTTTTTCTACTAGCCGAGCCTTATTTATAATAATTTTACCCTTATCATCAAGTTTGTTTTGAAAGACCCACTTAGTATCTATGATGGACTTATCCTTAGTTACTGTTACTAAGTCCCAAACTTGATTTCTTTCGAATTGGGCTAGTTCTTCTTGCATAGCTATTATCCAATCATGGTAAAGAAGAGATTCTTCTATGGTTTTGTGTTACATTTTAGAGATTAGAGCAATTTGACTTAGATTTCTATATGATGATCATGTTCAAAAACCTAGATTGGGATCACTTAGAATTTTGTCTGCTAGATAATCAATTCTTCCTCTAGACATTCTTGTTCTAGGATTTGTTGGAGGATCGTGGCTTGGCTAGAAGGGGAGTTGAATAGCCTTTTACATGCTTGATGGAAATCATTCGTTCTTGCGAGCTTGTCTACGGTACTCGTTAGCATGCACAGTGGCAATACAAATAATGAAACGAATACAAAAGACAATCACAACACACGATATACATGGTTCGGAACCTTAGGGCTCCACGAGGTGAGCTCAACGAGGTCGAGTGATGAACACACCACTACTCAAACTCCTTCTTGACAACAAGTCGGAGGTGGAGAAACCTCGTACAAGCGATTACAAAAGTTATACAATGAAATACAACAAATACACTAAGCAATGCACAAAAACAAGTAAAGAACACTTTACACAAGAACTTTGGATTGGTCTTGAAGGTCTGGAATGTAGCAGCAATTTTCCTCCAAAATCGCCCCAAAAATTGCTATGAAAATCTTCCCCAAGCTCCTCCTTTTATGCTTATCTCGGGCTGATTCCGCGCCTAGCAGTCGATTCCCATAAGGCCCCAGTCAACTGCTCCTATAGTCATTGTGAGACAATGACCTAATCCACGTTGGCATCTAGCCAATGGATACACTGGCAGTCGACTGCTAGCTCCGTAGTCGACTGATCAGTAGGCTATCAAGCATTATGTGCTCGCGACTAACACTGGCAGTCGACTGCTCCTCCACGACCGTCAACTGCCCAAAGGCCAGTCGATTGCCCAAGGCTGGCAGTCGACTGCCAAGCATTGCAACGCAGTCGAACGCCAGTTGGCTGCCACCAGTTGACTGGGACATATCACCAGTCGACTGTTGTCGGGTAAAACCTCAAACACAAGTTGTTTATGCATTCGACCGTCGAATAAAACCTCAAACAATATGTTTGAGCATATGACACATGACCTCAGTCTTTTGGCCAAGTTCACCTCATCCATGAGGTTTAACCCAAGTCACCCTTAGCCTAGACCTAAGCCTTCTAGCCACCTCTACTAGCTTCGCGCCTATCGGATCCCTCCAAGTCGTCCATCACTTGTTCATCCATGCACGGTTCCCTCCAAGTCATCCATGACTTTTTCATCCATACGCTAGCCTCCAGGTGGTTCCTTTGGCTATTGTCATGCTCTCGGTGTCTACACTGCCAAGGTACATGTGGACTTACGCTCTTAAGACTACCGCTTGGCCTTATGCCGCCAAACCACCCCTTAGACTTCCCAAATGCCAAGTACCCATAACTTGAACTTTAACCGGAAAGGCTACACACTTGGACTTACATGGCTAAAGCTACTCACTTGGACTTCCTTTACCAACTGCATGTTGGACTTCCCAATGCCAAGCCCCATGCTTGGACTTTCATCGCCAAGGCTACATACTTGGACTTACATGGCCAAGGCTACACACTTGGTCTTCCCATGACAATCACATGTCATATGTTTTGTTTAACATCAAAATACTGGTCGTGTCAAACTCGAGTCCGGTCAATCGTGACCTGGGCCGATTGCACCAATAATCTCCCCCTTTTTAATGTTTGACAAAACCACAAACACCTTTGAGTTAGGTGCCCTAACTCAAGTCTACCAATTATCTCCAATTGACAATTCTCACATTTGAGAATTCCAACTAACCCCAATTGGTAGGACATTCTTCCCCTTCTTGACATACATCAAAAAGGTCCTCCCCAAGGGTGTCAATGTCTCATATCCCAATGAAATCTTACAATCTTTCCCTTTGTCCAAAACACATCTAGGATCCTTGGGTTAACAAGGTATTCACTAGGGATAACATCCCTAGATACTTTCCTAATGACCCTTTTTGGCTTTGAAGCCTTAGTCATTTGGGTCTTGTCAAGGTTAACCTTAGGGATTGCCTCCCTAGTTACCTTCTTAGTGATCTTCCTAGGTTTTATAGAACCCTTGGCCACACACACCATGGTTAACCCTAGGGATGACTTCCCTATAAACCTTGGTTTTCCTAGACCTAGATATTGTTCCATAATTGAATGGAACATCGTGGTAGGTCTTCTTGGGGTTAGGTTTGTGACCCAAACCTTTCTTGCCCCTTGATGGTGTTGGTGCAGGGGCACCAGATAATCGAACCTGTGTTTTGATTATGACAAAGACACAAAGTTAAGTTTACATCATTATCTGATGAGCTAAATCGAGTGTGCAGAAAAGTACTAAAGCTAGAGCTGAAGGCTAGCGACACCCGGAGGAAGCCGCGGTGGTCGGGCGACACTCGAGTGACTTCGGAGGGAGCCGAAGGAATCGAGTGGAAGGCCGGAAGCGAGAGCTACAAGATAAGTATCGAGGAAAGCTCATGTGAGTGAGATATTGTAAGGTCGTGTCCTCAGTACCGGGATGACCATAGGCGGCGATCCGACTAAGACTTCCTGTGGAAGGTCTAGGTCGAGATCGGACGGTTAGAAACCGTCACATTTATCATTTTCTGAGATAACCTCTTAATGCAGGGAAGTGCCCAGCCGGCAATGATCATTGGACGACATTAGGCGATCGTGATGCTCATCGATCGGTGATGGGAATCATCGATCGTGATGGCGGAATCGACCTTGCGCTAGGTCAAGCGAATAAGGTTTGTGGCGGCCACCAGCGATAAAAATTATACAACCGTGATCTATTCCAAAAAAGAGACATATTCAGGCTAAAATCTATAAAAGGAGGGAGGATTCCAACTCCAAATTACATCAACTTTATTCTCAAGTGATCCTACGCCAGCGCTCCAACAGTCATACTTGACGCGACGACAAGTTCAAATCTTCTTTATCGGCAGCAGCATCTAGTAATATATTTTTGATATTGTATTTGTTGTTTTTATTCATAACGAGGTGAGGTAGGCTTGTTGCCTCATCCTCGTACTTTCGGTTTTGTGATCGTTGTCTCCTACCTCTAACGAGGAGGAGACGTTATAGTGCTTTTCCCTCCGTACGCGGTCTAAGACCGATAGGGCCTTGGAGTAGCAACCGTTGGGTTGTGAACCAAGTAAAAATAAACGTGTCTCTTTATTTTCCACTGCTCTTACTCATTTAATTATCTACTCGAACGAAACATCGAAAAGATTTATGATCGCTATTCACCCTCCCCACTAGCGACGCTTCTCGATCCAACAGATGGTTCTTGCCCCATAGAACCTAGATTTTCACCATTAGACCACCCTTGAGTTTTATTTTGCATCTTCCTAAGGGTCTTTTCTAATTTTTCAAGACTTGACCTCAAGACTTGGTTTTCCAATTTTAATTTTTCATTAATCTTTTAGGAATGACACTTCCTAGGCATATGTCTAGATTTCTTGGGGTTAATGCCTAGGTGGTTTTCTACCTTCCTAATGGACTCCCTAGGTAGAATGTGTTGGTGCAGTGGGCACCTAAGTCGAACCTAAGTTTTGATTATAGCAAACGATATAAAGTTAAGCTTATATTGTTATCTCACGAGCTAAATCAAGTGTGCAGAAAAGTCTCAATGCTGGAGCTGAAGGCTAGCGACACCCGGAGGAAGCCGCGGTGGTCGGGCGACACTCGAGTTACTTCGAAGGGAGCCAAAGGAATCGAGTGGAAGGCCGGAAGCAAAAGTGACACGTAAGTATCGAGGTAAGCTCGTGTGTGCGAGCGTAAGTGAGGTCGTATCCTCTTTCTGAGGATGATCTTGGCGCGATCCGACCCAAGACTTCCCATGGAAGGTCTATGTTGAGATCGGACGGCAAGTGGCCGTCGAATCCACTTATATTTTGAGCTAACTCTTTATTGTAGTCAAAAATCCTGGCCATCGAGTTCAACCCGGCCGATTCAATGGCCCGATTCAGCCGGTGGTCAAAAATCGACCTCGAGAGTCAAGTTTTATCACCATTTTTCAAGGAGTTTTGTGCCCATTTGTGATTGGTTGAAGACCCATTCATTGAGGGCTTAAAGGCTATAAAGGAGGGCCAAACCTAGGGTTTCATCCTCAATTCTAAGTGCTCAAAAGCCTCATTCTTGCTGCAACTCTCCGACGACTCTACAACAACGAAGTGCTGCCAACAACCCTAGCTTAAAGATTCTTTTGTTTAGTTGTTGGTATAATCTTAATTTGTTATTGCTTTCAATATTGCAATTCTTTTTAATCGAGGCTTTTCGTTGCATTTTACTTTAATAGAAGAGAGGGTTTGTCTCTCTATCTTTTTGCTTCGAAGGCTTTTGTAATCGTAAAACTCCTACCTTCAACGAGGAAGAGTGTTTTAGTGAATTGCCCTCGTGCGGTCTAGGACCGTTAGGGCCTTGGAGTAATGGCGAAGGCTCTACAGACCAATTAAAAACTATTTGTCTCATTTAGTTTTTATTTACATTTCCGCTGCGTTTAATTGTCTATCAAACAATTTAAAAGAAAAGTTTTTATCGCTATTCACCCCCCCCCTCTAGCGATCTGCTTCGATCCAACAATTGGTATCAGAGCCGGGGGTTGCTAAGATTTGGTGAAACCACCAATCTAGCCATTTTTCACAGATTTATTTTTCTTTTATTTCTGTTTATTTATGAATTATTTCGCTTTGTTAAATTTACTCCCGCACTACTAATCCAAGACGCGAGTCTTGGTACCTTGTTTTGTGTTTTTGTCGTTGCTAGTTTCTTCGTCTTCGTCCCTTTTTGTCTTTTGTCCTAATGGCCCATCTCGAGGGTTTTAGCACCGTCCGACCTCCGTTTTACAACGAAGATGACTTCCGTTATTGGAAGGGTCGGATGGAATGCTTTCTCAAAACCCAAATCGAGATGTGGATCATAATCCAAACGGGTTTCACACTTCGGACTAATGAAGTAGGTGATGTTAGTGAAAGCCCTAGAGTCAATCATATGATGATTGTTGTATGGACTTTATTGTATCATATTCCTATTTATAAAGGCATGGTTATTATATTTACTTGTATTGGTGCCAAATAACTAAATATAATAATGTCCTTGAGTAGTAGGTTCTTATCTATATCAATCGATTGGTTGAATCGATAATGAGATGATATAGAGAACACTACTCTTAATCATTCCTAGTCGAGTACTAACATTCAGGGACAATGTTAATGCGTAGAGACTAGCATGTAGGTCAACAAGATGACTTGATCTCACAAGTCATGGATATGAGATATCAAGTTGACACATGGGTATGCATTGGAGAATGTATACTGAATGACCCATGAGAAAGTATCATGGATCGTTATATGAGTGTCATATACTTTCTCATGTGGCTATTAGTATGACTATTAGTCCTTAGACCTGAAGTCACCATGGTTCCCTACATAAGGAGTTGCATACTTTGGCCGTTAAAGCGTCACCCGTAAATGGGTGGACTATAAAAGCGATTCTTGGGTATGTAACAAATTATGCGGAGGGATGTGAGTGATGTAGATGGGATCTATCCCTCCTATATGACGGGGGTGACATCGATATTCTTGATAGAGTGAGACCACGAAGTGCATGGCCATGCCCAAATGAGTCAATATGAGATATTGAGCTCATTTGATTAGAGTGAGTCTACTTGGAGATCAAGATTTAGATTGTACCGAGGATGACACGGTCTATGCCTCGATTGGTCAATCTAGATGTCAAGGATAGAGGGACATTGTCACATATTGTGAGTCACAATTAGTAGTCACAAAGGTGATGTTGGAGCTCAACATTCTTGTAACTTGGGTAGCAATGATGTGTTGCTAGATACCGCTCATTGCTTATGTTCCTAAATCGGTTTAGGGACATTGCCAACGTTACAAGAACCTATAGGGTCACACACATAAGGGAAATTAGATGGAGATTAGGTTCATATGATGAACCATGAGGATTAGGTTCATGGGATGAACCAAATTGGATTAAGAGTAATCCAAATTAGACTTATTGAGTTAGACTCAAGTTGATTGAAGTGTTGAATGAGTCTAATTTAGATTTGATTCATCAAATCAATTTAAATTAATGAATAGAGATTCATTAAATTAAAATTGACTTGAATCAAATGGTTGGATTTGATCAACCATGGGAGATAATAGGTCAAGTTTGACTTGACTTGAGAGGGAAGATGAATGGTCAATTTTGACTTGACCAATTGCCATGTCATGGTGACTTGGCATGGGGCCGGCCAATGATGATGCTCCACATCATCATGGACACATCATGGGGTGCCACCTCATGAGGGAGACCAAGAGCCATTGGCTCTTGGAGTTACATGCATGCATGTAACCCCCTTATAGTGGGTTATGGATGATGTGAAGTTAAGTTGTGTAACTTCATCTTCTTCCTCCTCTCTTCCCTCAAGCTCTCTCTTCCTCATCTAGCCATGAACGTCCAAGGGGTGCTAGCACACTCTAGGATGCTTTTCTCCTCCTATTGCTTGTGTGGATACCGATAGAAGTGTACACTTGACACTCTCGAGTTCGGCGAACCTTTTGGGCCAGCGGGATAAGCGAAGGCGTCGCTACGAGGTAACACTCTCACCTTCTAGATCTAAGGTAGATCTAGGGTTTTTATATAAACACATACATGTTTTGTTTTAATACATCTTCGCGCGGATCCGTGGCGGGCTTCGAGGTTTCCATGCAGCGGTTTTTGCGGCTCGGAAAACCCAACAGTGGTATCAGAGCCACGTGCGAAGCATGTATGTGTTTCGTTTTTGTAGTTTTTATATTAGATATAAAAATTACAGATTTATATGTTTCTGTAAATTTTCTTATTTTATAGAATTTTTGGGTATTTTTCTCGTAGAGTCGAAGCAACGAGTGTTGGGACACTCATAGGCTTCAACCGTCGAGAAAAACTCTCCGAATCAGCGAGTTCTCGCTTTAGGTTTTTGGGACAGCGACTTAAGTCGTTGTAAGATCATTGTAGGGACACTCGTGAAGTTTATTTTTTGCGGTAGGCGCCTGCCCTATCCCGAAAGGGCCATGTCCCTTGATCGCGCCGGAAACCGCTTAAGCGGGTTTCGTTACGGAGAGTTGACTCATAAATTCGAAATAAATTAGGAAAAATTATAGAAATTTCTGTAAAAATACATAATTTAGAATTATGTATAATTCTGTGATTGTCATGGCCCAATGACCCCAATTTGATTGAATAAGTGTGTTGTAATTCATAATACGGCCTGCGTGCCGTTTTGTGGTTGTGCGTGTTGTATAGTGTATGCGACCTGCGCGTCGTACCTCTTATTTTGAAATTCTAGTTGTAATTAGTTTTTAGACTCGAATGTAACTCGAGTTTCATATTTGTAATGTACAAAATGGAGCGGTGGAAAGTCCACTCGAAGACGAGATTACGAGAAGGGTGACGACGACACATGGCGGTCAAAGGAAGCGCTTGGAGAAGCCGCTAGCCTTAGGTTGACCGTCCGATCTTCTCATTGGCTTGAGAAGATCGTAGTAGGGCCATGACTATATCACATTTAATGATATATATATATATATATGTTGATATATATATATGTATATTTAATTGATTTTGCTTGTATGTATGTGTGGAAGGCGAGTAGAAAAATGTTTGTATGTGTATGATGCATGCTAGGTTAATTTTCTTGTATGTATATGATGCATGCTAGAATAATTAATGTATGTATATGATGCATGCTAATATAGGATAATAAAGGCCTAAATGCGTATAAGATACACATTACGATTAGATTAGATCATAATCGAATCAACTCGAAAATGCCTACCGAGCCTTGATACCCATCACTACCTCGATCATTTGTTGTTGTTGAATCTGCCAAAGCAGAGCAACGCATATTATCTTGGTAGGGTGCGGAGGGACAATCTTGGTCCCACCTATCACGACTCGGGTTAGAGTAAGCTCAATTAGATTGAGCAAAACTAGTTAACTCAATTGGATCGAGTAGAACTATAGGCATATTCCAATCGTTGGAAAGATAGGTTAAGATCGCATTTACACTAAATCTTGGGCGATTTAGCCAAAGCTAACTCAAGGTCTTTTGTAAATGTGGGTCTTAATCCTATAAACAAGAGTTGCATAGAGATGTAATCGGTAATGTGTTAACCACCGATCGTACTAAGTCTTGGGCGATTTAGCCAAAGCTAACTCAAGGCTTAGTATGATGTGGATCTTGTCCTGCAAGAATTATAGCTAGTTTGTATGAATCTAGTAAAAGTGATTTGACCACATCCATAACTCGATTCTACAAAATTCCTATAATTTAGTGGGAGCATCATTTGATTAAAGGCCTAATTAAATGATAAAAGGAATATGATATTAATTCTCTGCATTGTATGTTGTAGATAACTATGTCGACAAACACGAACACTCTCTCTCTGCGATCTGTCCTTGAGAAGGACAAGCTCAATGGAGCAAATTTCCTGGACTGGTACAGGAACCTGAGAATTATTCTCACCCAAGAAAGGAAGTTGTACGTCCTGGAGCAGCCCATTCCGGAGGCACCTCCTGCCACTACCTCGCGAGATGACAAAGATGCTTACAAGAAGCATCAAGATGATGCATTAGATGTGTCATGTCTATTGCTCGCGACCATGAACTCTGAGCTTCAGAAGCAACACGAGTTCATGAATGCTTATGATATGGTTGGACATCTTCGTCAACTGTATCAAGGACAAGCTAGGCATGAGAGATATGAAGTCTCTAAGGCATACCTGGAAGATCTTAAGAAGAAGAGAAGTGAGACTTCTACTTCAGGTATAAATGTTATAGAAGTCAATCTATCTATTTCTTCATCATGGGTATTAGATACCGGATGTGCATCTCACATTTGTACCAATGTGCAGGCGCTGAGAAATAGCAGGGCATTGACAAAGGGCGAGGTGGACCTACGAGTAGGCAATGGAGCAAGGGTTGCTGCTGTTGCTGTAGGAACTTATGATCTATCTCTGCCCTCTGGGCTTGTATTAGAATTAGATGAATGTTGTTTTGTGCTGGCCTTAACCTAGAACATCATTTCTGTTTCTTGTTTGGACAAGAAAGGATTTTCATTTATAATAAAGAACAAATGTTGTTCAGTTTATTTAAATGATATGTTCTATTGTAGTGCACCTCTAATGAACGGACTCTACTTTCTAGACTTAGAGAGCCCTATCTATAACATAAGTACCAAGAGGTTCAAGTCAAATGAGTTGAACCAAACTTATCTTTGGCATTGTCGCTTAGGTCACATAAATGAGAGTAAACATCTCGGCTCCATAAGGATGGGGGCTAGACTCATTTGATTTTGAATCATATGAGACATGCGAGTCTTGCCTTTTAGGTAAGATGACCAAGACTCCTTTAGTGGACATAGCGAAAGTGCAATGTGATTTGTTAGGACTTATACATAGTGATGTATGTGGTCCTTTCAATGTTCTTTGCTAAAGGTGGTTCTGGTGCTTCATTACATTTCTTGATGACTTCAGTAGATATGGTTATGTGTATCTTATGACACATAAATCTGAATCCTTTGAAAAGTTCAAAGAATTCAAGAATGAAGTACAAAACCAGCTTGGCAAGAGTATTAAGATACTTCGATCAGATCGAGGTGGTGAATACCTTAGCCATGAGTTTCGTGACTATCTAGCTGAGTGTGGGATTCTATCCCAACTCACTCCTCCTGGAACACCACAGTGGAATGGTGTATCCGAATGGAGGAATCGTACCCTATTGGATATGGTACGATCTATGATGAGTCACACAGATCTTCCTATATCCTTTTGGGGATATGCTCTGGACACAGCAGCCTTTACCCTTAACCATGTACCATCCAAGGCTATGGTAAAGACACCATATACGATATGAACAGGGAAAAATCCCAAGATGTCTTTTATGAGGATTTGGGGCTGTGAGGCTTATGTTCGACGTCAAGTCTCAGACAAACTGGGACCCAAATCCGATAGGTGCTATTTTGTTGGATATCCCAAGGATACAAAGGGATATTACTTCTACATTCCCAGTCAGCACAAAGTGTTTGTGGCAAAAGGCTGGGTTTTTTAGAAAGGATTTTGTTTCTAGAAAAACTAGTAGAATACCTTCGATCTTGAAGAAATTAAAGATAAGGACCATAGCACTGAGGCCTTGATGGAGGCTGAACAAGAACCACAAAGTGTTGTGGGTGATTAGGTTGTTGCATAAAGAGTTGTGGAACAACAGCCTGTTCAGGTAGACCTACCTCTTGCAGTCGATAAGTGCGTCGTCGACTGAGAGATACTCATTTCTCTTGTCGACCATGATGACGTTATGCTCATTGAGAATGAGCCTACCTCCTATCGAGGAAGGCTGTGATGAGCCCAGATCTGAGAAATGGCTAGACGCCATGAGATCGAGATGGAATCCATGTACACTAACCAAGTATGGACTTTGGTTGATCCACGAAGGGTCAAACCCATTGGGTGTAAGTGGGTCTTTAGGAGAAAGCGGACATGGATGGACTTACGCATACCTATAAGGGTCGATTGGTGGCTAAAGGTTTCAAGCAAATTCATGGTATTGACTATGATGAAACCTTTTCTCCAGTGGTGATGTTTAAGTCCATTCGGATCTTGCTTGCTATTGCAGCATACCACGATTATGAGATATGGCAGATGGATGTCAAATGCGTTTACGAATGGAAACTTACTCGAGGATGTGTACATGACACAACTTTGAGGGTTTTGTAGATCCACAACATCTTGGGAAGGTATGCAAGGTCCATTCCATTTATGGGCTAAAGCAAGCTTCTCGAGTGGAATCTTGATTCGATGATGCGATCAAAAGTTTGGTTTCATCAAAAAAGAAGATGAACACTGTGTATACAAGAGGGATAATGGGAACACATTTGTCTTCATTCTAATATATGTGTATGACATACTACTCATTGTGAATGAAATCCCGCCGCTCTGATCTGTGAAGACTTGGTGAGGCGTGCTTCTCAATGAAGGACTTAGGTGAAGCGACTGTATTCTAGGCATAAAGATCTATAGAGATAGATCTAAGAGATTGCTTGGCCTAAGTCGAGTACATACATTGACACGGTATTACTTGGTTTGCCATGCGAGAATTCCAAGAAAGGACTTGATGTCACATGGTGTGAGTCTTTGAAGACTCAAAGTCCCTCTTCTAGAGAGGAGAGAGACCGCATGGATAAGATCCCTTACGCTGCTGCTATAGGATCTATCATATGTACGCCATCATGTACTGTCACGATGTCTCGTATGCTTTGAGCATGGCGGTAGATACCCGATCGAGATCGGTGGCGTCCTGGATAGCGATCAAGAATATTCTTAAGTACTTGAGAAGGACTAAAGAATATTTCTTGATATTGGAGGCGATGAGGAGCTAGGGTAAAGGGTTACTGCGATGCGACTTCAAATGTGACCGGGATGATTATAGATCGCGATCGGGGTTCGTGTTTTGCTTGAATAGGTAGCCGTGAGTCGGAAGAGTTCCAAGCAGGACCACGATTATTGATTCTACAAGCGAGGCCGAATATATCGGTGCTTCCATCTCATTCGTGAGATTGTCGATCGAGGAGATGTGAAGATTTGTAGAAATACCCAGAGGCTAACATCGCGGATCCCTTGACCAAGGCTTTGGCACGAGAAAAGCATGATGGTCACACAAGGTCATTGGGTATTAGATACTACGGTGATTGGCACTAGTGCTAGTGGGAGATTGTTAGTGAAAGCCCTAGAGCCAATCATGTGATGATTGTTGTATGGACTTTATTGTATCATATTCCTATTTATAATTGCATGGTTATTATATTTACTTGTATTGGTGCCAAATAACTAAATATAATAATGTCCTTGAGTAGTAGGTTCTGATCTATATCAATCGATTGGTTGAATCGATAATGAGATGATATAGAGAACACTACTCTTAATCATTCCTAGTCGAGTACTAACATTCGGGGACAATGTTAATGCGTAGAGACTAGCATGTAGGTCAACAAGATGACTTGATCTCACAAGTCATGGATATGAGATATCAAGTTGACACATGGGTATGCATTGGAGAATGTATCTTGAATGACCCCATGAGAAAGTATCATGGATCGTTATATGAGTGTCATATACTTTCTCATGTGGCTATTAGTATGACTATTAGTCCTTAGACACTGAAGTCACCATGGTTCCCTACATAAGGAGTTGCATACTTTGGCCGTCAGCGTCACCCGTAAATGGGTGGACTATAAAGCGATTCTTGGGTATGTAACAAATTATGCGGAGGGATGTGAGTGATGTAGATGGGATCTATCCCTCCTATATGGCCAGGGGTGACATCGATATTCTTGATAGAGTGAGACCACGAAGTGCATGGCCATGCCCAAATGAGTCAATATGAGATATTGAGCTCATTTGATTAGTGAGTCTACTTGGAGATCAAGATTTAGATTGTACCGAGGATGACACGGTCTATGCCTCGATTGGTCAATCTAGATGTCAAGGATAGAGGGACATTGTCACATATTGTGAGAGTCACAATTAGTAGTCACAAAGGTGATGTTGGAGCTCAACATTCTTGTAACTTGGGTAGCAATGATGTGTTGCTAGATACCGCTCATTGCTTATGTTCCTAAAGCGGTTTAGGGACATTGCCAACGTTACAAGAACCTATAGGGTCACACACATAAGGGAAATTAGATGGAGATTAGGTTCATATGATGAACCATGAGGATTAGGTTCATGGGATGAACCAAATTGGATTAAGAGTAATCCAAATTAGACTTATTGAGTTAGACTCAAGTTGATTGAAGTGTTGAATGAGTCTAATTTAGATTTGATTCATCAAATCAATTTAAATTAATGAATAGAGATTCATTAAATTAAAATTGACTTGAATCAAATGGTTGGATTTGATCAACCATAGGAGATAATAGGTCAAGTTTGACTTGACTTGAGAGGGAAGATGAATGGTCAATTTTGACTTGACCAATTGCCATGTCATGGTGACTTGGCATGGGGCCGGCCAATGATGATGCTCCACATCATCATGGACACATCATGGGGTGCCACCTCATGAGGGAGACCAAGAGCCATTGGCTCTTGGAGTTACATGCATGCATGTAACCCCCTTATAGTGGGTTATGGATGATGTGATGTTAAGTTGTGTAACTTCATCTTCTTCCTCCTCTCTTCCCTCAAGCTCTCTCTTCCTCATCTAGCCATGAACGTCCAAGGGGTGCTAGCACACTCTAGGATGCTTTTCCCCACCTATTGCTTGTGTGGATACCGATAGAGGAGTGTACACTTGACACTCTCGAGTTCCGGCGAACCTTTTGGACGAGCGGGATAAGCGAAGGGCGTCGCTACGAGGGTAACACTCTCACCTTCTAGATCTAAGGTAGATCTAGGGTTTTTATATAAACACATACATGTTTTGTTTTAATACATCTTCGCACGGATCCGTGGCCGGGGCTTCCGAGGTTTCCGCAACGCAAAAAGCGGTTTTTGCGGCTCGGAAAAACCCAACAGGTGACTCCTTGGATTATGATCAATGGACCATTGCGACAAAACGACAAGTCGAAGCCGATGCCAAGGCAACACAAATCCTCAATGCGGCTTATCCAAGGAGGAGTTAAATCACGTCGGCCCCTTCATTAGCGCAAAGGACCTTTGGACAAAGCTGATCGAGTTACACGAAGGATCGGATCAAGCTAAGGTTTGCAAACGTGATTCGTTGTTCAATAAATTGTACACACTAAAAATGCAGGAACACGAGTCCGCGATGCAACTCCACGCCCGTGTCCAAGACATAGTCAACAACCTACACGCAATCGGGCAAAAGGTCGAAAATGGCGACCTTATAAGGTATGTTCTAAACTCTTTTCCGAGGACTACCTTGTGGGCATCCATGGTCGATGCCTACAAGGTCTCCAAGGACCTTTCTAAACTTAGATTAGATGAACTCTTTTCAGATTTTGAATTACATGAGCAGTCCAACTCGGAACCCGAGAGGGGTATAGCCTTGTTTGCAGGTTCAAAGAAGAAGAAAATCGCAAGAAAGCCACCACCAACCGAGGAGGAAGATGAGTCCGAAGAAGAAGTTGACCCGGAATTGACTGCCGAACTAATGAACCTAGCTCGAAGGATAGCCAAGGGACGAAAGCGAACCACAACTCGACCCAACCAAGGTAAGCCTAAAAGTTCTAATATTAGGTGTTATGAGTGTAACAGGTTTGGACATATAAAGTCCGAGTGCCCCAAGCTCAACCACCAAGCACCTAAGCACAAGAAGGTCCTCAATGCGACATGGGAAGAAGCGTCATCCGAAGAAGACGAAGACCACGTCTTCATGGCGAAATCGATTGAGTCCGACACAGAGACCGAACTTGAACTTGAGTCAGAACCTGAGGATGACTCGGACTACGAAGCTACCTTCAAGTCAAGCCACGGATACGCATTCGGTTCAAAAGATACCCTTAAGGATCAATGAATGTTAGACAGCGGTTGCTCCCGACACATGACCGAGGATCAACTCAAATTCGCGAAGCTTCGATTCAAACGACAAGGATCGGTAGCCTTTGGGAATAACGACAAGCTCAAAATCATCGGATCAGGTGATATCGAGCTTAACTCGAATTTTGTTATTAAAAATGTATTACTTGTAGAGAATTTTGAATATAACACCTTAAGCGTAAGCCAATTATGTGACAATAATTATAAGGTCGTATTTTTAGAAAATGAATGTGTAATTAAAACAAATGAAACAGCTAAAACAATACTCAAAGGAACTAGGACAAATAACATTTATACAATTAACTTAATCAAATCCTCAGCCAAATGTCTTATGACACAGGAAGAGAAATCATGGTTGTGGCACCGACGACTCGGTCACTCCCACCCAAGACTCGTCCACAAGATGAGTCAGAGTGGCCTAGTCAGAGGCTTACCCAACCTTAACAATTTGGTTAATAAAATCTGTAATGCTTGTCAACAAGGAAAACAACCTAGGACACAACACAAGTTAACTAACCAAGAACAAACCTCAAGTGTACTTGAGCTCCTGCATATGGATCTATTCGATTCATATGGAGCCAAGTCACTCAATAAAAGTCAATATTGCTTAGTCATAATTGACGACTACTCCAGGTTTACCTGGGTTAGGTTCATCAAACATAAAAATGATACCCTAGATCAATTAATCAATTTATTCAAATTAATCGAGAATCAAAAAAACCTTAAGGTTAAAAGAATTAGAAGCGATCATGGTGGTGAATTCGAAAATCAAAGGTTCACCGACTTCTGTAACCTAAACGGATACCACCATGAATTCTCTTGCCCTAGGACCCCTCAACAAAATGGCCTAGTGGAGCGGAAAACCGAACTCTACAAGAAGCCGCTAGGACCATGTTGAGCGAATATGACCTACCCGATAGGTTTAGACATGCTATGTCCAAAATAGAATCCTTATGGTAAAGAGGCACCTTAAGACCTCATACTAGATTTATCACGATAAAATACCTAACATCAAGTACTTTAGGGTATTTGGGTGTAAGGTACATATCCTAAACACTAAGGATTACCTAGGGAAATTTACATCCAAAACCACGACCAGAATCTTTCTAGGATACTCACTACAAGTCGAGCTTATAAAGTATATAACCACGACACCCTTAGAGTCGAGGAGACTATCAATGTAGTATTTGATGAAGGACATGAACCTACAAAACCCCCGGCAACCCCAATTAGCGAGCCGATTCATACTAGACCTAACTCTGATCCGGAGATCAGGTCTAGTGTTAATCCTAACCTAAGTCAACCAAGTCACTCTATTGATCAAGTGATAGA
Source organism: Wurfbainia villosa (assembly GCA_025175895.1). Taxonomy (NCBI): domain Eukaryota; kingdom Viridiplantae; phylum Streptophyta; class Magnoliopsida; order Zingiberales; family Zingiberaceae; genus Wurfbainia; species Wurfbainia villosa. The sequence goes on along the minus strand of CM046008.1, from coordinate 19,456,160 downwards.
TGACTCCAACCAAACTAATGTTCAACCAAGTCACCCCATTGATCAAGCATTAGGTGACACAAACCCAACCAAATCTAGGATTCAGACTAACCACCCTATCGATCAAGTGATAGGAGATCCTAATCTAGGAGTTCGAACTAGAGAATCTATAGGAACCTTAGTCAAATTTCCTTAATTTCAAAGATAGAACCCAAATCAATTGAACAAGCTCTTCTTGATCCCGATTGGATTATTGCAATGCAAGAAGAGCTAGCTCAATTTACTAGGAATGAAGTGTGGGAATTAGTACCACCACCTAAAGACAAAACGATAATTTGAACAAGGTGGGTGTTTCGAAATAAGCTTGATGATAAAGGTGAAGTAGTTAGAAACAAGGCTAGGTTAGTCGCCAAAGGGTTTAGTCAAGTCGAAGGCTTAGATTACGACGAAACCTATGCCCCAGTAGCTAGACTCGAATCCATTCGAATGTTGCTAGCTTATGCTGCACATCGAGGATTTAAGCTGTTTCAAATGGATGTTAAGTCGGCATTCTTAAATGGATACATTAAAGAAGAAGTTTATGTTAGCCAACCCCCGGATTCGAAAATCTAGATAAACCCGACCATGTTCTAAAACTTAAGAAAGCTCTCTATGGACTTAAACAAGCTCCTCGAGCTTGGTACGAGAGACTTTCAATCCATCTTAAGTCAAAAGTGTTTAACCAAGGCTTAGTTGACCCAACTCTCTTCGTAAAAACCTTAGGTAAAGAAATATTCATAGCTCAAATTTACGTAGACGATATAATTTTTGGAACCTCTAACTCAGCCTTACTAAACGAGTTCGTTTCACTCATGGAAAGTGAGTTTGAAATGAACTTGGTAGGCGAGTTAAGTTTCTTTTTAGGTCTACAAATTAAACAAACTAAGGATGGTATATACATATATCAACAAAAATACACTAAGGAGTTAATTAAAAGATTTGGAATGCAAGACGCTAAGATAATAAACACCCCAATGGCGATTAATGTTAACATAGGAGAAGACCTAGAAAGTAAGTCCATTGACTTAAAATACTATAGAGCACGATAGGAAGTCTCTATACTTAGCTATGATCGACCCGACATCCTATTCGATAAGTATGTGCGCCAGGTTTCATAACTGTGCTAAGGAGTCTCACATAACCCTAGTTACATATCCTTAGATATCTTAAGGGTACACTTAACGTTGGTATTTGGTACCCTAGATCTCTGAGTTCGAACTAATTGGCTACTCGATTCGGATTATTATGCGGTAGTAAACTCGATAGAAAGAGCACGAGTGGTTGTTGTCAACTACCGGCTCAAGTCTAGTGAGTTAGTGCGATAGGAAGCAACATTGTGTTGCCTTATCTACCAGAAGCCGAATACATCGTTGCGATGGGTGAGTGTGTAACTCGGCTTCTTTGGATGAAGCACACTCTCAGAGACTTTAGGTTGGACTTGACAAAACTAAAATTTTGTAGACAACATAAGTTCAATAAATCTAACTAAGAACCCTATATGCCATTCAAGGACAAAGCATATAGAGGTAAAACACCATTCCATTCGAGAACATGTAGCCAACGGCTCCATACAACTCGAATATGTTGACTCGAAGTCTAACCTAGCAGACATATTTACTAAACCACTACCCGAAGCCGAATTTAGTCTCTTGAGATGAAGATTAGGCATGTGCGTAATAGAATAGGAACTTGCAAATTATATTTTCTTACTACTATTTCTTACTTTTTTTCATGGAACTAGCATAGGACATACCTTAGATATCATGCACCTATAGATTTAAGGAGCCAATACATCTCACAACACATAGGACTAATGTGTTTGTGTACTTAGCCACGTAGATGGGCGTGAGATGTTAGGACCTTACTCCTGGTTCCAGATGTAGAGCTAGTGCATCGCTATGAACCACGGAGTATAATCATACCGACTCTGACCAGGACTTGTTGATCCTTCATATCAATCAAGCCAAATATGAGTCGAACATTTTATAGATGGACTTATTTTCAGTATATTATTTTTTTAAAAAAAATGTGGAACATGCTTGGACTTTAAATTTAACATTTATTTTGTTTTCCACACACCCCTTACTCTTTTCGATATAATGCAAAAGGGGAAAAAAGGAGAAAAGGACAAAAGTTAAGGGGTAAAATTTTTTTGATAACTTAACTCTTACTTCATAATTAAACCAAAGTTAACTTTAAGTTTTGCAAACTTATTTAACTTTTAACAAAGGCCAAGGTTAAGAAATCATTTGGTTTCTTAACTTAAAACTTATTTTAAACACTATGGCCAATATTAAGTAATTTCTTACTTAATTCTTTTTCTTAGTAGCACATATCAAGCGGGAGAGTTAAAACCCTTTCTCAAGTACTCACCCTCGGTCAAGGGGGAGGATTCCTCAAGGGGGAGCACTTGAAAAAGAATTTTTATATACTCCTACTCATTCATGCATAATCTCATACTTATTTTTGTCTTAACTTTGTATGTGGGTTTGCCATAAATCAAAAAGGGGGAGATTGTTGGTGCAGTGGGCACTTAAGTCGAACCTAAGTTTTGATTATAGCAAACGATATAAAGTTAAGCTTATATTGTTATCTCACGAGCTAAATCAAGTGTGCAGAAAAGTCTCAATGCTGGAGCTGAAGGCTAGCGACACCCGGAGGAAGCCGCGGTGGTTGGGCGACACTCGAGTTACTTCGGAGGGAGCCAAAGGAATCGAGTGGAAGGCCGGAAGCAAAAGCGACACGTAAGTATCGAGGTAAGCTCGTGTGTGCGAGCGTAAGTGAGGTCGTATCCTCTTTCAGGATGATCTTAGGCGATGATCCGACCCAAGACTTCCCATGGAAGGTCTATGTTGAGATCGGACGGAAAGTGGCCGTCGAATCCACTTATATTTTGAGCTAACTCTTTATTGTAGTCAAAAATCCTGGCCATCAGTTCAACCGGCCAGTTCAACCGGCCAGTTCAACCGGTGGTCAAAAATCAGCCTCGAGGAGTCAAGCTTTATCACCATTTTTCAAGGAGTTTTGTGCCCATTTGTGATTGGTTGAAGACCCATTCGTTGAGGGACTTAAAGGCTATAAAGGAGGGCCAAACCTAGGGTTTCATCCTCAATTCTAAGTGCTCAAAAGCCTCCATTCGCTGCAACTCTCCGACTCTACAACAACGTCTGCCAACAACCCTAGCTTAAAGTTTCTTTTGTTTAGTTGTCGGTATAATCTTAATTTGTTATTGCTTTCAATATTGCAATTCTTTTTAATCGAGGCTTTTCGTTGCATTTTACTTTAATAGAAGAGAGGGTTTGTCTCTCTATCTTTTTGCTTCGAAGGCTTTTGTAATCGTAAAACTCCTACCTTCAACGAGGAGAAGTGTTTTAGTGAATTGCCCTCCGTACACGGTCTAGGACCGTTAGGGCCTTGGAGTAGTAGCCGAAGGCTATGAACCAAGTAAAAAAACTATTTGTCTCATTTAGTTTTTATTTACATTTCCGCTGCATTTAATTGTCTATCGAACGATTTAAAAGAAAAGTTTTTATCGCTATTCACCCCCCCTCTAGCGATCCGCTTCGATCCAACAGAATGGGTCTAGAGTTATTGTTCCTAGGTTTGTTCTTAGTTAAATCTACATGCTTGGCACCTAAATAATAAAATCTATTATTTCTACTAGCATGCTTTTCATTAACAATTATAAGAGTACTAAAAACATGCTTTTTAACCCTAGAGCTAGAAGGTGCATTAAGATATACCTTAGGGTTTGCTTTGGAAGCTCCCCCTACTTGTGTAGCTCCTTCTTGGGTTTTCTTCTTCCTCCTAGGGCATTGGCTTCGGTAGTGTCCCCTTTGGTTGCATTTGAAGCACACAATGTGCTCTTTGCTTTTCTTAGCGAGGACTCTGGCATCCTTTGACTTTTGGTTGACTTTCGGTGTCGGTGCTTTCTCCTTGGTAAATTTTAGACATTTGCTCTTGTAATGCCCAACTTTCCTACACTAAAAGCATATAATGTGATTTTTATTTTTAATTAACATGTTTGAGTTACCTACATCGGTAGAGGCGATATGGGAGGTTTCTTCACTTCTTCCGGAGGTAGATGCTTCTTCCACTTCTTCTACCTCTTCTACTGATTCGGATGTTGAGCATCTCTCAACTTCCTGTGAGGTTTCCTCAGTCCACACTTGGATGTTGATGGACATTCATCCTCGGCCTCCTTCTCCGATTGAGCCGGTTCGGGATGTTAGTGGGATTTGACCAACTTGTCCCATAACTCTTTAGCATCCCCATATTCACCTAGCTTGGACAAAATATCATAAGGTATTAATTTAATTAACATTTTCATTATTTTAACCGTTGTCTTGAATTGTTTGCATTGCTCCTCGGTCCATTTTGATTTTTCGATTATGTTATTGTCTTCATCCCTAGGTACTTCGAAACCATCTTCAATTGTTAGCATCATATCTAAATCGGTTTCGAAATATACCTCCATCCTTTTCTTTCACTAAGAAAAGTCGCCTTCGAATTTCGGTGGATGGATGTTGATGTCGGTCATTTTGTTGTTGTCACGGCGGTGAGTCCGATGACAACCTCCTCACTCTTATACCACTTGTTGGAGGATCGTGGCCTAGCTAGAAGGGGAGTTGAATAGCCTTTTGCGTGCTTGACGGAAATCGTTCGTTCTTTCGAGCTTGTCTACGATATCATTAGTGTGCACAACGGAAATAAAAATAATGAAACGAATACAAGAGATAATCACAACACATGATATACGGGGTTCGGAGCCTTAGGGTTCCTACTCCACGGGGTGAGCTCAACGAGCTTGAGTGATGAACACACCACTACTCAAACTCCTTCTCGACAACAAGTCGGAGGTGGAGAAACCTCGTACAAGCGATTACAAAAGTAATACAATGAAATACAACAAATACACTAAGCAATATACAAAAACAAGTAAAGAACACTTTACACAAGAACTTTGGATTGCTTGCTTATTGCTTGCTTTGGATTGGTCTTGAAGGTATGGAATGTAGCAACAATTCTCCTCCAAAATTGCCCCAAAAATCACTGTGGAAATCCTCCCAAAGCTCCTCCTTTTATGCTTGTCTTAGGCTGATTCCACGCTTAGTAGTCGACTATCATAAGACCCTAGTTGACTGCTACTATAGCCGTTGTTAGACAACGGCCAAATCCACGTTGGCATCCAGCCAACGGATACACTAGCAGTCGACTATCCATTACCATCGATTGTTGCCCGGCCCATCGTGATCGATTGATCTGCGCATTTTGTGCTCGCGACCATCTGAGTAGTTGGCACTCATCCATGATGATCGCCCCGAGTAACGATCGATTTCCAAGAATCGCAATGCAGTCAAACGCTAGTCGACTGCCCCCAGTCGATTGGGACATATCGCTAGTCAACTGTTGTCGGGTAAAACCTCAAACACAAGTTGTTTGAGCATTCGACCATTGGGTAAAACCTCAAACAACATGTTTGAGCATCCGACACTTGACCTCAGTCACTTGGCCAAGTTCACCTCATCCATGAGGTTTAACCCAAGACACCCTTAGCCTAGACCTAAGCCTTCTAGCCACCTCTACTAGCTTTGCACCTATCAGATCCCTCCAAGTCATCCATGACTTGTTCATCCATGTGTGGATCCCTCCAAGTCATCCATGACTTGTTCATCCATACGCTAGCCTCCAAGTGCTTCCTTCGGCTATTGTCATGCTCTCGGTGTCTACATCGCCAAGGTACATATGGACTTACGCTCCCAAGACTACCGCTTGGCCTTATGTCTCCAAACCACCCATTGGACTTCCCAAATGCCAAGTACCCATAACTTGGACTTTCACACACTTGGACTTACGTGGCCAAGGCTACTCACTTGGACTTCCATTGCCAACTCCATGTTGGACTTCCCAGTGCCAAGCCCCATGCTTGGACTTTCACCGCCAAGGCTACACACTTTGACTTACGTGGCCAAGGCTACACACTTGGTCTTCCCATGACAATCACATGTCATATGTTTTGTCTAACAACCAAATACTGCTCGAGTCAAACTTGAGTCCGGTCTATTGTGACCTGGGTTGATTGCACCAACAGGATTAATATGATGTTCTTCCTTTTCATCATGTCGTATTCCACCTTCTAAAATTTCATTGTTTTGTTCAACACTTGGTTTAGGTCCTGTAAGATTATTTTCTTCATTAAACATAATATTAGTTGTTTCTTCAACTTTCAATGATTTGTAGTTGTACACTCTATAAAGTATACTTGTTGTAGAGTTTCCTAAGAAGATGTCATTTGTTGTTTTTTATTGCAATTTTTCTAAATAATCTTTTGTATTAAGTATGTGTACTTTGCAACCAAATACTCTAAAGTACTTTACATTAGGTATTTTTTGTAATATATTTCATAAGGTGTTTTGTTATATTATTTATTAATTAAGATCCAATTTTGAACATAACATGATGTATTTATTATTTCAACCCAAAATTTATTAGGTAAGTTATATTCATTTAGCATGGTTCTAGAAGCTTCTTGTAATGTTCTATTCTTCCTTTCAACTAATCCATTTCATTGAGGAGTTCTAGGATGAAAAAAATTAGAATGGTATCTGATGCGCATGTTCGCGACCTCGAATCTCGCAACGGATACCGTCGAGGACTCAAAGCGCATGCTCGCGCTCAACGCCCACAAGTGCGAATGTCGCTAAGATTTATCGATCCCACAGGGACTGAGATTCGAATACCAATATACTAAGTGGTTGCGATTATTCGGATGTAATCTTTGAGAGAGTAGGTTGGTGAGGACTATCGGTGGACCCTACTCTGTACGGTGTAACACGGATGAGAAAAAGAGTGTGTTGGGGTCTTAAAAGGAGATTCTAGGACTTCGGTTTCGCTTGTGTACCACATAACAATGTTGTCAATTGGCATCGTCTAAACATCTACCCTACGGTTTTGGGAAGGGACATCATACACTCTCTTGCAGAGCGCGCGTTCACCGAGCTACCTGCCCAAAAGGACGGGATAGAGGGTACGAGGATGCCAAATCAATCCTTGTGGTGGACCGTTTCTGATTCCACCGCTCCCTTCTCCCCGCAGTTACAGGAGGTTAGGTTTACCCCTAGGTTTCTTGGATCAAATCTCCTAAATTCTAGATTGTGAGGGTTGTCACCACCTCGTATTGCCTAAGCACAGTGGAAAGAAAGCCAAACACACGTAGATATAATAGAGAGCAACTACCAATTATCAAATCAAACTATTGGCCAGAATTTAATATGAACCAACATTGTTTATGTACACAAGCTACTCCCTAATCCTAGAATCGAAAGTACTACTCCATAAATATGAAGGAAGAATCACAAAACATGTTTAAGTTCGAATACAATAGAAATAGAGAACATAAATAGAGATATCTGATGCTTCATGATCTTCTCTCGGCGTTGATTGCAAGTTGTGGACCTCGGTGGCGTTCCTCCTCCCTGCGAGTTACCAAAGCTTTTAGGGCTTTGGTGTGTCGTCCCAGCCATCGTGCCTCCCCCAGGGTTTGGGCAGAGCCATCCTTATATAGACATCACCTCGGACATTGCAAAATCCAAAAAGCCTAGTCGCACAAATCGTGGCGCCACACATGACCATGTGTTTCCATAGTGGTCAGCCGCAGGCGCTTCGCCCATCGGACATGGCCATGTGAATCCACACACCTGCCGTGTCCCACTTTGTCTAGGTGGGAAAGTCCTTCTTTGCTCGAAATGCATCTTTTCACTAGAAAAGCTATCCTCACACAAAAGTACTACGAGAAGACTCTCCGAACTAGAAAATAGGTAATGCGTGCAAGAATAGAGTAACATATACATGAAACTATCACAAAATATAACAAGATGTGGCTTGCTCCTAAAATCCTATATGTTTTGCTCACATCACTTTCCCCAGACTTAAATCTTTGCTTGTCCTCAAGCAAACCTCAGTGCCATGAATTTTTTTTTAAAAAAGATATTATTTCTTACTTAGCTTGTTAACTAAATTTATCAAGTAGTATTTACAATCAAAGCAAAATAAATATGTTCTAGAAATTCACTAGGTTAGCTCCTCATGCTCGTGCTAAGCGAATCATTCTTAGGGGATACTTGTTCCATGGTGAGTTAAGTCGTCATCCTATAGCTTTCCTAGCATAAAGTCTCAAAGGTGTGCTCAGTATTGAGAGAAATTGATAGGTGTTTCCCCAGTAACCTAACTCGGTCTCAAAGGGGTACTTAGCCATTTCCACCCACGATAACTATTTTTATCCCTCATAATCTTCTCTTTTTTTTTCTTTGTTTTTTTTTCATTTATTTTTCTCTCTCTCTTTTATTTCTCTTTTCTTTTCTCTCTTTTATTTTTTTCAGCTCACTGGGATTTTGATTTTTCCGAATGGGCTTACACAATCCGAGCATCTCCAGTAACTAAAATGCTAAACCTAGAGTCACCTATGGATTCTAAAGTACTAGACTACTAAGATGTATCATAACTAGGTATGTACTAGATTCTCCCTTTCAGAGTGTTCGACATGTGTAGGTGTAAAAATAAAAACTAACTAGTGTAAGTCTAGAACATTCATTCGAACAAATAAAATAAAATACCACGAGATAAATGAAGTTAAGCTACCTATGCGAACAACTCATGTAAGTAACTTTAACAAAAATACTACTGAGGCAGCTTTACATATAACAAAAACTAAGTGCTGAAACAAACTCAACAACCTATGCATGAACAAATGAATGCTAACAATAATGCAAACACCAAGAAAGAAACTACTGCTAGAAACAAAATAAAATTTGGGGCCCCCAGACTTATACGAAACAATACCTCTAATATTATGGTCGAGACGAGAAGTCTGGTAGTATCGGCATGTCAGGCTCCTGGGAAAATCTGGTGCTAAGCCCCTACTGCCATATGTACATGTGGTCAATCTGAGAGCTGGTGGAGACAGTGGCTGCTCTGTGCTCCTCCTCCAGGGCCCACTATGTCTACTGGGTACGCATATGTTGTCACATCTCCATGCGGTAGGCAGCCTCCTCTCGGCGTCGGTCATCCTCCTCCTGAAAGTAAATACAGGCCTCGTCGTAGAAGTCCTCGGCCCACTGGAAGTGCTCCCGTAAGCCTATAAACTCTGCCTGCATATAGGAGCTATGATCATCCCATCACTGCCCTTGCATCTGCTGCTCAGCATATATGTCATCGAGGCACGATCAGAATTCCGAGAAATCATAGGCAGAAGTACCTGCATTCTGCTCAAAAGTAGGAAAATAAAACAGTGTAGGTGTAGGCATTTCACGTGGACTAGGGGGCGCGACACGGCCGTGTGAAATCACATGGCCTGACCGCATGCACCTCTGGAAGTCGAGCACGACAGTGAAAACACACCGCTTGACCGCAGTGTGCAACTCGAAGTCGTGGAGACATGTATGAAACACACGACCTGGTCATGCACCCTTTGTTTCTTTTCTTGTGGTGCATAATGGTCTGATTTCTCTCACTCACTTCACCGCATAAACTTAAAATGACTTTTGTTTTTTTCCTAGCAAGTTCTTTCCTTACCTACAAATGCTAAATACCATAAATCAAAGTTTGAATTAACTAAATGCATGCAATACAATCAAAGGGAGATCTAAAGACTAAACTTGGGTTGCCTCCCAAGAAGCGCTTTGTTTAAGGTCTTTTAGCTCGACCTTATTCCTACGTTTCATTTGAGGCATTTGAATCTTGCTCGTGGGGGAGCATGATACTTGCTCACTTTATGCCTCTTGCAGTGGTCCTCCATCGCTATATCTCTTAAATCTTGCTAGTGGAGGGCCCGGATATTTTTCACCTTTCGTTTCTTGCCTTTTGGTCCTCCATTACTATATCTTTTAAATTTTCCTCGTGGAGGGGCAAGATAATTAGGTGTTGCTTTCCTTGACTCGAGGTTTAACATGCTTAGTCTCAGCAATCATCAATCATCAATAGTTTGATCATTATATTCTAAATGGTATAAATAATTTAACTCACCATAGACATCCTCACCAAAAGATTGATTAGCAGACTCTATTATGTTGAATGAAATTTTATCATTACAAATCGCTAAATGGGCTTCGTTATTGGTAGCTAGAGTTTCGGTAAGGGTTATGGTAGGCTCTTCTAGATCCTTGAGGTTTAGAGGTGTTTGGATTGAAGCAATGCTCTCCTCGATCAAAGTATCAATTATATAATCCTCAAGTTCTTCTTCCAGTAGTGATTGAATTGATTGTCCTTCTTCACTTTCTATGTCATCTACGCCCTCCTCATTCACTCGCTCAAAGTAAGTTTCCACCCTATTAGGTGTGATCCAGTTATTAAAGCCACCTTCTAGTTGTTTGGTTTCTATTCTAGCTAGATTCTATTCCATCATCTCTGTAAATTGTTGGCTATGCTCTTTGCATTCCCTAGTAAAATTATCTAGCGGGGCTTCTAAGTGGGGGCTTGGTTCTGGATAAAATTTGCATAGTGACTCATAGCTCTCGTTCTCATTTTGGAAACGATATTGAGTCTCTATCTGCGAATGCCGCCGTTGGAATTCATCGTTCGCCGCTTGTTCTGTTCGAATGAAATCTTCCATCATCTGCTCAAGTCGGGATTTAGGCATGTTAGTAATATATGAGAGATGTCCTAAGGCAATCGCCTTATGTATGAACCATTTATATGATAAATGAAGATTCACTATTTGAGTATACATGTTTCATGTATTTGATTGGATCTTAAACTCATTTACTGAATGTCCACGATACGATTCACAGCATGAGAGAATTTGTGATTGGATCACAACTAGTGAGTATCTCTACATGTGTAATTATGATGTATCGGAATTATCCCTAGTCGATGAATTGATGGATTTGGACACCATCGATTCTGTCGAGACTAGCACGAGGTATACTCCTTGGTGTATCCAAGCAGCTGATTCTCACTGGCTGGAGACATTGTGATGTCCGGAGTTTATCGTGGATGCTAGTTATGGTAACTAGTTCATTGGAGTGACCAGCCGTAAGACTTTATATGGTTCTCTGCATATATAGATATGTCAATGAAGTTCTTACTGTAGCTTAAGTGCGATGTTCCTTTGACTTGTGGTATTCAAGTCATCTTGACCATGGAGACTTATGCTTTGACATCTTAAGCAAACATCTCCAAGGAGATGTGGACCCGGGATGATTGGGTATAAGTCGAAGTGATCGAAGGTGTTTGAATAGCCTATAAAGGATTCTCCACTCCTTGCGAGGAGATGTATACCCATGGCCTCTCGTCGGATTGTTACTAAAGTCTTTGGCCAAAGCATTACATGTTAAGAGTAAGGTACTCTTCGATACATGTGCAGTAACTAGAATCCGTAGGACGAGGAAAAGATACTTGGGCTGGGTGTGACGTAGTCAGCCTAGTGGGGACTGACACTATAGACCATGTCCTGAACCAAGTGGGTATAAGATGAGTGAAGGGAATGGGGCATGATTCATTCGAGCTGCTAAAGGGTTTCAAAAATAGTTCTGGATCAACCGTTGATCTTTTCGGTTAATTGGGGATCATGATGTACTACTAGGTGTCTCTCATGACCAATCTATAATTAATGGTTAATTATAGACGGCTAACATAAACCGAGAACCTATTTGGTCACACGCACAACGAGCGTAATCTGAAGGATTTAAAACGAGCTTGAGAATGAGATTCTCTGACCGAGAGAAACTAGGTTTGGTTGGACCAAACATGGAGCGAGCATGAAATCGTTTCAGTCGCAATGGAAGCGTGGATGTGACGTGTCTTATGAAGACATAATGGATGAACCAAAATGGTTTGGTTCTAATCCAATGGAGGAGAATAAACCAAAGGGTTTGGTTTATTTTAAACGAATGAACCAAAAGTTGGTTCGGTTCGTTTTAACTTAAAATAAACCATCATGGTTTGGTTTATTTTAACTTATCTTAATGGAGCGGGTTAACGGGCCTAATGGTTATGATCCAATAACCATTAAGTGAATTAGTTCTCTATAAAAGAGGGCTTAAGGGATAATTAAGCCCTAATCCAAAACTCTAGCAATAGTTGCCGCCCACTTCATCCCCTCTAAGAGTTGGCGCCAACCTCCATTGCCGCCCAGCCCCTTGTGCCACCGTCCAGCTCCTTGTCGGCGTCCAAGCTTCAGCCGGTGATCCTCCGGCGACCCTCCGGTGATCTCCTTTAGGTTTGGCATCAAGGTGAGCTTTATCTTCCCTTGGTTGGCCGGTGCCTATCTCCTCCACCAAAGCTGTCCAGTTTTCTGGACAGCTTGTTCTCCTCTCGTCGGAGCATCGTTTGGACGACGGTTAGAGCTCCGACAGCGGCTAACCTACCGGGGATTCGATCTCCGGTAATCCTCTGAGGTGGAGGACGAAGGATTCGTCAATCGGTTGACGAATACCTCTCCGGAGAAGCGAGTTTTGAGGACTCATTTTTGGATCCGAATTTGGATTCGGATCGTGATCATCTCTCAATCACGTCGTCTTCAACACGAGGCTAGTAACTCGTACGAAGACGAAGCTCGTGGCTTAGCAAAGTCATCCTAAGGATACTCGGTGTGGATACGGATAGAGACGATTCTAGCGAGGATCGTTCCGGTTGATGCCGTTCCCGCTACCGTATCTGAAAGGTATAACGTAGTTAAATTTCCTTTTATTGCAAATTTAAATTTACGGTTATGTCTACACTTGTTGTACTATGCATGCGTGTGATGTGTGTGTTGTAATAAATGTAGATTTATTATTTTTATTGCTTCCGCTGTGCTCATGTTTACGAAACGTGATCGAAAACACACACGTCGCGGTGCCGGAAACCTAACAAGGCAGACAATATTGAGGGTATAAGTACCTAGAGTCATAACTATATGAATAGAAATCATCTTGTGGCCATTGGTTGTAATTGTAGGTGACATCTTCTTGTTCAAATTGTGAAGGTTCGAATATATCCGAACAATCATTAATGATATGCCATGTTTGACCACAATGTTCACAATAAATATTACCAAAACTTACAGCATTAAATTTACCATAATCATGAGTAAAAGTATGCATCGTTATCTATAGGAAATTATAAATAAGGAAAGAGCAACTGAATAAACAAAACTGAAATCAAATAAAATTAAAATAAAATGAAATAAAATAAAACAAGAAAAGTAAATCTATCCTATGTCTGATCCAATTTACCACTATTCGATATGATATCGAATCGATCAGTCCCCGACAATGGCGCCAAAAACTTGATGCGCACGGTCGCAACCTCGAATCTCACGACGGATACCGTCGAGGACTCAAAGCGCATGCTCGCGCTCAACGCCCGCAAGTGCGGATGTCATCAAGTAATAAAGATTTATCGATCCCACGAGGTGGATTGAATGCCAATACACTAAGTGGTTGCGATTGTTCGGACGTAATCTCTGAGAGAGTCGGTTGGTGAGGACTATCAGTGGACCCTACTCTGTACGGTGTCACACGGAGGAGGAAAAGAGTGTGCCAGGGTCTTAAAAGGCGATTCTAGGACTTCGGTTTTGCTTGTGTACCACAGAATAATGTTGTCAATTAGCGTCGTCTAAATGTCTACCTATGGTTTTAGGGAAGGGACATCATACACTCTCCGTAGAGCCGCGCATTCACCAGAGCTACCTCGCCCAAAGGACGGGATAGAGTGCGAGGATGTCAAATCAATCCTTGCGGTGGACTGTTTCCGATTCCACCGCTCCCTTCTCCCCGCAGTTATGGGAGGTCAGGTTTACCCCTAGGTTCCTTGGATTAAACCTCCAAAATTCTAGATTGCGAGGGTTGTCACCACCTCATATCACCTAAGCACGGGAAAGAAAGCCAAACACGTAGATATAATAGAGAGCAACTACCAATTGTCAAATCAAACTATTGGCTAGAATTTAATATGAACCAACATTATTTATGTACACAAGCTACTCCCTAATCCTAGAATCGAAAGTACTACTCCATAAATATGAAGAGAGAATCACAAAACATGTTTAAGTTCGAATACAATAGAAATAGAGCATAGAAATAGAGATATATGATACTTCGTGATCATCTCTCCGGCGTTGTATTTCAAGTTGTAGACCTCCGGCGATGTTCATCGTCCCCGCTGTAAGTTACCAAAGCTTTTTAGGGCTTCGGCGTGCCATCCTAGCCATCGTGCCTCCCCCCTAGGGTTTGGCCGGAGCCATCCTTAAATAGACATAGCCTCAGACCACTGCAAAATCCAAAAAAAGCCCTAGTCGCGCAAATCCGTCGGGCCGCCACACGGTCATGTGTTTCCACTGCGGCTAGGCCAGTGTGCAGGCACTGGGTGATGTTCTTCGCCCATCGGACATGGCCGTGTGAATCCACATGCCTCGGTCGTGTCCCACTCTGCGTCTAGAAAGTCCTTCTTTTGCTATGAAAATGCATCTTTTTCACCAGAAAAGCTAACCTGCACACAAAAGTACAACGAGCAGACCTCAAAACCAGAAAATAGGCAATGCGTGCAAGAATAGAGTAACATATGCATGAAACTAACACAAAATGTAACAAGATCTCAGCAAAAATTGCTCCTAAAATCCTATATGTTTTGCTCACATCAGTATCCTTTTTCTGTACAAAAATTGATAAACCTATGATTTTCAAATTCACCTCCATGGTCACTTCTAATTCTTTTAATTTTTATACTCTTTTCATTTTATAATAATCTACATAAGTTAACGAATGTGCCATATGTTTCATCTTTATGTCTTAGAAATCTTATCCAAGTATATGTTGAGTAATCATCTATTACTACCAAACAATATTGACTTCCATTTAGTGACTTGACTCCATGTGAGTCAAATAGGTCTAAGTATAATATCTCAAGTATAGAGCTAGTTCGATCTGGATTGGTTAATTTATGTGAGGACTTAGCTTGTTTATCTTGTTGCCAAGCATTGCAAATCTTGTTTTCCAGATTGCTTAATTTAGATAGACCTCTAATTAATCCATTTTGACTTATTTTTTAAATAAGTCTTAAGTGAGTGTGACCCAGTCTCACGTGCCACAACCATGTCTCCTCTTGCTGTGTCAGTAGATACTTTAGTGAGAAACTTAGTAAATCGATCAAATATATATTATTTTTCTAATTCCTTTAAGTGTTAATTCAGACTTTTTAAGATTCTTGATTAGATATTCAGATGGTCAAAATGTCACTAAATAACCAATGTCGTAAAATTGACTATTACTTAGTAAATTATATTCAAAATTTATAGCTAAAATAACTTTGCATATAATAAAATTGAAATTTAGCTCAATATTACCTGTTCCAATAATTTTTAGTTTACTTTTATTTTTGAAGGCTACTGATCCTAGACTTTTGAATTTTAGCTTTGTGAACATTAGTCGGTCTCCGATCATATGTCTAGAGCATCCACTATCCAACATCGATTGATCTAAACCTTTGTGTTCCTACACACAACATGTTTGAATTCAATTTGGAATGTTAAGGAGTTTATTACTTTTGTTCTTATTTCCATCTTAACCTTTTTATATGATCAATCATGTTATTCTTATAGGTTATTGTGAGATGGATTTCAATTTTATCTAATTAAAATTTTAATGCTAATTTGTTAATGTTAGTTGACCTTGGGTTAGATTGAAGTTTGACCTTTAGTCAACTAAGTGAACATTTCTAAAGGTGACTTCTAGTTCATGGCAAGGCACAAAGGCCTTCTTAATCGGAACAACAACCACTTCTTTAGACAAAGACAACTTAGGAAATTACCCACTTAGCCTACTTAGTGAAAAACTTTGGTCTAACTAGTTTAGGATGTGGTGAGGTAGCTTTGTTTATATTCACTTAGCTAAATAGACCAAGGTGGATACTCCTTACCCATCTTGATCGTACTCAAAATAAGTTTCACTAACTCACTCTCATCTCACTCATCCTGATACCATGTTATCAAAGCCAAATGGCCATTTTATCTATCAAGCCATTCTAAACAATACAATGATTTAAACTAATTATGCAAATAAAAAAAATCAAGCAATTTAGCAATTTCATTTTATAGTGCATACAATTTTTATATTGGATCCTCCTAAACCATAACTTCGATACGATCTATCCACATAATGGATATGATCCTTGGGGATCCAATACATATTTACGGCTACCTAGTTAACTAGATTTGACTTAGGGACTCATGTTTGGATTCGGTTATTATTGCAATTAACTAAAGACATGAATGATCTATTTGTAGCTTTAGCCTTAAATTCAAGTCCGAAATTATTGTACATAGCTATTTGTGTTGGAATGTATACTGAAAGCCTAGCCTTTGTATGAACATCTTCATTTTAAAATAAGAATCACATGAACATTGTTTGCATATTTATAGTTATGCATATTGTCTAATACTTTACATTATATATAACATGGTGTGTGGTGTCGCACAGAAGATCATGTTATCAGTTCCTTGTAGAGTATAAGTAGAGGCTCACAACCAAGATGGTTTTGGACAAACCATTGGCATTGTTATAGTGTAATTTTGTATTGGTTTATCTTGACCATATATTTATACTAGTACACTTTGTGTGTATTGAGCAGGACCGATTTAGAGGTGATTCAATTTATACTGACTATATAATTGAATCAGACCTCGAATATTATGGTGTACATGCTCTTAATCCTGACATAATAACGGGCACATGTACTTAATATTTATTTCTTTGATTTACCAATGGGCGAGATTTATGGGTTAAATCAATAGGCCCGGTAAGTTGGAAAATGATATTATTTACATATTGTGTCATTGATTATAGGAGGAAACCGTGTCCTATGTATTAGGATGATGGTGTCCCCTTGAGAAGCTCATAAGGATCATCATGTAAATCCTACAGGTGGACTTGGTCCAACATGATGATAAGGCTGAGTGGTACTACTCATGGAGTTAGGTGTTAATTAATTTATTGTCAGTAAATTAATTAATTAATGAACATTCGATATCTTAAACACGGGGAGATATTTGTACAATTAATAGATGGAGCACATATTTAATTATGGGGGTTGGTGAGGTAGATCAATGATAATCCTCTAGTGGAATAGATTATCATTAATGGATCGGTTTTTATGTGGGCTGGATCCATTGGGTGGCCAAGATCCAACTCCTCCTGATGGTCCCTATTGTATCCTATTAAAACCCTCACAAAGCCTAGATCCAACGAACACGATTAAAAGGAGGCTTGGGCGAGATCTATAAATAAGATGGAAGAGGCTTGGACGGAAAAGAGCTTCTAGGGTTTTTTGGAGTTGTGCTAGGGATTGGGGTGTTAGTGTCAGCCCTTAGTGTCAATCATGAGATGATTGATTAGGGATCATGTGTATCATATTTCATTAATAAAAGGCAAATATTGTTTATTATATTTACTTTATGTATGTGCCAACTAAAATAAATATAATAATGCCCTTGAATAGTAGGTTCTAATATACAGTATATCAATTGGTAGAATTGATTATGAGAAGCTATACAGAACACTATTCTTAATATTCCTAGTCAAGTATTAATAGACAAGGGCAATATTAATACATTGAGACTAGCATGTAGGTCAATGGATGACTTGATCGCACAAGTCATGTATATGTGATATCACATTGACACATGGGTATATATATTGGAGAATATATATACTAAATTGACCCGCCATGAGAAAGTGTCATGGATCATTATATGAGTGTCATATACTTTCTCATGTGACTATTGGTATGAATAGTCCTTAGACCTAAAGTCACTACGATTCCCTACATAAGGAGTTATGTATTTTGGTATCGTCTAACGTCACACCGTAACAGGGTGCACTATAACAGTGATCACTGGGTATGTAACGAATTATGCGGAGGGATGTCAGTGATGTAGATGGGATCTATCCCTCCCATATGACGGGAGTGATATCTTTGGCCTCTTGATAGAGTAGGACCAAGAAATGCATGGCCATGCTCAAATGAGTCAATATGAGATATTGAACTCATTTTTTTGAGTGAGTCTACTTGGGGATCAAGAAACATAAAGATCGATAAGGGGATGACATGGTCTATGCCTCATTGATCGATCTAAGATATCAGAGATAGAAGGACACTGTCATACATGATAATAGTCACGGAAAGATTGTCGGATCTTGACGATCTTGTAACTTGGGTAGCAATGATGTATTGCTACATGCCGCTCATTGCTTATGTATCTAAAATGGTTTTAGATACATTGTCAACGTTACAAGAGCCTATAGGGTCACATACAAATGATATTCTGTTTTGGTGATGATTTCTTTTAGTTGGACTAAAAGACAATTTATCATATGGCCAAGACTTGAGTTAGACTCAAACTGGTTAAACTTGAGTTAGACTCAAGTTCAACCATGGAAGATGATGCATCATCATGCATGATTAATTTGATTAATCATGCATGGGAATACCAAGGGCCTTGGTATTCATGATGAAGGAGAATACCAAGGGTCCTGGTATTAAGAGTCTTCTTAATGGGGAGATAATGGGAATTGATGGCTAGTGGCTTAAAATTGCTTTGAATGTGCAAAGCAAGGGGTGGCTAAGAGATTGGTGACTTCCAACATGCAAGCCAACAAAAGAAGAGAAGAGTTCTCTCATCCCTCTCCTTCCTCTCCTTCTTCTTCCAGAGGGTTCTTGGCGTTTTGCTAGGGGTTGCTAGCACAACGTGACTCCAAAATGGTTGGGTGTCAGTGTGGATATCTTAGAGATACAGTTATCCTTACTGTATTGAGATCCGATAGCGTTTGGAAAAGCGGGATTGTGAAGGGCACTCACTGAAGGTATACTTCTTTTAGATAGGATCTAGAAAAGTAGGGTACGAAATGACATATATAGTTTTGCATGGATCTCTGGTGGGATCCAATTTATAATAATTATTTCCGCTGCGGTTGTGCGAAGTATTCGCCAGTGATGTTATGAATATCAGATCCAAAATTTTCCCAACATGGGGCGGCAAGCATTGGTTGCTAGGGCTACTAGGGCCGACGACAACAAGGTTGGAGGCTTAGGTTTTGTTCTTCTCCTCCTTCACTTGGCCGGTGACTCCTTCCTTCAAGCTTTGGCCGATGCTTCTACCTCCCCTTCCTTCTCTTAGGGCCGACGGTTCCTTCTCCATTGGAAAGGGCCGGTGCCAATTACTTCTCCCTCTCCTTGGCCGGTGGCAATAACAAAGAAAGGAGGCTTGGTGGTCGGCACTAGATAGGAGAAGAAGAGTTTGGTCATCTTCCCTTGTTCGGAGCGAGCAAGGAAGGGAAGATACGAGATCTAGGAGGCTTCAATTCTTGGAGGATCATTTCCCACACAATGTTCAAGAAGAGGATAGGTCATACGATAGAAGATCAAGAGGTAAACAAGAGGTATAATTCTTGTTTTTGGTTTCCTTTTGTTCTATGTAATTATTTACAATTGTATGATCATGGACCTTGATGATAAACACAAAAACCGGCGATCCGTACATCATCTATTCCACGGCTAATCGAGGAAAAGAGTTAGGTTGCTTGAACAACAAGTTTGTTCAAGTGACCACTCAAATCGAATAGCACGATGATGATTCGGTTGCTTCGGTAATCCATTTTCATCCGAGTTATTTTTTTAATTAGGGATGCGAGATAGGATCTCCTTGTACAAGCGACCGAAGCGAAGCGAGAAGCGAAGCTTCAACCTTCAAGTGGTATTAGAGCCAAGTTTCCGATTTTGTGTGTTTAGGATTCGATTACTTTTATGCACTTATCATATATTATGTGTGCCGGATAATAGTAGGATGTGTGTAGGCTAACTTTTTGGTTGCAGGCATAAGATCCAACTATTATGGCCATATGTGTGTGTATGTAATTGTATGTGTGCAATCGTAATATTATTTGAATCATCGGAGTTGATGAGGCTAGTATTTAATTTTTGTAATTAAGTACGACATTGTTTAGCCACTTCTTTATTTTAGTTTACTTTCGATCTAGATTTCATGTACACTCCTTTGTGGAGTATAGGATCGATGGATGTAAATTAAAATAATTTTTCTCGGCTCGGATCTTCGGATGGCTTGTACATGGCGTAGGGAGAAGCGGACGAGGTGGCAACACGACTGGAGGCATATTGGAGAACAAAAGCCATAATAGTTGGAAATTTTTTTTTTCATATTTATTGCTTTTGATTTATATGCTTGTTGTGCTTGCATAGTTAAAATTCCTCAATTTTAAATTACTAAGTGGGAGAGGGATATTTTTTAAATTCCCGCAGCCTCCATTACAATTTGACATGTGATGCGAACAAATTTGCACGTTGGCTTTGAGGTCCTTCCTTCATATCGGATGAGTTTGTTTTGTGGATCACTAGGTCAAATATGGTTATAGGAAGTTATTTAGGGGCGTGTGTACTTCTCCATCGAAAGGCACATAATCCAAGATAATTACCTTAGTATCGGGTAATGGTGAACACTTAGATGTAAATAAAAGTATCCTCCCCATCGAAGTCACTACTTTTATTTGTAGGGCAGAAGAGGAACCAACTATTAATTTTATTTGTCAAAAAGTAAGGTTGACAGGATAAAAAAATTAATGGTAAAATCTCCTCTTACAAATGTAGAATTCATATACGTCCACACTATCATGACATACGATATTCTCGGTGTTTTGAGGTGTTGGTTGATTTTGAAATTTTATTGTTTGAGGAATCAATAAATTTTGAAATCTAATGTTTTTGATTTATGTGATTCTTAGATTTTTTTTAAAAATGACTTTCAACCCACTTGCTGTGATTCTAAAGAAAAACAAATTTACTAGACCTAACTATGTTGATTGTTAAAGGAATCTTGACATAGTCTTAACTACTGAGGAGTACAAATATGTACTCTTCGAGGAGTGTCCTCCAAAGCCTACAGATGATTCTGAGGAAAAGGAGAAAGAGAGTTATAAGAAGTGGATCAAGGCTGATGAGATGGCGCGGTGTTACATTTTAGCTTCTATGTCAAATGTATTGCAACATCAACATCAGGTCATGACCACTGCCTATGACATGATGCTCAATCTCAAGGAACTTTTCGAACACCAGAATCGGACTGCAAGGCAGGAAGCCTTGAGAAACTTGATGACGACCACCATGGTTGAGGGAACACCCGTGAGGGATCATGTTGTCAAGATGATGGCTCATTTGAATGAGCTGGAACTCCTTGGAGCTGAGATCGATGGGGCAACCTAGGTTGATATCATTCTCCAATCTCTACCTAGGAGTTTTGAGTAGTTTTGCCTGAACTACAACATGAACAAGAGGTTGTATTCATTGGCGGAGCTTCTAACAGAACTCCAGGCGGCAGAGGGGCTTTTTCGTCAGAGTTCTCAGGTTTTGGTTGTCCAGAAGGTTTCTACTTTTAAGCTGAAAGGTATGAAGAAGAAGAAACAAGGTGCAACGAAGGTGGTGGGAGGATCTCAGGGAGGAGTGAAGAAGCCAAAAGCAAGTGCTTCACTTGCAAACAGACTAAATAATGGAAGGCAGACTATCCCAACCGCAAATAGAACAAAGGTATATCTTTTGGTCTAGTCGTTGAAACATGTTTAGCGGTGTTATTTACCGACACCTGGTGTGTAGATACGGGAGCCACTGATCATGTCTATAACTCTTTGTAGAGGTTCCAGAAACTAGATGACTAGCTGAGGGGGAGATTACCGTCTACATGGGCAATGCTACGAAGGTGGTGACAATTGCAGTGGGAGATGTTTATTTATCTTTTGATAGGAATAAAACTTTGGTTCTGAGAAATTGCCTTTATGTATCTTCATTTAGAAAAAATTTAATTTCAATTTCTAAATTGTTTTTGGATGGATATTCTATTTCTTTTAATGACAAAGTTGTTATAAAAAGGAATAGGGAGATTATCTGTTCTGGTGCATCGATAGGAAATTTATACACTCTTGAACAGAAAGCTCCCATAATGCAAATAGAAATAAATAAATCATCTTCTAAATCTAATAAGAGAAAAGAACCTTCGAAAGTGAACCAAACATATCTTTGGCATCTAAGGTTAGGTGATATTAACCTGAGTAGAATTCAAAGGTTGATAGCTGATGGACCTTTGGGTTCATTAGTGGTGGAAGATTTCCCGACCTGCGAATCTTGCTTGGAAGATAAAATGACCAAGAGGCCTTTTAAGGCCAAGGGGTATAGAGCCAAAGATGTGTTGGAATTGGTTCATTCTGATTTGTGTGGTCCTATGTCTATACAGGCTAGAGGTGGTTTTGAATATTTCGTCTCTTTTATAGATGATTATTCAAGATATGGATACATTTACTTGATGCACTACAAGTCTGAATGCTTTGACAGGTTCAAAGAATTCAAGGCTGATGTGGAGAAACATCAAGGTAAAAGTATCTAGACACTACGATCTAATCGTGGTGGAGAGTACCTCTTGGGAGAGTTTTGGAGTTACTTATCAGAGGCTGGGATTCAATCCCAACTATCTGCACTAGGTACACCCCAGCAGAATGGTGTGGCGGAGCGAAGGAATAGGACTCTTATGAAGATGGTTAGATCGATGATGAGTTATTCTGAGTTACTAGATTCGTTCTAGGGGTATGCTCTGGATATAGCAGTGTATATTCTTAACTTGATACCATCTAAATCAGTACCTTCTACTCCCATAGAATTGTGGACTGGGTGAAAGCCTAGTCTGAGACATATTCGGGTTTGGGGTAGTCCTGCACATGTGCTGAAAGGATATGGTGGTAAGTTGGAACCTCGTACAAAAGTGCGCCTATTCATAGGCTATCCTATAGGATCAAAAGGTGGTTTGTTCTATAGTCCTGGAGATCAGAGGGTGATTGTTAGCATGAATGCTCGATTTTTAGAGGAAGACTATGTGATGAACAACATGCCCATGAGCAAGATTGTTCTGGAGGAGTTAAGAGGGGAAGTCCCTACTTCAGTACCAATAATACAAGAGGATATACCACAAGTGACTGCACCGCATGTCACAGAGGATACATAGGTGATACCTCGTCATAGTGGGAGGGTTGTTAGACAACCTGAGAGATTTACGTTCTTGGGAGATTCTTTTGATTTGGTCCCTAGCTAACATGAATCTGATCACTAGACATATGACGAGGCAATCCAAGATAAAGATGCGGTATCTTGGCAAAGGGCAATGAATTCTGAGATAGAATCTATAGATTCAAATTAGGTTTGGGAGCTAGTAGAACCACCCAAGGGTGTAAAATCCATTGGATGCAAGTGGATCTACAAAAGAAAGAGAGGATCAAATGGGAAGGTAGAGACCTTCAAAGCAAGGCTTGTTGTGAAAAGGTATACTCAGAAAGAGGGTATCGATTATGAGGAGACCTTTTCGCTAGTAGCCATGCTTAAGTCTATTCGGTTTCTCTTATCTATTGCTGCTGATATGGATTATGAGGTTTGGTTGATGGATGTCAAGATAGCTTTCCTTAATGGAATTCTTGAAGAAAACATCTATATGGAGTAACCAGAGGGATTCATTGCAAAGGGCAAACAACATCTTGTGTGCAAGCTTAATCGGTCCATTTATGGATTGAAGCAAGCTTCATGATCTTAGAACATCCGCTTTGATGAGGTAATCCTGTCATATGGATTTATTCAAAGTCTAGATGAGTCTTGTGTATACAAGAGATGTGACAGAAATGTAGTGGTATTTCTTGTACTATACGTAGATGACATTTTGCTCATTGGCAACAATGTCAAAGTGTTGTTAGACGTAAGGGTATGATTGTCCAAACAATTTGATATGAAGGACTTCGGAGAAGTGGGACACATCCTTGAGATCAAGGTTATAAGGGATCGCAAGAAAAAAATGTTGTGCTTATCTCAAGCTTCATACGTAGACACTATTTTGGCTTATTTTAGCATGAAGAACTCCAAGAAAGGTTTTCTATCTTTTAGGCATGGACTACCTTTATCTAAAGAGATGTGTCCTAGAACATCAAAGGAGATAGAGGAGATGAAGGCGGTCCCTTATGTTTCGGTGGTAGGAAGCCTCATGTATGCTATGTTATGTACGAGGCTGGATATCTGCTTTGCCGTGGGCATGGTTAGTAGATATCAGAGTAATCCAGGACAGGGACATTGGACTGCGATAAAGCATATATTGAAGTACCTGAGAAGGACTAGGGATTATATGCTGGTATACCATGTAGATCAATTACTCCCTTTGGGTTACACATATTCTGACTTCCAATCAGATAGGGATAACAAAAAGTCTACCTCGGGTTTTGTGTTTACTTTGGGAGGTGGAGCCATTGTATGGAGGAGTGTCAAGCAGAAATGCGTGGCGGACTCCACCATGGAAGTTGAGTATGTGGCAGCCTCTGAGGCAACCAAAGAAGTTGTATGGCTCATGAACTTCTTGATGGAGTTGGATGTGATTCCTGGTTTGCTCAGAGCTATCACAATTTATTGTGATAACATAGCAGTGTGCAATCGAAGGAACCACGAGCTCATAAGGCAAGTAAACACATAGAGCACAAGTACCACGATACGAGAGATCGTAAGCGAGGAGAAGTTGTTGTCGCCATGATTGCATCAGAGGATAACCTGGCAGATCCTTTCACTAAGGCCCTTCTAGTGAGAGCTTTTGAAAGGCATATGGTGGGAATGGAAATCAGATGTATAACAGTTTGATGGCAGCATAGTCTTTTAGTATAAGTGGGAGATTGTTGGGATGTATACTGAAAGCCTAGCCTTTATATGAACATCTTCATTTTGAAATAAGAATCACATGATCATTTTTTTCTTATTTATAGTTATCCATATTGTCTAATACTTTACATTGTATATAACATGGTGTGTGGTGTCGCATAGAAGATCATGTTATCAGTTCCTTGTAGAGTATAAGTAGAGGCTCACAATCAAGATGGTTTTGGACAAACCATTGGCATGGTTGTAGTGTAATTTTGTATTGGTTTATCTTGACCATAGATTTACACCAGTACACTTTATGTGTATTGAGCAAGACCGATTTAGAAGTGATTCAATTTATACTGACTATATAATTGAATCGAACCTCGGATATTATGGTGTACATGCTCTTAATCCCGATATAATAATAGGCACATGTACTTAATATTTATTTCTTTGATTTACCAATGGCCGAGATTTATAGGTTTAATAAATAGGCCCAGTAAGTTGGGAAATGATATTATTTACATGGTGTGCCGTTGATTATTGGAGGAAACCGTGTCCTATGTATTAGGATGATGATGTCACCTTGAGGAGCTCATAAGGATCATCATGTAAATCCTATGGGTGGACTTGGTCTAGCATGATGATAAGGTTGAGTGGTACTACTCATGGAGTTAGATGTTAATTAATTAATTGTCAGTAAATTAATTAATTAATGAACATTCGATATCTTAAACATGGGAAGATATTTTTACAATTAATAGATGGAGCCCATATTTAATTATGGGGGTTGGTGAGGTAGATCAATGATAATCCTCTAGTGGAATGAATTATCATTAATGGATCGGTTTTGTGTGGGCCGGATCCATTGGGTGGCCAAGATCCAACTCCTCCTCATGGTCCCTATTGTAGCCTATTAAAACCCTCACGAAGCCTAGTTCCAACAGACACGATTAAAAGGAGGCTTGGCCGAGATCTATAAATAAGATGGAAGAGGCTTGGACGGAAAAGAGCTTCTCGAGTTTTTTGGAGTTGTGCTAGGGATTGGGGTGGCAAGCATTGGTTGCTAGGGTTGCTAGGGTCGGCGACAACAAGGTTGGAGGCTTCGGTTTTGTTCTTCTCCTCCTTCACTTGGCCGGCGACTCCTTCCTTCAATCTTTGGCCGGTGCTTCTACCTTCCCTTCCTTCTCTTAGGGCCGGCGGTTCCTTCTGCATTGGAAAGGGCCGACGCTAATTACTTCTCTCTCTCCTTGGCCGGCGGCAACAACCAATCAAGGAGGCTTGGTGGTCGGCACTAGATAGGAGAAGAAGAGTTTGGTCATCTTCCCTTGTTGAGGCGAGCAAGGAAGGGAAGATACGAAATCTAGGAGGCTTCAATTCTTGGAGGATCGTTGCCCACACAATGTTCAAGAAGAGGATAGGTCATACGATAGAAGATAAAGAGGTAAACAAGAGGTATAATTCTTGTTTTTGGTTTCCTTTTGTTCTATGTAATTGTTTACAATTGTATGATCATGGACCCTGATGATAAACACAAAAATTGGTGATCCATACATCATCTATTCCGCGGCTAATTGAGGAAAAGAGTTTGGTTGCTTGATTAACAAGTTTGTTCAAGCGATCACTCAAATCGAATAGCACGATGATGATTCGGTTGCTTGGATAATCCATTTTCGTCCGAGTTATTTTTTTAATCCGGGGACGCGAGATAGGATCGCCATGTACAAGCGACTGAAGCGAAGCTTCAACCTTCAATTTGAGGCCCAAGTATCATATCTAAATGCTTGGAGCACAATGTGAACTTTTCCAATGATCCATGAAACTCTCAAACTTGACTTTTCAATAAGGAGTCCTCTTCCTCAAGCCTATGGACTTGAGTGGAGGTTCCTTCTTGAACATCACTAATTAAAGAGCTTGGATTAGACTTCTCCTTAAGTACTTCTATCTCCTTAAGAATATACTTGATTTTGAAATTTAATTTTGATAACTATTTAGCTAAACAAGTAACCATTTCGTATAACTTTTAAACTAAAGAAGGTCGTACCTTGTATGGACCTTCTGAACCAAATACGGATCAGTGACTTGATTTGAACTCGGATTCAGGTTCGGATTTAAATTCAAACTCTTGACTATTTGCCATGAGTGCTAGATGACTTGTTCATCCTTGTCCTTGTTCCTCCTCATCTGGT
The DNA here is from genome assembly GCA_025175895.1 of Wurfbainia villosa. NCBI lineage: Eukaryota > Viridiplantae > Streptophyta > Magnoliopsida > Zingiberales > Zingiberaceae > Wurfbainia > Wurfbainia villosa. The sequence goes on along the minus strand of CM046008.1, from coordinate 19,429,266 downwards.
GAAGACTCGTTTCATGTAGCTTTTAACTCCTTGATTGTTTATTGTCTTTTTGATTTTTTTTTTACAATAGGGCATTCGACTTTAAAAAATCCCTTTTGATTGCATGCATAGCACTTTACCTTTGTTTTAGTGGTTTGATTTGATTTCATCTTTGATGATCTTTTCTTTTTGAATAATTTCTGAACCAAGTTAACTAGTTCATGGGTCATGTCATCGTCTAGTTCAAACTCGGACACGGACTCATTAGATTGAGACTTGAGAGGTTCTCCAAGGTCGTTGGTTCGTCAATGAAAAATTGTCTTGATTGTTATACACATTTTTACTTGATTTTTTAAAAAAACACTCCATCCAACCCTTTCAATATCTAAAATCGTCACTAGAAAAGAAAGGGAGGGGGTCGAACATTATTGAAGCCCTCTTGATGAGCCATTCCATAAATCTCACAAAAATAAAAACATAAATGTTCCAAGACTTGGTCTTGGATTATTAATGCGGGAAAAAGAAACACAAGCAAAAAAAAAGAATACTAGATTGGCAGTTGCACTGAGTCTGAGCACCTCCACCTCGATACCAATTATAGGATCAAGTAATGCACTAGAGAGGGGAAGGGGTGAATAACACACTTCACTTGTTCAAAAAGTAGACACAAATATGTAGCGGAAATTAAACATAACACAAAGAACACAATGTTTTACTTGGTGAACAACCAAATTGTTGCTAGTCCAAGACTCCCGATCTGAGACCGCTTTCAAGTGGGCAAAGCACTATTAAATATCTTTATTTAGAGAGAAAGAGATTTATCCCCTTACAAAGGAAGGATGTGGTAATAAACTTACCACAACCTTCAAGACAATTACAAATAGAGATAAAGAAATTAAGACAAGTCTTATACCGACACGAGGAAATCGGCTTGAGGTGTTTGGTTGAAGTTGCAGCAAGATGGCATAATAATCTGATTGATGAACAAAAGATATGAAATTTAGACCTTCTTGAATTAATGTTTGGCTCATTGCTCAAGGTGTCTTTTTAGAGATCTTTTCCAGGCACCTCCAGCCAAGTTTCAATTAGATCCGACCTAGCTGGGTCTTATCCTAGTCCAGTTGCCTGGATCCCCTTTCAACCACCTAGAAGTTGATGTGGATTCCTCTGGTGGAACTTTGATCCTGCCAATTCAACTCTTAGTTATTGGATCTCTGCCACCAAGATCCCTGCCAATCTCTTGTACATCCAGTCGATTTACAAACCGATGTGGGTTACTCTGGTTTGACTATTTTGGTTAAACAATATTATTATTAATGATATTTTACAAACTATCTGATCTTGACTTCAGCATTCCCTTGGAATCCTAAGTTAGATCAACACCTAAGGTTGTCCTTCTACAAAGGACTTTACTAGTTCTTTCCAAAAGAACCTCTTTCCAAAAGAACCTCTTCACACAAGGTACCTACCTTGCTTATCTTGTTAATTTGAGAGATATCCTAAGGGAATCACCTTAGATACTTTGTTAATAAATTATCCATTTGGATGTGCATTTGTTGCGCATGTGATTTGATCTTAAATCCATTTACTAAAGTACACAATATGATGCATAACATGAGAGATATTGTGATTGGATCACAATTAGTGAATATCTCATGTAATTATGTAAGTATAGAAACAATCCTTAGTTGAAGAATTGATAAGATTGAACATCATCAATTCTGTGAGACTAGCACATGTTATACTCCTTGGTTTATCCAAGCATTCGATGCTCGAATGAAAATATAGGATTGTTTAGAGTGAATATGTGGATGCTAGTTAGGGTAACTATTTCATTGGACTGACCCACGATGAAACTTCATATAGTTCTATATGTCGATGATGTTTTATTGCAGCTCAAGTGCAAGCTTCCTTAGACTTGAGGTATTCAAGTCATCTTGGTCATAGCGACTTATACTTTGACTGCTTCGCAACTATCTCCATAGGAGGTGTCATTTCGAGTTTGATTGGGTATAAGTCAAAGTAATCGAAGATGTTTGAATAAACCATAGAGGATTCGCTACTCCTATAAAAAAAAATGTATACCCTAGGCCCCTTGTTAAGATTGTTACTCAGAAGTCTTTGGCCAAAGCACACATGTCAAGAAGAATGATCTTCTTGGACACATGTATGGAGTAACTTGAATCCACAGAATAAGGAAACTAACTTGGGCTTGGTGTGACGTAGTCACCCTAGTGGGAATTGTAGGATCGAGAAAATGCTAGAGAGGGGGTGAATAACGTTCGAATTTTTTTTCTTTTCTTTGTTAAAACTAAAGCGTGCAACGGAAATACATAAATACAAAACACAAGGACATGTTTGTTATTTACTTGGTTCACAACCAACTAATTGTTAGTCCAAGGCCCCGCGATCCTTGATTGCTTCTGATGGGCAATCCACTAAAACCCTCCTCCTTGTTGGAGGTAAGAGATACAAAATGGTATACAAAAAATATATAGGATGAGGTAAAACTCCTACCTCTCCTCTTAGCAATTAGAAAACACAAAAAAAAAGAGTGATACAAAAAAAGCAAATAGCACTACCAACTAAGAGTAAGAATTTCGGAAGCTTGGTCGGCGTTACAACATCGTTGTGTGGTGATGAACACTATGGATTGATGGAGAAATTTTGAGAGCCTTTCAAGTTAGTGAAAAAGCATGATTTGCCTCTTCTTTTATAGCCTTTCAAGCGCCATCTTGTTGAGAACTAGATCTGAGTCAAACAAGCCTATCTCCTCTCATTTTGTGGCTCTTATCTTGACTTTCTTAAAAGTGTCCAGATTCATTAGCAGTCGACTAATGACTTGATAAATTACTTGCAACACATGGTTAGCACAAGAACTGTATAGCGAACAAATCCGACGGTCCTGTACCATCCGACGTCGACTTAGACCTTCCTCTGGAAGTCTTAGTCAGATCATCACCTACGATTATCCCCGTACGGAGGACGCGTCCTTACCATCACTCCACACCAAGAGTTTACCTTTAGTCCTCCTGACCTATCGTTTAGCTCTCGATCATTCGATCACTGAGGTTTCTCCAATTGAGATTCTTTTATTGTCATCCGACCACCGAGGTTTCTCGTCCGAGATTCTCCTGGTGTCATCCAACCACGAAGGTTTCTCGTCCGAGATTCTCCAGGTGTCATCCAACCACAGAGATTTCTCATCCCGAGATTCTCCTGGTGTCATCCGACCACCGAGGTTTCTCGTTTGAGATTCGCCTGGTGTTGTCGACCTTAGCAAAGACTAATACATTACCTGAACACTTAATACAACATTTGAGATAAAAAAAATAGCTTAACTTTGAATCTTTGCCATTATCAAAACCTAGGTTCGATTATCTGGTGCCCCTACCCCAACAATCTCCCCCTTTTTGATCTATGGCAAACCAATTCAAAGTTAAGGAAATAGTAGACATTAAACATTTTACATAACCTCTCCCTTAACCCTAGGTGAGTTTTGAAAACCTTTGAAAAACAAAAACTGAATTCTTAACTTTTTGAAAAAAGTTAACCAACCTCTTAACTTTAATCTTTCTCCCCCTTTGCCATATATCAAAAATAGTTTTGTGAAAGGTGTTTTTACCACATATGTAAAGTAAGAGTCTTGGGAAATGTCAAATTCAAATAATCTTTTCGAGAAAGAACTATAAGTTCAAATGATAAAGGAAATAATTACAAGTCTCTATGAATCCAAGCATGTGCCCTTTTTATAAAATAACTCATCTAATACATTGTCCATATATGAATGTTCAACTCTGTCCTGACTCAATTGATATTAGATAATCAATAAGTCTTGATTAGAGTTGGTTATTTTAAAAAATTATACTCCATGATTCATGTTGATGCACTTGTTCTACATCTGAATCAGGAGTAAGGTCCTAACATCTCACACCCATGAATGTGGCTCAGTATACAATCATATTAAACCTATATGTGTTGTGAGATGTGTTGGCTCCTTAAAACTATAGACTCATGCTTTCTAAGGTAAGTTTTAACCTAGTTCCATGTAGCGCAAAAGAAAATGATAAATAAAAAAAAATGTCCTACTCTACTACACACATTCTTAGTTTTCGCCTAAGCAAACTGAACTTTGCTTCAAGTAATGGTTTAGTCAAAATGTCGGCTAGGTTCACTTTGGATTCTTCATATTCAAGTTTTATGTCTCCATTAGCTACATATTCCCTTATAAAATGTTGCTTTACTTCTATGTGTTTAGTTCTAGAGTGATATATAGGATTTTTAGTTAGATTTATTGAGCTAATGTTATCAATCATTGTTAGGGAAATCTCTTGCTGTGATATGGTTTTGATGTGTGTGGCAAAGGGTTTAAGTTAGGTTGTTAGTGTTATTTAATATGTACGTTGGAGTCTTGCAGGACTTAGTAATTCGCACATGGAGCCTAGGCGAGTTTTCACAACTCATGACTCGGTCCTTGAGTTGGTGAAGGATGGCTTTGCGGAAGTTGTGAGCTTGGAGAATCCGAGGGACCGCTGACGAGGAGCTTGGAGTGAAGTCGGAGGAAGTAGACTTGAGGCAAGAGAGGCGAAGGAGCATTGCGAGCCGTGCACGATCTTTGCCAAGGGACGTGGCGCGGGCGAAGATAACCAAGGCGAAGGACTCAGAGATGAGAGCGAATGTAACCTAGAAAGGGGTAGTAGCTCTTAGGTGAAACTTGGTCATTTGGCTAAGTGTCGGATGGGATTTCCCGACACCAGTCGACTGCCATGAAACGGCAGTCGATTGCTCTAAGTCAAACGTGATTCGATTGGTATCTGACTGATGGGTTTATGCCCAGCAGTCGACTGCCATGGAATGATAGTCGATTGCCAGAAGATGTCGGGCACAAAATCGCTCGTAGCCGACTGGGCAGTCGACTACGGAGGCAGTAGTCGACTGATGGGTTCCATCAGTCGACTGCCAAGTGTTCTGTTGGACTATAATGATCTGGATCCGATGTGTTTGAAGGCCGTTGTAGTTGCAGCAGTCGACTGCCAAGGGCAGCAGTCGACTGATGGCGGCCAACGGGAAGAAAAGCTTCCTCTCTATAAAAAGAGAGGGTGTGGAGCTTTGAGGGGCTAATGCTTATGCTCTAAGTGATCTTCCAAGTGCCCCACAAGCTTTAAAACTCTTCTTACTTGTTTTTACTTCATTATTATTGTAAGAAGAGTAATCTTGATTGTAAAGGTTACCTCCACCTAGCTTGGTGCAAAGGAGAGACCATTAGTGGATTGGTTTTGGCAGAGTGATTCACCGAGGATGAATCGGGGACCGTGGATTAGCGACGTAGCCGTGAACCACATTATACTATCGTGTTAGCATTTGTTTTATTGTTATTTCCATTTGCTTGTCTTTGTTGTTTCCGTTGCGCTAATTAGTTTTGTAGACGAGCAAAATCCACCATCCAAGTAAAGAGGGCTATTCACCCCCCTCTAGCCGGCCGTTCGATCCCCTACAAGTGGTATCAGAGCAAGGTCGCTTGTCGAGGACTAACCGCCGCAACAAGCACTTCATCAAAAGATGGACGGCTCAAATATTCATCCACCGAAGTTCGAAGGAGAATTCGCTTGGTGGAAGAAGCGAATGGAGGTATTTTTCGAAACGGATTTTGATATTATGATTACAATGGAATCCGGTTTCGTTTTGCCTAGGGATGAAGAAGGGAAGCCAATAGAGAAGTCAAGGTGGACCAAGAGGCAAAGAGAGGAGCACCTTGCAAACTCAAAAGCCAAGCACCATCTATACAATGTGCTTCAACTCGAAATAAATAGAATTGGAGATTGCCTAAGTGCCAAGGAGATGTGGGAGAAGCTAGTAGAGCTTCATGAAGGTACCTCGGAGGCTAAACTTGCAAGAAGAGATCTCCTCCGCTCCCAATTATCCAACATAAAATTAGAAAGGGAGAAAAGGTAACTTCATTGCATTCTAGGTTTAAAGAGATTTTAATTGGGCTAACAAGTGTAGGTGAAAAGCTCTCCGGGATATGATAATGAA